>OX438754.1:16840616-18040616 GCA_949316235.1 Oegoconia quadripuncta | reverse complement strand
ACCACGCATCAGTAAGCGCAGCGTGGGACGACCAACAGGTCTCAGATATACTTGTCGGTACCTACATTCGACCTTAAATGCAAGTGGTTTACCATCTGAAATACTATGAAAAGATATTATTGAATTTCATCATAAAATGAGAAAAACTTACGGCACTCAAATGCTATCGGGCAACTTCTAGAACTTCCTGCAAACACAGGTGCGCACCGCTTCAGAAGGTTACCCTGATTGTGAATCTCGATTCCGCAATCGACGTCCCGGCAAGACTCAGGGTTGTCCACCGATCCGTTCCATTTAGCTGAGCACACGCAGGTCTTCATCGTGTTCAGAGGCTCAAAGTACTGGCCCTCTCTGTAAATCTTGCCGTCTACTTCGCAGGTCTTCAGTTTGGCGATTTCGTCTTTGCCTGTAAAAGTAAAGATTTAGTTCAATGTAAGACGATCACGCTACTCTGAGACAGGATTCTGAACGAAGTGATCTATCAGACAACCAAGGTCGTCCTCATAGCTCTGAAGATTATCAGAATGAAGTGGCAATGTGCAGGTGATACATTCTAGAATGGATGGAGACAGCGACTCGCAACTTGAGTTGACACTTAAAATATTATTTTATCTACGTGTAGGTATCTCAAATGCCAACTGAAGTACAATCCCAATCTACGAGCGTCAGTGTTTGCTAACTGTGCAATGAAGAATTTTCTACAAATTTTTCAAATCATATCACAACAACTTCTACTGCGTTGTTGAATTGCATGTCTTAATTATCTTACCATAAACGTCCATAATGTAGTCGACGTCTTGTGACTATGACATTTCCCCCTCATTGTAATGTCCACTTAGACGTAAAATTACGCGCGTGATGCTACAATTCACACAGCGGAATTTAGCCATTTTGACAATGTTAAAAAACTGTGTTGAAATAGTGCATATTGCACAATATTGCATAAATAGTGCCACCGAAATATACAAGTCCCATAAATAGTGCCACCGAAATATACAAGTCCCATAAATAGTTCTTCACAAACAACGAAGTGAAATCACACACATAATATCTAAATAGTTATCTTTCTGAAAAGGGGCAGGGCAGACGACTGAGTCTTTGTTGGCCGCACTTTCTTGTTCTCCGTGTGTGCAATTGCATAGAATAATTACATTCCATCCTCCCGGACGAAATTGTCCAAATTGGAAATTACGCTACCCCTTTTCACAAAGATATCTAAATAACTTCGTTGTTTTTGAAGCACTATTGTGAATTTCAGTGGCACTGTTTATGTTCAATATATTTTAGAGATAAAACTTATAATCATAGATAAAAGCAGTCTCTGCGAATGAGAATGAGGACTCCAGTAACACGTGTTGCCAGAATGCTCATTTAAGGTATTGAATAACTCTTAAACTACAGTGGCACTATTTTTTTGCTCTGGGGACTATTTGGCACTATTTCAGCACAGTTTTTTAACACTGTCAAAATAGCTAAATTCCGCTGTGTGAATTGTAGCATCACGCACGTAATTTTACGTCTAAGTGGACAGTACAATGAGGGGAAAATGTCATAGTCACAAGACGTCGACTACATTATGGACGTTTATCTACAGTGACATTATTTTTTCCTTTGGGCACTATTTCAACACAGTTTTTTGACATTGTCAATAGCTGAATTCCACTGTGTGTAGTCTAGCATCACGTGCGTGTAAAATTGCTACCTAGGAAACTATATAGACAAAATTCTAACCTACTATTAAGGTGCTTGCGTAGTAGACTTTTTGGTCACATACTGCATACGTGTTTACAGTACACAAATATCATGGCCAACGTCGAGGGACAATAGATAATTCAATCTTAGTTCCGTTGCAATCACAATATGTATTTACCACACCATAAAAGACCTCGTATTGTCTTCCTCTGTGGCATGTTCGGTCGTATCTGTAATAAGCTAATAACTAATAATCCATATTGTTGTCTATATCCATCTAGTTCATAAAGTTTAATTGATTTGGTCATCATTACCATCTGGTTCGAGCGTCGATAATCTAGTTCGTAGAACAATAATAAAAATTGTAGTAATATTGATTGTCTAAAGTCGTCGGACATACGTAGTCTTAATTAGTTTTCTAGAGATTTTTAGATTGAGATCGCTTCGTTAATGAAGACGAATGAAACTGGTTTTAACTAAATTTGTTCTTTCAGGGTTCCGTAATCAACAAGGAACTTTTATAATTTCGCTATGCCCGTCTGTCTATCTGCCCGAGGCTTAGCTCAGAGTCTGTTATTACTAGAAAGCTGTAATTTGGCATGGTTATATACCGGATGAGTTTTATTACCTAAGGAAAAAAATAGGGCATATTAGATAAGTAAAATAGAAGGTATTGGCATAGGTAGTTTAATTTTTTTTGTACCTTATTCTTTTGTTTGAAAATTTATCCCCTATTTATATTAATTTTTTGAACCTGCAACATAATGCTAATACTTATACTAATAACACATACCTACAGTGTAATACCCATGCACATCGTACAGAGGACGCCTTGTAGCCCAATATACGGTAGAAAATTATCTTAGCGAGACATATTGTTGTCGATTCGGATGTACACCAACTAAACTAAACTAAACTAAAACCAGTTTTAGAGTAGTACTGTCTCTTTCTCCCTGGAACAGTACGATGCGACGGCACCACTCTAAAACTGGTTTTAGTTTAGTTTGGTTTGGTTTGCTTTGGTTTGGTTTAGTTTAGTTTAGTTGGTGTACATCCGAATCGACACCAATGCAGTACTATCTAATTTAGTTTACCTACTTTCTTTGGTTAGTCTGCTTATAGTATTGTGGGTAGGTCTGTGTATGGATGTTACTCACCGCAAACCTTGCCGACATTACAGCACGAGTCCAGATCAGAAGTGACGATACACTCTTCTTTGTCGAAGTCAGAGTCGACAGTCTCGAAGCAGTCCACGGAAGCGCACTCAAATTGAGGCCCGTTGGAGAATTGACAACTGCACGCTTGCGTACACGGGTTCTTAATTAATGACTGCTGGATTGTCGACAGATCTTCATATGGAACGCCTCTAAAATAAAATGTAATATTTTTTATTGTAGACAAACTGTGGGTGGATAGAGTATGGAGTGGTGAGTAAGAGATGGTATAGTTTCCAGTCGCGCGTTCCCAGGTCCTCCCTACTGCCAAGGAAGGTCGCCGCGGGGATTTATTGGGTATCCCTCCCGACAAGGAGGAGAGTTCCACATAACCGTCTTGCCGTGCGGTATGCATAAAGCATTTCCCCGCGAAAAAAAGGTCTTCGCTAAGAAATATTTCGGACATTTAAATTATCTAGTCCAAAACTTTGTTTTTATTTCCACACAACGGGTTAGCACTTGACCTCAATCACACAATCATCAAGATGAGGCCAAAGGTGGTAACGTACTGACCCGGAAACCCCATTTTATTTGGGGGACTGACTATCTTATCTGACAAACGGAACACAACAATGCTATTAACATTGCTGTTTGGCGGCAGATTTAGATAACTGGGCAAAGCCTATAAATAAATAAATAGATATTCTTGGACATGCACACAATGCCATCTGGTTCCACTTTAAGCAACTATATAGGCTTGCGTTGTGGATACCAGATGGTTGACATACTACATAAACACATATTTTTTTGTAAATAAATACATGCTTATGTAAATGAAAAACATCCATAACTCGGGTACACAACATGTCTATATTCATTATACAAACATATGCCCTTAGCGGGATTCGAACCCGCGACGTTTTGGTATAGTGGTCAGAGTTTCTAACCACTACACTTTTAAAGTTTGGAACACATAAACTTTTGGGATATCTCTGAACACCCCATTTGGAATAAGGGTCGTGACATAATGTATGTATTAACAATCTAAATTGATTTAAACGACTCCACACTGAGAGTTACGCAGATTATTAAGTATTTCCAAACGCTGACCTCTCATGAGGGCATCGGGGGTTCGAGGCCCTAGTGTCCATATTTATATTTGTTGTTAGCATTTTTATAAATACTATTTAAATATGAATAAAAAGCGTCATTTCTCAAGCGAGGTCGTCTCGTGTTGTCTCGTATAAGGTTGGAGATATATGTAAATACATACAGCAGTTCGTCAAGTGTCTGAGCCACAGAATTAATAAAAAAAATTGAACAAATAAAGGTTTGTGACGTGAGCAAGGTGCGCTCTGTGTGTCTAAATAGTCATAATCTAGATTTTGCCAGTTCCTTTCGCGACAAACCACCGTTGATTGTGTTCGTTAGTGTACTGTAGCGTAACTAAGGCAAAACGGTCTAGAAAAAAAATATATTTAGGAATATAATTTTAAACAATTTTCCTACATGAAATTTACATACAAAGAGAATTTACACACTTTAATAGAACTTCCGGTAAACTGAAGTTGCCCTTAGTACTATAGATAGGACTACGGGCAATTTGATTTGCCCGTGGTCCGATTGATAGAACTACAGGCAAAAACAATTGCCCATGGATCGACCAGTAGAACTCGGCGATCGGACCATGCGCAATAAACGAGACTCTTCAGGAAATACTACACTGCAGGAGATACTATAAAACGAAAACTTATTAAAAAAGTATATTATAAAATATCAGATTATTTGGATGATAAAAATCCATGGACGTAACCAACTCGTTCGCATACCAATTTAATCTAACTTATCTAACTAATATTATAAATGCGAAAGTTTGGATGTTTGTTTGTCGCTCAATCACGGCGAAACGAATGAAGGGATTTGGATGAAATTTGGTATATAAGTAGAATATACCCTGGATTAAGACATAGGATATTTTTGATCCCGATAAAGTGAGTGGTTCCCGTGGGATACACGAATTTCCACGAAACAGTTATTCTACGAGGCGAAGCGCAGGCGGAAACCTAGTAATGAAATAAATTGTACCTTTGTGATATAAAAACCTGTTTTCCAAGAGCAACCCTTCGATTTTCTTGCTTATTCTTCTCAGGGGAAAGTTGCCTTTTGAACAAGCAGTACCGTAAAAAATGTAAAAAAAAAATCACGATGATGATGAAAGCATAATTTTCATTGCAAGAGGATTTGCCTTTCACAGGTTAGTGTTACTTTTATTCTGGAAGGAAATGTTTGTTTCTGTACCTTCTTTTCTTATATTAGTTCTGTGTCTGTCTGAACAATTCAGTATTGCACACAATTTAAAAGTGAAGCTTAACGATTAAGTTTAAAAGTGAAGCTCATATGACGCAACCTTGTCGCTTCACTTATAAATTTCAACCCCTGAATTCTGACCCCATTTTTAATAAAAAATACAATATTTCCTCATTCTTAAAACTATGATGGATGTGGGTAAGCTAGTTGTATAACTGTGACAAAGTTCACCCCTGGGCTGCTCGCCCACGGCCGATAATCGGTGACCGATTTTTTGTAGGAGAAAAATGGAACGTACTGATTACAATGTTTCAATGCCCACATCCTACAAAAAATCGGTCACAATATCGGTGATAAAAGTATTGAGGAAATAATCGGCCGATTATCGGTCCTACAAAAAGTCGGACGTGGGCGGGCACACTTATGGTCTCGTTTCGATCTGTATGTCCATCGCATCTGTTTATCTCAGAAACTACATAAGCTATCGACTTGAACTTTGACACAGTTATACAACTTGCTTGCCCAAATTCATCATAGTTTTAAGAATTAGGAAATAATTCAATATGTTGTTGGTATTACAAAATTATTGTATGGTCCTAGAAATGACCTTCTTTAATTTGGAGTTTTATAAATAATTATTACCTACCTATAGTAGCACATGGTGGGATCCGGATGGAAATCTGGGCAGGTGAAGGCGTCTGGGCAGGCACTGTTGTTTGCCCTCGGTGCCGGCGAGCACCCCAACTCCATGTAAAAGGCAGCCATGTTGCAGGTGCCCGCTAAATCAGCCAACGTGCTCCCATACACTGAAATGAGGAACCAGATTTCATTAAAAACAAAAGTTTAATTATGTAGACAATACTTACCCCTGTAGCATCAGGATTTGAGGAACGAAGGTTGATAATATCTATTGTATACACAGTGAAGTTAATTAAAACAGTTTATAAACTAAAACCCCATTACGAGAAATATTAAATTGTGATCAAGAAATAAAGAAGTAAAATCGAAGAAAACCTGGTAAAAAACTTTTTCCTAGTTAAGCTCATCATGTATAAAGTTTATCTTCGTACGGCGTCTCTTGATGAATAAATAGAAAGAAAGAAGAAATAAAGAAAAAAATTATTTAAACCCATCTCATGACACAAACAATCAGGTACAAATATTACACAGTCGAGACACATGCAAAAAATAACATTGTGTTATAATAAAGCGGATTGTTTGACGACATGTTTGGTGTATTGGTTAAAAATTCTGACTGCTATACCAAAGATCGCGGGTTCGAGTCCCGCTAGGGGTATATGTATGTATGATGAATACAGACATGTGTTCCCGAGTTATGGATGTTTTTCATTTATTTATGTATTTATTAACAAAAACAACATGTATTTGTGTAGTTTATCTGGTATCCATCATACAAGCCTAGACAACCATCTGGTATGAATGAACTCTACCAGGGTGTAAAGCTTGCCCAACACCGGTCAATATTCACTTGTAGGAAATATACTCACTAATGTAAAATCGAGCTAAGGTGATCAATGTACGCTGAAGTTGATCATTTTTAATGGGGTTCAAAACACACCCTTCCCAGCCCAAACGATCAAGATTTTTAAGAATGCTCCTGAATTTCTTTTCAGTTTGAGTGCAGTTCTTTAGGGATTAATTCTAATTTCTAGTGATCCTATGTTTTTGTATGAGTTATGTTAAGTATGAAAAATTAAAACTTAAGTTCAATTTTCTGTATTTTTTGGCAATCCACCAATTTTCAATTTTAACAGAATTTCGTCATAATCAACAGTCTTATACCATAAGAATAAATAACCGAATTATTCGGGACACAACCACCACTCATTGGGATAGGGTACGGGCCATAATCCACTACGCGGGTCCAAGGTGGATTGGTGTCAGACTAGCAGCCACCGACTTGGCTTAACAACTGTCTTCAAATTGAAAAAAAAAACACGGATACAATCGCATTAGAATACCACTAGTGGCCCCAACCAAGGCATTGCTTAATTTCGGTAATGGAAAACGACTGCGAGTGCGACTAAACAATATTATCTTTAACTAAACAGTATGACCCACGTGACTCAACTCGACGTGTGATAAATAAAATATTCGTTCTTTCTTCGATTTTTGCGTTGACATTTATAAATACCGTCTTAGGCGTACATAGTTGTTACATAGAGGGTGACCTAAAGAGTGGCCTTTTTTGCAAAACTTTCTACTTGGCCTGGTATTGTCGCAGAAATGGAACGTAGGGTTTATGTCAGTGCGCGCAATAATAAAAATCGAAAATAAAAATGCAGGGCGATTTCAAAATCGATTCGCAAATAATTAACTCGTGGTGCGCGCAAGACATTAGGAAACTCCCCGTTTCGTCGTCAGTTAGACAATAGATAAATACCTACCTACAGCACTAAAGGAAGTACAAAGTCGAGTACTTTGTACCGGAAGCGGAAGATAGCCTTAGATTATAATTTGTTTGCGCTACGGCTCGCTTCTATTTTTAAACAACTGTCTACGTGTGCCCGTAGTATGTACATTATGCTTAAATTGTGTCCCTACAAAAAATACCTAGTACCTAATAGGGTCAAGGGAATATCCAAATCCTCCACCAAACATAGCATTGTTTAGTGCACCGGTTGTTTGGCATAAAATATCCTATCCCCAAATAAGTTGAGCGAATCCGGATAAGCTTGGAGCCACCTTCAGCCTCATGAAGCTGTAATGAGCTCAAGGGCGGAACCAGCCATCGAGTCAGGGATCACACACTCGAAGACCAGCATGGAGAGGTACCAAAATAACAATAATAAATTAATTGAAAAATAAACGCTAATGTTTGGGATATCTCTGACCCCGATTTTGGAAAAAAGGTTGTGACGTTATGTTATGTATACAATAAGGCTGCTTGCTACAAATACCGGTGATGTTTTTTTTACCGTAAGGAAAAAAATAAGGCATATTATGGCGTATTAAGTAAGTGAAATAGAAGTTATTGGCATAGGTAATTTTTTTTTTTTTTTTTATATCGACACGAGACATCGAGATTGATAGGCGACTGACGGCATTCGTAGGGTTCATATCACGTGAAATTTATTTGGAACTCATGATTGCTCGAAGTTTTTTTTATTTATTTAATTTAAATGATGTAATTATGTGGAATAGGCTACTACAAACGCAACGGTCAAATGACACAACGCTATTTTCGATTATGGTTTTGAAAAACAAAAAAAACTTCCTATGCTAACATTCTATTTCACTTACCTGATACGCCATATTTTTTTCCTTACGGTAAAAAAAACTCACCGGTATTTACTAGCTCGAGCGATCTTTGAAAGCAATACCTTGTTAAACTTTAAAGTTAAAAAAAAATATTCACTATGAAAAATATCACTAAGTAAATTGGCAAACTTTATATTTCTCTGTTCTTTATACTCGTGTCCATTACAAATTTAATTTGTTTATACTTTTTGTTTACATATCAATGAATTATTATAAGTCTATAATTGATAATTTTTTTGTCACCTCTGTTTATTTAAATAAACTGTTTAATAATAAAAATAACAAATAATAATAAATATAGACAAACAACATGTAATACTTCTTAAGTATATGCAGGTCTAAACATTTTACATCACAACAAAATGATCAAATTCCCTAACCACTGAACACCTTTCTGTGAAAAAAAAAGACAGACAAGTTCAAAAATGAAAAAATGTAATTACTCACTGATCATCACAAAGCCGATCACAGCCTTCATGGTTGAATAATTTCTTTAAAAAAAACTAATTGTCAATTATCCGCCACAATATCTTCAAGCACAATGATTAATTATTTCACTTGACACAGAGGCGTGCACCCCGCTTGATGCTCTACGCGAGAATGACCTGTATGTGTCAGTTTAATATTTAGATGAATTAAGTTGCGCGTGCGCTGGTGCATAGTGATCAAGTTTACGTAGTGACCTGCTGTGTGGGTGGCGAGTGTGGTATTGCGGCACTGAATCGACCTCTCTTAGGTCGTCGTCCGTGACAGTGACATAGTGACATTATCCTTAAGTTTATCTTCACAAAAGTTTGACAGACGCCGCCAACGTATACAGGGGTAGCGCTTATTACTACACTATCCCATTTGTAGGAAATGTAATTAGGAAATTGGAAGGTTTAATCGAAGTTAGAACAGTGTATTTTTTTATTTTTTTTTATGTACAACGGGTTCGTAACACACCTGATGTTAAGTGAAGATGAGGTCGAAGGTGGAAGCGTACTGACCCGGAAACCCCAACACATTTGGGGGACTGGCTGTCTTATCTCTGACAACGCGGAACACAACAATACTATTAACATACAATACAATACAAATACACTTTATTGTACAAAAGGAGGACATACATTTTACAAAACACAATACTGATAAGAGTACAATTAGGCGGCCTTATCACTAAAAGCGATCTCTTCCAGGCAACCTTTGGGTGTAGGAGTATAACTCTATAGAACAGGCAGGTTGTGCAAAATACGGATGCAGATATGAAATACCTACATAATCAATTACTTATTTAATAAACAAAAACTAAAACCATACATTTATACATATATATTATATACATAAATAGCTATATATATACATATAGATGGATACCACATACATAACAAAATAATACACACATAAGTACCTTATAAATATATAAAAAAATAATGAAAGAATTTGTAAAGCAAAATTACTAATTAATGATGACCAGTGAGAAGAAAAAAAAAATAATAATAATAACAATAATAAGGAGAAAGAGTAGATTAAAGGATTAAAAAAAGCTCTTTAACTCCTGTCTTGATAACATTCAAAGACTGAGCACGTGTGATGGATTCAGGTAGAGAGTTCCACTGACGGATGGCCTGCAAAGTAAAAGACTGACTATAAAATTTGGACGTATTGGGTGGAACATAAAGCCGTAGATTATCCGTAGAACGAACGAATAACATTGCTGCTTGGCGGCAGATTTAGCACTAGATAAGATGGTGGTAGCTAGCCAGGCGGACATTTAAAATGCCCTTCCACCAACCAAACCGAGTACTTATACATATACCCCGCTGGGGATAGAACCCGCGACCTCCGAATCGTAAACCCAATGTTGTTTACATTGAGCCACGGAGGCGGTCAATAAGATTAGTAGTGGATTATAAGGTCCCGACCACATTACTTCCATCCTAAATGCAGAGACTAATTCGGCATATATTGCTGGGAGTCTTGTTTCTGTTAACTCAAAAGTCTTACGTCAATCCGGAATCTATTCAGAATTAATCTCTGCATTTAGAATGGTGTAATGAGGTTCCTAGCTTCCGATTTCCTAATTAGTGTTCCTAATTAGAGTTCCTACAAATAGGATAGTGTATTAAGCGCTTTACTTTCAAGAGATAGATAATCGTTTATTTGTTTCTGCAGTCAACACTTAATTTAAACACCTCTTATTGTAGAACATAGTAACTAGTACAGAAATAAAAGCCAAACAAAGGTAGCTTAACCTAAGTAACCGCCTCCGTGGCTCAATGTAAACAACACTGAGTTTACGATTCGGAGGTTGCGGGTTCGATCCCCAGCGGGGTACACATTTAGTACTCGGTTTGGTTTTGTGGTAGGGCATTGTAAATGTCCGCCTGGCTAGCTACCACCATCTTATCTAAATCTGCCGCCAAACAGCACAAATAACATTGTTGTGTTCCGGTTGTCAGAGATAAGATAGCCAGTTCTCCAAATAAGATGCGGTTTCCGGGTCAGTACGCTACCACCAAAGACCTCATCTTCACTTAACATCAGGTGTGATTGAGGTCAAATTGTAACCCGTTGTGCATATAAAAAAAAGTAAGTAAATAGCCCTCTTGCTATTTACTACTTTTACTAAAGTAGCACACGAGTTAATAATGTAGTATTAATATTTTAAATTAGTATTACAAAATATGAAAATAGAGAAATAAAGTATAAAAGTACAAAAATATGTGCTGCAGTGGCACAAATGGCCTATTGGGAGATGTAAATTTGAAAATTAACAAAGTAACACGCAATTTCTTTTCAGACATCGTCAAACACGATGGAGCCATAAAACCTCCAAAAAGTGAAGTGAAGTGTTCTTTTCAGACTGGTCGACGTGTTAGGCGACCCAAGAACCGGCATTTATCTTGTTCAAATATTAAACATTGCCATCCAGCAGCCAGCATCTTGGGCACTCTCCCACACGGGCCGAACCTGGGCCACCTTCTAAACTAAGTGATAAGGTGACACAGGTGTATAAAACACAGAGAAATAGATTTAAAATTATTTATTTATTAATTTGCACTTCACATACACACGTTACAATACGGCGACCATTTTGGAAGAGAGCGAGACGCTGTCATTCGTATGCAACCTTTGTTCGTATTGAACAGATTGGGGCCTGGGTAAATTTACAGGAACTCCAAATTTTACGTAAATAAGAATATAAGATCTAATCAACAATCTGAATAGTTTTATCGAAATAAAATTAACAATTGAGCATATATTTGCTTATTTGACATAAATTCCCCTGCCTCTTCTTAAGATTTTCCTTTTTACAATTATAAATAAACCTTTTTACATATGACATAACTCTAGTCATTTTTTCAATATCTGAGTATTTCTCAAAAGCCTTAGGCAGTGAATTTACTGTATTGCAAGCATTACATGATTTTAATACTGGCTTTAACTCAGGTATATTAGTTTCAGTACTTTTACATGGTGCATTACAATGAATATATTCGGTAGTATGTAAATATCGTGGCCCATGAAACCACAACAGGCTCTTTAGATTAGTTGCTCATGTTAGGTTTATAGGTGCTCTTATTATGTAAAATTGGTAGTATTAGAATTTTATTTTATCTTATTAGATAGTTAAGTTCCATGTATATTCTTCAGTTCTGTAAATAAAATAATAAATAATAATAAAAAATAATAAAATATCCTTAGACATACACATACATATATAATAATGAAATATAAAAATCTTTTTGTAATATAAAAATCTTTATGTAAAATCGAAGCCTGATTTTAAAAGAGCAGCCCTTCGAGTTTCTTGCTTGTTGCATTTTGAACAAGCAGTAGCTTAAAAAATGTAAAATTGACTATTTTAAGTGTACTCTGTGTACCTACAAAATAAAGCATTTTTGAGTTTGACTTTGACAGCGCCATCTAGTTCCACAGTAAGCAACTATATGCTTGTGTTGTGGATACCAGATGGTTGATACATAAATACATTTTTTTTGTAAATAAATACTTATTATAAATGAAAACATCGATAACTCGTGTACAAATGTCCGTATTCATCACACAAACATATGTCCTTAGCGGGATTCGAACCCGCAACCTTTTGGCATAGTGGCCAGAGTTGCTAACCACTACACCAAACAGGTCGTCAATCGTTCTTAATATGTATTATAATACTTTACCGGAAGTGTTTATTTACCGTAAGGAAAAAATAGGTCATATTAGGTAAGTGAAATAGAAGGTACTGACATAAGTAGTTTAATTTTTTTTTTCAAAACCATAATCGTATGAACCTTTAATTGTATCATTTGATGGTCGCGTTTGTAGCCTACTCCAATTAATTACATCATTAAATTAGATAAATAAATAAAATTTTGAGAAAATACGCATGATAGGAACTCGACGAATCCCGCCAGTCGCATATCAATGTCCGGCCTGCGCGAGTGTCGATGATGGTTTTGAAAAAAAGAAAGTTAAACTACCTTTCCTAATTCCTATTTTTTTCCTTACGGTAAAAAAACTCATCCGGTATGACTGGGTACATTATTATTATTATTAAGAGCCCATAGTGTTCCACTGCTAGGCAAAGGCCTCCCTCATCTGTCTCCAGTCGTTTTTGTTCTTGGCGAGCACAAACCATCCCTTAACTGGATACGTGTTTGACCACAATCTCACCTGATGGAAAGTGACGATGTGGCCGAAGATGAAGCACGTGATCCCAGTTGATGCCTATTCACCCTGCTCTTGTAAGATTCAGGAAAGACTGACGCCGGAAGGGAGTTCCATGCCTTGGCTGTTCACATAATGTGAACAGCCACTTCGACTCTTCATTCATAATGAATGAAGAGTCGAACCGCTTAGTGCGAATGTTCGGCATGTTAACTACATACGGGTGGAATCCCTCCCCTAGTAGTCCGAAGATGAAATGGCGATGGTGGAATAAGGTTATGTAATTCGAACGCACACTCACCTAAGTGAATCTCACTGGCAGAGGGTATGGGCCAGATCCACCACGCGAAACCAGTGCGGATTGATGAATTTGTGTCGAACTATAGTGGCTACCTGACAGACAGTGTTGTTAAGCCCCCACTGTATGCCACCGACTTAGCTTAACGATTGCCTTCAATTGAAAACAACCTCGACTATTTAATGTGCCCTCCGAAGCATGGAAACACTCGTATTAATCACAAGTGGTCACCCATCCAAGGACTGACTGACCGAAGGAAAGCGACTGCGCCACGAGTGTAGCCAACCATCTGTTTTAGTTGAATAGAAAGTTAATTTTTTTATTTTAAATAATAATCAAAGAGTTCGATAGAAAAAATCTTAGTGAAACATCACATTTAAATAATAGTCATCGTGTTTTATTTATAAAATTCTAATTGTAAAATTGTATTGTTATTATTGTGAATGAATGACTTATGTTAGGTAAATAAGATACTATTACTATAGTTACCTACTCTTCAATTTTTTTCTCAAGAGAGTAAAATTAATGAAATTAATGGCGAGTGTATTATAGAATTTATCATATTTAACAAACAAAAAATTAAATGAAAGCTAAAGGGCGTGTCCAGTCTGATTCCGGACGTATCACAGTAATGTGTGGTCCCATTTTGCGGTTTTTTTTTTATATATTAAAGACTAATGAACGGACAGGTATACTAGCCATGTTAGATGTTTCGAACATTTAACAGATTTTAACAGGGCTCTTTGGTGTTTTCCGTGATATCATAGTCTTTTGAGGGTTATCTAAATGATTTTTTTTATATATAACATTAGACCCGAAGATATATTCTTAGCCACATTAATCGATTAAGTCGTTTGATAACAATATCGTTTGATGTACTTCTACCGTCGGTATAATCATTTGTTCAATCAATGTTGTTTGGGGTTTTTTAATGTTTCAATTTATAGTTATTCTCCGCCTCCGTGGCTCAACGCAATGCAAAACGTAGGACATGGGTTCGATTCTCATATTTAAGACCCGGTTTGGTTGGTTGTAGTGCCGGGCCAACTATCGCAATCTTAGCTGAAAATGTTTTCTACGTACTAACTTTTTAGATCTATCCTGCTTATACATATATGTATAAAGTTTCATTAGAATTGATCCATGCATTTCGAATAATTTGGACTTGAAAGTTTGTATGGAATGCCGTGTCGGATAAACGCTCTTAAAAGGAAGCCAAAGAATGACAATGTTGTTAGGTGCAATAAAATAGTCGTGAATTGAAACTGTAAAATATATTCAACAATACAATCACAATTCAGGTTCCATGAAATATTATCTTCACTATTTATCATTTAATGAACTTAAAGCATACCTACCGTTTGAATTAATTTAAAAAAAGCCTAAGTAGGTACCCGATAACATTTCTTTAGTGATTAGATTTTCGTAAAATCCAACATGAAACCTATATACTAAGATAACTCATGGTAAAACTCATTATTATACAATTAAATAACACAATATTGTACTGACTTTTTCTAACTCGGTGTTTTAATTAGAAATTTAAATTTAATATTACTGATTTATTGGTACTGACGTCACAATATTTCAGGGTGATTCTTAAAGTTTGCTGAATTTATGAACCCAATCGTGGAGCTTAGAATAGTGT
This sequence comes from Oegoconia quadripuncta, assembly GCA_949316235.1. Classification (NCBI taxonomy): domain Eukaryota; kingdom Metazoa; phylum Arthropoda; class Insecta; order Lepidoptera; family Autostichidae; genus Oegoconia; species Oegoconia quadripuncta. The sequence continues at coordinate 18,025,582 of OX438754.1, read as the reverse complement.
TTTGCAAAATAAGAGTGTCAACTGTGACACACCCCTATTCAGGGAAATTGCAAATACCATTAAACCTACTAAAATTACAAAGCTTTTGATTGATCACGACATAATCATTGAAATCACGACTTAATGATTGATGACAGATAACATGACAAATAAAAGAGAAACTCCTTAAAAGATTAGCTTAGGGCATATAGATATATTTTTAATAGTTACATATTTCAATGATCATAATATCAACGAGAAGTTGGATGGTTCGCGATGTAAGTTTCAATAAATATAAAGTTATTTGAAAAAAAATACTGTAGGAATAATATACTTAAAGTTCAATGGACAGAATTATCTACATGGGCCCAAAGCAATTGAGAAGAACTTCACCCTAAATTATAGTGCGTCAATCACAGTCGACTAATTAAAAAATAATGTTTACAGTAGAACGAGGACCTCGTACTCAGTAGAGGCTCTCTCTTCACCATCGAAGGGGTAGTAGCACGAGCCGTGGCTCACGTGAATCTGAAATGCGAGAAAAGAACGAAAATTTAATTTCGAACTTTTTATCGACAGTTATCGCGTTGCTCTTTAGCGATAGCTTATCTAAAATCTCATTTAAGAATCTGGCCTTCATCGTCTAAAGGAATATTCCTTGTTGGAGCCCTGTGTCTATGCAGCCATTGGTCTATGCTGTTATGCTCAGGATTCCTTAATTAGTAGCCTTTTGCGATACACACGGGAAGAGACAGATTAGTCATATTTTTTTGCTGGGAACCTAACGAGCAGCAACAACCGGTTAACGAGAATCAGAAAATGAGATCGAAAGTGTAAGTGCGCTTATATAGAACCGCCAAGCTTGTTAAGCGAACAGAATATCTGATTTTAAACTGATGTAGGCGAAACCATCGAAGTCGCCAGGCGGACATTTAAAATGCTCTACCACAAAACCGTAACTAGTTTTTTGCAGGCCAGCTAGCATGCTGTTCACTGCCATCCATAAACACATGCAACCTTTCAAAGACAATGTTGACAGACCACAGATGCAGTATCTCCCTTAGGGCTCAGGAGGAGGCTTACAAGCCGGTATTTGCACTAGATATCCGTTACATCGAAACATAACAACTTGATGGCAGAGATAGATTTTTAAATTCTTTTCTATTTTATGGCCTCAAAGAACTAGTCCCCATGATTGTCCAAGACCTCCCACTTTATCGCACTGAACCAGTCCCGAGGTATAGAAGCCAAATTCTTACTTTGCCAGGAGTGGTGCACCCGTCGTGATTGACCCTGCCGAAGTACAGTTTCTCGCCGTCAGCCGTGACTCCCGCCTCGACCGACCCGGGAGGCACTTCCCCATTGCTGGAGAACTGCCACGAGAACATTGCTGGTACCAGCACCTGAGGATATTAAATAAGTAGGTGTCTTAGTATGGGTTCCTGTAAATAACAACTATTTTCTGCAACGCATCATCATAACAGGTGTCACATATAATCATAATTGCAGGAGCATTAGATATTCAATTATGAAATTACAACGCTGCATTGTGTCTGATAATAAAAAACAATAATGTAGTATGCCTACCTCCTAGGGTAGGCATATTACATTATTGTTTTGCCTTATTACATTATGCAGTGGTCATACAGTGTGTTACCGGCATATTATATAAACTGGAGATACTTCAATACATCAGTAATTGTTTTGTAGTGTATTAAATGGATAGCGACCTGAAACCAATCCACAGTAATTATTTTTTTGCTTTGGATACGATGTATCTCTACATTGTATCAAGAAATGTCTGCATGCCGGTAACACACTGTATACTCATATCATTAAGACATAATTACTTAGGTAGGCATCTAATATCACCATTGAACTATTTTTTCATTATAAAGACACAATTTCATCTGAGGGCAAAGAATCTGTAGCCGCATTAGGAACAGTAATTCTATCGTCTTCGATCATTTGTGATGTGACAGTAACAAAACTAACATACATCCACTATACATATTATATTCAGTAACACCTTGGGGAGAGGCCCATTTCCAGCAATAGAATAGTTGGGCTGAAGATTATGTCAAATGCAATACCTCAAACTGATCCTTCAGAATCTCCTCCCCATTAAAGGCGATGTAGCAAGCGTTCTTGGAAGGAATGACCTTCGCCGGAAGGATGTCGCCTTCATGGTGGGCTCTGCCTGCATAGATTTCCTCTCCGTCCTGGTCAGTGCCCACGCGCAACGCACCCGGGGGGATGCTGCGCTGGCTCAAGCAAGCTGGGACCCAACGATAACTGCCTGTAAGGAAATTGATGTTACGTTTAAAGCATTTGCAATTGTTCATAAAATTGTACAAAAGTAATCACATAGACAGGATATGTCGCAGTCAGATGATTTCACGAACCTCTCCACTCGAAATCGGATGATTAGGTCATGTTAGGTAACATTGTGATATTACTGAGGAATCCCCAGTGCAGTGACTAACTATACGCTTTGCTATAACCCGAATAGTTCGTCATCATCATTATCATATCAGCCCAAAGACGTCCACTGCTGGACAAATGCCTCCCCCAAAGATCTCCACAAACGATCGGTCCTGCGCTGCCCGCATCCAGCGGCTTCCCGCGATCTTTACCAAATCGTCGGGGATCTTTACCTCGTGGGGGGCCTGCCCACTCTGCATCTTCTGAATTGTTGAAAGCCGAATAGTTGATAAAATGAAAATAGCTGATAGTTAATTTAAGTGACTTACTATTCAAAAGAAAATTACAATTTATTGTTTCATAGTTAGTACAATATATCTGTATTCGTCATGGCATACAATTACTGCTAATTCACAAGCCTTCATTATAGCATCGGGCTGCGACAGATGTAACATTTTTGTTTCGTCTAGTTTTTCCTTTAACAATTATTAGTTTTTAATGTTATGGATATAACCAAACTGAACTAATCTAATCATTGGAGGAACATTGCTTTCAAAGATAATAATGCCGTTATGCTATAGTACGAGTTGTATGGAATTTGAGCAAATGTAACGTGACGAGGTATGACTGAGAAGATATTTTGCCGAAATGAGCCAAATGTTCGTCGCGGACCATGAATAGTATATCATGGTTATTAAAAATCACTAGATACTTAACAGTTATGGTTTTTAAACAATGAATTATCAACAGAAGCATGACCATCAAACAATGAACACCTGTTGTCAAATTCCTGAAACACACACAAAACCAAACGCGACGACGGCCAAAACTCTGCATGGAATAGAATTAGTAAATTACTTTCTATAGTAGGTAGCATAATATTTACACTCGGACATTGGGTTAAAAGGGATGAGCAGAAGGAAGAAGGAACCATTTAGAGGATTGGCCCGACATCGGCTGACAGATCACCAAAGCAAAGCGAAAAGATAACAACTTCTTGTGACAAAACTTATAATGACTTAGATGCTTATAACGTTACAATTCATGAAATTGCTGCTAATCTTGTCTTAGTATCGGATATTATTTATCAGCACAAATTCCTTAAGAGTGTCTCTAATTACTATTTTTGTAGGAATTCTCGGAAAATAATGGAAATGTGCTATTATCTATATCTACATAGTGCGATATGTTTATCGAAGTTGCTAATGTGTTAAGGATTAAAGCGGCCGGCCGGATTAGATAATACTTATGTAGTTTTTCATATAAATTGGTAGACGATGAAGTCTTATCTATCGATCGTTGAGGGCTGGTTAAATGAAGAACGTATTGCAATCCATAACGTACCTCCACGTGGCAGTACGTTAGAACCAAATGTATGAAACTTGTGAACAGAAATGGTACTTTAAACTAGCCATCATGGCTGCCACTTACAGCTTTATTTCGACATTTACCGAGTAAAACTTTCCAAAGGTTTAATTCCCATGCGCCAGAAGTGGGTAACTTGTCACAGAAGTTGTCATCTTATCCATGTGTCATCTATTTCACTTACTCCACGGCAACTCGACCGTTTCGCCGGGCAGTTCCGGCACGATCTCCTCTGGCGAACTGTCGACCACGTCGACCGTGCCTGGTGGAGGAGGGGCGTAGGGAGGGTAGACGTATGCAGGATGGACAGGGTAATATAGTATCCCAGGGGGAGGCATGTACCCTGGCGGGCCCCCAGGATGGCCGGGCATGAGGTGGGGCGGATAGGCACCTTGGCCGTAATATGGGTGACCTGGACGGATAATAAGTCAGTTTAATTGGATCAGTAAAGTTGTACGAGTATGTAAATTATTAATCCTGGCCTAGCAATTACAATAAATTTCACAATACTTGGATAATACGTACCTAACATAGGTTACGTGTTTAGTGGGGTTTGACCTTATATGGTAACACTATCTTGTCTGCTGTTAAGGAGCATATTGTTAGTCTGTGTGTGGGGATGAAATATACAGTTCTCTTAATAAGTAAGTGTTCGTGTTGAGCACTCTTCCATCCTCAATCTTCTTGAAGCCAATATCTCCTAGATTCCACACCTGATTACGAACAACTTTCCACTAGCAACCATTGCCGAATTCAGCCGAAAATTGTTGCACTTCTATACTAAAGGCGTGTACAGAATGGTTTACATTGTATGGGTAATCGAAATTTTTTTGATCGAATTCATTCTATGGTGCCATAGGGAAAGTTGTTCGTAATCAAGAGTGGCGTCACCCACCAGTTAATGCGAATTATACGAATTCAAATGCATTCTGTATATAAGCAAACCTACTGCACAATTCCACTGAAATTAGGTTCGTCGGTGGTAGGAAGATTAGTTTCATATTATCAGTGATAGTACAAAACCGACCCAAAATTACAAAATACAACGCAATTGGCAAAAGTAAAATTGAGATTTTGGCCTTATAAATCTCACAATGAAAATATTTCATTTTTCGTCATGCTTGTAAAATTGGACTTTTGTATTTTGCGTTATATTTGCAGTACACTATCGTTATTTATTTAAATTTGCTACATTGTATTATAAAATGCTATTTACAATGGTTTTCAACGATAGGACTATGGACCACCGCACCCTATCATTTCAAAGGATTTCGCTCGTTCTACCGGGCTTTAAAATATCAAGGGCGTAAACTATCGTAGGTATTTAGACTTAATTACAAACACCAATCTATTAAGTAATTTTGTAAAATAAATAGGTAAATATATTCCTCATTTGTCAATGATAGTCCTCAGTGACAACTTGATAAGGCAGGTGTCTAAGACAGCTCTACTATACGTTCCAGTAAGCCCAACGATAAGTAGGCAAGGTCTGCAATCTTGCAGTTATGTAAACAGATACCAACATTGATTAAAAGGAAATTGATTCCAAGAACTACTTTACGGTAAATTTTGTTAGTGTACATAATATAGTATAAATATATTGTATTTATAAGAATTTGTTACCTTCAGCTATGCTTCAGCGTACAATTTTATCATCACGATTGGGATTATCTTAGCCAAGAAAATCAGTGATAAAAATGCAGTAGTAAACACGTATCAGTCGTGATGTTAGATTGAGTAAGCTGTGCTTATGAAGCGTTTTACTTAAATATAATGATAGTCAACGCCACAAATAACATTTTGACAAATTTTTAGTTCTATACGAATATAAATATATAGGGTCGAGTCCATAATTACTCATACATAAGGCTGTTTTAATTAACGAATGGTAGCCTGCTGTACATACCTACCTATCTCTAAATAGTATAAAATTAAGTAGCTATCCGCGTCTGTTTGTCTGTATGCTAACTGATTTTGATATGGTTTTCACTATCGTTTAAAGAATTTTTTTCGGAGGGTTTATATGTATAACACATGCATATTATATGTAGAGAAGGTAATTGCACCCGTTGGAAGCTGGGGCGAGTCGCTGTATAATATAAAATAAATACCCCGTTGCAGTCTCAAAGGGCTTACATAATTAAGAAGGCTCTTCTTTTGGTTGTTCCAGAAATATTTTTACACTTACATAATGATCAGGCAATCGTTAAAATTTTTATAAAGAGATCAAATTTTTTGTGTACTTCTAAGTCATTGTCCAAAGTTATTTGTCTTCGTGAGTATTTCAAGTAGGTAACCCTTGAAGGCCCAATAGGGTTTTAAAAATCTAGTACTAATAGGTTCGTTCCATGCTTCAGAGTACTTTCAGCCAAATAACAGATCAGATTAGGAAATAACAGATCATAACTAATTAGGTACTAAGTTGAAAGCCGTTCTGTACTTAGGCATAGATTACTAATAAGTTACTAAAGTAAACTTAGGTACGAGTAGGTAATAGTACACGCTTATCTGTCAACAAACTTTCAATTACTCTTTTTCTTTAGTTATTTTAACTAATATCTAAATAAAATAGAAACATAAATAACGTTAAAATGAATAATAAAAGATAGATTCCCTTAGTCCCTGAAGATAAGAATCCCATCAAAAACAATACTTGTCAAAAAAACCAAGTCTCGCAACTCAGTTGTTCTGCGGTAAAAAGTTGTGAGATCCATGTAATACCAAGTCGGTTGTTAATTTATTCAGTCTCTACTTAAGCGACTTTCTGTCTTAATACGTCCAGTCTCTAAGACCACGATCGTGGTCCATAACAATTGAAAATCAATTGTGTCTGGAATCTCCGTACTCGAAGCATTAAGTTGTTACGTAATAATTAACAGCATCTTATAGTGACGCATATCAATATTAAAATTCTTTAATGTTTTATATAAATATATCGAGACTTGGCCATCGCACTAAATAATTGAATTTACATGTGTTTTCAGGCGATTGAATTTACACGTCTTTTCAGGCGATGGCCAAGTCTCAATATATTTATATAAAACATTAAAGAATTTTAATATTGATATGCGTCACTATAAGATGCTGTTAATTATTACGTAACAACTTAATGCTTCGAGTACGGAGATTCCAGACACAATTGATTTTCAATTGTTATGGACCACGATCGTGGTCTTAGAGACTGGACGTATTAAGACAGAAAGTCGCTTAAGTAGAGACTGAATAAATTAACAACCGACTTGGTATTACATGGATCTCACAACTTTTTACCGCAGAACAACTGAGTTGCGAGACTTGGTTTTTTTGACAAGTATTGTTTTTGATGGGATCTCATTTCTTTTTGTATTTTGTAGACAGTTCTACTTTTTTCCTTTTCGGTACCTTCTACTTATTGTATATATGTATATCTACCAGCAACGAATTTTCTTAAAGCCCTCTCTCTGACTTATGAACTTTTCTTATTTTTGTAGGTAGCCTTCAGTTTTCTCTTTTCCGGTACTACTTCTTGAGCTTCAGCTACAGTTTTTCTAAGAGCCCACTCCCTGTCTCTATGGGTTTTTCTGGGAGACTTTGATGTTACAATTTTTGCCGTAAAATAATAAAACATCGTTACGAATAAAGCCAATATTGAAAAATTTAATTAACTGAAGACTTGGCTGTATGGGCTTAGTTTTCTTTGCTGTCTTTTCTAGATTTTTTAGTTTTTCCTTGATTCATACACCAAACACTTAGGTCTGCTAGAAGTGCCTTAGAATTTTGATGATCGGTGAGTCAGTGAGTGACAAAATTAAGAAATTTGACCCGTTATAATTCTTAAAAATACTGGTTCAAATTGAATGAAATTTTAAATATACGTGTCTTTACAATGCCTGCATAGTTACTGAAAATTTCAGTCTTCTATTTTTATCCACAACGAAGTTACAGGGGGTCGAAAATGGTCTGAATTGCTTCGAGAAAAGGATGGTACGGCCGTGACGCTTTTTTGCTCGACTTGGTGGGGGCACGGCCGTGCCCCCAGATATTGAACAGGTTCTATTTGCAGGTGCATGTGGAGTAATAATTTTTGAATATCGCTTTTATGAATAGGGAAGCTACTTGTATACGTCATGAAATCAAATAATTATACATTTATTTATTTAGTAATTATTGTATGAAATTATATGAAATTAAACTAGAAAAACATTTCATTTATTTAAATTAATTTTTTCCTTCCTTCCTTCAGAAGCCTAGTATTCGCAATTTCTATATAACTTTCCCTTCAGATCCCATTGATTTGGGGCCACAGAGTGCCTTTCAATGATGATGAGACACTTACATCGCGTTTAAAGAATTGTTAATGTTGCTTCTATAGATAAATTATTTTCGATATTAATTTAGTTAGGCGCAGTTCTTAATTGTTATGACAATAGTTTTTTATCCTAGTCCATTTGCTGCACAAGACGCGGCACGGGACCCAATCTCCGGTTCTCCGTTTCTGTTACAGATGGTATTGCCTGGCACTATTTAGCAGGGACATTTTAGTCTCCACTCTAGAACTTGATCTTGTTTGCCCGACAGCCATCGGTTTTGCGGCAGATGTGTTCAGCCCAGGGTACCATTAATCCTCTGAGCTACAAATATGTCAGCGACTCCTTTCTCTGACAAATCATCTTACTTATGATCAGCTAAGAGGTTCTGTAAGCCCACAGGCACTGCTAATATCTGAACCCATGTGGAGACCTCAAATGACTACGAACTTTACGGTCACAGCTTAAAGTCCTGGAAAACGCACCGCGGATTCAGACGCAAGCCTCGAAAGTAATCTTATAGAATAACCACGCTTATCCCTCAGAGAAACTCCGAACATAGTTACCTATAACATCTATCTGAACGACTGATAGAACTTTTGGATTAACCGTCCATCAATTCGTAGATTATTAATTAGGATACAATGATTTATTAGTTTTCAGACCTTGTGGTATCAACGACGAAAAGATATGGAGGACCTTTCCAAATGCTCTCGCCGAGCTGAACCCTACTGTTAGTCCGCCCTCATCGAAGTTGTTTCTACCTAACTATAAGGCCTGTCCGAAGTAGACGTACAACTCTAGGGTCGTAAGTATATCGTCGGGCCAGCCGAGTACGAATATATCAACAAACTAACATTTCAATAATGTCTTATTTTAGCATTCATCAGATTATAGCTTTTGCACAAAGAAAGGAAGGTCACGTTTTACATACTAATGATTCACTATGTACACTCGGCGGCACGACAACTGTAAAACTTCCAGTATAAGGTTTCGCATCATTCACATTTCCTTTAGCGTTGCGCGTCCAGCTTATACTGGTTTGGTTATGATTGTCGTGCCGTCGACTGTACCTACGCGTGGCATTACCTGACGCAAGTACCTATATAATCTACATATATAGCAGGTACCAACTCTCGAGCACTTGAGACAATATCATGTACTTATATATATATAGATATGTACCTACACACTATTTGTGTGTGATTTTGTTTGCTTTGCACACTGCTAGAAGATTTTGTATTTTTACAACCTAAATTGACCGAATAAACTAAACAATCCATATTGTGATATTGTAGGTGCATTACAGGAGATGGACGATGGTGTATTTTTTGTTTAAAATAGGTAAACAAAACTATTGTCTAAAGTACCTACCTACACCTAGTAGTAAGTTTTCGTGCTATTATAATATTAAGCCAATTATGACTCACAAATTCTTACAGAAATTCAGGACACTGCTTTTTGGGTTGTGTGGCAATCACTAATAATACCTAACAATAATTACGAGTGAATATGGCATTTCAAGAAGGCAAGAAGCATTCCAAAAATACTGTTCTGAGATTATTTTGTTGAATCGTTGCTTTTCTCGTTTACTATCATTTATTTATTCCCCCATTGTACACAACTCAAGCATCCCTAAAGCCGTAAAGAGTTAGTAAAACTTAATGTACACCTAGAAGTAAGCAACTACGTATGACCTCTAATAAACATGCTAAATTTAAATAACAATAACTGCACAGATCACATAACACTATTGAAAACAGCAACTGGAACACATTTTCCATAAAACATGCAACATGCTCAATGATGCAATATGATATTCATTGGTTAGTAGGTACAGTATGTTCTAGCACACTCCCTGTTATCACTAATCTATCACTTATCACTATCAGACGCTCACCTGGCATGTCGACTCGGTGTCTTGTAACTGAATGATGCGCAAACGCAACGTATGTGATATTTAATATAAACTCTGCTTCAAGTACAAAGATAAAACAATAGTTGGTGTCAACACTTTTACACCTTATGTCAAAGTAATTAGGTTAATAGTAAAAATAACAAAATAATGTATGTTGCTGGGAGTACTGAAACAGGGAAAGCCGTGTGTGTGATGAAGCTAATAAAGATTAAATTACTTATTTATGTAATGTTATCGATTCTCTTGGAACACCCAGCTAATGAGTCACTGATGATTTGTAAGGAAGTGTTACGATTAATTTACAGGTTGATAAAAATTTACACAGGAAAATATTGAAGTAGGCAACGCTTATATAATTTAAAAGCTTTACTAGGATTTCGTAAATTATCAGGTGTCTGCCTGTCAAACACAAACAGGTAATATTAGGTCCTTACCTATGAAATTGGCGTGTTGTATGAAGAATTTCGTTAAGACTGTTTTCTCCACACAAACATTTTTTTTTTTTGGGAACGGCAAATCCAAAACGTTGTGTGTATTATCGGATAACATTAAGTTAAGTATAGGCATCGTTAATTTTTAAAAGTAACCGCTTTATAAAAGTTTCAGCGAATCTAAGAAATGATTAGAGAAGCACGTGAAAAGAGCTCTGTTCAAATTTTTTTTATTATGTGATTTAGCCCAGAAATTAAAAAATATTTAATGTGAAACCTTGAAATAATATTCCATTTTCCAAATAAAAAACAAATTTGGATATAGCTTTGAAAATCGCAGGAATTGGTACATATGATTAACGAAGAAAAAAAACTCCAATTTCATAGGCAAAGACCCAATATTTAAGCTAATATCACTGACGATCGAAATTAAACTTTAGTATTTACAATTATTTCTAACACCAAACGATAAAAAATGAAACATTGTTTTAAATGTAGTCTATTCAGTAATAACATCTAACTTATTTTACATTAATAATAATATGATATCATTTTCCGCATGATTTTAATGTCTCCAGTATGCGCTGTGCTAGTTTCTCGAACTTCTTAAGGATGTGCTCATTGTTGGTCTTCCTGTAGTCGTCTAAGGAGACGTAGGTCGCGACCAAATCTGTAAGCATCTCACCCACGAGCTCCTTGAAACTGTTCAATGTTGGTCTATCGCGCTTCTCTGCGAGTAGTAGCATGGAGAGTACCTAAGTGGATAATAAGTTTGTAAATAAATAGGTTATCTTTTTTTATGTACGATGGGTTCGTACTTGACCTCAATCACACCTGATGTTAAAGTGAAGATGAGGTCGAAGGTGGAAGCGTACTGACCCGGAAACCCCAACACATTTGGGGGACTGGCTATCTTATCTCTGACAACCGGAACACAACAATGCTAGTAACATTGCTGCTTGGCGGCAGATTTAGATAAAATGGTGGTAGCCAGCCAGGCGGATATTTTAAAATGCCCTGCTACCAACCAAACCGAGTAGGGTAGACTGGGTACGGTTGAAACATTTTAGCATTTATCATGTATAGCATCGGGATTTGTTAAGCGAGCGATGTCGGAAATATACTAAATAAAAGACCTTATATCTGTCTACTACAGGGCAATGTTATTTAAGATCACTGTATAGTATTTTCTGTATAAAATCAAATTAAAAAAAATTAGTCATTTGTTTGAACCGTCCCCATCCCAGGGTCGGTTGAAACAGTGTCTGGGGTCAATTGAAACACATGCAAATAATACAAAATATAACCAATTATCATGTTTTATTAATCTTCTAATAACATTTTTCGAATGGTAATGGCACATTTGACTATCACAAATATTTTTATGAAGAAATATTTAAGTCTTTGGCTATATTTATAATCTAACATTATTTTTAATCAGCCTTCAAAGTTTTATATTAAGTACAACTCAAACTAAATAATAATCAGATGTTGGTAGCGATAATATTTTTGAAATAAAGTTACCAAGCAAACATGCTATTATATTTCTCAACTATCAACACTTTTAATTATAAACTATCAAAACAAAGACATTAACTTTATCAATGAAAATTAAAATTAAAATTTTAAACAAAACTACTTCAATCGTTACGAGACCATTCGGAGTCACAGTTGTGGCAAACATAAGTAAGGCTACCTTTCGTGCACTCTTCATGCGCCCACATTTTACATACTATACATTGTATCCATTTTTCCCTCGGTCTTCTGAATATGCTGACATACAAACAACACAGTAGCACTCTTCTTCTTCTGATGATGATTCTTGTCGCGTGTTAGTTTTTTTCTTGTTTGTAGTATTTCTTTTAGTCTTTCTTCCATCTAATCTTTTCTGAACTTGCTTAGCTTTGGTTCGTTCCATTCTGATCTCATATTCTCTTCTTATCTCTTCTTTTTCAGGTGTGTCTGTGTATATTGTAGATTTCCTTGTTTTCCGGCCCCTATTTGTTAATTTCCTTGGAGGCACTTTTGGTAGTGGTCGTATTGCTTCCGGAGAAAATACTAAAGGTGGTGTAGTCGAAGTCGTGACATTTTCCGTTTGATTTGATAGCACAGGAATGGATTGAAAACTTGCAGAAGGTGTTGGTGGAAGCCAAACATTACTACTACTACTTTGATGTTCGGGTAGTGTAATCAAAGGTGCTGGATTCGCAATAATGTTTCAGTCCATTTTGGTTCAGTCCATTTTTTTCTGCCGCTGTTCTTAACGAAGATCCCGCTTTCACATCTTCATAGGCTTGTTTGTACGTTAATAAGTCGGTTCGACCTTTCGTAGTCTTTCTTTGGCGTACTCTTGGCATCTAAAAATCAATAAAGTTTAATTAATAAACTGTTTCAACCGTACCCACAAATAATGTTTCAACTGTCCCCACCCACCCCATCTTAGTATAAAACGGTTCACAGTAAGAATAATAGTAAATTAAAATAAAAACTTATCATACTACAATATTGTACAAACTTCAATTCAACTGTAACAGAACTCTCAATCATCTAACTATAAACGAAATCTTAATAATTGCAAAAATGTAGGTACAAAAATACTTACTTTTCCGTCAAAAAACACAATGGGGCCTCCTACAGACAAACACAGCGCCCGAAGAGCGACGCAATACTAAAATTCAAGTTTCGACTTGTCGCCCGCTTCGTACTCCCCTTGTACCCTTCACCTCATCACGCACCATTCACGAGATATTCACTTTGTTTCAACCGTCCACCGTTTCAACCGTACCCAGTCTACCCTACTTAAAACATGTACCCCGCTGGGGATTGAACCCGCGACCTCCGAATCGTAAACCCAATGTTGTTTACATTGAGCCATGGAGGCGGTTAAATATTTATTTTGCATGCAGCATGGGAAATCTTTCATCACCACCATTTAGGGTGGGGGGAAGGACGACGACGACACTACAGCTTTGCTTTACCCTAGTCGTGGTCTCCATCTCCCCTCCATAACTCATAACTGTTAATTTCCAGAGTTGTCGACGATCTAGTTTTCTGGCGGTTCACCTCGTTTGGGATCCTGTCTCTCAGAGAAACTACGAGCATAGCTCTTTCCACAGCACGCTGAGCAAGGTTTAAGTTTTGGACTAGTCGTATCGTCAGCCCCCAAATAGAAATCCTTGAGGGAGTTCCATGTTTAGGAATGGGCAGGCTGAAATGTTTTTGATAATGAAACAAATGAAATACTGTAATATGCACTCGGTCACACCAGCACTATCTCAAATCATTTAAGTATAATGTTGATTGCCCAGTTCCTGATCCGCATGTGTATATTACGAGGTTATGTAAGCGCAGATCACAACTTGCAGAAGACAGAAAAACTTTGTTTAAGTTGTTCTTAAGAGGGTTTATTCCGTCCAGTGGCGCTCTCATTGGATAAATTATGATTTCTTTTTAATTACAGCATAAATCAAATTGCTCTGATCTGCCCTCGAAAAACCTAAAAGCTAATTATAAATAATACCTAAATAGCTTTAATGACGGTTATTTTCGAGAATTACAAATTATCGATAAAATCTGCCACTTTTTTTATAACCGTGAATTCAAGGAAATAACCCCTATGAAAGCTTTTTAGAGGTATTACTTATCGAATATTACTTTTAATTAGGTTTTAGACTTTTCTAGGGAAGGTCAGAGCACTTTTTGATTTATTCTTTATTGAAAAAGAAATCATAATTTATCCAATGATAACGCCACTGGACGGAAAGAACCCTCTCAGATATTTCAAGTGTTTTTAAAACGCACGTGTCAAGCAAATTACTTCCTTCGCATGTCAATTGCCAACAAAATAAATAGCTTCTATAGCCTTCTGGACATAGGCTTCTCCTAAATCATGCGTAATACCACTATTTTACTGGAGTATTTGCTTCATCATTTATAATGCGGACTGCTAAGGTGTGGAACTCACTGCCCGCGTCGGTTTTTCCCGACACTTACAACCTTGGGATCTTCAAGTCTAGAGTGAATAGGCATTTACTGGGTGCGCGTGATACATCTTCGGCTACATCGTCACTTTCCATCAGGTGAGATTGTAGTCAAACGCGAAACCAGTTTTTAATAAAAAAAAAAATGTAACAGAGTTACAGGGGAAACTGCGCTGCGCGACTCTACATTACATTCTACACACAGACCTTTTCTTTCCACGACTTAAGCACCTCTCCTAACACGGTCCCCGCATGTTTATCCCCGACCTTCTGTAAATTACGACGAAGTAGCACCAAATGGTGATTGCGACATAAATCTGAAACAGAATAAAAGTTTCACATTGAAAACTAAAAGTCAAGACTGTATAGCTTCTGGCAGGTACATCAGGTTAGTGTGGGTGAGATAGATTGTCTTAGATGGAAGGTCTTCATATTTTTTTCCACTTACCTTTCTTACAGTTCAACTCATCCTCTCCATGTGGACAATTTGATTTACCGTTACAAATTGCTTCAATAGATACAGAAGGTGCATCAGCTTCAGTGGTGCCATTACACCCGTATCTTGTGAGCCTAGGTTTGGCAGCACAAATTCTAATGCAACTTTTTGAACATACTGGTAAAGCACAGACGACTCCTCTACAGAAGCAGCCATCTGGAGCTATAATCCTTTCATTACCAGTGTTGGATTTCTTTAGTGCAATAACCAGTTTCTCCTTTATAGATTGTAAAAACTCATACACCTCTTCGGCTCTACTATCAACTTGTATCGTGTTTAACACTTCATCATAGACAGAATTTAACAAACCAAAACATTTATTTCTAAGTGCTTTAAAAGTTTCATCTTTAATCCTAGGATCCATACTACACTTCTGTATGGTTTTAATAGCTTCGTGTAGTGTAATTAATTTATTTCGGGCTGATTCGAAATCATTAGACATTGTTTTTGTTTTAATTGTCTTGAGGATGTTGTCAAAGACACCACTGGCCTCAAATCTAGCTGCAGTATTATCTGTAACAATATATCTGGATATAGATTATATATCCTGTAATATTAAGTTAATAATTATTTTCTACCTAAACTCATTAATTATTATGCTATTATATTACTTACATAAGACACATCCATGCTCATCAGTTTCATCGAAACAATCAAATTTACCATCGCAAAGCAAATCTAGCGATACAGTCTTTTCTCCGTTAGTTGCTGGACAATTCAATCGATTTAAGGTGTACCTCTGGTAACAGACCCGTTTGCAAGCGGCAATGCAAGACGAATTCACACAAAATTGTTCCTTGCAATCGCACAATTTAAGGACAAATTTCGGATCATCTGGCAATTCATCTAATGCTCTATCTAACGATTCGCTATACTTATCCACAATTAGGTCAATTTTGTCATCATACAAATCTGTACACAGAGCTCCATTTAGCGCCAAAACAAATGTTCGTAATATAACAGCCACTTCATTACTGATATCTAAAACGGACCGGTGATTATATTCTTCAATTTTAGCTTTTGGGTCAAAGTTCGGATTGGATTCGGTGTACTTCTTTATAAAATTCACCTCAGTTTCCAGAACTTCACTCAGCATTCGTCCTTGGTTTGAAACCATCGAATTATCAATTAGTGCTGTAAAACAATTCTCTGCTGATCCTATATGATTCATGATCTCAGTAGCTTTATGTACTCTATCCACGGCTGCAACGAAACAAATTTTAATTAGTAAGTTCTTTTCTTCTTCATTTACAAATATTCCTAATTATATAAAGTAGGTAAGGCATTCAAAAATATTTGTAATTATACCTTGCTTTGCACAGTTTTGCTCGTCTGATCCATCTGGGCAGTCAACGTTGCCATCGCAAATCTTTTCCAATCCCAAAATAGTGTCGTCGTACTTACATATAAATTCATTAAGCTCTTTTAGAGCTGAACAAATTTGGCTACTTATGCTAGAACAATCTTGTTCAGTTGTTAAACTTCGTATAACGGCAACTTCTGTTGTAATGTCAGTATTTAGATTGGTATTTGGATATATAGGGTTGTTTGAATCAGGCATGATGTCGTCAAATTTGTCTCTATTAGTATTATCGAGAAATTCAAGAGTCATGCGACGAGAATCGTTATCTTTTTTCATCATTAATTCTATACCTTCGACAAGAAGATCACTGTAGGAATTATTTTTACTGTCAGTATATATATTTTTTTTCTTTATTGCTTTTAGTATTTTCTCCTTAAGTTTTTCTAAAACTTTTTGTTTTTCATCGGCCGTTACAGCATTTTTAAAAGATTTTTGCACTAAGTTATCTATTTTAACAACCATATCCTTCAAACGTTGCTGTTTTACTGAAATTTCGTCGGACTTTCGTGTAATGTTGAAATTATATTGTTCAATCTGTGAAGCTTCAGAAATATCGGTTTCACAAATTCTGTAATCATTCCGAAGAGCCATTCCTCTCACTCCTTGCATTATTATTTCTACATAGTTATTATCATAACGACCCAAGATTTTGGATGCTTTCTTTATTTTGGCTTCAAGTTTTTTAAGTACTTCTGGTCTTGTATCGGGTGTAGCGTTACGGAGGGATATTTTCGTTATATTGCAAATTTTACGCATGATATCTTTGATGACAACTTTTTTGTCGGTGGTGTTAACTTCCGCTAGAAATTTAAAAGAACCAACATTATTATATAACAACGAGGTTTCAAAATTCTTTTATTACTGATAATCAAATCCCACAAGCAATTTCCCAGCGTAAGTAAATACTGTTACAGGTTAGGTTTGTTAATTTTGCTCTTGCATGTAAGTGTCGATTCACTTAGCACACGTTTACAACTAAATTTAGACTATCCTTTTTTAACTACAAGCGCACAAAAAGGACGACATTTCATAGGAATGTCACTTGGTTCAGGAATCATAACCTCAAACGATTATAATCATTTTAATTGTCATGTCTAACATAGTTTTCTATAAACTTTGAGGTTCTTATTTTGTAAAAACCAAATCGTGTCGTGTTATTCCCGTCCATCCCCCGATTCAAAAAGAGGGGTGTTGTAAGTTTGAAGTCTATGTCTGTCTGTGACATTATAATGCGAAAACGGCAGAGATGATTTTGAAACGGTTTTTAAATTAGCATTTGCAAGATGGTTCTTTGCCATGTTTGATGAAAATCTGTGAAGCTTTTTTATTTAATTTAGGATTTAATTTTTAATTTAATTTTTATTGGATCTAAACGAGTGCCAACTAAGTCGACACCACTGTTTACAGTGGGATTTGAGTGCAGACTTTATGCTGGGAAATTACGTCTAGAATATTGCTATAAAATATTACTAAATTAACTTATCTACATACCAGTACAAATATATATTAAATAACCATACACGATGGTGGAAATTAAAATCCAATATTTCATTTTAATACAGTTATTATTTAATGAGTTTCGTCCGTATACGAAGGAAATTTCTATAAACAGCTTAGTACAATTGTGAGTTACGCAACTATAGGGTTGTAGCAATAAGCAATTAAACGAGATTTAGTGCTGAAAGGATAATAAAATTCAAATAATCGCAATTACAATGATATTTAGTTTCTAGGTATATAGGTAGGTACTTTCTGCGACGCAAGTATGAAATGGAAACAAAAAGAAAAGGCAAACTATACATGATTATT
The DNA here is from genome assembly GCA_949316235.1 of Oegoconia quadripuncta. Classification (NCBI taxonomy): domain Eukaryota; kingdom Metazoa; phylum Arthropoda; class Insecta; order Lepidoptera; family Autostichidae; genus Oegoconia; species Oegoconia quadripuncta. The sequence continues at coordinate 18,007,531 of OX438754.1, read as the reverse complement.
TTGTTTGTTACCTACACACATTGTTCTAGGCTATAGGCTTCGTCAAAACTATATTAGCAGCCAAGGTTCTCAAATATATATTAAAGTGCTATCACTTTATTTTATAACACAATGGTTTTAGTTTACTTGGTGTACATCCGAATCGACACCAGTGGCAGTTGTCCACGAACCAAACAAAGTAACTAACCATGTATCTACACCGCTGTGAATTAAACCCGCGAAGTAAAATTAACCTTCGGTTCAGACTTAGATTATAAGATGAATATTACCACACTGGGTGCTAATATCACTTTAATGCTGACTGTACCCACGCAACAAAAACATTCTTTCAATTAAGAATCTGCACACTGCCCCAGTGAGTATGTGTTTTACTAGAGTTGGTTTGAGGCAGCCTGTACCTATTAATCGGGCATGACTCGTTAAGTGCCACATCCATCGCCTTTGAATGAGCTAAGTGACTCCATACCGGTATGTGTACCTACTCTCCATCGGAGAAACAACGCTACTACGGTTGTGCGCAGGACTTTCGGCGTTGTTCCACATTCCGTCGCAAGAGGTTATTACCTACTAGCGAATACTTTCTGCTTGGTATCACCGCAGTTGGCTTTTGATGTCAGCGCCCAGTTCAAAGGGACCCCAAGATACATTAGCAAATTTCTGTGCGCTAGGGACACTCCCTCCCCTCCATTGAAGACGGTAAGTAGTCTGTGGTTCGTCTGGTAGCTGCGGAGGTGGATAGCCAAGGACTGGGTTTCGGAGGGTTTTGGTCTTGAGGCCTTTGTCTGCATAGTAGGTATCTAGTTCCTTGAACGATTTAAATTTAAATATGAAGCGACGGGTGTTAAGGTGCTTGTGGCTGATCGTTTGTGTAGAATTTAAATAAGATGGGCCCAAGACTCTGCGTTGAGGTAAACCATTCTTATTGCAACGCCACTTGTTTTGTCCGGATGATTTGTGGAGCTGAACCTTCGGTGAAATCGCTTACACTTCGTTAAATAAAAGTACGTGACTGGTGAGCATTCTCTTCCCTAATACACAGCCATACCACCTCTGACTGACCGCCTGAAGGTCAATGAATAGACAATGAATAGTGGCTCTGAAGAAAGTCAATGACTTTTGCTAAAGAACGTGTGTATGACGAGGCTGTTAAGGACGATGTCTTGTTTCCTTAGCCAACTTAAAAAAATATGAGTCAGTTCGAGTTCGTTCGGAAACTTGATTGACAGTGACACTTGCATACCATAACCTAAAAAAGGTTTACAAGTTTCTTCCAGATTAATGCAAACATATATATTAAACCTTTATAGAACACTTTAATATGATTGCGTGTATTATCAGATTAGCACAGGTCAGTTTGGTCTCAAATGAATAGTAGCTTTCTAACGTAAGTTTCGTTCCTTTAATTTTTCGATATTTTTGGCAGTCGAGACTGTATGCAGCTAATAATTTGGCGCAATGTTCACCGGCGTTGGGCTCACAGCTACATACATCGGCACCCCTGTGCCGGGTGGTTTCTGGCAAATACAGGATTACGAAGAAACGGGACAGACCACTTACATATGAGATGGCAAATCCACCACATTATATCGCTCACCGCAAGTCTTGGAACTCTTGGAATTCTTGTGAGTACTTACTCATTGACTGTACCCTATTTTATTTCATCATCTGCTGTGTGGTGTTGTTCTTAGGACAGCAATAAGGTTCTGCTGCCTGCCTAAGCCTGTACCATTAACATGCCCTGACAAAAGGTTACAACGACATAGCTATGAATCAATCAGCAACTTTAGTCTACTCAATTCTTTCAAATATTTTTTTCTTATACCAAACACATATTGATACACTAATACTTAAAACAACAACCCATGAGTTTTCTTTTGAGTGTGCCTTATGAATGAACCAACATCCTAATTTTAAGAAAAGTTATGATTCTAGAGGAATATTTCCTATCTTCTTTAGTTAGTGATAGAATGGATAACCTGAGTGTAGTTAGTGGTTACATACCATACACCCTTGCCTGTCCACTCTTGACAGCTATCAGTTTGGTCTTGATCAAAATTTCAAATCACGTTGGTAGGTGTAGAACACGATTTTAACTAGAGTGGTATCTAACTTGTTCTATGATGGAAGTTAATAATCTAATATGAAAATCAATTGTTTTATTTGTTTTTAGCAAGTTTGAAGGGCGGGTTGCGGCGATCGGAGACATCAGTAGAGGATGAATTTATCAGAAGATTCATGACTGGCACTTGGCATGGACTTGTGTGTAGCGAAGTAAGATTACCTTTCTATTCCACATTAATTATTATCTATACACCCCATACCCTGAGACACCCAGAATTAATAATTAATATACCTTAATTATTAATTCTGAGCATATTGTATAATCACCTAACTTTTCACTTAATTCAGGTAATAATAAAACGGCAATTCAACCACATCAGAGTGGCAGCCATCATCAGACGGGCAGTATCTCCAACAAAAATGTATTTCCTGCTTGGCTACACAGAGGAGTTCTTAGCCAACTGGCTTCAATGCCCCGTCACATTGGAGCTGCAGACAGTTGACAGTTTCCAGGATGTTGTGTTCAAGTATATTTAATTTCTGAATTGTTGTTGTAGTGCGTAAGTAGGCTAATAAATACTGTAAATATTTGACTTCGATTTTCTGTTAAATATTGATTCCGCTATAACAAAATGATGAATGTGGACATGTGTACCCGAGTTATGGACATTTTTCACTTATATATGTATTTATTTACAAAAAAAGATGTATTTGTGTAGTATTGCAACCAACTTTTATCCATAATACAAGCTTAGTTGCTTAGTATGGTATTAAATGGGGTTTCCGGGTCAGTACGCTTCCACCTTCGACCTCATCTTCACTTAACATCAGGTGTGATTGAGGTCAAGTACCAACCCGTTGTACATAAAAAGAAATGGCGATATGTGTATGTCCAAGGATATTTATTAATTAATTCACAATTATTGTATAATTCTTACTAAAGAAGAAAATAAATTCAAATCAATGTTGCATAATGTCTAAGCCACTGGGACCCTAAGTACTACCATCAAAATATGTATAAAGTAATTATGTGTATTAAAGTAATAGAAAAATGTACCTAAATGCGGCGTTGCGAGCTTGCACTGTAAATGCACCTTTAATTCATTTTGATACATAACAGTTCACATTTTTTATTTATTTAGCTCTCCGGAATCAGTTGTTAACTATTTTACATATATAGTAAAACTATGATGATAGGAGAGCTATAGGTACAAGAAAATTAATAAATATGCAGGCATGAACAAAGATTCATTGAGGAAATTTTTTGCGAAGATGTGATATGAACACAAACATATCCTCTAGTGCACCTCTATAGGTGCACTAGAGCAGCTGGTTGCCCAAATCGTAGATGAATGCCCTAGCTGACATTACCACAGCGGCTTGGGAAAACTCAGAGCTTACCCCATCAGCTGTGGACATCTAGAGCTTGCATATTAGTTTATAGCAGGATAAGTTACTATTGACCGAATGATAATAGTGATATTCTTGGCAGCTTATACATCACCACTATTAAAACTATAAATTGAAAAGAACACCCCCAAGTAAACAGTAGTAGTGCTTAAAGCTAAATATCTTTGAAACGTCTTTTCTGATTTAAAAGTTAAATATCCTTGAAACAGGTTAACCGACTTTCATCAAACATGGTTAAGAATCCCTCTCGTTTAGTCTTTAATACAAAAAATCCACACCACAGACGGTTCAAATCGGATCACGCATTACTGAGATATTCCTCCGGACAATGACTTGGATACAGACAAACACGCACAACACCGTCAAATACATAACACCCGTTTTTCATCGGAGGTTAAAAATGGATTATGGTGGCAACTGCTGTCTGTTTTAATGTTATAATTGTAAAAGCTGTGATAATTATTCTTCTAGGAGAAAATATAGATGTATAATCTTAAGACAACTAGGTAAATAATTATCATTACATTATCTACCTTACTTTACATAGCGACTGGCGAGATGGTCATGAAGACTTAAAGACGATATTATACGATTAACTTCTGCCGTTCAATTTGGATAATGCAATTGAATCATGTAAACATAAAAGTGAATCATTCAATGTCAATGTTCAATCGTGTTCAACCGCGTTGAACGAATTGAGCTTACTCAATGTTTTCCTTTTGCCGTTTATCGTTCAACGCAATTGAATGAGATTTGAACGTGTAAACACAAGAATGACGGAACCAATTTGAATCATATTTAAACATAAAAGTGAATCGTTCAATGTTAATGTTCATTGTTCAATCGTATTCCTTTGACTTCTGCGCCTTTCAACCAATGTGAATCAATTTGAACCGTGTAATATTAGGGATTATTGTGAAATGACAGCAATACATACAATGCCTGGTTTTAGTATTTCTATTTTAGTCGAAATACTTTTGAAAATGTTAGTGATCATTTTAGATCTTTGAGGTTAATAATTTACTATTATTGATTTTGAAACAATTTTAAAATGTGATTGCCAAGGAACAGAACATTTTTGTTCATTTCTGCGTATTTCTTAATTTTCTATTTTCGCGCCACTATCGACGACATGAAATATTATAGAACACTTGTAATTAGATAGGTTGATAACTGTATGGTACTTTCATATTTCACATTTGTTTTTAACAATACCTGCCACTTCGGTACTGAATCTCGGTTTGCCAGTAATAATGCAATAACCCGCAATGGTAGTGAAGTGAATCTATACACAGTAGATTTATATAGGTACTGAAATGAAAACAACAAATAGGGTAAACTATACAATAGATGACAGCTAATATATTATTGTACAGTCAAGTGCAATAAGAAGTATCTCAAAAACTTGGACATTTAAAAATTTGGGTGATTCTAAAATTGCTCTCTACTAGGTTTAAGATTTATTCCAGCATTAAACCAGCACTAGTAGCATGACAGGCGCGATGACGTTTATGTCGCGCGAGATAATATATGTCCTGCTCATTCGTCGGACGAAATATACAACTATCCCACTCTCACATCGCGTTGCGCACGACACACGATCTCATGCTACGGGGGACTGGAAGTAAAGTAATCTTTTGTTACTGTGTTTAATAATACGAAGGTTTTACCTAGGCGTAAAGTTAATTGGTCACTAGTCAGCGTTTATTTATTTAAAGGTTTAACTAAGGGGATCAAGCATAACAGTGTAGACAAGTGACGGGCAGCAGCGTCATTGTTGTGGAACTCTCAAAAACTGCCCACTGCAGTCTGCGAACGCCAATCCACCTGCCCAGTGTGGACATTAAGACAAATCCTCCATTGGAAAGCTATGAAAATTCTAAGGCAGAGGCTTTATGTCCAGTAGTGGACTTGAATATGGTGATGATGGATACCATTCTGGAGTAAACATTTTGCCGTGCTTTGCGGTTCGACTCTTCATTCATAATGCGAACAGGCAAGGCATGGAACTCCCTTCCGACGTCAGTCTTTCCTGAATTCTACAACCTTGGGATCTTCAAAAGCTGGGTGAATAGGCATCTACTGAGGTCGCGTGCTTCATCTTCGGCCACTTCGCCACTTTCCATCAAGTGAGATTGTGGTCAAACGCGTATCCAACTCACCAATCACCTAGCCCCAAACTAAGCAATACTTGTATTATGGATACTAGATAACGGCTAAACATACATAAATATTTATATAAACATCCATGACTCGGGAATAAATGTTCCTATACTCCACACAAACATTTAACCCCTCGCGGGATTCGAACCCGTAACCGTTGGTTTCGCTGACAGAGTCACTATCCACTACGCCAAACGGTCGTCAGACAGATTCATAAGACAAATAGTTCATTTTCTCGGCAATAATTATAAAACCGATTCAAAAGTTCCTTTAAAACAGTTTTTTTACCAGATAGGAAATATTCATATAGTCAACATACAAGTGCAGCGCTTGCCTTGAGATATTAACAACGTATAATTGTAAAAATAATAATAAAAATAAATAGCAAATGACCAATATGGGAACCTTGAGGAACCCCTAACATAACTGAAATGAAGAAGAAAATATATCTTTCTTCCACAGCATGATACCTATTGTAGAATACGTACCTATCATGCAAATACGAAGAAAACCACAGCGTAAGATATCAATATGTACTTACTGATTTTTGATAAATCCTAAAACCCATTTCAATTGCAGATAACGTGATGTGAATTTATTTCTGCTGACCAATAAATACATTACATACCGTCATGACCTTAGTTCCTAAATGGTGGGGTGCTCAGAGGTATCCTAAATTTTCAAATAACTTAGAATAGGGACATTTGGATATCGGACAGTAAGGTCGTTCTAACGGACGGACTTTTTCTTTTGCAGCTTGCTGTGTCAATTATGAACCAATCGCCATTATATTGTCTTTGCACAAACACACAGCGCCATCTAGATCCACAGTAAGCATCTAGGCTTGTGTTATGGGTACCAGATGGTTGATAAACTACACAAATACTTTTTTTTGTACATAAATACATGTATAAATGAAAAACATCCATAACTCAGGAACACATGTCTATATTCATCTTACAAATATATGCCCCTAGCGGGATTCGAACCCACGACCATTTGGTATAGTAGCAGAGTTTCTAACCACTACACCAAACAGGTCGTCACCAATATTACTTTTGTTGTATATAGTTGTACCTACATCACAAGTTAGTACTGGAAGCAAGGGACGTCTGAAGTTATGCAATGCGATTCTTAGCAAAAGGAAAAGTACGAAGTTACGGCCGATCGAAGCTATTTTCTTTAGAGAGTAGACCCCTGTTGTGAAGACTGGCACGACGTAAGAGAGCGCTGCCGATCAGTAGGTAAGGAACTAAACTATAATGGAATATTTTATTGTCAAGTAGCTATCATCATATCTGCCTAAGGATGTCCACTGCTGAAATTGACAATCGTCCAATTTGGTATAGGTAACCTACTTACAGATAATCAACGTAATATCATAAAAGTAGATGATGCAGACCACCAGCCAGAACCACATCCTTGGCTATATCTAGGATGTTAAAGTATTTTGAACTATTTTGGATTAACAGTGACCGAGCCAATGTTTAGGTATGTTAAGAGAGTTATACTAGGTATCAAGACACGTACTGGCTTGAGATGAACTGATGATTGAAATATCGATTTAAGAAATTCATAAACAAATCGATTGTGTCATAATTTATAGAAAGGAACTCTACATCGATTATTTTATATGTCTGGATAAAAACTACTTACCAATGTTAATCCAGGAATTAAATTGTTTGTATGCAAATTCTTACATACTCGTATCGCCCAATCCTTTTTCTCAAGTTTTAGTGCAGTGAGGTTACGGCAACGTTCTCCGGAGGCAACCCAGCTCATTTAGTAGCAGAGCCGCAGGCTCAGCACCAGTGGTCCAAATAATAAGAGTGTATTCAGTAGTCCGAGTGTACATGGTGGTATTCGGTAGCTTCACCAGTAGGACAAATCGGTAGCTAAGCAAATTATTTCAGATTTAGGTCAGAACCAGATTAGATAATATAGTCAGAACGACGCTCGAGTATTATTGCCACCTCTATTCAAATATATTATTCAAATTTTTGGGATCAGATCATGACGTGAATTTAAGGTCCAAATTCGACAATTTGTTAAAGCCTGTCTGCTGTCGTACTAGCTATTTTTATGACTCCTTTGCAGCAAAATCTATCCAATTGTGGAATGAGTTGCCTCGCATTATTCGTTGCGCTGAGTCGCTAGCGGTGTTTAAACGGCGTTTAAGAGAGCATTACTTATCGCTTTGATGTTAAAACATTATAATGGTATTTATTTTGTTTATGTAAGTATATATTTATATATTTTGTAGTATTTTATATAGTTATGCCCATGCCCATTAGTCTGTATTTATAATTATGATTATATATTACTATTGTTTGAATGTTAGGTATATTCATCATTTATATATATATTATAGTATAAGGATTTAGATATATTTTACTTTTGTAAGTTTGCTTTACGCTACGCAGCAGTAGCGTATTATACCAAGTTCCTTTGCCATGGTTGTCTGGAAGAGATCGCTATAAGCGATAAGACCGCCTTTGTACACCTGTTAGAATAATGTCACTGTGTATATTTTTAAGCTGTGTACAATAAAGAATTTTTCTTCTTTCTTCTTCTTCTCTGTCTCGCGGCAAAAATACGAATTTATCTATACATTTCACTTATTCTTAAGTAGAGATTATGATTTGAGCATGGTTCAGCTAGGGACCTTGGACTATGGTCTACGTCTACTATTGTCACACTATATATTAATTTTGTGCCATTGTTTAAGGCTAGAGGTGCCAGTATTCGCTTGAAAAAAATCTTATGGTCCGATTTCAATGAACTTTATTGCCATTGGTGGAATACGGCATCTTGAAATGTCCGTCTGCTGTGGTATATGACGCATCTCTACTAATGTACGATTAGGTTAATAGTATAATTTAACAGACCATTACACGTCCGTCAATCGAACCTTGTATTCCCTTCAACGTTACCCTTACACATTGCAGGGCGACCCTGCCAGGATTCGAACCTGGATCTACTGATCCGCAGTCAGACGCGTTATCCATTGCGTAGCAGCAGTGTGATTAGCATTACTGTGTGCCGATTGAGATAAGCCTTTCCATTGACCGAAGTAGGCCGTTGGCGATATAGGTAGTTCTTCGTGGTAGCGTGGGCAGTCTGCATACAAGGTGGGGACGAACCACCTGAAGTCATTGGATGCAGGTCGCTTCCAACCGGTCGCTCTGGAAATATATGTATGGTTGATAATCTAAGCAGTAGCTTACTGATAGACAGTCCGGTACTGACTAACAAACATTCAAACTTAGTGGGATAATGTAAGAGTATGTATTGTTTATTCCTACAGATGAACGTAGCTTCCACTCGCATCCTATTTTATTGGAGAAAGATGGTCCTTCTCCGATACCCCTAAAAATATAAGCGCAATACGCAGCTCCGTAACAAAAGACCAACGTACTTTCACATTTATAATATTAATTATCTTTCTGCCCGCGGCTTTGCTCGTGTGGAGTTACTGTATTGCTCATCATAATAGTAAGTTATCCTGCCTTTCAAAACAACCAGTTCAGACGTTTAAAGGTAACAAACAGACACACTTTCGCGTTTAACATTAGTGTGGAATATGTATGACTTATGACGTCTGATTATCCAAAAGTGAAATTAAAATCGAAACCTCGAGTCTGTACCAATCATTGTTTAGTTCACCCTAAAGCTTATCGGACGGCAAAATCGTTCATATACCAGCCAATATCGTAAAAGGTTTCCATAAAAATAAAAGTCGTGTAATAAAATTCATATTCTCTTATAATTTGATTCATTCAAATATACACAATGTGTCAACAAACAGAACAGCGAGACGCGGGCCCGCGCCGCCCGCACACTGCTACGGCAGCGTACACACTCACGAACACACTACCGAGCGGAACTTCTGCACATAACGCTTTGTACTTTTTTTTACACAATAGATACGAACTACGACTATAGTCAAACTCACGACATCGAGCACCGTTTGTAAATAGTTGTAATTAATAAAAATTATCTAAACATTTGATATACAATAATTGAAAACTAACCACCCTTCATTACCTATCAAAGAACAACTTACTACTAAATACAGACGGTGACTGGAATCGCAAATTTTACTATACTAGATTTTGTGATGAATAAAGATTAACGCGCTTTAACTTAGTTATTAAGTATTTAAACTTACAAAAGACGTAGACCCATTTATAATTATAATCGTAGACTAAAGATTTTGTTAACATGCGATCAGTCTTTGGAGGATTTACTGTGAGAGTAATTGGCATGTAGGTGAGCCCTCCCTTTATTAGACGCTCTCTTTTTGCATTCAAGGACAAATTTTAATTCATATTAATTAGGTTAGGATTTTGGTTACAGTTAACATGATTGGAAGGATTCACACAAGCATTCATCACAAAATCCAGGCGGGTGTTCTGCTGAGAGTACATTAAGTAGCATTCCCCTTTTCATAAGACAATTTCTAAATTTCACATAAATGCCTATGGTGTCTCTCTCAGGTAAATTTGTATTGTCTATCACAGTGACGTAAAGCATTTGTCCTTACATACTAGTGAGTTAAACATTGCGATCTTATCATTAAATCACCATAAAACACATTTTGTAAAGTCGTTAAGGTGCTTCAGAAAATATTATTCTTTCCATTTATCCATGCATGATATCATTATTTTTGTTTTAAAGTCTCGAACAGTCTTTAGTGTTGAGCTAATTCGATAGGGCCTGTGGAATGTCTGTGGAGATACACTTTGCTGGAGGCTACCCTAGTGGTTCCTTGGCGTTTGTTTGTCAGTGTGCGCAGAAGTCCAAACGGCTGACATAATGCAACGGCTCGCTCGTTGTTTAGCATTAATCGTTACCAAATTACATATTTACAAATAAAATGTACAGACAACGTGAAGGCTTCTCGTGGTAAATTCGCATGACATACCAAACTGTTGCAAGGCACGTGTGCGCTGTTGAAACTCCCGTCAACGGGCGACGACGACAACAAATAACAACTTATATAAACCAAATTGCTTCGACTGCTATCACATATTTACACTAACATGAAAAATGAATATTATTATACAAATATGTACAAATAAAAAAATATATCCAAAAGGAATATGTAATTACAGAATATTTATCTAAAAACCCGTCGTAATCGCCCCGAGATGTCTCAACGATGCCGACGTGTATTGCACAGTTTCACATGGCATCAGCTTTGAAAACTAATATTTAAATGTACAGTGAAGTATAACAAACGTAATGTGCGACCATGTAACTACTATCCAACACTACACACTGTTAAAACTATTAAGTAAAAACGTCCATCAAAATTCTATTAAAAATAAAGAGATCATATATGTTCTACTACAAATAAGATAAACACGTTACAATAAAAGCTTCCGTGATTCACAAGCGATACTTACGCACCGTATTCTGTTCTATTGGTTTCTTAATAATTAGATTATTGCTAACCGACTAACTTTGTCTAATGTACTTGGTGTTTGTGTTTCTTATATTTATCACCTGATTTAAGCGTAAGTATTACTCAGAATATACACTAATACGGAAAGCCAAATCTTACAGTACTTACACACGTACCAAATATAAACTGACAATTTAACACTATTATATTATATTGCTATTGTTTGGAGGCATGGGTGATCGTAGATCTATATATACTTTATTATGCTTTAAGAACGGATTGTATCTATTTTACGACAACGTTATAAATGCAAAAATACTCACTAAAATTTTACAATTGCGAAATGTTCTATTAATTGAAAAGTTCGAATGGGTAATCTAAGGTCGATAATTTCTCTGTCACGTCACAAATCTAACCTGCACTCTATCAAAATTCTAATTGTAGAGTGTAGCGAATGCGACCCCGCGGCGCCACGTGCGGCCGCTTGCAATTAATACATAAACTATTTAATTAAGTAGTACAATTAGTTAACGATTCCATACTTTGTGCTCTTTACTGTACATATCAGAGAAGTGACGCACGTGGCCGCCGCAGAAGTCATATTATAACACTACATTAATTTACACGAGTAATAGAGAAAGATCATCATGATATGATTTTAAAAAGTACCTGTATTTAGAAAAAAAAAATATACAGTGTCAGTAGTAAAATTTGATTCGTATAAAACTTCGTGTTAACCCCATTTATCCTAAAAGTAATAATTCAATATACCCTTTTCATGATTTGGCTTAAAATTTTCACAATTCATCCAATAGATTACAAGAGAGACGCATTCCTATCACAATGGCGTTAGTAACATTAAAAATTAAATACAACAGCACCTATCTTTTGATATACATAATAATATATACTGAATAAAAAATATTAAAAATCAATAATCATTAGGTATTCGATATAAATAAATTCCGATGGAGTCGACAAAAATAAGCGTAGATACAACTATGCAGTGGTCCAAAAGTTTTGTTATGTAATAGACGTATTATATGTAAATCATTTAGGTTGATTATCACTAATGTTTCGATGAGCCACTAACGCTTCACAACGAGGACTGTGCACAACACAGACACGCCGCACTATGCCTCACCTAGTCGCTACCGGTGTGCACTATATAACGAGCCACAGAGACTGAATCAATTTCATCAATCAATTGTAGTGGTAGAGCCACGCTGTAAGCTATTAGCTTGCAGCATGAATGGGCCGGCTCGACCGGGGGAGTACCACCCTCTCGCAGAAGACCGACGTCTGAGTAGTGGCATTTTGCCACTGCGCTTCGTCCGGTGAGCGAGGGCGCCGGAGGCCCACCTTCCAGTCTCTCTCCAGAATGGTAGCGGTATTTAAAGAGTTAGTACCCCAGGAGGGTACCAGCACTGCTGGAGAATCCCTCATCGCTCAGGCTGCCCTATTTATTCTGGGGTGGACACCTTCCTCAAAGGCCGGCAACGCATCTGTGACCCTTTTGGTGTTGCGGGTGCCCATGGGCGGCGGTGATTGCTTTCCATCAGGTGACCCGCATGCTCGTTGAACCCCCGAAGAGACTATGATTATATCATCCAGATAAACAAACCAACTGTGTTAAAAGCTGAATATCTTCGAAACGGCTTAACCTATTTTCATCAAACATGGCTGAAAACTATTGGGGGATAAAAATAACTTTTTTACAACGTTACTGGAAAGAAGAGAATGAAATAGTTCACAATCAAATCAGTGGTTAATTATAACAAATAAACAATTATAACATCAGTGCACACCGGTTTTCTATGGAACGATATCCAACTCGACTAGTGAGAAGCTAAGTGGGATGCACCAACCACAACCCATGTCTAAGCTCTGATCGAGACGGCTATATAATTAACATCAATTCGCCAACCAATAATATGCTATCGCAGTAATAGAATCCCACTACGCTAATGGCGGTTCCACATTATCCGAACCGTGCTATAGCATGAAATAGATAGACAAGTACAGAAGGCACGCTTTATATGAAGGGCGATCGCACGTTCAACAAAATAACTCTAGGTGAGACACGCGGTCTCAAGTCGAACCTTCAGCCGCGAGTGCACGCGCCGGAAGAATTGATAACAATTCGTCTGTACTTTTTATAATTTATATTTTCGTTTGAAAGAATATACCTCTAGGGTGGTCCCAAATTCGGTGAAGATGATGCACTCTAAAAAAATCGGTTGTTGTGTATATTTTTCGGGCGTTTCAGCTATTGTATTGTGTAATTTTATGTATGATGAAACGATAGACTTCAATGGTCTTTTCCATTTACAATTGTTTGAAATAACCTAGCCAAACATAGGGGTTGGCATAATCACCGACATAAAAGGGTGTTTTATAGTTTTTAGTGCAGCTATGTGTTGTACCTACTCTTTCGATGTTATTTTATTACATTACCATTTAAATAATTTTTATGTTAGTATTATTTTATTTTTAAATCGTCTCATAACGGGACGGAAATGTGCCTTCTGTGATTTTCTGTATTCTGTGGCTGGCTGGCTATAGAATGTTATTTAGGTTCATTAAGTTTGGATGTGAGCCAGGTCGCGAGAACATGAGCCAATGCCAAGTCAAGCAAACATTTTAAACTCTATGCATATTGACACAAATGTCATTTCTCACTATAAAACTATGAGGTTTGACGAGGCGTTTATGACCAGTAATATGAGCAAAAATATCGCTGTTATCAATAAAAATCATAATTGTGTGAAAGAAAAGATTATATATATTTTTTTATATGACTGGACTGGACTGGATTCGCGTTTGACCACAATCTCACCTGATGGAAAGTGACGATGTGGTCGAAGATGAAGCACGCGATCCCAGTACATGCCTATTCACTCTGCTCTTGATGATATAAAAAAATATATATTTTTACTCTACTATGTGTGCAACAATTAAAGTCAGATTTGGGAAGTAAAACAGGGTCACTAGCAAATATTCTCCTCTTTAAGAACGTCAATTTGAAAATTGTCTATACATATATACTTGACTTTGTCAACAATATCATTTGATTGGCTCGGCGTTCGATATAAAGCTCACATACACATGCTCGGGTCGGATAATTTGGACGCCCCTTTAAGATCTATAATTCCAACAGAACAACACGAATATCCGTGTGAAGCACAATAAAAACCAAGCTAGATTCGAACAAATTTCTTTCTGAATAAAATATTAGGCGGTATGCCGTAGTTCCGCATGTTAAGATCGCACAAATTCTATCAGGACTTCAAAATGCTTTTGGAATCTACCACACGAGAGATAATATCAACGCCAGAGACTTGTTAAAACATGACAACTTCACATATATCTGTAATTTACAAAGTTCCGACCAATCAGAGACTGTCAAGACGCGTGACACCACGCCCGAGCCAATAACGACACACACACATACATTTGTACTACGCCAGTATGCTACCCGCTATTACTAAAGGGGGGGGGGGGCTCGCCGTCGGACACCTCCGAACTCAATTAAAAAACTTACTAAAACTAAACAATAAAATGCATCTAACATCGTTCAGCAATTTAGGATCAGACCACTCGGCGACGACTTGAAATACTGATTTGTTTTTTATTAGTCGAATATCTTAGATACTAATGATAATTTATTTGTGAATTGAAATGGTATTGCTAAATGGGGGAGGGTCTCGATCATCACGTTTTAACCTACTTACAACTAAAAGAGAGATGTCCGGCGACGGCCGAAATGGAGACCGTAAAAAAGGAAGGACTTACACTAGCTAAACAACTCTTACGTACACCAACAGACGTTTATAAAAAAACACGAGGGGAGGAGATTTGGAAGGATAAAAGGGATGGGATTTTTGTCTCGCTGAGAAGTTTGTTGGAACACACGATGCGACATTAACCTAGTTTCCGCCCGCCGCCGGGCGACGCCACTCGTTTGTTCTAAATGCCGACACCGCACTACACGACCGCGAACCCGAACCGAACGCCACAGACTTTACTACACCATTCAGACGCCGACTATAGTTGACGCATTACGAACTGAGTCGTCGGGCCATAAACGTCAATAACGATAGGAATGTGCAACGCAATGCAGTTCGTTATCGATAAAGCTACCTGCGTACGCGCTGTCGATGAGTCACTGTGACCCTCATTAGCACTCTGACTCCTGATTGGTCGTTACGATGCGCCGTTAGGGTTGTTGTTTTGCTATAAATGTAATTAATGTAATGAAATGTACACAGTCACCTTTGACACTTTCTTGTGCACAATGGAGAATTTATTTTCTAACGTGGGTTTGAATAAATTAAAAGGTGATATCAACGCTCTAGCTCGGACTGTAATTCACAACGTGTTCCTGTCTTTCAACGAATTGAAAAGTGATCCCGAGAAAATAAGTTTACTCAACTTCAATAAACCACGTGACATGGCAGCGCTATTTTGTGGAGTTAGTAGAGCGACCGTGGACCGCATAAAGACAGAAGTCACCCAATCGGGCAGCCCGAATATACCGAGAGCAAATTATAAGAAACCTGCGACTGTCACCGATATAGACAGTTTTGATATAAGTGTACTGCGACGCACGATTGATTCATTTTATGACAACGGAGAGTATCCATCCGTGACTAAAATTTTAGAAAAATACCGAGAACAGATGCCTGATTTTAAGTGCGGGTATTCTTCAATGAGAAAAATTTTAAAGAAAGTTGGCTTTAAATATAAGCAAAATGCCGAAGGACGGAAGTATTTAATGGAAAGAATCGACATAGTCTGTGCCAGAATGGACTTTTTAAGAAAACTGGACATGCTCAGAAAAACAAATGATCAACGGCCACGATTTTATCTTGACGAGACATGGGTTAATCAAAACCACTCAAGAAAACGCATGTGGCTTGGAAACAATGATGAAGGTGGTTTCAAGAATCAGCCCGTAGGAAAGGGCCAGAGATTAATTGTTTGCCATGCCGGCTCTGGAAAGACTGGCTTTGTTCCGGAGGCAAAGTTAATCTTTAAAGCCGTTAAATCCAAGGACGCTGACTACCATACTGAAATGGATGGTAACACATACACAGAATGGTTTTCTGATTTATTAAATGTGCTTGAAGAACCTTCTGTCATAGTCATCGATAACGCCAGCTACCATTCGATGCAACTGGAACGGATACCCACATCGTCTACAAAAAAAAGTGACATTCAAGAATGGTTGACAAAGAAGAACATTTCTTTTTTGAATACAGATATAAAGGAAGAATTGTTAAGAAAAGTGAAAGCTAGTAACCCGAAGAAGATTTATGCCTTAGATCAGCTGGCAAACGAACGGGGTCATGAAGTGATAAGACTGCCACCATATCATTGTCAATATAACCCCATCGAACTCATCTGGGCTCAAGTCAAAGGAGAAGTTGCTGCAAATAACCATACATTCAAGATTGCAGATGTTGAAATCCTTCTCCACAAGGCTATAGATAATGTTACGCAAGAAGATTGGGCCAAATGTGTGAAGCATGCCGAGGAGCTCCAGGACAAAGACTTACAGAAAGCCATTTTAAGAGACGAAGCCCCGCCACTGATAATAAATCTACAGGAAGATGACACAGATGATGAAGATTCGGATGAGGATGAATAATTAATAATCCCCTAGGGATATTTTTTATTTATTAATTTATTGCAAAAAACGGCCCTTTTCAGGGCCACAACACGATCTACAGTGTTTCATTCGATCAACACGATCTATAATTATTGTATATATGCACCTCGACCACTCTTACGCACATCACTATGCCGCTCTATTGTTATGGACGTATTTCTATAGGTGCGAGCGAGATAGACAGATAAAAATGATTTATGGCCCGACGACTCAGTTCGTAATGATCATACACTTTACCGATCAGTGAGACAGACTGACGACCAAGAAGGTTACACTCCAGAGGGGGGAACCCAGTCTACCTGCGACCTACAAACGGCACCGATTGAGGAGCATCTCCACGGCGAGAATTACGTTTACGAGCAATTCGTAGGCGAATCTCGCATTTAGGCGAGCAATAGTTCCAACTTAAATTTCGTGCTCGTAGGAGAGAGACGGTATCAATGAATTATATATATATGCTAACTCTACCAATTGTCTGCTGTACAAATATTATAGTATTGAAGTAGGTAAGTAACGTCAACAAAAAATAATAGTATAGTACACTAAACTGACGCTCAATTTTTATGTTTTTTTTTCTCAAGTAATATATTGATGTTTATAGTTACATTCGCTACAAATTAAGGTTGTAAGAAAATTTGCGTAATAATCTAATGATAATGACCGAGTTGTTTATATACGCGAATGCTTACAGTGGAGATGCTCCTTTAAGTAACTCCAGTATTACTTAAAACATCTTATTGACGACCGTGTATAAGACACGCATTCGATAACGAAAAATATAATTTAGAATACATGGAATTTCGAATAAATGATATCACTCTACAGATACGATTGCAGTGTGCCATCCAGATCCCAAGACAACACTCGTGTATTAAGTATTTACTGCGTACATACCACCTTATGTAATATCACTTGTTATCTTAACAAATTATTCCACACCAGCGATGGCTTTAGGCAGTGATCGATAACAATGGACCTTAAACATTTAATAGGTATTAAGTATCAAAAATAATTCAAATATTCTATTACACAATAAATTTGTTTCAGTTACAGCTATTATACAAACCCGGCCGCGTATATTTAAAAATGCCTACAGAGAACACTAAAGTGGGATGAGCATAGCTAATGTCCTTGATAAATCAATAGGGAATGTCGCTTGGATATGTTCAGATATTTAGCGATCGTCCGAATTTCTTTATTTGGGTCCCGAAATCTATGATACGTAGTTCGAACATCTAGAAATATATATGTACTACATATAGACAAAGCGCGCATCCTTCATCAGTCTGTCAAAATAATTTAGCAAACAAGCTCGAGTCTCCATACATACATGCTATCGTTTTCATTTGTAAATAACAAGATCAAAAACAATCCCATGGTCATATCTAGATTTATGGTAAACTATTATTGCACTAAGCAATAAACACAAACTACTATCATTTTGTTCGTGCTTATCAATAGATACAAACCTAGATACAATAAGTCTAATATAAATTCATATTGTAAAAACGCTACTACGTTTTGTATGGACACTCGACCTTCCGGAGCGCAGCGTTAAGTTGTTCCACGTTAGCTATGCTGACCCCATAAACTATACTGTTGGCACGAATAAATCTATTTAAGTCTCAAGTGCCTTCTTCACACCATACAATGTCTCACTGATCCCCATACAAGATAATACGACCGTATCAGGAGGGCATTGAACTCTTTGTCAAATTAAAGCATAATCACAGCCCTCCTAATGCGGTCGGGTCATACACACACATTGCTTCCCAGATAAAAAAATCATCATCTAAATAATATACAGTGGAGGAATTTAAAACACTAATTGGTAAATGGACGTTTGACAGACATTCAACCGCGCCAAGAGGTTTCTCTTTCACAAAGAAATAAAAACAAAATGGCGCCCTCACCACAGACAATTTATTCTCCAGTTCAAATTTCATTACTTCATATCAATTTATTCCTCAACTGTATATGTCACAATGAAAATCTAAGCGTATATCTGCTGATAAACTAGTCTATTGAAAAATATATTTAATTCTTTCTCGATTTTAAAGATAACTCATTGACACAATAAGCGTAGGTCCGAATTATTATAACTTCATTTAATTACGTTTTAATAAATTTGTCAATATTACGTAACTATAATAAGTATTTATTCAAGATTTATATTTAAGAATCTCTAATGATAACTCGTAATGGAGGAACCTATTGCACTGAGACGCCACAGTCTACACTATCCGCTCTGTCACCATGAACGAGCCGGGCGCGGGCAGTCACAACAAGTTTTACTATACTATTTTACTATCAAAGATTCTCTGCCCGCGAAGGAATTACAATTACACCAACTAGGCTAGCATGACCGGTAGTTCCAACGGCACGAAATAGGAGCTTTCTATTCCGGAATACGAATATATGTCCCGAGCAAAGTGTTTTCAAAAAAGTCCCGAAAACTCAAAAAATGTGTGCTTAGCATGATGTCTAGCTCACGGATGAATCAAAGAAGCCGCCTGACAATGGAACGGATGTAAGCGGAACTTCAACCATGCATTTTTTTAAATGACGTGGTCTGAGTTTCAGTTTTAGGTTTCAGTATCAGGTTAGGTCAGCGGACAAAGTTTTTAAGAAAAATGTTTGTTTCACTTATTCGATGCGTCTAAGTTTGTGATTTAAGTGTACAAATGAGAATATAGCAAAAAAAAAAGAGTGATATACATCTTGCTTGTCAGGGTATCACCCCCCACAACCGAGACGTCCCGGAGTTAAGGCCACCGAATCTGGCAAACCTACTTGTCTAGTATGTCATTATAGACCGACTACGGCTCACACTAGCCCCTAAGGATTATCGGTTAGTGCAAGAGCAAAACACTTTATGAATCTTCGTGAACAACAGGGTTACTGGCGAATTTTGTACGAGACCATTTCAGATATCGTACAAAATTCGCCAGTAACCCTGTTGTTCACGAAGAATAGATCTGCACAATTTGGATGGGCAGAAAACTTCTTTTGTAACATCAAATTTCGTTCCCATTTTTCAGTAACCCTAAATCGCGGAAAATTATGCGGGCAAAGACAACTCGTACTCGACCGTTCATTATGACAGAGGCCTAAAACACTTATCACTGAAGGAAGTACTCCACCATTCGCACAGTGGAAACACGCATACATTCACTACAATACAATCCATAATAATAACATATTACACTACACTCCGTTATCTCTCCATTGGATGTCTTAACAACTAAGTCTGAAATAAGTCGCCACCACCTCGGGTGGAGTAAGTATTGAGCAAAACAAACACCATCAGAGGATAGCTCTACTCGGGTAGTTTTGAAGCGTCGGGCCAGTGAACGACATTATGTAACATCCCTCTCATACCTGGTAAGAAGAAAATACAAAATGAGTGTTATGGACCCCCGCCACTTTAAAGCAATTTAATTTTATACTCTTTTTCAAATAACACGGTTTAATGGGAAAAAATCACGGATGCGTTTTCATACAGAAGAAATCGCATGCTACAGCGGTATCTATCAATAACTTGTCAAAATATTTTCGTCAATAAAGAATCATGTTTTATTTTACGCAATATGGGGTAGCATATTTGCAATCTATTTGAAAAAAAAAACAGCTTATTTTGCAAGGCTTTCTCACACTAAAATAAGTCATATATAAATACCTGACAGTCATTAATTTACAAGCTGCTTGCAGGCTTCCTACTATCAATTGAAAACAACTGGGTGCGAAGATACCTTTACACTTTGCTTTACATCAATTTCGTCAACAAACATTTTGGCAAAATGATGATAAAATACAGCAAAAGGGTAATTTCTCTATACGAAAATTCATACGTCCCGATTCTCTAGGAGACTATTCTTCACAGTATTCCATACAAACTCTAAAATGTACAATCGAAATGAATAAACTCATGCTTACGTATAAGATACATTAATGGAAGACGTTTCCAAATTAGTAGAGGATGATTTAAAATTATTTATTAAAATATTAATATAATTGCTGTTCAATCAATCTCCATTGCCAAGAAGAAATTAACATCGTCTAATTCACTTGCAAATACTGTTTTACGAAAACACATCGTCTGTGGAAATCTATGGGGAAGACCTATGTCCAGCAGTGGATGTCCTGTGGCTGATATGCTCACGGTTTTGTTTAAGTGTAGTCTCATGAGGGTGCCCGAGCGGAGAAGAATCAGCCAATATTGTACTAATTGTCTACATTCTCCGCTATGCTTTAGACTTGCGAAATACAAGTGACTTATTCGCTCATTTTCCTTTTCGATTCATTCATATCGAAATTTGAATTTTAAAGTTTGTATGAAACGTGAAGAAAAAACAAACTAAAGTGTTCGTAAATTGCAGGCCCGAACAAATAACATCGATGCTATGTGAAAAAGTGTATATGCGAAACAATAAGTACAGAGTATTGCACTTGGTATCCAGCGAAGAGAGAACGACGCGACGTTCGGTTAAGCGTATCGGTATTAAAACGTACATACAATATTTCAACAATCGAGCAATGGTCGACAGGCAACATTCAATCATTCATTCAATTCGCTTGTCTATTACCCCTAAACTTCAAGGCCGTAAAGGTACTATTAACAGTAGATGTTCGATACAGCAGTACATACAGAAATCACAACTGACGCAAATGACGCGTCTTAATACAAAACTAACGGTATTTTACTAGAATAATTAAGTACCTACTTGAACACGGACACGCATCGTGATCAGCAGTCGACACGTAGACAAGACGTAGATTATCTGTATAAATTGGGAATATCAAACATTGGTAAATTTTATAGAGAAGCGTATTCGTATTGTAAGAGTACTGCCGGTAGAGTACTGTTAATGAAAATGTTCGCGGATTGCTAAAGTAATTTATGTAGTATTTCTACCCGATTACGCCCAGCTGAAAAGAGTTATAATTTAGAAGTCTATAATGGGTATAGATGTCCCATCGTAGCGATAAACTATGAGATGTCGTTGAATTCGGTAGTGTCAGGAGTTTCATAGGCTTTGTTTTGTTTTTTTTTTTATGAAAATTGCTTATTTCTAAAGGTTATGAACAAATAAATTTTGTATAAAAGAGTTTCGTTTTGGATCACAAACAAGTGTAGAGTTGTCAATGATTTTTTTTATAGATAATACTGTCCGATGGTACCACGAAAAAATGGCAATATGGTGATGTTAGTATAAAATTTCGGCGAATGTAGCTTTATTACTAATTAATTTGTTCCATTATGGACCCACCTGTCATTACACAACACATTACAAATTAACATCGGTTCCCAAACCATTCTTTTAATACATTTCGATCATATACCAAACGACACGATTACTATAGGTCAAATTATATTTCCGTAATGTTCATTGTCGACCATTGCTTTCACATTATATCTATACGCAAGAGCGGGCGCGAGTACGGGCGACTCGTATGCGCTCGCTATCGGCTTACTATAATAACATACTTAAGTGTTCTTACATTGGCAACGCAGCAATTTGCGTATATTGTCTGTTCCTTAAAAGAGTCTATACAGATGTACAGCACAGCAGAAATGTAGTCCATATGTAGCTGTAATACAGTGGTCATAAAGTTACAACACTGCATTCGAACTGCACGGCAACTGCTCATTAGCCTTTCCTAGCAAGAAGCTTATATGAACTCTAGAAGAGTGAAAGAAACAAAGATAGAGCTCTTATTTCTCTATACATTTACGTCATTGGGTACTTCAGTTGAGTATTATTACAGTAGGCTTTGCCTGAATTTTAGATGCATTCTTTATCTATTATGGATTTCCTTATTATAAAGTCTGCACATATAAGTAGCGCATTAACAAGCAGTGTAAACTTGAAGTTTAGTTCTTATAAAGTTCAGTAATAGACAAGGAAAGCGTTTACTAATATCGTAGGCTCTATGCCACCAGAACGTCAAAAATCATAATTCAAGAAGACAGTTTGCAGGAGGTACTCTCACGATGTGCTTTATCTCGCTCTTTACTAACCAGTTTATAGAGATTATTGTCAACAGAAGGAACTATACTCCCACAAACTCCCATCGTGAAATATGACCAAAAAATTGTAGAGGTTCACTGAGATATCAACGAGTGCGGGCAGTTGCTGTGTAGTTCAATTCGACCCAAGCGGACCGCAAAGAGGTCACAGTTAATGACTGCGGGCAGTTGTGCGGCAGCTGCTGTGCAGTTCAACTGCAGTTGGTCCACGGTATCGACCACACATCCCATAAACTTTAACAACACATCGGAATAATAGAACAGTCCCGTTAAAGACGTGTAAATAACAAACTTGATTGGGTCAATCGGAACGGAGTACCCCACCCTCTAGTTAACAGCATTAACTTAGTACAGTAAATAAAACAACAGGCGTCTAGGGGCTGTGTGGTCGTTGGTCACGCGGACCACACAGAGGCCACAGTTTACGACTGCGGCAGTTGCCGTGCAGTCGGTCCACGCGGATGCCACGGTGCCAGTGCAAGAGTTAACTATCTAGTCGCCTACCGCGGCGCGTTGTGTCGGCGGCGGAGCGGGCGCGGCGACTGCTACCTGCGTCCGATGAGGCCATTCGAGTTGCCGCTAGTGCCGGGGCACATCTCCAGCTCCACCAATAGTGGGAAGTGGTCTGGAACCAATTAAACTGTTGTCAGACGTTTTACAAATGGCGAAAAGTACAACGAAGTTTGAGCTAATAATAGTTTATTGTAACGCCGAGCAGAACGTGATTTGTACTTCTTCCAACAACCAAGAAGATGTATTTATAAAATGACATTTTCACTCATAGTAACTTTTCACTGAATTCACCATAGTTTTGAAAAATGTTTTCTTAAAAATTCAAATTTAAAATAAGATAGTCGCGGCAAGCAACCAGGATTGTTCTTAATTTGAAAAGCTTTAGACGAGTGTCTATAAGGTTTCATTGTTTGACTATTTAAATAAAAAAAAGTGAACAGTATCGAATTTGTATAAAGTTTGATCAAATATTGTTTGATTCCTCCTGATCACCATATTAAAAATACAATAAATGTAGACGCAACGCCATCTAGTTCCACATTAATCAACTTATAGGCTTGTGTTGTGGATACCAGATATGTTATATCCTACATAAATACATATTTTTTTGTAAATAAATACTTATTATAAATGAAACATATTATTGAAAACTTATGAGTAAATTACAGCATACTTGGAAGAAAAACATTTTTTTTCAGGGGGTGTACTAAGGCTGCTTGGCTGGATTTTCATAGGTGGTTGTAGGAACGGCAATTCTTTAGTCCCATTCCAATGCCTTGTCTACTTATTTGAAAAAATAAATTACACAGCCAGAAGTGGCTTCAGAAAAACGTACACCCAACAACAACATCGCCCGACTCGTGTAATGAAAATGCCCCTTAGGCTGTCAACTCACCTGAAGGTATGTGGGGGTGTGGACAGCCCACCACTTTGTGTTCCCGGAACCAGTCCTGCGAGAGAGGGCCGAGGAGGCCTAGGGGC
Source organism: Oegoconia quadripuncta (assembly GCA_949316235.1). Lineage (NCBI taxonomy): Eukaryota > Metazoa > Arthropoda > Insecta > Lepidoptera > Autostichidae > Oegoconia > Oegoconia quadripuncta. The sequence continues at coordinate 17,983,288 of OX438754.1, read as the reverse complement.
GTCATCGACTGTTTGCTGTAGAATATATAGTCGATGATGCCTTTGAAGTCGAATCTGTAAGGGAATAACACTTTTGTCACATCACGTCATACGCACGACAGTTCCAGCGTAAAGGACACAAAGCATATAGAAGTCGATTGCAGGAATAAGTCCCCGACAAATCACAATGGTAGCGATTCTGATGATACTTTTCTGAACTCAAACTATAATTATTATTCCGTGGCTCAAGTTGAGTACTCAATTTGGTTGGTGGTGGGGTATTGCATTTTATATGTATCTCCATCTCAAGATTTGCTCTAACTGCCACGCTAGCGATAGAAGATTTTTTTGGAACTTTGTCTATGTTGCTACTAAGTCTGTTATGCCTATTATGACACCTACGGGAAACGACCAAGTCTGTTCTATTCTGCTGAGGACTTCACGATAAAGGTGTATCCCAGGTTGGATTACCAGTAATTTTATTTTAAAAGCTTGTGTTACATATTTACTTTTCTAATATTTAGACGGTGACGATGTCCATCTTTCAAAATTAATCCTATAAATCTGGATAAGAAAGGCATGTCAGTTTCCTATTTATAGATTAAGTAGGTTCCGCTCGTATGATTTTTATTTTCTCGGGGTAAAACGTAACCTAGTTACTTCAATTGTCTGCGTACAGAAAACTCATTCTCTTTCGGTCCGAATAAAGGGACAGATTTTCACATTAATACAGATTATGCGAGTTTTGTTGTCTGCATGCTTATATACAGGAAGTATACAGCGGGATACACACCATGTAAATTTTAAAGATAGCAAATTTTATTCAGTGATTATTTTATTTCTTATTAAAATGTAAGATAGAATGTTCATTTGAGACTTTCGTCTTTATCTTTGTCCCTATCATAAAATGGTGCAATGATATAAAGTGTACTTTTCCTGTTTAATCTTTTAAAAGCTTTAAAGAAAATCAAAATTTGCTATCTTTAATTGCGAGCTCCATTCTGTAGACAAAGCATAAGGACAACAACAGGCAATTTAGCTTTATCAAGAAATTTCAACATGTTCCGCTCGTTGTTTCCATCCTACCTACCTATATACTCGTTATGTAGGGGATCCACAAGATGTACTCACGTGTAATTTGTGTAAGGCATGATGTCCTCGCTGTATGCGGAGGCCAGTTTGAAATTGTGCGTGAACTCGTGCTCAGAGCCTGGCATGCGGCGCAACGAGGCCGCGTAACCCAGCTCTTTGAAATCCCGGTGCTCGGCCGACACACGCCCGGCAGATAGGAACTCTATTACTCCTGGGGGAAATCACATCACATTAGGGCTGAATCTTTACTAAGTTTGCATGTGAGAACAATTTGAAATTATTAATAGGTACCTACATAACTATTGAATTTTGATTTCTGAAAATTTGACATTGTAACTGTGGGAAAAGGGAAGGCCCGTATATTACTAAATTATTATTGACGTTTGTGAATCTGACATTTTAACTAAATAATTAACGTAACTATGTATCATGTGCATGTGTAAATATAATGTATTTGTATTTTGTATTTGAACAGAAATACTACCTGAACTCTAAGAACAATACAACCGCATCTTAATTTTCTTATTCGATAAGTAAATTAGGTATTCTGTGACTAGTATACATAAATATATATTATAAGAAGCTACACAGAAGCTGTAAATAACACTATTCTAAATATGATAGTACTGGCTGTTATTTTCAAAAATTATTTGTTTTGTATTACCAACTTGGCTTTCTGTCAATATCGTTTCGTTGCACATAAGTCTCAGAAGTTTATTTAGCTAAAACATACCTGGTGGGAACTTATTATTGAATATTTTAAACTATCTCAAATTTACTTCATTCTCGTCGTTACTTCTCCAAAAAGAAAATAAATATTAAGAATGTCCTGAGTTCATGTTTTTGAAAATTCACATCATTCGCATTCCCAACGAATGGACTCATTCGTATTCGGATCCGACTAATAGTAAGTTTGACATTTGTGAATTCGTTGACATTCTTAGTTGAATTCCGTTCAGTTTTATATTTAAATCTTACAGCTTTTTGTTATCACTAACTTTATACATACATTCATACGTACATAATATTTTTTGGGTAAGACTGACTTTCGCTGAAATTGGCAACACACCTTTCAAATACTTAGGGAGTAGCCCCATACAAGTATCTATATGAACTAACCATTGTCAGGCAGCGATTGTCTACCGAATAGCAACAGCCGGATATTGTCCCTTTGCCGTGTCACATCTATGCCGAGTCATCTAGTATCGACCGACATTATTCAACTTCTATACACACCAGGCTATACAAAAGAAGTAAAAGAAGAAGTATCCACATTAACTAACCACTGTCAGGCAGCGAATTGAAGTCTCCACATAGCAACAGTTGTACATTATCTCTTTGCCCGGCTAGCCGTAACGTCCGCGCCGAATCATCATGGATCGACCTCAGTTCATTACTCAGCATCATCGTTTGTATCAGCTTTACGTCGCAGAACTCTGGGTCCCAGTGGATATGGGCTGTGCATACCAGTATCGGTTGGGCGAGTATCGAGGAATCCGTCGGTAAACCTGAAAAACGGTGGGACGTAGGGTTCAATCATTGTGAAAATGATTACTGTTTGGCAACACTGAAGGCGGAAGAAAGCTGTTTTTGAATCTAAATACACACGTATTAAACTCGCGGCCCATTGCGAAAAAGACACGCAGTTATATCGTCTCATATTTATGTAACGTAAAAGAGATGGAAAATATAATTGGTCGCGTCTTTTTACATTAGGCTGCCGATCTCATTGTTACTCTAGTATGTATAGATCTACTAATCTATTATTAGTTATTAATTCTATTAATTCCAGCATAAATTTATTAGCATTGTTAGTCTCAAATTAGTACAAAATCAAGCATAGAGGGTCGTCGAGCAACAGGGTAACTAGATATGCAAGACAGAAAAAATCCACATATTCCATTACCTTTTTTATCGCTGTTCTTACCATTTTCCCAAGCCGCCTCCTTCGTTTTGAGGAGAGCGGCCAATCCAATGTTGTCTTTGGGCATGACACGATTTAACATGTTATCTGAGCCCTCGCTGTTCGCCATAGCTAACTGATTGAACTCAATTAGGTGCTCTTTAACTAATTGAAACCTACGGAGAAACGAAAACCCATGTGAAAACAAAAGTTAAGAGTGTATTCTTATCAATTTCTGGCGTCTAAAAGGACTATCAGCAATACTCTGTTCCAATGTGATAGTTTGAGAAATTACTCCTTAGTCCTCAGAGTAATAAATAACGTATCGATAACCTTTACACTTTTAAGGTAAATCGCCTGTTCCGTTATGATATTATACCTTACATTACAGGTATATAAACGGAAAAGATGGACTGATGGACATGGATATCAAGCAAGTCGTGGTGCCGAACACGTTCCGAATATAAATAATGCGAACAGCCAAGGCATGGAACTCCATTCCGACGTCAGTCTTTGCTGAATCTTACCAACCTTGGGATCTTCAAGAGCAGGGTGAATAGGCGTCTATGGGGATCGCGTGCTTCATCGTCGACCACATCGTCAATTTCCATAAGATTGTGGTCAAACGAATATCCAGTAAATCATAAAAGGCAGCAAAGAGTAGGTACTTGAAGAAGCACTCAACACACAATTAGAGCGGTTTCTGTTTTACGCGGATGAGGGTATGGATTCTGTCCGCATGCGTACTACTTCGCTATAGCTCACCGTGTCCAGACACCCGCTTTGCTTAAAAATGTACTACTGACTATAGAAAACACAACAATAGCATCCTCGTAAAACTCAAAATACTTTGAAGTCGCGAATTCGGAACGGCGGAGCGTGCAATGGTTTGACGATTGCAGGCCGTGCTACGAACTTATGTGTAAGTTGAGGTATCTTTATGACAGCTTGTAAATATGTGTATCGTTTATGCGATACTATTTGCTCTTGAGCGGGCGCCTCTGATGATTGGTCGATACAATAAAACGCGCTCCAGGGAATACTAGTTGTGTGCACGCTATAAGTGATTCTATTTGCTCCATACCCCGCCTCAACGCCATGTTGCACGCCCCGAAACTCCACATTTACGGCCTTATATTTAAACGCTCCGCTAGCCTTATATATAGTGGGAACAAATTACAATATTTACATACTTGGCAGATCTGAAGAAAATTGCGCATCCATCGACATATTTCCTTTCGGATTCCCCCATGGTTTTGGCTCGGGATTTGGGCGAGAAAATGCCATCGTACCCATCCTGTTTCAGTTCGGGAAGGAAGAAGTTATAGAACTGATCGGTTTCTACTTCCTGGAAAAGAAATAAACGACTTTAAATACAGAGCAATCATAAGTAGTATTCTAAGTCACACATCATCAGAACAGAGTGGCACTCTATATGGTACCTACTGAAAATAGACAGTGCCTCACGTGACTATTCTGACCACTCCTCTCAGTAAACGTAGCCACTCCCAATGGGTCATAAGATTGTTGATAGGGTAATAATATTGTGACTTTTTTAACAGATTAGGTACATGACAGCGGCACTATCTTTATCTTAAATGGGGTGGTCAGAGATATCCCAAACATGAACCTTTGGATGTTCAAAACATTAAACGTTTACTGCCTGAAACAACATCCACCGTTGAAAATGTCGAGAAATGCACGTGACAGCTGGTGAGCCCAGCGTCGTTGCAATGTGCAAGTTTACTGAATCTATAACGTCTGATGTGTTTTGGTGTCTTCCAATCCACCCACGGCTACTGGTCGATAGAAATCAGATCAAATAGGTAACACCAGATGAGTTTCAAACTCGTTTATAATAATATTTCTGTATAACATCATGATCATAGTCCACTTTATCAATTATCAACAGCCTTACACGTCCCCACTGCTGGACATAAACTTCTCCCAGGGCGTACCACTGCACCCGATCTTCGGGTCTCCATTTCCTTTACTGACAGCCGCCTTACGTAGATCGTCGTACCATCTAGTAGGTGTAAATAAATATAGCAGAAAACATCCTCGTCGTCATCGCAATTGCTTCTAGCAGCCCTGAATACGTTTTAACCTAGAAGAAGTCCAAACCTTAGGCATTGTTTAACTTCAATTACCAGTTTGTTTTTTGTTTGTTTTAAATTACTGCAAATAGTTTATATTACTCACTTATCCACAATTCATTAAAACGAATCACGGTGGCCACGGTCGTTTAACGATTATAGATTATCTGAGCAGCAAATATTGCATTCTAAATCAACTACATTTTCACATTCTTGTTTTTCCCTGTTAGGGTTTGTCCCCTTAAAGTAGCCTATATTCGATTCCAGGTCCCAGGCGACTTCTCTGCTGTCAATACAATCGTCTCAAAGGTTTAGTCGTGAAACGTGACACACACACTTGAATAGCCTAAGAGAAACCAACTCGCACTTCTCAAACTATCTACGTTGAGGAGAATCATATAGATGTTAATATTTTTTTTATCCATGTTTAAGAAAATGCTAGATACTAGGATAATTAACTTCATTACCTGTAAGCTAATGATATCTGCGGAGTAATGTCTGATCTCGTCTAGGATGCCCTTCTTTCTGTAGTCCCACTCAAGTGCCCAACTCGGGCAGTAACCGTACATCTGTCTGGTAGCGTACTTGTCGCATAGGACGTTATAACACATCACTGTGAAGATGCCTGTAATAGAGCATAAGTAATATGTTAGATAGGTAACACTTGATGTTAATTGAAGATGAGGTCGAAGAAGTTCAACGTCTGCTGAAGTCAGTTCTGGTTGACCACTAGTGGCATTTTCATACGAGATCACGTTAAACAGTCGGTTCAACAAACAAGTCGGTGACCTAATGGGGTGGCTTGGAAACACTGTCAGGTGACCATTATTGCGACAAATCCGCAATGGGTCTGTTTGTGAGATATGGCCCATACCTGTTCTAATGACAGGAAGCTGTGCGCCAAGTGGCGGTACATAAGGTTATCGGTGTATGGGTATGCTAGCTAGTATTACTTTTGCACTTTCTGAAGTCGGCGCTGATTCAATTTGTGTCCTCCTTCACACGGTACTCTTTAATACTTGTGGGAAAAGAGGCAATCGAGGGATTTAAGTTTACAAATCAACGCGCAACTGCAATCAAAAGCATTTAACTGGGAGTCACATGTCAAGCGCTCGTCAGACAATTAGCTATCTCCAACGCTTTGTTACACACGGGGACGCGTCGCGTGACAGATAAAAAGTGTTCCAATTAAAACGAGACGCACATTACGCTCCACATGTCGTGTAAGGCAGTGCGATGGCACGCGACACGATGGCTCCTACTTGGAGTTCCGTAGTCAGGAATGAAGAAATCCGTAGAAGGAAAGTCGCCGACATAGCCCAGAGGATTAATAAGTAGCGCGTTGGACGGATGACTTTCGGGGCATAATAAAAGTTCTACACTGAAGATCACGCATAGGCAAGCATACCACATGGGACGTCCACCCACAAGGACGCTTCCAATCGAACGCTCTGGAATCTTGGGGGAAGCCTATTTTCAACAGTGGACGTAACATTGAATAGGTCTTTAAATTGAGTGAATATTGAGGGTTATCTTAAATACTATTTCGAACAGGAGTAATTTTTGTAATGAAGATACGTGATTCTTACGTGTGTGTGTGTGTCCAGCTATTCGTAAGCCGCTATTTCTGATAAAATATTCACAATCGTTAGTAGTATAAATAACGAAATTAAAAGGAAAATTATCATAGCTAAGTAGACTCTACTAATTCCTAAATAACAATCAACCAACGTATGACGTGTAGTAAGTAGAAGGTCAGTAAAAATTTCAAAAGAAACTCCATACAAAATTAAACAAATTGCTTTAAAAAATTAATGCGCAAATAGCAGGTATATTGTGACTCGACCGGTTTTGTTAAGTTTTAATCACTTCTTCAGCAATCGACTCGCGAGCAGTCGTGATCCTATCATTCTCATCTCGCTTTTATGTATGAACGGAAAATGAGACGTTTAGCTGCTCTAACAGTCTCGTTGCAACCCCTCGAGCCAGTCGTGTGGAATGCATTAGCATCATTGTTGATGACGAGGAAACGGCACAAACGTTTACATTTATGAGCGAGAACGTACCGACAACTTAAGCTTCTTATTACGAAGTACCTAAATAGAGTCATACAGCAATCTGCACGTACTAGTGAAATACGGAGAAGAGACGGAAATGGTCCCGAACAAACTGGTTACAGAAGTGGAATTGGGCATAAGCGGGACGCGCCCGACGACGACGAAGTCATTTCGACGTATCCACTTATTACGTAAACTAACGTGGCACGACTGTGCTCTCTCACGCTCCACGCCATTATCTCAGATTTATGCGGACGCGGCGCGCTCGCACCCGTCTCATTACGCGGATCAAAAGGCGCGCAGGAGGATGAGGGCCGCCCGTCTAAATGTCGACTTCGTGGAAGACCTTGGCGATGCAATTATCTAGATTTAATCGCGCCCTGTCTCAGTCAATCAACAGACAAAGAGCGGGACTGGCTGGTGGTTGTGAGACAAAGCGGCGTGGACGGCCCAATGACAGGACAATGCCGCAGATGAGGCACGAGTTGAACACTCGATGCTAAAGTTGGCGTCTGATCAGGCTCTGCAAATTCAATGAAGATCAAGCTGATGAATTTCACTGTCAATATGTATGGAATCTTAAGGGCGGGTTTACAAGTTGATAGCTATCGATAGGTGTGCCTATGTCCATGCTAATCGCCGCGGAGTCAATCACCGGCGGACGACTGTCGGAGCTTCAATGCGGCCGCAGCACGCGCGCCAACAACGGCCATTGTGTGCCCGATGCGGCGGCACGCAGCGCACATGCCAAGCGTCGCGAAACAATACGCGCATCGATAAATCGCAGCTTAAACTGCAGGTTGACAAATATAACTTGGCAAGCGTCAAAAAAACAGAATGGATTATGTTTTTACATAGAGTAGACAGAAACTTACTCTCTTAACTCTTCCATTCTTACTGTTTTCCGGAATGCTCACACACAACCTCTTTCAACTTAAAACGGATTTGGGTACTGTAAAGGTTACATAGCTCGAGTTGGATCTTCTTATAGCTTATTAATATTGGCCTAATGCTACATACGTCCCTAGGGTTGGCCCAAGCAGAACGTTACGTTATGGCGTATTCTTATTAGTTTATACAATGCGCATAAGCTTAATTGCAAAGCTCAAGCTTTAAAAGCAAAAGTCAAAATAGCTATGCGACAGGAACCAGGCGATGTTATCCCAGCTGTATGGTTGTCAGCCGTCAGACCGTCTAACTGAATTGCTTTGGGAATTGCCATTTGCACAGTCTGTCCTTGTCATATCGTAACACAATGACAAGGACAGACAGTGCATTGCTATCGCTATAGCTTTGAGTTAGGCGGTAGAGCCTCTGAAGGTGGAATAGGGCCGATCCGTCTTTTCCCGTGGTTGTCGCAAAGTGTGAACTGGTGAAGCTTCCAAAAAATTTGCGATCGAAATCTGCCTATTTAGCAAGGCGATTAAAGCAAATCCTCCTATGGAAGTTGCTGCAAACCGCACCATTGAAGAGGCTTATGTCCAACAGTGGACGCCATAGGCTGCTGATTTGATGTGTGTGTCCCCATACGACTCTGCCACTTATACGGCATGTTAGTGAAAAAGGAGCAGTGATTTTATCGGAATTAAAAATATAAGCTCTAACAAAGTTTAATTCACGTATAAGATAATCACCGCAAAAGTAACAACAAACATCACACGGTTGGCGACTCACAATCAGTTGAGTTTTCAATCAGCTGGGCGAGCGAGGCTGAGTACACGTGCTCACCTTCAAATCTTTTAGACATCATTTTATAAAAAATAAGAACATTTTTTTCACATTACGGTATGCACACAATGCGGTATCATAGCATACACACAATGCGGTACATTTGCTCTAAAGATTTCGTCAATCTATGCTCACCTGATATCAAAACCTTTTTAAATTAAAAAAATCTGTTACTCCGGCTTACAGTTCTGTACTATTGTGAATTATCATCTGTTTCATGTATGATATAGTTTTACTTGTAAAAGAGCTGGGCAGGGTAAGTAAGGTAAGTAGGATACCAACTATAACCAATCCAAGTGGAAGTTGACCTAGTAGATTACCTGAGAAGAAGAGTACCTGATAGATTAAATTACGAGCATTGTGTGACAAACTCGATAAAGTCACCAATGCTATGCGTAGGTAAATATATCAGATACTACGTTATGTATGAAGGTACTGGTGGTGCGTGGGGTAAAAAAGGCGGAAAAGGCGTGGCATCGCGACGGATGTAGGGCGGCCGTTGAAGCGTGTCCCGCTCACGGCAAGAGTATGCGTGACTGGAGGACTCCAAACTACGCTTTTTCAAATACCGATACTACGGTATCCTTCGTAAATACCGGACAAAACCAGTACCCGTCAAATCACATTAAAAACTGACTAGGACATTGAATTTATTATTCCAGCGAACGAATCTTTCGCATGTAAACGATAATATTAACCTTGAAATTACTATTTAAATTTGTAATTTTAACTACTTACCAGATGAACCGTAAGCAGTTACCGTAAATTTAGATGATGTACGCATTATTAACCTGGATGAATAACTGAATTCAACATAACGTTTGTGCCCGTGCACAACGGTTAATAATAAAAATGTACTAAACTCATTTTCAAATAAGAAATCCGCCTTCAAAAGTGATTAAATCTCAAACGGTCGGGCGGAATACTGAGTGGAAGATAAAGAGCTTTGTTTACGAGATTTAATCCGACATCATTTAGTCAGCAATCGAGCATTCCTTTTTTGCGGGAGTCAGTCAAACGCGAATCATTAAAAACGATTTAAGTGTATGAGGATTTTCGTTCCGAGTGGCGTTGTAAAGAGCTCATTAGAGCCTCTGTAATCGACCATATGATGTAACAGCTCTCAATAGGTGCTAACAAGGCGTCGTTAGCGGGAGCCGAGACCCGGGTCTTGTTGCTGGCTGCTTTGCTCCATAGATTTCAACTGAGGCTAATGGGTTTGAATCATGCGATTTCGACCGTGCTAATTGAGACGTTCAAGTTTATAAGTTACTTACATAACCATTTCAGTCGTAGAAATTAACTTCGATATTTGCCAGCCATCAATCTTCGTAAGGGTTTCATCATAATCATCATCTTCTTGCCTTGGTCCCAATTTATTTGGGGTCGGCGCAGTACGTCTTTTTCTTCCAATCTCCGTACTATCTATCAGCCGTTACCTCATCATTCACACCCTTTGCCTTCATATCTTTATACCTTCAGACAATCCATCCATCTTTTCCGCGCCTTCCTCTTCCTTTCCAACCATCGACATCCATATTCACACTCTCTTAGTAACATGCGTTTCACCCCTCCTCCTTTTAACGTTTCCGTCAAGGGTGCCACTTTTAACCTGCCTCTTACATACCCATTCCTTATTTTATCCATCCTCGTCACTCCACTCATCAATCTCATCACCATCATCGTAAGGGCTTCAATGGAAACATTTTCCAATATACGAGTATGTTCGCGTACTTTCCATCTATAATGTCGTACAAGGCAGACACAACAATTTGCATAGAAAGTCTATAATTGCAATGAATAGTCATTATAACGAACATAGAAGTATCGACCGGCATCATATGGCGTTAGTTGCATGGGAACCCACATCTGATCTAAGTGCTACCTAGCTTTCCAAGAATACAATATCGTAAAGCAATTTCGAGAACGTATCGACTTTCAACTCCAGACATGGCATAAAGTAGTTCTGTATACTAAATCGTGACCAAATACACAGGTATTTTGATCAAAAATGGAAGACAATAGAGGAACGCGGCAAATGGTATGAATCACAAACCGTATTACTGAGTATGACTCTAGCAAATTGCATCATAATAACGAATGACAACATTGTTATTAATCGCAATTGTTGTAATAACAGTTTACGAATACAGGAAACTATGCCATAGCAACATAAACGACATCATCTTCCAAAGCGAATTGAAAGACACATCATAATTCATAATCAACAGGTAAAACAGGGAAGTATGGAGCAAACTGAAAATTCATATGTAAATGGTAGGGGTCAAAGGAGTAACTGTTCGTAGGTGAGAAGGTTAAAAATGATGAAGGATAGCATAAAGGTGAATCGGTTCACCCGCAACTTATGTTTCAAAGTTGTAAGGAGTTCGAGGATAATTAATTTCTTAACACTAGAGTGCATACGCACCTACCTTTTACATGAGTGAGTGATCGCGTGCTCTACTACAGTAGAACATTTTCAAATTGATGTTTTTCATAAAGAATGGAGTATGATAATAAAAAAGGTTTTTCTTTATGGTAGCGTATTTAATGAACTAAAAAGAAAAAACAAATTGTTAATCTCCTATATTACTTTTGACCAATTAAAACCTCTCTCCTGGAAATTGAACATTTTTTTGGTTAGCTTGAAATTAAAGTACGCCAACGTCACAAATAAAGGAATTAACTTTCTTCGACTTTATTTTTACTAAGTTTTAGACACAACTGGACTTGGTGAACTGAGCATTATCGATTCATATCGTCTCATGCAGGCAGATCCACAAAAATTCTCCCTATTTCCGTCTTATCTGGCAAAATTCGGTCCGTAATTAAGTTGCTAGGTTTATCCGGAAACACAGGTAGATAGGTGGAAAAATTAAAGAGAACGCGAAATATTAGGTTCTTACCTATGAAATTGGCGTTTTGTATGAGAATTTTATTAATACTGTTTTCTCCATACAAACATTTTTGAAATTTTTTTGGGAACGGCAAATCCAAATTTAGCTAAACTTTGTGTGTATATCGGATAACATTAAGTTAAATATAGGCAGTGCTTATTTTTAAAAGTCACCGCTTTATAAAAGTTTGTGCGTATCTAAGAAATAATATGGGATGCTCATGAAAAGAGCTGTGTTCAAGTTTTTTTTATTATGTGATTTAGCTCAGACATTAAAAAATATTTCATGTGAACCTTGAAAATATATTCTATTTTCCAAATAAAAAACAAATTTGGAAATAGCTATAGAATCGTAGGAGTTGGTACATTATGATTAACGAAGAAAAAAAATCTCTAATTTCATAGGTAAAGACCTAATACTACTATTCTACTATAGTTGTTCTATTGTTGTACTGTTACTATGTGCGTTCTAGTGTTAATTGTATACATATATCAAAAAGTTCGCCTAAAGCAATATATATAATTCTGCATTCTAAACTGTTTATAATTTTCCAGTGATTTGGTGTAGGCCAAAATATGTGTTTGCTTTTTTTTATTGCTTAAGAGCGATTTTTGAATCGTTCGGTGTTGTATCGATACGCAAATTACGGATTCACGTTCGCATTTCAAAACTCCATCATGCACATTCACGACGAGTTCGAGTTCTCGAATCCGACTAATCGTAAGTTCAACAGTTGTGAGTTGGTTGACATTGGTTAGTAGTGTATTGAGTTCCTTGTCGTCAGTCAAGTTCAAGTAAGATTTGATTTTTTGATAAATTTGTAAACGTAGTTTTCGAATGGTCCAAAAACGCGGACATAGAAAACAAATTCGTAAATGAAATTGTTTCCGATCGTGATGTTAAACCATCGGTGAAAGTTCAAATATCGCACCCTTTGATCGTAGTTTATGTTGATCAGAACAACTCACTTGCCGGAGAGGCATTAGTATGCCAATAAAAAAGGATAAGAGCGTTGTTGCTGGAGCTATCGCGCCTCATCTCAATATAATGGAGGGCGGCGCAGAGCAGTCTGTTTATAGGCGATGCCATTACGTGGGCATTTTGTATGACACGAGAGGAATTAACGTGTCTACCTCTGCAAATACACCTACAAACACAATCCTTTGTGTAACGTGATAAATGCTAAGTTACACTTGGAAGCTGTGTAAGGATTTCGCGAGATAATGGTTTCCTCTATATGGTGGCTATTCGTTTACTCGATGATGATAAATCAAACTTACAATGTGTAACTGTCTTTTGGTGGCGGGATCCCCGTGGTGTGTGCGGGGTCGTAAGGATAAATCTCAAGTACAGTCGACAGCGTCAACGCAACTTTGCCAGTTAATAACAGACCTCTAGTAATGTTGGACACATACAGGTTGGTCCGCAATTCCTATTCATATATTGCTTTGCTAAGTAAAATGGGTATTGTACTACACGTCTGCGCGAAAGCCGTTGCTGCACCCATATCTACACGGGTGCCTTTCCTGTGATGCGGGTTTACAGCCCGCATTAACCTTTCATAGTTTTTATTGACACCTTGCAGTGTGGTTTCGCCACAAAAAAGAATAGAATCAACCCATCTCTTCTCATGGGTATTGTACAAGACGAATACGGGACTTTCCCCCAAAAAACATACATAGACTTGCACATTTTAACGACGATAAGCTGTCCCCCTGTCACGTGTACATTTCTGCATATTCCGAATAGTGAACCTTGGATGTGGGTGGGTGAATTGAACGTACCTTTTAATGTTTGGAACATCCAAACGCTTTCGTATGGAATATCTTTGACTACCCTATTTTGGATAAAGGTCGTGACTTTATGTATGTATCAGATGCTCAGAGTGCACAAACCAGCATGACAGAAAACCTAAAACTTACAGCACGTACCTACTGTTCCCACTACGCATACAACTCACTGTTCGCGACAATCGTCAAATGGTACGCTGCGGTGCGTACACATAACAGAGTTAATGGTCATGTATCACTCGATAAACACCTATCTGCTTTGTATGTTCCTTGACCTCAGCGTGTATCGATTAACTTTTTATCGAGTGCCGCTTTTACGAGTGTAATACGTGAACGCGTCCAAGGTTTATTGGCGTGCGTCGATGCGATAGTCAATGTTTATTTTTGTAATTTTGGAGCGCTCGTATCTGAAGCACGAGCATCTCATTGGCAAAAAGTGTTATGTTATGAAAGCGTTTATGGTTTCTGCGTAAATTTCAGATAAAAAGTTATTTGTTCCGTTTTTGTGGACGCCTGACCTCAATCATACCTGGAGGTAATAGAGGGTAAGGATTTATATGTTTTTTCACTTGGCAGAGCCCTTCGCCCGAGAAAGATATGCTTAGTGTATATATTTTAATATCTTATCTTAATATCTTCATTGTACAGAAAATTGTTACAGAAATAGGCATTGTATATAAAATGTTCAAAGGCGAACTTAACTCCGATAGAGTTAGTACTTTCTAAATGTGTATTGAAATCATTTGTTCCCGGTGATTTTAGATAAGAATTATACATTGAGGAACATACAGGTAAACAAGCCTATTATCCAAAATTTATGTACACAGCGGAATTAAATTTATAGGTAGAATCGGGTTCGTAAGTGTATATAATGTGTGAACAGGAGCTGGTTATACACAGTTGAAGCCTACTGTATATTGATATAAGAAATTAAGGTTACAGTTATTGTAGGTACGGGTTTTATTCTTAACCCGTTTGACGTGGCTGTACAGAGGTCATTTATATTTTGTAAATGCACTGATCCAAGAGACCGTGAGATGAAATGATCACCGCAATGCAATATTCCACTGTTTTTTGGTGGCGTTGAAATATTTATATTCAAACTGGCTTTGTCTACAGAATTGGGATCACAACAATTGCAACCCAGTCGAGTATTTTGAAAATTTCTCCACTTTCCTAGACTCTTTATCCTTCTCATCAGCTACCTAGTGAAACCACCAATCCAAAGAAGTTTAAAGACAGATCCGATCAGGTTCACGGATGCGCGGAGGTCGCAGCCAATGCCTCTCGCTCGCATTGTGCATTGTTCGGTCACCGGACCCCGCCGAGGCGAAGGGCACTTCCTCTCTTCCTCGTCGTCTGACCGTGAACACGATTAAGTTCAATAGGCTAAATCACTGGTGACAAACAACACTTCCTATTGAGTGGTCGCCTTGAGAGCACGTATTGAACGACAACGTCAAAATGAATCTAGTCATAAATATCAATTTATTAAACAAGTTTTGAACGGAAGCTGGCCTTTGTTGATCTGGCAACCTCCTGTGTTGTTGACAATTAAATAGTTTAAAATGTCCGATATTGTATAGGTCAAGAATTTTGAAATTTTAAAACAAATGATTTGATAATTTAATAACATTTCACAATGTCAATGTGTACATATTAGACTAGCTTTCCGCCCGCGACTTCGTCACGTGTTCAGTAACAAAATTGCCTATATGTTAATCCAAGACCTACTGTACCAACCAAATTGCATCCAAATCCGTTTAGGCCTGAAGAGGTAATAAACATGCACACACAGGCTTTTGCATTTATAATATTAATTGGTATAGGTAACAAATCATTATTCGAGCGCATTATTAGGATTGATGAGGATTTTCGAACTATCCTCATGTTCTTCCACAAAAGTCAATATATCCGAAAATCCTCTTGAATTGAATAGTTTCTATTGGATTTCGACAGTGGGGAAGATCCAGTCTTTCATTTTCCACAAGAGAGATATAGTAGTAGATAAGTACGTCCTTACATCACATGCGATTGGGGTTACACGCTAACCTATGCAAGGAAATGAGTAAGGGGGACCTACGCGTACCGCTCGTCTGGGGGACGGCGAGACGGTTATGTGGGACTCCCCTCCCTGTCGTGCCTCACACCGCGATCAGCGAACGGTATGAAGCCCGAGAAGAACGGGCCCGATGCGATGACCCCCCCCGCCTGCGCCGCGCGGCTACTTCGCCCCGAGATGTAGCCGCCCGCGACCCTCAGGCGACGTAACGACAGGCGAGTAAGGGGGACCTGTTCAACTTGTGTTCACTCAAGTTCCTCCTCCTCATGAGGAACTAGTCGAAGTTGTCTTAATCTTTGGCCGGGTGACCCCCTTGCTGGACAAAATAAGTGCAATCACAGCTCGTCCAGAGGGTAAGCCGATTACTAGCTGTCTCTCTAAATGACAAGAGATATAAGCTTTACGTCTCTATTATTTAGCACAAAGCATAAATAAGATAGAGGCTTCTATCTAGTACTGTTACAAAGAGGTAACAATTATATAATGGGCGCGTAGTGATAACTTTCCATGACTGGCTGCTCATTTGTCATGCTTTGCCATAAAAAAACCTAAATGGTTCACCTGTTGGTAGTCACGTTACGAGATTGCAAATCTGAACGCAGTTGCACAACAACGTGTATAGTGGTTGTATAAGAGCTCGTTACCCGCGAACCTGATGTGACGATTGACCGGAACGTAGTTTGTTACATAAAGATCACTTCCACTTCATTTGCCTGTATGGACGGTCACATCGTGGACATGTCACAGGTAATGGTGTCGATTCGGATGTACACCAACTAAACTAAAACCAGTTTTAAAGTAGTACTGTCTCTTTCTCCCTGGAACAGTACGATGCGACGGCACCACTCCAAAACTGGTTTTAGTTTAGTTGGTGTACATCCGAATCGACGTTAATATATATTATATTTTTTTTTTGTGAAAATGGATTTATTAAAAAACTGTAACAAATAAAGAGATGGAATTTAAATATAAACAAGAACAAATCAGCAGGCACAAACTGGCAGCGTTTCCTCGCTGGATGCAGATACTTAAGCGTTATTTATTTTATATACCTAAACATCTAATGTGTAGGAGGACGGATGAGACCTGGGCAGGTCGTGGAAAGTCGATGGATGCAGACCGCTCCCAACCGGTCGTTCTGGAAATCTATCTGTAAGACCAATGTTCAACAGGGGACTTCCTGTGGCCGACTTTTTTTTTGCACAACAGGTTTGCACTTGAACTCAATCACACCTGATGTTAAGTGAAGATGAGGCCGAAGGTGGAAGCGTACTAACCCGAAAACCCCATCTTAGTTGGGGGACTGGCTATCTTATCTCCGATAACCGGATCACAACAATGCTATTAACATTGCAGTTTGGCGGCAGACTTAGATAACATGGTGGTAGCTAGCCAGGCGGACATTACCATCTACCAAACCGAGTACTAAACGTGTACCCCGTTGGGGGTTGAACCCGCGACCTCCGATTCGTAAACCCTATGTTTGCGTTTAATGACAAAGAAATTTTTTCACAACCTTTTTATATTAAAAATGTAACGAAATTAACCTCTTTATACCTACGCGTTTAATTTCGTAAGGTTTACCTTACGATCTGGATACCGAGTACATAATGACGTACTGGAGTGGAGGCCACGTTTTGGGAAAGTAGTAATGAGATGCCACCTGCAAGATGGTTCGAGGATCTACGCAAGGCGATCGGCAATAATTGGAAATACCAAACCGAACATAGGTTTTAGTTGTACGCTCTGGGACAGGCCTATGCCCGGCAGTGAACGATGATGTTATATGACGTTATTCTTATAGCTGACGTAATGCGTAGATGCCCTTTAATTCATCTTACATTATGCGTACACTTGACATTCAGTGTTTTTGGCATTCAGCAAAATAATCATACAACTACAACCATAATAAAAAACTACTACAAGGATTTCTTGTTTTTTTTATGCACAACGGGTTCGTATGACACCTGATGTTAAGTGAAGATGAGGTCGAAGGTGGAAGCGTACTGATCCGGAAACCCCAACACATTTGGAGGACTGGCTATCTTATCTCTGAGAACCGGAACACAGCAATGCTATTAACATTGCTGCTTGGCGGCAGATTTAGATAAGATGGTGGTAGCTATCCAGGCAGACATTTAAAATGCCCCACCACCAACCAAACCGAGTACTTAAATATGTACCTCGCTGGGGATCGAACCCGCAACCTCCGAATCGTAAACCGAATGTTGTTTACATTGAGCCACGGAGGCGGTTAATCTTCAAAATTAGTCTACGAGGATACAGAGAAATTACTGACTGTCATGAAGTAGTCTGTAAGCAAAGATTTATTCCGTATACCTACTTTATTATCGATCTTTAGTTTGTACCTTCGTAGCTTCGCCTGAAACACAGGATTTTCCTAGTTTAGGCACTAGTATTACAGTTGCAATTAAGTATCATTATGTAGATTTTATGTTTTAATGTAGGTTACCTATTGAAACGCATAACGTTTTTCACCATAAACTGACAATTCATAATATTACTCGCCATAATAGTAATTTGCGATAAACCGTTATAGCATAACTTCATTACACATAATATCATATGGCCGAAACCTGTAAGGCATAATCATAGAAAGGCATAATTTTAATAAGCATAAGTAATGAAAGGCACAATTTTTGTTGACCATAATATTCAAGACATAATATTTAAAAAGCATATATGTCAACCTAACACGAATTACCTAACCAAACCTATCCATGTCGGGGTGCAATTATGCTTTATAAAAGTATGTCAGACAAAATTATGAATATGGTAATTTATGCATAATTAAAATCTGCGTTTCAAAGTATGCCTTATAAAAATATGGCAAATGAAAATATAGATTTATATGATTATGGCTTTTATTATTATGCCCTTCAACAAATCTGCGTTATTATGTTTATGCGTAATAATAAATTTGCGAAACACTATTATACTTATTAATTTGTAAGCCATATGATGTATGTCAATTGAACTTATGACAATAAACATTATGCGTTTCAAGGTGTCACCTTTAATGTACCATTTGTCATTAATAAATAGATTTTATTTGCGTTTTCTGTTTATAGATACCTAATTGAAATTCACAATAAGCTCGAAATTGATCTCGCTCAGTAATATGTTTGGATCAAGACTGGGGTCTTATCGTGTTCGCTGTTAGTTTAGCGCGTGCTCGCTGGACCTGAGATTTGATTTATGTAAATTGTGATGGCGTTCGAAGCGCGTGCGTCGGAGCAACGTGAACCCGACCGAAGCGTGACGCAAACCAGAGAACTTCAATGGAGACGCAAGATTAATGTCTTTCCGATCCGTTGCTAATGAATGCAGTTACAATGGTGTTTGATGCCCAGCTATGAAGTACCGTGGATGTCGTAAACTAAAGGGATAGAGGGCGATTAAGACAACCCTTTTGAGATTAACCCTTAACCATTAGTTAATCGTATATACACGTGTGTAGGTGAAACCAATGGTATGGAACTTTATTATCCATTGAAAAGATTGAAACCGCAATGATTCTCTATAAAATAGTTGTAATTTTTAGTTAGTACTATAACTTGCTTTGTAGATAACTTGAAATAAACCTCATCCCAGATTCACATAATTAAGAGAATCAAAATCGTTACGATTAGACCTAAATAAATAGACAACAGCTAACTTAATTACTATCTCATTAAAAGTAAACTCACACTTAGAGTGCCTAGATAAACACACCAATTTGCTCGTTCAAACTCAGAGCCTCACGCAACACAATCTAGACGAGTTAATCAAAAAACTGAGGTGAACATTCCAGAGGCGTGGATGACGAGATGATGGATGAGCTGGGATATTCGTAATAATAAAGTGATCATACAACGAGGAAGCTCCACCCACTCTAATTACTCACATGTCAGATAACTAAGTACAGTTTGAAACTTTCCAGTTTTGAGGACCTAGCGTAACGGTAGAGTTTGCAGGACCCGTGTGGTATTCCGAACATCCCGCATGTGATGGTAATATTACCACGAGAATGGGTTCATCTATAAACCACGCAAACTATCACAATAATTCAAATACACAATAGACATTACCAGTACATACACAGTTGAATCACGAACTCTGTATAACATCCATGGAAATGTCAATTCGACATCTTGAATAACTTTCGCATAATCGATTTTGACACCGTAGTGCAACAGGATGTGTTTGGCAAAAACTGAGTGTATCGCGTTGTTGCATTTTAGCCATCAATTTCAAAATTACAACGCCACAAATGTAAGTCTATGTTGGTAGGTATATGATCATGGCTATAACAAAACACCGTTAACGAAAGATGGAAAAACAACGTTTTACAATACCTATGTGCCTCTTTCAGTAGAATCATTTTTCGCAATAACATCCTGTTTTCGGACTCAAACACAAAGTCAAAACAGGTCAAGTGAAATATTACTTTCTTATTTCGGTCACGTCTGAAGAGCGTGAAAAGAGCTGAAATATTTACGTGTGCCGCTAAGAAACGGGGAGCGAGGGAGATGGAAATCTCTACACGGCATCCACAAACTGGGGAGAGTTTTTATCCCAAACCTTCATAGTGTTCTTGACAATAAATTCAAGACTTTATAATAAGTATCTTTATAATAAGGGATACCTATAACTTTATGCTACAGCTAGAATTGGTAAACATATTGAAAAGGACCTCTATACGACGTCATGCATGGTTCTTGAGCCATTTGTTCAGTTGGCCATAATAAACGATTATCATCTATTTCTTCAATTGTTCTAACTGTTTAACCGGCGTTCGAACCTGGGTGCATCAAGCATTTGAGCTACTTGTAGTCACTTAACTTACGTAGCGATTCCCGACGTATTCCGTCATTGCGGCAAAACTCTGCGGTTTATGTAGCATCCCCCAAATGGGGCGGGTATCTCGCTGATTATTTATGAGACGAGCCGCGCGCGCCTCGCCCATTCCCGCCACCATGACATTATATTAATGACGAACTCGTTGGAAGCTCTTTGTTATCGCTTTAAATATTAAACAACATATGCGAATAACTATGAATCGATTAGAAAACATTCACGCCGAGGATTGCGAGTATATCGGCTGATTAATACTTTGCAGAAACGCCTATGCAATTTGTTGTGGTTGGAAGATGTTTAACTGGCGATAGATGAAAAAAGACTACCTTGTTGTAATAAATTAAATAAGGTGATAAACAAATTAAAATAACTTAATGCAGCAGAACTAAGTGTACTCGTATACGGCAATACTTACAGCTGGGACGTGCTCTGTTCGGTCGAGTCAAGGGTATCCAAGGCCTCTGCGGTGGCAAAGTGGCAGTAACTGTAACAAAAGGAAAACAATATTTAATGTTTCGCACTCAATCAATACAAACTATTACAACTTTCAGGGCAAAAAGGTGAGCAACATAACTGTTTGCCCGGTGCCTACATCAAACAACGGACCTATTGATATTATAGAGATAAAAAAGTTCATTTGCAAACTACCGCAAAGTGTAAAAAACCGCCGCTATTGTTGCGAAATCGTCGATCGTGCGTGTACCCTATATTATATTAATCCGTGAAACGGAACATGTCGTAGTTTCCTCCGTGAACCCTAATAAATACCTAATACATGTCGAGCTAGAAGATTCGGATAGTCGCTTAGAAATCTCTATGTTCAATGTACATTGCTTGCCGAACAATGTCTCGTTGATAAAATCGTACATTGTTCTGTTATTGTATAGGCAACAAAACGTTAAATCAAGCGAAAAATCAGAAGTGTTCGGTGTTGCAGCATGGGACAACGACAACGGTATCGGAACCGCATTTGCTAATACGCAAGCAAAAACTTAATGACTCGCCTTGGAAAATCGGTTCCGAGGCGAAAAAAATATTACCTACATCTGGTGAACTGGAAGCTATGACGAAGAGTGTGAATGTAGTGTAGTGGAGTGTTGATTGGTGCGATCTTTTCAAATCGTCTTGCATGATACTAAGGCTTCCAGAACACACGGACAATTTACTACACTTACGAGAAATTAACGTATAAGAGGTTTTTAAAGTGAAGAATTAAGTATATTTAAAATTAAATAACAAAGAAAATAATAAAGAAAATGCTTATTACTTTAACAGAACAATATACTTACTCATACTATATAATAACCAGTCGCGTCACATATCATTAGCATATTCATGGGAAAGTAAATTGATCAACGACAGCGCATGTTTCTATAATCATAGGCTTTGAAAACTCTCGGTGCAGCAAGGACATATAATAAATAAATAATGATGACAAGGTAACTATAAAATATCAATTGATATTTCCTAAGCAAGCACTGATAGCAGATATCTAATTATATTATTAATTAAAATAAGAGAGCCGCTCAGAAATACCCATAAAGGAAATAGGAACGAATGAAGAACCTGAAAATAGTAGAAATTTGACACAAATGACTAATTGAATAGTTCGAAACCGTGAAAAATGATACACGAAGGAGGTGCAAATAAATTTGTAAAGGCATCGAACATCAATCATATGCGATACAAAATTTAAGATAAAAAATATTGACACAGACAAGTGAAAAAAGAAGAGACACGAACAAAGAAAGAACCGAGCAATACATCAAGTACGACAAAAAAATTAATAACACATTTAATGGATATTTCGGAGATAGACATCGAGAAATGAGTCTGTTGGTTTTTGCGTAGCAACAAACCAGTCGGCGGTTACTCGTGCGTAAATCAAACTATAATAAAACGCTCCTGCCGTCAGCCATTACGTAATGGATAACCCTACAATTACTTTCAGAGCTTTTCGATGTGAAGATAAGTGTATATTAGCGGAGTTGAACAAAAAACGTAATTCGAACATTGCCTTAGCGATTTAATTTGTTGTTACGATAAGATGCGCGATAAGATTGAGCGGGTATTTGTATCGCGTGCGGTCGGTACTGTCTTCGAGTTTCGAGGTAGCTTTTAATAGATTCAAGTTACTTGCTCCAGTGGGTGTAGCCGGCGGTTCCTATCCATCTAAATATTGAAGCGGATCAAATGGTTTGCATCTAAAATGGTTTTCTTCGTAGAACGATTTGCAATAAGAGCATTTGTTGGCGTTGATCTTTATGATCTTCTGAGAACAATTCGTAAAATGTTACCTCTTCAAATTTAATACCAAGACCGCAGCTAGAGTGTCCACAGATTTGCAGGAAAATATCTGGAGGGTTAAATGAGCGTACATAAATGAAAATCCAATATTTTTGAGACATGATACATGAGGATATGGGTAATTAAAACCAGTAATCGCTATAGAGGATCACGTGCGATTATTGTTGAGGTAAAATAGTTCATTCGAACTCAATTTGATTACTTATCTCGTCTAGATTTCAAAACGTTTTTTAGCAGATTTAAATTACAATCCAAGAATAATTTGAACAGATTCAGTCTATTTACAATATGTACGTCGCACCCTATGATATCAACATTAAATGGACAGTCAGGATGGATTTTCTGACTGGATACTGTAAGGGTTAAATTCATGTCATCTGTCATAGTTTACAAGAAAAGAAACAACACAGATCAATATATTCACCTAAAAATCAACTAACCAGTTTGACCTGATAACATGAACGCTGATCTTGTTTTCACTACAGCCTCCCAGATCAATGGGACATCTTTAATGTTAACATTAGTTTTTACTCAATGGAAACCTCATTTCATTTTTGAGTCCAATAGCCGGTCATCATTTCTGACGATTCTAGAATGTGGACACCCTGGCTAATAAATATCCACAATTATATTCAGGTTTGTTCTAAGTAACTCGCAGGTCATAAAAATAAATCGATCTATATCTACAAAATGAAGATCTCACCAGGAATGAAATTATCAGTTCCGTTAAGTTCAGTCTAGTTCTAACCTAGTATTAACTTATATAAATTTATTTATTCCGTTTTCATAAGTAGATTTAGTTTTAATTTAGTTCGTAAACCTTTTTTTAGTTAACATACAACTCGTGAAGTAAATCCTTTAGAGGTCGACATTTAACGAAATAAATTAAAGCTACTGGTCTACGAATATTATGTATTTCGTCCTTTTTGTGTTCTCCTAAAATAATTAAATTAGTACTTAAGTACTAACTTAAATTTAATTTCAAGCGTACGTCACCACTGTCCTTACTTTTTTATTGTGTTTGAACAATAAGGTCTGAATTTTATAACGTGAATTATTTTATGTGGATTATAAAAGTACACTTTTAGGGCCCCCTCAGTTCAGAAAAGCAGAGGCGTCAGTTCGGTGCAGCAGGCGCAAGCGCAGGCGTCACCGGCTCATTACACTTGGTAATTAGACCGTGGGCCGCGTGCTAGTCGCGGCCCTGCACTAAATCACGAGACGGGCCCCCGCACCCCTTGACATGGCCCACAGCGACGCAACATGTTTATGGATGTGTTATTGAATATTAAACGACAATAGACCCTCTACTGTTGCCCTGCGCCGGTGTCAGGTGTATCCGTTCAGGGGTGCATATCTTTCTTTCTTTTATTATTAACCGGACACGTGTTCCACCACAATCTCACCTGAAATGTCATGTAAAGATTTAAAATTAGCTTCCGAAAATTTTACTAAGATCCGTTGAATTGATACGGATCTCTTAGGAGAGTCCGATGTACTACCGGTTCTGCATTACGCATTAATTAAAGATACAACGCAATCAATGATAAACTATTTTTACGTATGGACCGCAAAGGTTAGCAGTTGTTTTCAATTCCAGTAATTTAAATGTTTTCGGATCACTTGGACTTGACATGTCTAAACATATTTAACTCAATATTTGGAGCATCGCTATTCTTTATAACAAATTCGGCAAAGGTGAGATTTTAGTGACTTAGCAATTGAAACTGAAAATCTGTAAAGAATTTATCAATGGCCTCAGGATCTTTTACCACTGTATTAAGAGTAGAATCGGAAATTTTTGTTCTATATTTTGAAGGATGGTGTATTTTCTCGCAGGTATTTTCTGTCAAAAATATATCCGAATTGCAACCTTAACTGTTATTAGATTTAATAAAATTAGCCTTGTCTTAATAATTTGGAATAATTTCAAAGATATACCTCCTAAAGACTTCTAGACTCACTTTTAACAGGACTCAAATCGGCAGTACAATTTCGTAATCTATGCTTAAATGTCATTTGGTAGGCTGGAAGGCGCAACAAGTCATCATCAGTTACGGCACTGTTTAGTTATATTTGGAGGGAAACAATAACGCCTGAGGTCGTTCACTCTGGATGTGTATAAGGAGGCTACGACATCAAGTTGACGAATGAGTATCTAAAAGTTAAAAACAATACACGCATACGTTATCGTTTAAAGCTTTCATATTTAGAGGAAGGTTACAAATCACTTGTCAGCTTTTCTTTGCAATAAAATTTGCATAAAAACAATGACTACGATTGTAAACGCTCTACAATAAACATATTTCATTCTACTTCTTGGTGGAGGTGTAAAGTAAAAGCTTCTGATCTATTTCACATGTCCTATAACTATTAATTAAAAATTTAGAAAATCCACGTGAGGCTAATATATCTTCCAAATATACAAATGAACTGTCTTAAAGGCTAAATCTTTGAAATATTTCACCGATTTCCATCAAACATTGTTTTAACATTTTGACGCTGCAATGCCGTGGACATTTAACTGGATGTTCACAAACGTGTCCTCGACAGTTCCGCTCTACGTTATTTCTCAACCTTTTCTTAGAAGAACTATGACATCCTCGCCACAATTCGTCTACGAAAGCGCAATATCTCTAGATATATGACAAGCTGTCTATTCTAAAAAACAATTCTCGCTAATAAGAATCGACATGTACAAACAAGGTGTTGGAGGAGTGAAAGTCAGATGAGCACCAGATGGTGTGATAACCGTCGACACGCTTCGCATTGTTCGCCGTACGATAAAAGAGATAAAGGCTTTCTCTGCTCGCGAGAGCTACCGTGAGAACTGCGCTTCATAAAATGCATACGTTGATTGATATTGGAATAGGTACGTGGTCTTTGTCTGGTTTTTGAAAAAATACACTGTTAGAGCTGATAGTAAATAAACATTGCTTGAGGAAGTTTTTTGTAGTCGTAATATAGAAAAGTCTCAACTTGAATGACTTGAAATCATTGCATTTGTTAAGGAATAAACCAAAGAACAGAAAATTTAAATCGTATAAATTTTTCGAATAATAATTCTCTGACCAACATATAAATCTTGAAGAATGTCAGAACTTGAATAACATCACGTATACGAGATAATATTCGCTAAACAGGAGCTTTATCTATCTCGCCTTCCATCTGCATACAGATGACAGCTATTTATGCTATCCGATCCGCGAGCTGTAGTCGGCTATGTCAGTTATTTGTTGTTAAAAATGTATAAAAAATAAGCAATTCATCAAAAACAATAAAGAACGTAGAAAGGCTAGCTTAGCTAGATTTTTCATGCTCGATGGTAAAGATTTTCAAGTCTGTAAATAATTTCTGTGAGCTTCCATTGCATACCGCCGGAGAAGTTGGTTTTAACACGCTATTGATTTTCAAATTGTCGATTAAGAATTGACCAGTACGTCTCTTATAAGCTGCAAGTCTCTTAGGACTTAGCGATAAATTTCAGGGTGTTATATTCATTTCGCTAGCTAAAATCTTTTACTTTCGGACGTGTTTCTCTGGATTCTCTCCTTCACTGCTTGAAGGCCTTTTTAGTACGAATGCTACGTGACAGCAGATCTTTTTCTGCCACAAAGGGACGAACGGTTCATTGTACCTATCAATAGATATTAGTCGAACGTATGTGTAATACGTTCGACTAATACCAAACGGACGGAGAGTTTTAAAATATGCACTTGGCTTCATACCTAGCTGTGTAACACTATCATAGCAATGCGGTTTTCGTTGTCACTCGCTCTATTGTAATGATCTCTAGAATATTTAACAACGATTGGTGCCAAAATGAGATAATACAATGAATATTCATATGATAAGGAGAGGTTCCAAAAATTATAGTTTTTTTTTTTTTTTTTTTTTTTTTTTTTATGATTGACTGGATACGCGTTTGACCACAATCTCACCTGATGGAAAGTGACGATGTGGTCGGAGATGAAGCACGCGATCTCAGTAAATGCCTATTCACTCTGCTCTTGAAGATCCCAAGGTTGTAGGTTGTAGGTTTTGTCATTGTAACGGTATTCATGGCCCAGAGTAAGTACTAAGTAGGTGTACACGTGAATTTGTTACGGAGCTAGACAGTGAAAAAGCGGCTTCAAATGATATGTGTGAATATTGCAGCCAGGTTTTAAGAGCTTGATCTGCACCCTGCCGTACGCCTATATCTTCACCATCCATGATTCAGACTTCTACTAACTGAGAATTTTCAGATAATGACAAGAATTACTTATCGTTTTATCTTTAACGTTCTCTCAACATATGTTACCTTTTTTTACGTTGGAAGAAATGTGTTTATTGAATTGAAATTCATTGTTCATTAAATTGGCGAATCACCGTAAACAATAAGGCTTGAATCGTATTGCATGATAATCAAACGAAAGAGCATGAGGTTAATCGATTTGCAAAACGCTTCCCATTGAGGCGGTTCGGAACTCGGCAGACGCTTGGGAGCCGAGAACCGGTCTCGGAGCTCGTGATGCGAAGATACAGCAAAAACTAATACCTCCGATATTATGTAAGGTTGTGATAAAAAATTCAATGGTCACATGAAAAATTCAATGTACACCTGAGGTAAGTGATAACCTTGGAAGGAAACTCAAAGGATGAACATGTTAAGGGAATTCTTTTACAAATACTTTTAAAATGAAATGAAAAATATCGCTAGTCTATTTATACATAAATAACACAATAGCACGAAAATAACACGCCTATTTTGAATGTATGTACCTAATACATCAGCTAGCGTAACAATTTCAATAGGAAACGTTGTTTGGTTTAGAATCTGCTAATATACCTAATCCGGCATTTTGTATTTCCGTCGTTTTCACTTTGAGAATTCTCTATTGTTTTTCAATATTTTGTGCACGCGCCGAATAAAAGATCCCGTAAGTATACGTGACTGAACCGTTTACATGCCATCTCTATTGTCCTTTGCTGTTTGCGGACAGAGTTACGACGCTGGGTATCATATTGGCCTGCGTGATACGACTGCTCAACTCCGATAAGTAATGGACACTTTTGTCATATTTATGAAGACATCGCGTCTACTGCCATTCTAGTAATGGAAATTTAATGTATGGTGGCTTTTATTAATTCATTGCTACGGTGTCTATTTACTTTGGAATTTAATCTATTTGGATTTTTAAAAGTACATCGACAATACCTGGTTCATATTTTGATTATTGTTAGTGTATCAATCTTACTAGTGATTGTCGAAATCATTTAGATTTCTCGTGTCTAATGTGCAAAGGCTTGTTATAAAATTTCTATAATCAAGCAATGCACATGCACAACCGCTCGCTGATATTCAGTCTAATTATTATTTTCCCTTTACTTTATCGAATCACAAATTGTAATATTAATATTTATATTAAAAACCAACCATTGAGTTCTTGCTCATTTTTCACTGTGTAGCCAAGCTCGTGAATGAATTACGAAATAAAATATGTTTGATTTGATCTATTTACAAACGCAACAAACTGCTTTATAGAACAGCTAAATAACTTTAAATTTAATTATATTAATTAAACGTAATTTAGGTTATATTTACTCGAAAGGCAGATTTGGTGAATGCTCATAATTTTATTCCAACTGTTCACAAAATATGTACTTCACTCGATACTTAACATTGGTAAATTAATTGTGCATTCGAATATTTTTGTATGTGTTTCTGCAATATGTAAATAAACGTTTTATCTATCTATTAATTACTTCACACGTATTAGCGCTCAAAATTATAACTAGCAATATTTTCATGAGACATTTCGCAAGAATGCTGTATCTAGAGATCGGTGCGTCGACCTCGGCGGAGATTTTATCTGAATGCCGACGACATACAACATATACATTACGCATTTTTGCGAAAGATGTATGATGTAATAATAAAGTTTATTAACTTAGACTATACTTTACAGAATTTACGTATTATGAAGATAACATACATAAGATGAACCGTTCTCGTACTAAAAAAACTGAGAATTTCTTAAAAACATGACAATTTAAAAGTTTCTGGAAAATTAGTTTAACATTCTTATACCAATAATAAAAAGAAGATCTATTCTGATGAAACACACTTGTAAACAAAACCATTACGGTAATTCTGCAGAAACCTAAGCCTGGTAAGTTTCCTGGGAAATGAGAATAGGACTTATGGAGAAACGCTTTTGAAATAAAACCGGTCAAGTTCGAGAGTATATTATTACCCAGGTATCTACTACAGTTTAAGTTATTCGTCTGCGAATGTGGCATGCTATTACCAAGATGTCCCTTTGACCTGTGCGCAACTATAGCACCACCGGATAT
Organism: Oegoconia quadripuncta; assembly: GCA_949316235.1. Taxonomy (NCBI): domain Eukaryota; kingdom Metazoa; phylum Arthropoda; class Insecta; order Lepidoptera; family Autostichidae; genus Oegoconia; species Oegoconia quadripuncta. The sequence goes on along the minus strand of OX438754.1, from coordinate 17,954,178 downwards.
GATATAATAATCCCAGAGCCGGTAGTGGGCGGTCCAAGAGACGCAATAATGCAAATGGACATCAACAGCAAGCTTAACCATAAAAAATAGGTAATAGCCAATATAAATTTTATAGTCGCAGCTTTCATTTGTCGAAGAGCCCAAGGTCTATGATTCCCGTGCTAGCGATCGCCATAGTGTGTCAAAATAATCTCTAACAACTTGCTCATTAGTGCTAAGGCCAAGAATCGAACGGTGCTGAAATCACGTACTTTTACCATAATTAATTAAAGGATGACATCATGATTATATTAAATGTTGCGCCATTTTCGTTGGCAACTATCCGCGATATGGTCCGATGGTTGTAGCAGGAGTAAGTTTTTGCTAAGTTGACCGATAGAAATTTTGCAAGCACGAGCATTTTACACGTGTATTTTCATGGTTCATTTATTAATTACACGGAGTAATCACCGTGTCGAAAATATTTGTCTGAATTAAATTACTGATGGATACATGACGGTCGTGAGACACATTTTTATTGAAATTTTTTAAGTCTAACGTCGCGCTGTGTGAAGTGCTATTGCCCACACGCTAGCCGTAGTGTCCTCTCGCGCGACCGTTCACGGCCAAGGCCACAGAGATAATAAACGTGTAATGATGAACGATGTGCTACCGAGCAAAAAAAGAGCGCGCGCGCACCGCCAGTCCCACGTGGGGAGTCTTTATGAGCCTCTGACAAGATTTAATGGCTCGGAAAATTACAGCGATATGGTGACGAATGCATGTACGAATTTCCTGCTGGCAAGTTGAAAGAATGTTTGCTATTTGCTATCACTAGCAATCTTTTACATTAGAACGTAGTGCCTGGCCGTGTATTGAAATAATATATATTTCAATTACTGGCCAGCCAGGGCATAAATGGATTGTGAGAAACGAACAGACACTGGGAGAATTTAATTTAGAGATACAAGTAGCAATCAAGTGAGGTGACGACCTGGAAAGTGCTATACACAGAATCGCTTAGTGGAAACAAGTCTCCCTTAATTCCAACATCAAATCCAATTTGTTAAGTGCAGATGAAACATTTATTTGATGTTGTCGAAGACAAGCCTAGCAGACACCCCACCGACTTCTTGTAACAAAGGTGATTACACGACATTGTACGAGAGAATTCAATTTGTCCGATCCATTTCACTGGTGGGTGCGGTCGGAATCTACGGTGGTTTAAGATAAGATCTACGCCAACTTGTTCTCGCATTCGGATCACGCGCTCTCATTCCTCCAACCCAGTGCATCGTACTTAGAAATGTGCATCGTGATGCGTGTGTGGGTTGCCTCCAACGCGAAAATAATGCCTTCAGACCTTGAATGGCGAGGTGAATGCCCTGACGATCGGTAAACACCGCGCTGATTGATTACCTGATTCTACGACTAATGGTCGCGACGATGTGAGAAGCTACTTCGCTAATAGGTAAATTGTAGCCCGACTGCCCATTTGTCATAGTTAGCACGTCGCTGACGTTAGCTTTTGTTCACCATTTTGAATGTCCGAATTGTTCTTCGTTTTGTAGAATCAGCATAACATTGAGTCATAGAGGCTGAACGCCGAGTAGTTGGAGATGTACGCGTTGGATAAGTAAATCTGAATGTAGGCAGTCATTTCGAATGGGGGGTCGTATGTAAAGAGAGCAATCTTACATCAAAATGTCACAAATGGCGATGTCGGTTTATCTGGGGACGGACGGCCAGGTTGAAAACGGCTCGGTCATGTCATTCCAGGACGATGGTACGACGGCCGAGCGTTACCTACGATATGCCCATGAATTAACATGAAGTTATGAAGGAGTTGGAGAAGTAAAAATAAATAACAAATTTAAACATAGGAAGGCGCGTGCAATGTTCAAAAAAAATATAGGGTTCTGTTTGAAAATCAGCACCGTGGTTTCACTGCGGCACATGCTGACATTTTTACTTTTGCGCAATAGGGTAGTAGTGTGTCTTATTAACTAAATATTAACTTAAGTAGGTGGGTCTCATTAATTTTAAGTAAATTATATAGTACTTGTACGCAGTGGTGGAAATAAGGTCTTTATCTTCGATAGCAATAGAAATATTTCAGTATTTAAAAATCAAAAAAACTCAACAGTATATTTTGTATTTTGCGGACGCCATGTTTTTTACCATAAAATGTATCCTGTGACTCTCCGGGTACCAAGACGAATCTAACGACACCATGCACTTCGAAATCGGTCAAGCCGTTCAGGCTACAGGATGCACCAAAAGAACGGACATACATACACTCGGAAAACAGTACCCTCCTTCCTTGGGCAGTCGGATAAAAAGAGAGAAAGATAAACTCGTGATTATTTATTAGATAGGTAAAGACTATTTATTTCCACTGTACTATATACACATACATTTAGCTTACATTGATTCACAGACTACTACTGCTAGCCTTTCGCTGCCGCTTCCGTTCGCGTTTAGTCAGTTTTTATGCAGCGGTATTTATTTAAAAATCACCCTATATGTTAATCCAGGACTTTCATGCGATATCGATTAGGTAACATATATTCAAACATCTTCAAAATAACTCTTATACAAAGTAGAAGTAGAAATAGGATGAATTTGCCTTCTCCTACTGAAGTCGAGACCAACACAGGTTTCATGTCGGCTACGACAAACAAGGCAATTGCTGGGCTGCGTAGATCGCTATCGCGCATGCGTCTTGCATGAGATGGCAAATAATGATGCCATTGCTGCTCTATTTGGACTTTGAAACAATATTTACCTACTGTTTATGGGAGTATAAGAATAATAAGTAATAGTGTTAAAGTATGCTGTCAGCAGATACCTACAACTAAATTATTTAAATAAATATGTCATCGTTAGTTTGAAAGGATGTGATTCCTTGTCAATTTTTTTTTAAGATTGTCGCGGTGTTCTCTGGCAGTTTAAAATTGTTTATGATCTATATATGATATTTTACATATATTTAGTAGGTACCTGGTGCGTTAAAGCATGCCTATAATTGATTAGAACACTGAACAAGCAATTTGGAAAATACTGGAACGACATTTTGAGTTTCGCGCCACTAACTAAACGAGCCACTTTAATAGCTGCTCATTATTTTATACTGACGATTATCTACGGGTAGAAGAAATATTCATTCAAAAGCTATGCAGGTTAACGACTATTTTTTATTATACTCATTTGACGCAACATATTGTGAAATTCTGGCCAATCGCCAACTCGTGGCAGACATAAGGCTATACTCCTGCGCCGATCGACGTGTGGACCCGCGTCCGGGTTAGTGCCATCCGTCCACTATGTTTATTTACCCTTCTATTAAATCTGCTCGGGGCCTTGGCAATGGATACGAGTTATAAACAAGGTTGGATTGATTTGACAAATTTACCAACTGATCTGCACAGTAATGTCATTAGAATGAAACTAGGAAGTGAAGTTTGACAAATAACAAATTCTAACATTCACAGAACTTGTATTACATTAATTGTTGGATAAATTATAAAAGAGCTCTATTATAGATACTTTATTTATTTGCCTTTAGGAGAACTTACAGTTAATAATTAAATATCATATGAACATTGTATAAACGAATGCCAATTACAAGTTCCCACATGTAAAATAAGGAAATAAACAATAATAAGCAAACGCTAAATAAATAACTATAGTAGTTAAAGTTAACTACAGTAAATGACAATGGTTCACTACGTGTCATTCTGCAAGTAGTCATAAAAATCTTTAGTGATACATCTCACTGTAGAAGTACTCGTGCAAAAGAGGTCAATGTCAAAGTCTTTGCATATGCTGTTGAAGCTGTTGCTAGCGACGGCAACAACTCATTAGTTGATGCATCTTTTAGTTCTGGTAAGGTTGATTTCAAGTCGGATTCACAGAGATAGCATATCGTGATTCAGGAAGTGCCAATATTGTCCATTACCAACATAACCCTTCTTAATTTAGAGCACTTTCCAAACTGAATCATATTATTCAATTAGTAAATTATGGTATGGTTAAAATTGATGTAGATAGATGTTATTTTCTCGCTCAATCTTGATTTAACGATGTGCGATGCATAATATTATACGTACGTGATGGAATGAATGAGTCGTCTCATTTTCCCTTCCCCACAATTAAATAAAGTAGCGTTGAAATCAGAAAGTAAACAAAACACCATAACGATCATCTCGTCAATTTTCGTTCACGGCACGAAGTCATTACAGTCTCGACCTCCAATCAAATTCATGTCGACACACAATGGGAATCATTTTAAAGTAACAATAGAGCATTAGCATGCACCCACAACTTTTACTTTATCAAATTTCGTTGACTTGACTACTTTGTGTAAAAAGCTTAAATAACAATGATAAAAAAATTGTGATAATGAATAGAAAGCGAATAAGTGATATGGTATGAAATATTGGAATAGTCTTTGTTTATGGAATATTGGGAAATCAAATGTTGGTACATTTGTCCCTTGAGTAAAATAAGACCAACCCATCTTTTCCTCTGGGTCTCGTAAAACGCATCTAAACGAACTAAGTATGACAGTAAAGACGTGTGATGGGCAGCAGGATGATTGGTGCGGAGCTCCAAAAAATCAGCAATCGTCCAAAGAAAAGCGATGCAAATCACTCAACGGGAGTGGCTTCCAGCAGTGGACTTTTATAAGATGTTGATGATGATGATTTAGTGCTAATAATAAATAATTTCAATTAATAAGTACTAAAATTAAAGTTCTATAAATGGCGTCGTAATTAAATATCTTACTGCAAGAAGACTACTAAGTTCTATTTTTGAACACAACATAACAAATACAAAGAAGTATTTACACAGATGTACAAAGGCGGTCTTATTGCTTAGAGAAAGTTGAAAGCATAACAACGTAGACGTTAACATGTTACATCATATAAATAATAATGATGTAACATAATATAATCAATGCTTAGCAGTACCTAATGATCTCTCTCCCATGGTACGAGGTTATTAAAGCCCAGTAGCGAGTGAGAGCGGTCTGAAAGGCAGACGTGAACTATGGCCAGTCGTGACCATTGACGGCGAAAGTGGCCCGGCGAGGTTTGTCGGTAGCCTAATGTGTTGATCAAATCCTACTTGTCCAAATGTCGTAGATATACTTGAACAAATTGGTAATGGCAAATGTGACTAACAACTGCTGTAATGTTCTGTAGAATGTTCCAAACGAATTCAAACTTAATTAACAATAAAAAATTCAATAAAAATAAAATTATATGGCTACAATACGATACGACCAATCATTTGATGAGAGATATGCCTATAGATTACGATTATAAATCAAATTGGACTTTCGAGCTTTCGACAAGTCACGCGGGCATTAAACGGGAATTACAACAGTGAACATTTTGACAAATTTATGGCTGCATTCGAGCCATTACTCACGACCTTTAGAGGATGTTGACCGAATTCTATTCGCAAAACAGGAACCGTACGAATACACGCAAACAAAACGTTGGAATGCTTTTGTACTGAAAACAAAGAAACGTTCAAACTGTTATTGAAATAAAAGGACATGGTGTTTGCGACCTTCACTCTACGGCAGGAAAAGTTGGCGTGTATGACGTGGAAACAGCAAACAGCAATCTAACACCGCACAGTATATATGGGTCGACGTAATTTAGTCTAAAGAGGGTGTGGTATTGAGCTCATACATTTAAGGAACAGACTTAATTACAAACATAATGTACAAAAGAGTAGTGTCACTCACACAGTACTACATTGATGTACTGTTCAAATAGACCGTGTATGTATTCTTAATCTTTGACTACTTAATATTCTTATCTAATACATGTTAGTGTAACGTAAATGCAATTATATCGGGACAGGAAAAGAAACAATAGAGTTGTAAACTTAAAAATATCTCGCCAATTCATTTTTATCACAAGATTTTATCCAAGGATAGATGAGGTAGTTTATTAACTTTCACATTAAACTCTCCAAGTTAATTGAACTAACGCAACGTGTGAAAGGTCTGCACCATTAAGGATTCATGCAACTTTCCTGGCAAAGGTCACGCATTGAAAGTAAAGGGCTAACACCGCGAGAAGATATTACGGCACTAAGGTGACGTAACAAACGAAACAGCACTACAGTGTTTTGATTAGCGACGAGAAATTGTAGGTTTTAATAATTTAAGCGATGAGAATGAACAACAGCAGTTCGAAAACTAAAAGGTTGCCAGTATAATTAATGTACATTTCACTGTCAATATTTTTGCTAAAAGCATTAACAAATTAAGAGTTCTGAAAAGGAGAGAAATTATGTAATAACCACTCACAACATATTAATAAATTTAATATTGTTAGGCGTGACATTAGAGATTGATTGCGAGCAGTGAAAGTGAGCATCGTGCAGCGATTGCGAATCGGCTTTTCGAATCCGGGGTCGAGTTGAGTGAGTTAATGAGTTTGATATATCTTAAAAAATAAACAAATATTCAGACACTCACAAAAATGACTAAGCCAATTCGGAAGCTTAAGCGGTCAGTCGTGATGGATGGCTTTAAGAATATCTAAAAGAAAGTCAAACTATTTGTGCAATAACAAAAGTATCAACTTTATGATTACGATATTTTTGCAGCTAGAGCAATTTAATTCTGGAATAACCAGCTTTAAGTACCTAAAGAAACTTAGGTCAGAAAGTTCGTACTGATTTAAAAGTTTAAATAAGTTAAAATCTCTGCAGTCCTAATTTTGTGCTAACTCGCAATTGTACATGGCCGTTTAGTATAAGATCCGACAATAGAAATATATACCCTCATCTGTTATTCGACGATAACAAAATTAATATGTTAGTTAATGAATATATTAATACATTGAAAATGGGTTGCCTAGCTAAATCGCGGGCCAAACGGTTAATTAATGTAAATCCAAATTAATTGTTTTTCAATTAACTTCCCCGATTTGTTATTTATAAAAATCGACCATTATCTGAAAGAACATAACATAAGGAACTGGAAAAATATAGGTTGCCTACTTTCCCTTCAGCATAACTATGGAGTTGTCATGTATAAACATGCGAGCAAGCGTTATTAATATACCCTCATCAGTTATTTAATTGATTTTTTTTTAAAATTAAACGTTATTTTATTCTCTTTCTAACAGTATAAGGTTGCCTCAGTAAAAGTTTGTCACATGCACGGTTGCTGTGATTTTAGATGTGAAGTTTTGAGCGCAAGCGCGGAGAGTGACAGAGAGCGTTGCACGCACTTCTCCATGCGACAGACAGAGACGCAGTGATGCCGGTAAGGCATGCGCCAGGCAGCTGCTGAGTTAACGAGAGAGAGACATGTTCCTTTCTCTGTGTGTTAGACAAAGATAACTAGATCATATTTTATTCTCCGGTGTAAACAAACGTGCTCTTGTATACTTCGTTAGTAAAAATATTAATCTTTTTAACAAAAAATTACATAATTAAAAATGAAAAAGTGTTTTGTTTGTGGTTTGAAGGGCTCTGTTATTGATTTTGATAAAGAATCCTTTAAGAAATGATTTTTGAAGTTGTTGTTTCGGCGAGAAAAAAACTTTGCGTACAGTGAGATTAAGTTAAGCTTGGATTTAATCAATAATTTTGGTTATCATTCGTCTTGCTATAAAAAAGTAACGGTTGTATACTTGATGTATATTTGATGTATGGAGTACATATTGATACATATTGATATATTATATATATATTTTAAACAAAAAGATTGTTTAAATTGTAAAGACAAACAATTAAAAAATTTCTACTAGGTACTACCATTACAAAGAGCATTAAAAATTATAAAATATATAGTATGACAATAATCGTCGTTCTTTGTAAATAATATTTTCATTATACTTAAACAATTAAAAATACAATAATAAGAAAAATTTACATTCTATTATTATTGCACGAAAATATAGGAATTTTTTATAACGTTATTAGACTATCAGCATCTCTGTCTGTCGCATGGAGAAGTGCGTGCAACGCTCTCTGTCACTCTCCGCGCTTGCGCTCAAAACTTCACATCTAAAATCACAGCAACCGTGCATGTGACAAACTTTTACTGAGGCAACCTTATACTGTTAGAAAGAGAATAAAATAACGTTTAATTTAAAAAAAAAATCAATTAAATAACTGATGAGGGTATATTAATAACGCTTGCTCGCATGTTTATACATGACAACTCCATAGTTATGCTGAAGGGAAAGTAGGCAACCTATATTTTTCCAGTTCCTTATGTTATGTTCTTTCAGATAATGGTCGATTTTTATAAATAACAAATCGGGGAAGTTAATTGAAAAACAATTAATTTGGATTTACATTAATTAACCGTTTGGCCCGCGATTTAGCTAGGCAACCCATTTTCAATGTATTAATATATTCATTAACTAACATATTAATTTTGTTATCGTCGAATAACAGATAAGGGTATATATTTCTATTGCCGGATCTTATACTAGTTCTTCCAAAACACCTATCACTAGCTAAATTGGAGCAACTGCATAATAATATAATCTATTGAATTCGTAGCTTAGGTTTTACATCCACACCGGTATTATAATCTAAAACAATATTAAATAAACGTTCTTAAACAACATCGTCAATCGGCATTTTTTAAGTTCCGTTTCTCTGGAAACGCATTCTTTATTTTTTTCAGTATTTGTACAACTGTTTCTACCTTCGCACTCCTCCCACTGCGTCTTTTTTAAACCAGGGCCGAAAGTGGAATTTTGCAAGGCGTCTACTAAAGGTAGACGGTACCCTACGTGACTGTTGGAATACAGAATTTAGTAGGAAAGAACAGTTTCTACTGGGAATTGATGTAGCAAATGTCACGCAAAACATTCAAGTCTTTGTAGTAGTAGTCAGCCATAACTTCCTAGTGAATGTTTCTATTTCGCCGCTGCATTTGCGAAGTTACGTACTTATTGCATCCGTATACAACATCTGGCCACGTGGGACGCTCGAGCCCCACGCCAGGATTCACCGTATCGCAAATTACCGATCATTAATTATTGCGCCGCTGCAGACGTGAAATATTTAGAAAACGTCCACCTACGTCCAATTTGTGTGAGAAAGTTAACAGAGCTTTCATTATGAACGTCAGGTTTCACAATTAAACAATAATGGGGTTTGTTATCTAAATTAAATTGATTAAAACATACATAAATAAATTGATCCGTTAGATTATATAGAACTAAACTAAATAATTGATTAATTGTTGTGTTTGCACTCGGGAATTTCGCAACTCCAGAATTTTTCGACATTTCAATTCCGGAATTGAAAGACTTAATATCATATTCCGATATTCATAATTTTTTTTAAATAATTATAACTCGTCCATTTGAACATTTGAACTCATCTCCATCGGCACTCCTCACTCCACTTACCCCGCGCATCCCAGCATCGGTCTTTAAGTTTTGAGCTTGAGTTCGACGAAGAAGTAGTAGCTAGAATAAAATGTGAGTGTTGATTTGATCTTAGTTTACTCCAAGATATGAATCCTTAATGTTGTTTTTTGTATTAACATTATCTTAGAGAGATGTAGACGTATAAATAAAATATAGTATATAAAAAGAAAGGAGCGTCGGTGGGTCAGCAGTTAAGACGCGGTCATCCAATTTGGGAGGTCCGGGTTCGATTTCCAGGCAGACCAAGTACCAATGAGTTTTTAAATTTAATTTAATTACGTGCATTTTTATCCGACTGCTCTTAAAACGGTGAGGAAACCTGCATGTCTGAGAAATAAAAATTCTATGGCATGTGAAGTCCCCAACCCGCATTGGGCTAGCGTGGTGGACTACGGCCCATACTCCCTCATTATACGAGGAAAGGTCTATATCCCTGCAGTGGGATGTTTACGGACTGAGATGATGATATAATAACAAAATAGGTATTTAGGGATATCATAAAGCAAATTGTCTCCGAAGTACGAGTATATTCTTTTGCAATCAAATCTACCGGATGACCTTACCCTACGAGTGCGCTCACAAAAGAGACCATGACCCAAGGGTTCACTTTTGTAGGTACTTTTGGCGTTTAAAATAGACGCAGCATTGGCATTGTAACAAATGATTTTGTAATGCGACATGCACTATTACAGAGGGCCTTGTTAGAGGTTAACAACCCGAGTTATCTTTGAGACGGGGCTGTAAGTCAGACATGGTGACAGACATTATTGTGATTGATAACACTACAAAATATTAGTCCGTGGCGACGCCTTGTTTACCAATTTAAAAAGTCTAAGGTTAATTAATAAATAAGTTAGATGTTTATCAAAACAATTTTTTTGTAATGTTAAATACTTATTCAAATAGTTGTAGGTACGATGTCGGTGTCTGAGAGGCTAAATCTACAAGAAGTCATCATTAACACGACTACCGCTTAGTTCGGGTTAATGACGAATGCGGGTTCGCATCCCGCGAGTGGTAAATGTTTGTATGATGAATACGACCGTTTATTCCCGAGTCATGGATGTTAATATAAATATTTATGTATGTTTAGCCGTTATCTAGTATCCATAGTACAAGCTTTGCTTAGTTTGGGACCAGATGATTGGTGTAACTGTCCGAAATATATATTTATTTATTAACAGCCTTACACGTCCCCACTGATGGGGTGTGCCCATGTGTGCTCTCACAGGGAGAGGGTATAGACCATATACACCACGCGGGCTCATTGCGGATTGGTGGATTTATGTTAGCCTAGTGGCTACCTGACAGTCCAGTGTAACAGACTCGCATTAACGATTGCCTTCAATTGAAAACAGCCGGAGCCGACTATTTAACGTGTCCTCCCTCACCCATTCACCGCGCCAGACATTGCTTAACTTCGCTAATCGAAAACGACTAGCGAATGCGACTGCGTCACGGGTGAATCATCATCTTATCAGCTTAAAACGTCTACTGCTGCACAAAGGTCTCCAAACTAAATTAGGTATATTATTTTAATTTGCTTACCTATAAATATAGGTATTGTTAGAAAACCTGGCACACTTGATTGCACAAACCCAGACAATATAACATTATAGACTCGCATATTGCAATCACGATGTAAATACTTATTTTATATTTCACATCAAAAACTTTAACGGGTTCAACGGAAATGCATTTCAAACTTGTTTACCTGCTTTACCATGTGAAGTCCATACGAATGTTGATGTGGAAGAATTTTCCACGTATTTGTGGAATATTGATGCTTCATTCTATATTCCATCAACGCACGTGATTTATAAACGATTTTAAACCGCACATGAATACGTGAACGCAGCAAACGTTTCATTCATACCGAAAGCCCCTCGCTCTCATGTATTTCTGTAGGACGCGAGTACGTTAAAAAGATAAAATTAGACTTTGACGAGTGACCTATTTGAAAAGATCGATTATTCGACCATCTTAAACGTGTAAAAGTTTTTCATCAAATATGGCTACGAACTGTTGCCTTACTAATAAAGAAACCGCACTTCCTTGGACCGCTTATTGCTGAGATGCTTCCGGACATTCATACACACCACTTATCCCTAAGACTAAGTGTGATATTATGCAATTCTGTTCAGGAGAATTTGACATTGTTTAAATAAATCAACTTGTCTTAAAATACACACATAACGCCGTCAAACACAACATTCGTCGTTTTTCGTCGGGTGTTAAAACAGTGCACAACACTACAACTCCACTCAAAAAACCATAGGTGTTTCGTGATTTTCTTCCCGTTTGTTTGCTTGTTTTTTCTTCCTCAATCACCATATTTATTGACGACCTGTTTGGTTTCGATCGAAACTGACTGCTATACCAAAAGGTCGCGGGTTCGAAACCCGGTCAGTTAGGGATGTTTTTCATTTATATATGTATTTATTTACCTGTTGGTGTAGTGGTTAGAAACTCTGCTGCTATATCAAAAGGTCGCGGGTTCGAATCCCGCTAGGGGCATATGCTGTATGATGAATACAGACATGTGTTCCCGAGTTATGGTTGTTTTTCATTTATATATGCATTTATTTACAAAAAAAATAATATTTGTGTAGTTTATCAACCATCTGGTATCTAGAATACAAGCCTAACTAAGCAACTGCTTAGTATGGAACTAGATGGCGCTGTGTGTACATATATTTATTATCACCGATCAGTACTAATACACTACGTTGATGGTTGGGGGGCGTGGTGACCTGTAATTGTGGTTCATCTTTTTCAGGCACAAGTTTTCCCACAAATATGTATAACCTCTAAAGTCACTTTGTAAGGCTTCATTAGTGATGAAAAAAATAAAGTACTTTAATATTATTCTGTTATAAATTTTCAGAAATCGTAAAAATTGTGGTTAGTTGGATTCAGTCTGGCATTGGCAGTAAAGACGTCGGTATGCGCTATCGTAAGCGAGATGAGGCGAGGGTACGTTGCCAGTCGATAACCAAGTCGACACTCCGCCTTGTCTCGACACAAAATGTCATAGTGCGTTGACATTGAGACAATCGGATCGCATTTGTGTTTCATATCATCAGAATGGGACCTTGCGATTGGAACTTACGACCTCGGCAAATGCATACGACTTGATAGGTTCATGTTCCTGGTATACATACGACATAGTTGGATGTGAATCTATTGTAAGGTTATTTTACTTTGTAAAAGTTTAATGGACACAAATATATTTTTTTATGCTTCATAAAACGACGACCGTTTGGTGTAGTGGATAGTGGCCCTGTCCGTGAAACCAATGGTTGCGGGTTCGAATCCCGCGACGGTTAAATGTTTGTGTGATGAATATCAACATTTATTCCTGAGTCATGGATGTTTATATGAATATTTGTGTATGTTTATCCGTTATCTAGTATCCATAGTACAGGCTTTGCTTAGTTTGGGACTAGATGATTGGTTGTAAGTGTCCGAAATATTTATATTTATTTATTTTATTATTATTAGAATAAGAATACGAATAGTTTATTATGAACGCCACAACGCGATGCAAAAACAAAGAAGTAGTAAATTATTGCTAAAACAGAAATACAATTATGAAGAAGATCACACATATTATCAAGAAGACATTACATATTATATGTATTTTATTTATTTATTTATTTTATCATTTATTGCACACAAGAAAAAAACATACAGATACAACATAATAGAGACGACACAACAGGTTCTGCTTATTTCTACAATGAAATTTCTTCCAGCAGACCTACGAAAGAGAGATATGTCTGGAAGAGGCAGATAAGACGTGCACAATCTAAAAAAATGGATAAATATGATAGATAAAAAAAAAATGTACATACATAAAGTCACGCCTGTTTCCCGTAGGGGTAGGCAGAGACCATAGACTTCCACTGTGCATTTTCACTTAATAGTAGGTATATTTCTATCTATGTAAACATGTGTACGTAAGTATATAAAATTATACGTAGTTTGTATCTGCATCCCAATACCGCACAACCTGCCTATTTCAACTGCACTTTCCTCATACTCAGAGGTTGCCTGCACCAGATCGCTTTTAGCGATAACTTTGTTTTCTTTAACTTAGTTTTCTGTTGTGTAATAAAGTGTGTCTGTATTGTATTAACATCAGGTGTGATTGAGATATATAGTAACAGATAAGTAGAATTCCCACCATCATCCGTCATAATATCTTCGCTTAACATAAGCGGTGTGAGTGAGGTGAAGAGCTAACAAATACTTTGCGTTGTATTGGAAACAATCTATACATAACTTGGTAATAGAGCCAGTAATTGGTAATAAATAAACCGTTAGTGGATTTGATTGGTGGATTATTTTTATGCATGACGGGTCGTATCACACTTGATGTTAAGTGAAGATAAGACGGTAGATGGAAGCCGCAACTTATTTGGGCGACTAGCTATCTTATCTCAAACATGCAAATTGAGCCACGGAGGCGGTTAAAATATTGTAGAGACTGTCTTAATGTATGATTGATACATGTACCGTACAGGCTGCACTACACCAAATTAGCTATTAGTGCTATGAGAATTAGGTTCCAATCAACATTGACAGTTGTCCGCATTTGCAGAAAGTATAGCTTAATCCGAGGCATCTAGGTGAGAGCAGTTTCATCTCCAGCCGACGAATAACATATCTACCTACTTATCGTACTAACATGTAACTTCCAATAGTAAGTACAGTTATAATCTTCTACGTACTTAGCAATGGGCACTGTAACCACTTAATTTTGGCAACTAAATATGAAATTACTGTAATTTAGTTATTGTGAGAGAATAATCTCATAAATCTCGGACGAAATTATAGGCTCTGTGTCACGACGCGCTTGTTATTAGCGGTGACTCAACTTAGTTACATAAAAGATATATAAATTACAATAATTAATAATGATCGAACATTATTAAAGAAAGGAGCATAATAATACATTAATAATATTAGGAACACCCATGATGCAAACTGAGCTGGACTGGACCAAGATGACTAGAAGCAAACTGGATTAAAGCAAATCTATACAGGGCGTCCCAAAGTTATGGGACATGAAGGGGAAGTACCTTAAATATTGTAGATAGTGAATTTTGCTCAAAGAAGACTTTATGTTATTTTTAAAAGTTAGTAATTCTGCATTCATAGATTTTCTAAAAATTACTTGCTTCGGCTGGGAATCGAACCGACTTAAATGTGAAAAAAAAAACACCCTACTTTTATGATGCCAATCGAAAGAATAGCTAAAAAATAATAACTCTGCCTAAGTAAAAAGGAACAACATAAAATGATTGAGTCAAATTTCAAGAAAGTTATTTATTGCCGACGACGTTCGAAAAGTAGCGATATTATCATTCCAAAGATAGCATTGATTATTCGTAAATAAGTACCCACTTCATAAAATAGGTACTAACATAGTTTTCCTTATTATAAGTGCACGTGTAGATGAAATGATAACAAGAGGGATCACATTTTGAGCATTTAATTAATTAATTTACAAAAAAATACCTACTTAATTGACTACGGCAGTTTCATGTATGTTTTTTATTTGATTAAAATGATTAATTTCACGTTGTTCCTTTCTTTTAAAATACTATGTTACTTAGGCAGAGTTATTATTTTTTAGCTATTCTTTCGATTGGCATCATAAAAGTAGGGTGTTTTTTTTTTCACATTTGAGTCGGTTCGATTCCCAGCCGAAGCAAATAATTTTTAGAAAATCTATGAATGCAGAATTACTAACTTTTAAAAATAACATAAAGTCTTCTTTGAGCAAAATTCACTATCTACGATATTTAAGGTACTTCCCCTTCATGTCCCATAACTTTGGGACGCCCTGTATATTAGGTCCTTACCTATGAAATTGGCGTTTATTAGAATTTTATTGAGACTGTTTTCTCCATACAAACATTTTTGATTTTTTTTTGGGAACGACAAAAACAAATTTAGCTAAACTTTGTATGTATTATCGGATAACATTTAGTTAAGTATAGGCAGCGTTAATTTTTAATTGTAACCGCTTTATAAAAGTTTCAGCGAATCTAAGAAATGATTATGGGAAGCACATGAAAAGAGCTCTGTTCAAATTTTTTTATATTATGTGATTTAGCCCAGAAATTAAAAAATATTTCATGTGAAACCTTGAAATAATATTCCATTTGCCAAATAAAACAAATTTGGATATAGCTTTGAAAATCGCAGGAATTGGTACATATGATTTATACATAATTTTCATACACACTTTGACATATTCACTCACTTACACAAGTTACACACACAGACTGAATACATACATACACACTCTCATAAACTTATCAAATCATCCCACAAACACTTGCTTAAATTGTAATAAAATACTTAATATAATAACAATTAGATCAGTAAAATATTAATAATAATTATTATTATATAAATTTGTAATTTTGCATGCATGGAAATCTATAATTAACTTTACAATTCCGAAAAACTAATGTTATATTAAGCTTGTATTAAGTCATTATTTATGTTAATTAACATTATGTTATGGAAGAATGGGGCCACCCAGTACAGGTACTGTTGAAACCTAAAGGGTAACCCCCAAACGTTTAATTTACTGAACTTAAGGGAAAGAAATAAATACTTTTGATTTGATTAGATTTTTTTGATTAACGAAGAAAAAAAAAACTCCAATTTCATAGGTAAAGACCCAAATATATATAGACGTTTTAGTGGAAAGTCCCTTAGTCGCCTTATAACTGATGTTTATGTAAATAACACACCGGTAAACAATACTATTTTACGTAATGTGTAAGGTCATGATCTAGTCAATACCCTTTGTTGGTCAGAATAATGATATACCCTTCATCGCATTACGGCAATTCAAGAAACACGTAGGTCGAGACAGGAGTTTTAAAAACAAGGTCTATGCAAATGCTACACAGCACATAGTATAAGCGCTTGACAATCATCAACATAGAAAAACCGTTTCTTTGTTCTATAGTAATCACGACGGAAAACGTACTCGTGAAAGTGCGTTCAGCCAAAGCTTTAAGTTGCTATGACAACACAAAACGCCTTTAATAATAAAACACTATACGCTGTGATTGATAAAAAGATAGATGTGCAAATAAGTTGCACCTTACAAATATATATACTCCCACAAAATAAATACACACAGCGCCATCTACTTCCACATCAAGCAACTAGACTTGTGTTATGATTACTATAAATATTTTATTTTTGTATAATATTATATAACATATATTATATACATAAGTGAAACATCCATAACTCCGATTTACAGTACACGTGACGGTATACATCATCATACAAACATAGGTCTCTTGCGGGATTCGAACCCGCGACCTTTTAGCATAGCATATAGCATAGACTCATATAGCATAGTCAGGGTTTCTAACCAATATAAACAGGTCGTGACAATCTGTGACGGCCAACCCACCCTACCAATCTTGACATTGAAGCAAGAAAGGAGGCGGTGGTCATCTTACTTTCAAGAAACAGAAAACGTACGTTTTTTATAATAAAATACCACAGCAAATATGAGTTTAACAGAGCGGATATTTAAGCATCACTGTAAAGAGACTGTGAAAAGGGTTATCACAAGATAGATGATTATTTGGACAGGGGTCTGGTGTTAGCTGGATTTCATGTCGAGCTTTTGTTTTATTATAAACATAGGTTACATACAAGTAGATTACGTTTGTTTTGTGAAGTTCATTATAAGATATATTGTTATGAGTGTTCTGTCGCTTCTTCTCCCTAATACGAATAATATCAATTAGATCTTACGATGCGATATAGTTTAAAAACATATTTGATTTGCAATAAGGATGTACATAAATAAATAAATATCTTTGCACATACACACAGCGCCATCTAGTTCCACACTAAGCAACTAGGCTTGTATTATGGATGCCAGATGGTTGATAAACTACACAAATACATTTATTTTTTGTAAATAAATACCTACATATATAATGAAAAACATCCATAACTCGGGAACACATATCTGTATTCATCATACAAACATATGCCCCTAGCGGAATTCGAACCCGCGACCTTTTGGTATAGCAGTCAGAGTTTCTAACCACTACACCAAACAGGTCGCTATATATACACTACACCAAATACGCTGCATGGTAAAAAAACGGTTATTTACATTAAGTATTGTTCGATCAATAACCACCTCCACACTCCTCTCATTATAACTCTTATAAGTTAGGATCAAGAGTGGTACTTGACAATTCGTATTTTTAAAAAGTCACATCATTCTTGTTCTGTCCAATCGTGTTCGAATACCAATAATAGTAAATTTGACAGTTGTAATTGTAAGCTGGTTGGGTTGACATTGGTCAGTATATTGAATTCTGTTTCGGATATTATAATTAACGCGTTTTGACGCCAGTCAAGTTCTTACCTATACTTTCCCGTGCAGGCAATGGATAAAATTTCACTTTTTGATTGAAAAGGCAACATACTTTTCAAAAAGTTTAAAATGCAGTAAAACGAAACCAATAGACAACAAATTAGTACGTGAAATTCGTGAAAGTGAAGGTTCAAAAATCCCACCACAGACCAAAATTATTTCCATAACGCTCAGGTGTATTTCAAACCAGAGAGTTCTGATTGGCATTTTAGCAGCCCCCAAGTGCTAGGCGCTGAATGGACGCAGGATTCTCTTCCCAATACTGAGCGTCATTTGACACTTTCGCACGCCCGAATGATAATGGTAGTTACGTCATCAATTATTAGTGCAAATGCAAAAATATTCTAGGACATAGACGATACAAAGTGACTTCTTTTTCTAAAGAGAGATTATAATTTTACAAAGAGCGGCGTTACTGTGCCAAATAGCAGAAAATAAACACACTTTTCCAGCCGCGTTGCCATCTAGGCCTCTGAGTAACGGACGGGAACTGAATTCGCTAATACACTGAAATTTATACCGGTATAATGTATCAAATTCATTGCACATAATAATACACTTTGCGTCTTAAGTTTCATTGTATTCGAAGTGGTTTGGAATGTCAATAACATTTGAGTGAAGTGTCGTATTGCGATTATGCAAAACCGCAAGAGTCGAGGCTATCGAATATAAATAACAATCGAGTTAAACATTGATTCGATCATCGCGGTCTCGATAATAAGGAAGTAGTAAAAAAATCCAGTCGTTGGTAGAGCAAGCAAGGTGTATCCTTTCAAACAAAAGAATTATCGATATCGGTGCACAACTGGCGGAAATATTACGGAACATCCTTAAAAAATACATTCGAGTTGACAACCTCCTTTTTTCAGTGCCTAGGTTAAAAATGCGCGGTTACCCTGTGAACTAGAGGAACCCAGATGGTCCGCATGAGGCGACTTTGAGAGCCCTATAATATTTAACAATGGATGAATAAATACATGAAGATGAGGCTGATGATGAATAAATAAACTAAATCAACGTTAGTATTGTGGACAAAAGTTATGATTCCGAGTGCGAGGTGGAAATAAACAGAGCGAAAGTGATTGAAATATTCACGGTGAATTCCTAATTACGTCCGATAGTAGGTCACATCATGTACCGCGACGATTGATTTAGATAAGAAATGCACCTGGCATCAAATAACGGCCGATTAAGAGAATGTATTGAAATAACTAAACGAGCGACATTGCCGATATATATCATTAGTATGATACTCGAGTCTCTTGATGGGGCCATAAAGTGCCTTCTCGGAATATATAAAACAAAACAACATCGAGGGACGAATCCGCAGAGAGGTCGTCGACTCCAACAGCTGTGCATCTAAAATACCGTCCAAGAATAGTCGGTGTGCACGAGCCACCGGCTACCACACACGGTTCGCCTACTTTCAAGGCAGCAGTTACAGGCCAGACGTGCCGCCGAGCAGTCAGCCAGGCGATGGAAGATAATTAACTACGAAATTGGCCGGAGACAGCTAGACGCCTTACTTCTGTGGCCCGCGTTGCATTGCGCCCCGCAATAATAACATACTGAACAACCGACACACGGCAATTAAAAATGTTGGAACGCCCGTTTCCCACACATTACTGGGTGAGCGTTGTATTGCAATAAAAGCACTTTACGTCGTAAAGAAGCAGGACTCAGAGATTCAGACACAAGAGAAATTGCTGAAATTGAGGTGAAAGCGTACGGTAGATTGTCTCATCGCTAGACAATAATGATCGTAATGACAATAATGCTGTGCAGCCACAATATTGCATTTGGATCTCTATAGACTACGGTGTCGGCGTTCAAATTATTTCTATACATATTTTTGGTCACGAACGACTTGCATACGCACCAATTGCGGGCACCACACGCTCTGTTTTGCATATCGCCAACGAAAGTATAGCGGTGTGCATAATATCAACAACATCAACCTACATCCTCGAATACATTCCCCGTAATAATATACACCTTGTTTTAAATAAGGATGTTGCAAATTGTAATGTTAATTATAACGTTTCACAATCGGCCTGTGCACTTTCCAATTTTTTGAACCATCAAATTGCATTTCAAGGTTAAATTCCAAAACTGGTGCTACGTGCAGTCCGTGCAAGCTGCAACAGGCTGAACAAGAAACTGGTCCATTTGAATATTAGTCGCTCCAGTTGTCGCTTCGCTCCCGATTGCCGTGCGAACAGATCGCGTGGCCAATCGGCAGCTCTCTAATATACCCCCGAGACTGCGTGGAAATCCGCTTTTGTGTCTAAGCGCGTAGATAATCGCCGACAAACAACTGATCGATTGGTAAACTCAAACAGCAGGGCAAAGTGGAGCAGTGGAAAAGTGAAGTTTCGTCAAATGCACCACTTACCCAATTCACGAGAGCGGAACCGATGCCGGCGGAAGCATTGTGTCTGCCAGCTCGACTCGCTGATCCATTGTGGGAAATGTATTAGATAACGTGCTTCAGGAGAACGCGAACGAGACAATGAAGATTTCGCATTCAAATCTAAGAAAGTGAGAGCACTTCTTCTAGAAATATTAGAGCATAACTCGCCGAGATGGTTTACAATTTCCATAATGTTTTCCATCCAACACGTAGAGATCAATGATTAACAAAGGTCTGTGCGGGCGGCCGATAGAATCTGTGGCGCGTGAGACTGATCCATCGCTGCCAAAGTAATGTTCTACCGGGGTGACGTTCACACGCTCTCAGTTCCTTCAATCCGTCCGTATCTTTGTCACACGCCTACGCGCCTCTGTGAATCACGCCTCAAATCCTTGTAATATTTTGACATTGACCCGATGTAAAGTTCATTACATCTACTCAGCAGTGCATAAATCAGCAATTCAACAAAAGTGCGTGAGATTATATAGCTCATAGGTAATCCTGTCAGAGCCCCATTAGGCTTGGGCACTAGCCTCGGCGTGGGTGTCACAATGCCACTAACGAGGGTCCGATATCACCTGACAGACAGGACGCATTAGTTAATGCTCCAGAGGCGACATAAAGCAGCACAGAAGAAAAACTATACAAAAAATCGTGTGGTATACAATGAAAGAATGATGAGTTGAGCGGTGGTACAAAAGATTGTGAAACGACATGCGGTGCACAATAGAGAGAGCGACACGAAGCGTGAGCATCATGCATTACTAATCATGGTAGCATGCGTCTCATAACAATCCAAGTCAGCCCGTCTTGGAGAAATAGGCGCACGCACTAAACTATTTTAGGATATAGCTGTTATTAACGACAATGCAAACAATGCCCAATGTCACCCCATAAATATTCGAGAATGGGGCATCTTTGACTTGGTCGATTGTTTTCTAGATGTACCTAATATAAGGATAACAATAGCCCATCGCCGAGAACGCACGTTGTTAGCAAAATGGGCAATTTCTTGCAGTGAAACCACATATTTCCGAGGCGTGGCATTGTGCAAACCTCTTAAGCACCGCTCGCTGCGACACGTGGCTGAAAATGATAGCGCTCAGTCGGATAAATAGCGCAATAGCTCGCTTTAATGGGAGGTGTAAATACTCGGTTCATCATCGCCTCGTAGGTAATGGCACTATCTAAACAATGCAACTTTAGGTACATTCTTAATATGAGTTATTTTAGTATTATTGACATCGCTATTTTATGAAATCCTTGAAATGTTTATGGTATGGAGATGTTTATTATGTCCAGATGATTATCCTGTTCAAAAGAACTATCAGACTTTATAATGAAATCTACGTCGTCCAGTGAACAAACATACAAAAATATTTTTTTATTAATAAACATGACAGGCTTTACTATACTTTTACTATGACAGCAACGGCTTTATTGGCAAGAGGAACTTAACTATATCTACATAATAATAAGATTTCAAAATTCATAAAAACATGCAAAACACTCTTTCTAAGTAGCAGATACTACCTCAAAAATGTACGGGAATTAAAATGCTTGAAAGCTGAAAAAATGTAAAATTAAAGCGTTTCGTTTTTAAAATATTATTATTATCAATTCGTTCATTAGGCAAAGTAGTTTTAATATGCGTTTTAATGATTTTCAATACCTCTTTTTTTGAGATTGCCTGGATTCATAAGTCATCAATTATATTTGGGCATTTTTAGTAGCAGTCCTTTAGCATTCGCTGGTACTTGATCCTGCGTATTTTCTAAGTAAAGAGAAATTTCCGAAATTTTGTTAAGTAAATGATGACAAACACACGGATTAACGGCCCGACTGATCGAAAAGCAAAAGATTTCTGGGTTCATTATCTAAAACAGCATAGATATTTTCTGGGAATCGTGAATTTAACCTGGGTCCTTTGCGTTGTAGTTGCGATACTTGACCACACTGTCAAAGCAGTCGGATATATTTGGTCAGCATCAGGTACACATTATGTCTTATCCTGCATGGTAAGATATTTTATTCATTGATCAGTCTGCTTTTTTGACTAAGCCCCTGAACCAATCCTATTGAAATTTGTCGGTGACCTCGAGGAGGACGTGATATCGGTACCATACAATTTGGCAAATAGGTGGACAGGGTCCTGGAGAAAGAACGTCGAGTCCGAATTCGATTACGTTTTGAGATGAGTAGTCCAGGAAAAATAAGATTTGACCTCGGAAAAACGAATAAGCGCGATTTTCTTGAAACATTTAATAAAGTGTTGTAAATGTACAATTGCGAAAAATGAAGCATTTGTAAGAAACGCAAGTACTAAGTAAGGAACTAAATAAGCTAAAGTTGAAAAATGTGTTTCTTTAAAAGAAAATGCTCAATTGGTGGGTATTTCTTTTAAATTCAAAACATTTACGGAAATTATCGTTACAAAACATTAGTTCTCATTTTTATTTCTTGAGCAATGCATCTCGACGCATTTTCAGCTAAAACACATGCATGCCTAACTACATAACATGCTTAGTTTTTTATCCATCAATAAGTTAACTGTGTTTAAGAAAAGTCTACCTTATTAAATATTAGTAATTAAATATCAGTTAGTATTTATTGTTATTAAGAAACACATTTAAAATAGGGTTATCTAAAAAAACTAGACTAAGCGCGTTCTTTTTAGGCTTAATTATTCAAAATTATATCTTTCACACATGTTCGCCCGTTATTCCTCAATTACGCTACAGACCAATAAAAGTATGCATATGAACAATACCAAATAATAATACCTAAATATAATAATAATAAATATCTTTGCACATACATACAACGCCATCTAGGTGCACACTAAGCGACTAGGCTTGTATTATGGATACCAGATGGTTGATAAACACAAATTCATTTATAAAATAAAATAAATACATATATAAATGAAAAACGTCCATAACTCGGGAACACATTCAACATACAAACATATGCCCCTAACGGGATTCGAACCCGCGATCTTTTGGTATAGCAGCCAGAGTTTCTAACCACTCA
This sequence comes from Oegoconia quadripuncta, assembly GCA_949316235.1. Classification (NCBI taxonomy): domain Eukaryota; kingdom Metazoa; phylum Arthropoda; class Insecta; order Lepidoptera; family Autostichidae; genus Oegoconia; species Oegoconia quadripuncta. The sequence goes on along the minus strand of OX438754.1, from coordinate 17,930,879 downwards.
CTACACCAAACAGGTCGTATATAATTAGAGTAATATTTTTTATGTGTGTACTTTGTCGGTTAAATAAAAAAATATAAAAAAAAGACTAGTTAGCCTAGTAACTAATGACAAAATTAATGTTGTTCATGTTAAACAACAAGATCAAAGCTTTTACCTTATAGATAAAATCGCAAGTTTCCAACTACTCGTACGTACACGGCTGTTGTGTCTAGATACATACTTTTATAACCTAGTGCTCGTATTACAATCAATCACGGGCTATCACCCGATTGCCATCGGATACACGCATGATCGATCGACTGGGACGTCGCAATCTCGTTAGCTTCGAGTAGAAAATGTAGTTTACCAGTGTTTTATAGCAAGTGTAAAACACACCAAAGATGTGAAATCCAACAGACAAGGAGGGTTCCCATAACATTTATTGTTTCTTGTTGCATTAGACGAAACACGTTTGACATTTTTATAGCTTGAGAGTGGAAGTTTAAATACGATTAAGGATAACAATAACACCGTTCGATTCAGTTGAAGACGGATAGAGACAAAATATTCCATTGAAATTATGACTAATGGATAACACAATTTATTCGGTATAGAAAATTATTTGATAACTATTTAAGTAATTAGAATTCCAAAAAATGACAGCATATTTTGTATTTTCAGGACGCCATGTTGGATATTTTACCATAAAATGTGTTCTATAACACTCCAGGTATTAAGACGAATCTAACGAAACCATGCACTTCGAAATGCGTCAAGGAATGGATACCCATACATACTTACGTACACTCTAAAAATATTACCCTCCTTTCTTGGGTCGTCGCGCACAGATTTCGCGATTCCCGCAGCTTAAAGAAAAAAAGCATAGACTCTAAAATCGAATAAAGGCTACGAGACTGTCCACTCTATTTAATATCCGTCCGTTTGTAAATGCAAACGATGTAGTTATATGACACAGAATATTTTTGCCCATTTATTTCATGTTTTTAGAAGAAATGACAGATAATTTCTGAAAGTTTTCAGTACGGAATCATAAAAATTTAAATACAAATAACTGGTATCTAAGTAATAATAAAAATGTTGTGTGTGAGTATTTGAAGGACTGACTCGTAATAGAAATTCACAAAATCACAAAAATACTAATATTTTTCCCACGCTGCGACACTATAGTTAAACAATGTACACCTAGATTACTATTGTTAACTGCTGTTTGCACAATCCTCATTTTATTTTTACACAAGACTAGGTGCTTATGTATGACCTCAAATCACCACAAAATAATATTATCTTAAAATGCTATGAAATGTTACTAATACATGTCGCAATCAGAAGATGGGAAGTTAAGCATCCTGCGCCATATTAATCTAACTAAATGGTTCAAGAGTGAATATTCGATTCGGTATTGTAGTTTCGAATGTTTGCGTTTCCATGAACAAAAAAACATTCGAAATTTTAAACTTGCTAATACTGAATACGGGGGCTGGAATTTGGAATCATTAAAACTTCGGAAAGTATAAAATACCATTGGATTTCTATTGTTTGGCCGAAAATTATATGCAAATACTACTCATATGCCTGACTTTTACTTGCCCGAATGTTTTGTTTACCATAAAAGATATGTGACATACTCTTGTTTACCCGTACATTACATTCCATAATGATACGAGTGCCATGCTTTTTATTAATTAATACCTCCATTTTATTAATTGCAATAATATTATTTAACAAATAAACAAATTTAACCTAACGCCTTTATCCTAAAAAGCGATTGGCTTTCTGGCACTTCGCCGGCCGCTGCCGCTCGCTTCGCTCGCTCGGGCTCGTGCGTTGTCTTTCATGTTGTATGTAACCTAACCTAAACCTTATTGATCGTTTAGTTTAAACCGATTTTGTGATTTTTTTCTAGAAGCAATTTCGATGGCAAATGATGGTATGGCATGTGATAATTACGGCTTACAATGATGATAACAAATGCTGTTATTGAAATTGACTTTATGGGAAACAAAGTTTCTAGCATGTGATTTATATAGTAAATAATGAGTATGACATATGAAATTATGAGAAACAATATTGTCTGTTGACCATTATAGCAGATTTTATTATGGCAAATGAAATTCTGGCAAGTGAGTGTAAACGAATACCATTATATGTCATATTATTTAAAATAGAACTATCGATATCTGTGATGATGATAATTTTTATTTTATATTTGTATATTTATAAAATCAACAACTATTTTACAAATAAAATTTGCAACATGCGCAAATTACAGGTCTTCCTAAAGTTATCAAATATGGTGACAATTAAACGACTAAAAAGGTAAACATTTTAACGGTTGTATGCGAATTTAAAAAGTGAGTTAAGAAAGCATGAAGCATTATTATACGTGTTGCAAATTATTTGTTTTAATTTTATTATACACACTTCGATCACGATTAATACTGGTCTCTGTAGTACCAACTATTAAACGGTACATTTTACCATACATCTTACCGCATTAAAGACCATATCAAATATTTCATTATTACATAACTAACCACGAAGATGAATATCTAATAACACGCTATTTAACAACGTTGTATATTTGTCGTAGCCGCGAACAACTTCACGCAACAAATTGTATCCATATTATAGGTACCTGTCTACATTATTGCATCATAAGTCTGTCGTCTCGAAACTAATGATAATGGGCACCATTTCGATACATCTTTACCATCGCCGTTACATTAGAGATATTAAATACGTAGCGAGCGCATGGCGCCTAAACAAACACAATACCAATGAATCTATTTATAAAAATTTACTTTCTAATATAATTTCATTGTTAACCTTTAATAATATCTCTCAAAAAATAAGTAGACACGAAATGTAAGTTAGTAACTATCACCGACAAGCAGACTGTTCGGAGGTCACTATAGCACAAGCAATTAAAAAATGTATACAGGGATAAACGTATGTACTGGTTGAATGTAAACAACATGAAGTTTTCAAATCAGAGGTGGCGGATTCCCCGCTCAGTAGATACTAATAGTGAATCAGAAAATCAGGCCCAGAAAAGGTCCTAATAGTGAATCCTGTAACCTAACCTAGCTTGATGATCTTACCATATAGACATCTACTTCTAGTATCCTATTTCTATAAAATACAAAAAGATTTAATCTTAAATGATTGTATTTAGCTAAGGCTGTCATTTTTACGTCCGTTATGTTTAAATTTTATTAATAATGCTTTGTGTCCAATGCAGTTAAACGCTTATGAAAAATAAACGTTTAACTGCGTTAAAAAAAGTTAGCTTGATTAAACACATTTTCAGGGCCTGGGAATGCTCACAAAATGCAATTAGTGTCTTTTGCGATTTTGTATTTAGCTAAAGATGTCATTTTTACGTCCGTTATGTTTAAATTTTATTAATAATGCTTTGTGTCCAACGCAGTTAAACGCTTATCTTTCATAAGTGAGGATGAACAAAACAACATTTGTTCCCGAATTTTGGATGTTACAAAAATATTTATGTATTTATTGTACCATACATATCTTGTACTATGGATACTAGATCAGATAAAGGTCTACAGTAAGCAATTAAGGCTTGTGTTATGGATACCAGATCGTTGGTAAACTACACATATAAACTAAATGAAAAACATCCATTAACTCGGGTACACATGTCCGTATTTATCATACAAACATATGCCCGTGCTGGATTCGAACCCGCGACCTCTTGGTGTAGCAGTCAGCGTTTCTAACCACTACACCAATGATATATTCGATATTTAATATCCATAGAACAAGTTTTGCTTAATTTGGGACTAGGAGATTGGTGTAAGTGTCCGAAATCTTTATTTATTTATTTATGATTAATTCATAAAATTTTGACCTCGGGCCGAAGGTGGGCTTTCTCCTGTTATGAATCTGGGGTATGGAAATGAAGTATTTCGAGGAGATTAAAATACTGTCGTTTGACTAGAGATTTGTATGTAGAATAAACTTGATTCGATTACGCAGCGATAGATCCCGACTTAGGCGGCTCATAAATGAATGTGAATATCATTTCTTTTGAGTTGATCCTACATTTAAGTGGGATCAAACATCAATAAACAATATACACCAAGAAATACACTTCGGATTGTGACGACGCGACGGCGTCGAGGGACATGTGATGGAAACTTTAATGTTGACACACTATGGCGCCTGTGGAGATAAAAGATATTGCGCGGGAATAGATGCTATTTCGAAAACAAGTACCTATAGAGTACAATACGCCTAATGATTTATATTTGTACCAAAGATCTATTTTTTTAATCGATCACACGATGTTAAGTGAAGACACCCATTGCATCGGTCGACCCCATGAGGGGAGCGTCGGTGGCTCAGCGGGTAATTCGCGATCTCCCAATTGGGATGTCCGGGTTCCATACCCAGGCAGGCCATGTACCAATGAGTTTTTAAACTTAATTTAATTACTTATGTGCATTTATCCGACTGCTCTTAAACGGTGAAAGAAAACATCGTTTTGCGTGCCTGAGAAATAAAAATTCAAAGGCATGTGAAGTCCCCAACCCGCTAATGCGGGGCCTAATGGCCCATACTCCTTCATATACGAGCGAAGGCCTATATCCCTGCAGTGGGATGTTTGATGATGATGAGACCAACGTGGAAACGCGCTCACCCGCAAATTATTTTGAGAGACTGACTAGTGACTACCTTTATTACAAATACGTGTACAGAATAAAACGTTACAAGCTTGCATGATTATCTGAGCTATCGAAAAATATTCACGAATTCCTGAGAAAACTATTTGTATTATGCAGGTAAAAGGTTTATGTTTCAGATTCTACACTCCTAAATTGGCAGGGTATGAAAAGAAAAAAATCAGCCAGACATCAACTTGTCAATTACAGACGTATTAATTGACATAATAAATGCTTTTATATAGCTCTACACTCATATCACAGTCAAATATTACGATAGAAGATGAAAGTTAATGATGGAAACTAAGCCACAACAGGTTAATAGTCTAGCTATAAATCTGAAATGCTGCACGAGGCTAATAGACATTGCGCCTAGCCGCCGCCTGCGCCCGCGCCGCCGTGCGCAAGATCATTCGCCTCACTTTCACACTTTCACTGGGGCGTCGGCCCCGCGGCGCGCACGCGGCCAAAGCCTCCACGATAGTGCGCCCAGAACGTTGCAAAACTGATTATTCAACACGTGTATGTCAGCAGACGTGCAACGGGCATGCTAATAGAAACTACATTACCTCGCGAACCCGGATCTCTAACAAAACAATAACAATGTCGAGAACGCAGCGTGAAACTGTGGATGGATACCTAACGAACGGAGTCACGACCTTTTGAAGAAAAAGAATTGAGATAATCCAATTTAGATAACTGCAAAGTGAATTGTTGGAGATGCTTTTACTTATATATGTAGTTATGTACCTATGTAATTGGTGAAAATAAATAAAGGCGACGGTATCGCAGATTGTTAAAACTTAATGTTTATAACAGTACACGTTCGTGATGACCGAGATATCACTGAGAATTTTTGTAAAAAATTTAAAACCGACCAATTGCAATGAGTGTTCCGTACCTACTTATATCACTCATCAACAGCCTTACACGTCTCCACTGCTGGGCTGCAGCCTTCTCCCATTGGGAGAGGTTATGGGCCATAATCCACCACGCGGGCCCAGTGCGGATTGGTGGATTTATGTCAGTGACTAGTGGCCACCGGACAGTCAGTGTTTTTAAGCCGCTCCTGTAGACTACTGATTTCAAGCGCTTTCGTCTTGTAGACGACTGTGTAATGTGCTCTCCGAAACACGGAAACACTCGTTAGTGGGCACCAATCCACGGACAGACCGCGCCAGACATTGCTTAACTCGAGTGCTTCAAATTACCTCAACAGCCCATAAAAATCCACTCCTGAACTTAAGCCTCTCCGATGAAGCGATTGCCAACGCTTTTCCTGGGACGATGGGAACCATGGTTGTGAGTTTCATCCTCCTTTTTTGTTTTTATTTGATCAGTTATTTTACATCAACCGTAATCAATTACCCGTAACTACTAAACCTACAAAACTATCCCAGGTAGTGTGCAAACCTGATAATTTCCCTTCAATCTACAGCTTATTTGCAATGTTCCTAATTATCCAGAATTTTGTAAACGATTCTTTTAAATCTGGAGAAAGCAATTTCGAAGCGTTTTATCACAAGTAAGTTACATCACTTTACCATAAAATATTTTTAAAATTATGTTTTCACAAGGATTTTATTTATGATATCCTTCCCCACCCCATCTTCATTTTTATCCCCATAAATCGAATCCCTAAAACTTTTTCAACTATTTCCCTGCATTTGGGCCATCATTTTCTGTAACTACACCTACCAAATTTGAATGGTCTACGTCAAATAGTTTCCGAAATAAATGGCGGTGACCGACGCACAGCAGTTTACCATAAGTGTTCCGTTTTGCCACATTTGTTACGGACCACTAAAAAACAACGAGGATGTTAAAGGTATGAAACTGTGAGTAGACAATAAAGTTTATAATGGGCCCATCAGACAATGAACGGTAACTAAATTGAGCACCACATACAGGTGAACGACAAATTGGCCGGAGCATTTAAAAATGGCAATCGAAATAAATTCTCTTCACTGGACAATTGGCTGCTGAGAGGCAACGCAATTTTAGGTAGTAAAACAATTAAGAAGCATGTCGACGTTTATTACTGACGCAGACACGAAAGCATATGGCGGCATATATTACAGATAATGGCGATGCATTCGAGTGAACGTCGAATCACGGCGCGCCTGAATCACGTCGGCATCTGTAACCTTGTTTAGTCCGAAGGCTATTCGGATACCTAGATGTATTTATTCTTGCTACATCTCGCTTGTGGCCGGGCAGCGGCACTTCAAGGCCCACTTGTCCCTTCAGTTCTGAATATGGACCCGGTTTACCTCCAAAGTTGCAAGTTCTGCCATGCAACACGGTAGCTCGAAACTCGATTGCCGAACGAAGAAAAAGAAATTCGATAACTACTATGAGGAAGGGCTGCGCTGTGTTTAAACGATTCTCTAGGGAAAAAAATGTTCTGCGTATCATGCATTCAAGGTCGTTTGTTTATATTCTTTGTAATTGTAGGTATATTTTGTTCACGAGTGTTGACTGGGTATGTTAAAACATTGTGCTGCAATATTTTTGCTTAGTTTGTTAGGTTTCAACAACATGCTCATGGATCTTATGTTGCTGTTGTTATCTTATCTTATCTTGTCCTAATGCTTATCATCTCATCGGACTTGTAGTTTGCGGGGTGTTTTAGGACTGCCAAGTTTCTCTGATTATTTTTAACTACTTACGTCTACATAGTGTATTTACGTACTAAACGGATTACCCTTTTTGTATGTGTGGTTTCGGCACATAAAAAGTATAGAGCCAACCCATCTCTTCCCATGGATATCGTAAAAGGCGACGGAGTTTCCACCAAACTATAGATTTGCTACGTTTTAATGACGATGGGTTCACCCCCTGTCACGTGTGCATTTCTGTATGTTTCGAAAGGTGAACCATTGTTGTTGTTTCAAGCATTAAACTTTTAATATTTGTAACTTCCCAACGCTAAGGATCAACCGACCTGTGATGAGGATCGTGACGTTATGTATACCATAAGATAAGCAATATGATTTAGTTAAATCTATTCATTATGCATGAGAAGTGAATCTTACACTTAGCATTGTACCAATAAAATAAACATTGATTCCCGTTCCTAAATTAGCGAATCAATCAATTCGGATCATATCTTTGGATATTGCTACTTGCTTATTTCATTTACGACATTCACCACAATCTGCGGCAATCAAATTGCTCCAAGCTAATCCAACCACAAAGGTTTTCACTGGAAATTAGAAAATATTTAGAAAGTATAGCCATTATGTTATCTAAACTAAACTCGTGTGTTACGCGCTCTAACGCTTTCGTTGCACCGGAATCGAACTGACTTTCAATTACAGAGAATTACGTAGTTTTTGTTATAAATTGAGGTTCCTTACATTTTCGTTAAATTTTATCTAAACATCTCTCTCTATCCGTACAATATTATCCACCCACATAGAGGACGGAAGCCCTGATGAATGTCGTCCAGATGCCGCAGGCAGCTTCCAACCGGTCGCTCTAGAAATCTATAGGCGAAATGATGTCTTTTGGAGCTGTTATTGCAGATACGAATTTGGGAGCTTCAGACTGATGACGTTGCAGTCAGCTTATAGGAGTTACAATGGGAGGAGTGTGGAGACGGGAATGAAGACGTTACAGTCACGTAGACTTTTTGGTATTTGTTGCTATGAACCCTGCGTTTTTTCACATCCACAGGAAGGTCTCGAGAAAACATAAAACGAAAATCCGCACTGAGCAGGATACCAGTATTTTGCGGCACAACCTGAGCTAAGCAAGACTAAACGACGGGAATGGTTCTTAGGCCCGTATTACAGAATATTTATTCAAGCAGAGATGTTCGCTTGAGGATAGTTAAAAAGGGACAAGCTTATGTAACTTGTACAGCGACATCTCTTTCTAACTATGCTCAAGCGCAGATCTACAGTTGAGCAACATTCTGAAATACGCCTCACACATGTTTTATGAAAATCGGTTAAGCCGTTATAGTTGGTTTGGTTTATCTTGATGATATAAGTAATATTGTTGACTAACGATTGGTGTAGTGGATAGTGACCCTATCAGCGAAACCAACGGTTGCGGGTCGAATCCCGCGACGGGTAAATGTTTGTGTGATGAATATGAACATTTATTCCTGAGTCATGGATGTTTATATAAATATTTATGTATGTTTATCCGTTATCTAGTATCCATAGTGCAAGCTTTGCTTAGTTTGGGACTAGATGATTGGTGTAAGTGTCCGAAATATTTATTATTTATTTATTATTATTATTATTGCGTGATTAATTATGGCACTTATCCTCTCCTATTGAAAGGAGGCTGTGTTCCCAGCAGTGGGCTCGTAAATCTGTAGATATCTACAGACTAACGACAAACGCTCTGCATTAATTAAAGTTCCGTTACACCATTAAGATTAATCGTCTATTCGTATTTACTTTCGTCGCCGACCGTACACCTCGGTCTCAATTCGATAGTGTGAGATAGGCATCATTATGCAAACAATCCTTTGTGTATACCGCACGGTATCGGCTGAGACAATAGGCGTATGAATTGGATGAATGCAGATCATACCGAAACCGGCATCGAAAGGATCTCTTTGTAACTGTAAAACAATAACACACCATGTTTTAGGGCAGTTGATTTGTCAGGTATAAAGGTACCTAAAGTTATAATCACAAAAACACTATTTAGAACAGTGTCTACGGTATTGCCTCTATTCTGAGTGATAGATAGATAGTAAAGCATTTATTGCTTGAGCTTATAACCTCGGCAAGTTCTGGCAGAATTATCAGGGGTGTGGGTCGTACCCGAAACACCATAACCTGAGTCAGATTCTTTTTGTTGGCCACTGTGACTCATGAAACATGAGTGTTATTTCTGAAATATATTAATGTAACCTGTCGCATAAAGTATACCGTGTATCATTCTCAATGAATAAACTTATTCTATTCTATTGGTTTCTCATTGGGATCGCGATTTGTTAACGAAAACTTAATTATGTAAGAAAAAAATCTAGAATCGTTTAAGAAAAATTGTGACAATACAATATATACCTACAAAAGAAATTGGTCTTCATGCCAGTGTTTACACAAAGTCACTAAGTCATGAAAGGAGCTATGTATACGCTTTGATAGTAAGATTCAAACTTGATTTGAATTTGAATTGCAAGATTTGAACCGCCTCCGCGGCTCAATGTAAACAACATTGGATTTACGATTCGGAGGTCGCAGGTTCGATCCCCAGCGGGGTACACGTTTAAGTACTCGGTTTGATTGGTGGTAGTGCATTTTAAATGTCCGCCTGACTAGCTACCACCATCTTATCTAAATCTGCCGTCAAGCAGCAATGTTAATAGCATTGTTGTGTTCCGGTTGTCAGAGATAAGATAGCCAGTCCCCCAAATGTGTTGAGGTTTCCGGGTCAAAACGCTTCGACCTCATCATCACTTAACATCAGGTGTGATTGAGGTAAAGTACGAACCCATCGTGCATAAAAAAAAGATTCCAGTTGATTCAAAACCATCATAAAACAGGCATTATTTACAAACGGCTATTATAAAATTTCTATCAAAGTCAAACTATTGATGAAAATATGGGTGAACAATATAAAAATATATAAACAGACGAACATAGCAGAACCTCCTCCTTTTTTGGTATCCGTTGAAAATAAAATACATATTACCATTGCCTATTAATAATATTGATATGTCGATTTACAGAGCAATGACCCGAGTAATATTATATGAAATAGGTTAACAGCCACATTTTTTTTTTTTTTATTGAAGAGGTGGGCAAACGAGCAAGAGGCGCACCTGATGGTAAGTGTCACCGCTGCCCATAACCATCTACGGAAACGGAAGATCCGCAGTGGCGTTGCCGGCCTTTAAAATATATAAATAATATATAAATAAAACATGATGTAGGTAGATACCTAAAGTTTCCTATAATAGTTTATGATGATATGAACGGCGCTAAGGCCATTAGAACTATTTAGAACGTCCACGCATTTACTGCAATATGTCAGAGATTAATATGTTTGTCCAATAGAAACCATAATATCGAACCATTTCAACAAAATGATACCCAGAACAGTATGTCACATTGAATGTGGTAGATTGTTATCGCCTTCCTCATTTCACAACTGTTTAGATGGATTATTATTATTTTTGATTTGGTTACTATAGCTCAAGGTCGCAGCAGATTTAAGAAGCGGTACGCTATTACTCTGGTAAACTCACCCTACTGGTATTGCAAGGTAATGGTGGTGGAAATTCTTATTGTGTTTGTATAAAAGGGGAACTGTGTAAGTTAAAGACAGATAAATATTTATAGGAGAGTCAAGAAATGTACGTATGGAAAGAGCCTCAAGCAAGTACTACGCACATCTCTCAAGATTCGGCCCGAAAAGCCAAGATGGTTATAGAGGCCATAGGAGGTCGTGGTTTAGTGATTAGATGTATACACTCACACAAACACCATTATACACTTGAATACTTATTTACTTTCTTTCCCCGTTATACCTAGTTACAAGGAATTTGAATTATCAACTTTACAGGGATTAGGGACCTGCTTCCGGTACAATTGCCGGTGCCCCAATGCTTCTACTCGCCAGCGACCAAGACAGACCAACTGAAAGAGGCCTACTAGTATAGATTTGTCAATCAAAGAAGTAATATCAACATAAATCAAATATTATGAATACAAAAATAATTTTGTTTTGTAATAGCTAAGTACATCTATATACATTAGTATAGCCTGGTGGGAACGAGCCGATCCAACAATGAGTGTAAGATATTCGATACATCGAAGCGAGCTGTGATTAATGTTATGCCCGTCGATGCATTGCTACATTCTCAGGCTGTTCTATTTAGATGATTGCGCAAGGAGTGATTTTAGAGCATTTAAAAAGCTGCTATAGTTAACTTCAGAAACTGCACTGAAAGAAATGTTGGAAAGACAAAAATTTTGTTACACAGAAAAACTGACATCCGAACTCTTGGGGATCATTCACAATTTATTTGTTCTACTCAAATATTGGTTTTATTAATTATAGGCAAAGTTCTATTAAAGATGAATAAAATGTCACTCTTAAATTAATTCGGTAAAATAGTTTTTCCAGTGTACTTCAGTTCATTAGGTTACACCATCGTTGCAACTTCAATTAACATTAAAGGTGATTACAAGCTAAGCATCAGCTCTTAGAATAAGTAGTTGGTACTTAGGAGACACTTTAAAGTTAGCAATGAAAACTTTACCCTATTCTATGTATATACCATTTGTTTATATTTACTATTTAATTATCACTGTTTTACCAATTTGGAAACGGATTTTAATCACCTGGCAACAATATCGTATTGATACGGAGATCGCACATTCGATCCCAAACGGCGTAGATAAGGTAATTTAAGCGTTCAATGTCTGCTAGCTCGCTACCCCTACTAGTTATAATCCAGTCTACCGCCAAGCACAGATAAAATAGTCAGTCAGCCAGTGAACTGAACGTTTGCTTTAAGACGGAAAATTGTAGGAATATTATGAAAAATGCAGACACTTATGCACAGGCCATAATTTTCAGGAAATTGAGATATTAAATCTGTCAAAGGTCCGTTAAAAATTAAGTGGCGTTCCCAATTTAAAAATTGGATGCGCCCGCTCTCCTTAATGGCTCAGCCGGACGGAGCTAATTGCGTAAGAGGCGTACGTAACGAGCTCTTAATTGGAATGCGCCCCAATTAATGGGTGGACTACGTCCCCGAACGGTTCCAAATGAAAAGAGAGGTACAGGACCGGCTTTGATTTGTGTTACGCCCCTAAATACACATGTGTAGGTACGACATAGCACAAAACTGTGAAATAACCGACCCGAGCCGCATGCATGTGTAATTCTAAAATTTTGGGATTTGCAAGAGCAGGATGTATAGACATTTACTGAGATCGGGTGCTTCATCTTTGACCGCATCTTTCTTGCCATTAGGTTAGATGTGCTCAAACAAGAATACAGCAATCATAAAAATAGGATTTGTATAAATCCTCATTACATCCTCAATACTAAAGTCTACGTAATGTGTAGCTCGATGTATGGTTAACGGTACACATTGACGAAAATTTGCATTTCTAAAAAGGAGGAACCTTTCAGCCACTTTCAGAAAATAAGTAGCTACATTTTTCTTACTCTTGGTAATGAATTTTTGTCACGTATTTAATTTCCGGGTTGTGAATACTTTTGGAGAAAGGGATAGCAAGCAAATCAACCAATTCGGGGCACTTCATGATAATATAATTTTAAAAGGGTATGTGTCCATGAGACACCAATATTTTAAATAAATTAAGGGGTATCAGTCAAATAAATATTTAACTACACTCTTGTTGGTGTAGTATCCTCCACTCATTCCTGTTTGCCGTTCTTTCAACTCTCTGTACGAGTCTAAAATAAAATACTTATCCCATCTTCAATAAAATTTTCTCTTCTTATAATCTGTTTAATAGAACGCCGCGTCAGAGCCACAACATTTTTCGGCTTCTATTTTCTAAATAAATCTCTTTTCTTCACTGTTTCCTACTTCCTTATAGTAATCTTGTCAATCCAGCTTTTATCCTTAACATTATCTTCTTCATTCTTTAACATCGAACGCCTCAACTCTTTATCCTGTCACGGTCCACGTTTCGCGCCCATACAGCGATGTGATCAATATTTAAACTTTAAGTTGATATTCCGTCATAATATGCTGTCCTTTACAGTGACATGTTTGCTTAGCCATTGCTATTTTAGACATTATATCTAGAGAGAATTTGAATTCATATGTACTTAGTGGCAATTGCATTTGTATTGACATTTCTTTGATATTATTGTCAGGTATCAAAGATAAAATACACCACTACATACAAACGGTTGCCTATAGGATCGCAGAAACTTAAATTTTTATTTAAAGTGACAGATGATAATGAAAATTTTCAATATAAATTAACGCCCCGCCACAACTCCACCCCTGTGATCGGAGCGAGTGTTTACGCGCCGCGGTTCCCGGGTGAATGTCCGCCAGCGAAAGTCGGGGCGCAGATATAGGTCAGGTGGTCATTTACCCTCAGGTGCTAGCGTCACATCTCTAAAATACACACAAACGTCCGCTGGTGGCTATTCGGAGTTTAATTATAGTTGTCTTCCTCTATTCTGTCTGTTTGAATAAATAGCCTTAGGATAGGTTCCCAATCCTTTTTTAACCGCCGACGAAAAACGACGGGTGTTATGTGATTCACGGCGTTGTGTGTGAGTCGAATCTTTATCGGGACGTATCTCAGTAATGCGTGGTGCGTCTTGAGTGCGGTTTCGTTATATTAAAGACAAAACGTGAGGACATGGTCTTAGCCATGTTCGATGAAAATCGGTTATACGCCGTTTCGAAGATATTTAGCTTTTAATACAGTTTTGAAGGTTACCTAATTTTTTTTTAATATTTAAGATTAAACTCGGGGATATGTTCTCAGATAATATCATCCCGTTTTCTCAGGCGTTTTTTTTTAATTTACAGTACTTAAACATGTGATTCGTCGAGACTACGTCTCGTCTGTTTTAGAGATAAGTAAAACTTTTTGGAGGTTTTTTTTAGCTCACACAATTCGATCTAGAAATAAAAACTTAAAAAGCAATATTCATTAGAGATTTGATCATTACTCTTGCTTGACCTTATCTATTGGTGCCATAATAATTGGACAGTCATAAACCACAGGTTTGAAACAAGCGACTTCAATAGTTCACTAAATTTATTTGGGAATACCTTAAAGGTGTATACAGGGTGGTAACGTTAAGTGTGTCCACTTGTCCAGCGATATAGTATCAATGATAGAGATAACTAAATGAACATTATACCCATATCGCAGTCTAGCGAAAAAGTGACAAATATTTTATAATTAACGAGGGAATAAACAACTGATATAGTTGCATGAACTAACACAATACTTCTTTTGCCACACTCGTTTAAAACTGTAATAGGCGCTCAAAATTTTGCCTTTTGCTGTTCCGCCCCGACACTACGGCAACCATTTATTGACCACTAAAAGTTTCTAAGCAATTATCAATGCAGTTGGAAATGTTTGCAAGAGAAATTTAATTACACATAATAATTAAATCTCAACACACAGCACGACACTCTTTCGTAGTAGTCGGTATATTTATTTATTTATTTACAATTATAAGTTTACAGTTTTACACTAAAACACTTATAAGTTATTCGACAAGAGACACACAAAGATTAATAATATTGGCACAAAAACAAATACAAATATTTCACGATCACCGTCAGATCATCCGCAAATATGTCAACATTTTGGATCTCTTTCGTAAAGTTATTAATTATAGCAATAGCTCTAGCGGAGGGCGAGTTTCCGGTGTGTTTAGTTCGCAGTCCATCAGGTGTAGCAAAGAGCCTGTGACGTCTGCGACCCGCGCGCATGTATTGCTGTGGGACAAATAAACGCATGCGCTCAAGTACAGAGGGATTATATATCAGATAAGTGAAAAATGTACGAGAATTGAAATGTATTAAAGCCGAAAAAAAATTAATTTTAGACATATCTCCTTTTTTTAACCTCAGATGCAAAAAACAGAAAGACATAGGCTTCAAACTTATAACGTGGGATCTGTGTGTTTCTCTATTTCTTAGAATATGGTTCTTGCCTCTAAAGGCACTAGGAAGCGATTTCTTAAATTTCCACGGCATAAATAAATACGTGTTTCAACAATTTGTCTCACTTTTTCTAAAAACAAAAAAAATTTCATACTGGTTTTTCTTTTTGCTATGTTTTACCGTGATAAAAATTATTGTTATTTCGAGATCCACAGGGACGAAGTCGCAGGCGGAACGCTAGTAAAGCCATAAACGCCATTAACACAAATTCACAGCAATGTCCAGCATAATTGACCCATTAATAGCACAATAATAATTCTATAAATGCAAAAGTCACATATATATTACCCACAATAAATCACTATTAATATTATAAAACAAAGTCGCTGTTTGTCTGTTTCTCCGCTTACTTCTTCTGATCCACGCAACAGATTTTGATACGGTTTTCACAATCTTTTAAAGAATTTCTTCAGGAAAGTTTATATGTAGGTATAATACATAAACTAAGAAAGAAAATAGTTTATTCGCCACAAGTAAACACACACGAGCGTCGGTGGCTCAGCGGTTAAGACGCGGTCTCCCAATTTGGGAGGTCCTGGTTCGATTCCCACGCACGCCATGTACCAATGAGTTTTTTAAATTTAATTACTTATGTGCATTTACTTCAAACTGCTGCTTGCCTGAGAAATAAAAATTCAAGGGCATGTGAAGTCCCCAACCTGCATTGGGCCAGCGTGGTGGACTATGGCTCATACTCCCTCATTATACGAGGGAAGACCTATATCCCTGCAGTGGGATGTTTACGGGCTGATGATGGGAAGCACACACTAAACGTACAAAACAAACTTGACATGTAAAGCATTAAAAAGAACAAACTACAACAATTTTGTGTGCCACTGTGGCAAAGAGGAGTGGCTCTCAGCATTACATACATAAAGTCACGCCTGTTTCCCGTAGGGGTGGGCAGAGACCAAGACATCCACTTGCTTGAAATAAATAAATAAAAATGCATATACATGCATATTATTTTTATAGAACGTAATTGCACCCGTGCGAAGCAGAGGCGGGCCACTAATAGTATCATATATAGCGACATGGGAGGTACGTAAGAGATACAGAGGAACTGTAACGGTCTGTATTAACATCAATTTGATTTCCTAACCACTTGATAAATTAGGCGTTGCTGTGCTGTTTCAATAAAACATTTTCTTTCGGGAGTAGACATTATGCAGCTAACGGATCGAGTCATTCAACTCTTACTATGTAGTCTTCCTCGTTTCCTGTTCAGTTTAGTTAGTATTCATTTGGTTTGACGATGACGAAACAGTTTAACAATATATATTTCTAACTACAGCTTAACTCAGAAGATGGCATACTTGTAAGCAACTGCCTGTTTCTGAAATAAACAAATAAAAAGATTTGAAAGGCGGTCTCCCATGAACAATGGTTAAAGTAACTCAAGTGTGTTAAATAAGACACAGTAGTAGTAAGAAATTATTTGGGGGTTGGCAATCTTATCTCTAATAGCCGGAATACAACAATGGAATCAACATTGGCGGACTTAGATAAGACGGTGGTAGCTGGACAGGTGACGTTTAAAAATGTCCTACCACCAACCAGATCGAGTGCGTACATAATATCACGACCTTTAACCCAAATGGGGTGATCAGAGATAGTGTTTGGGTGTACCAAAAATTAGAAGTTTAGTGTTCGAAACAACACCCACGTTTCACCGTTCGAAATATACAGAAATGCACACGTGATAATGGGCAAGCCCAACTGAAACATGGAACTTTATTTCTTTAGGTGTTAGTAAACACTCAGTTGCCTTTTAGGATAGCCACGGGTTCCTTTACACATCGAAAACCAGGAGAATAATTATCAACACTCTTAATTATTTAAAAATTCGTGGTATAGGCCAGCTTCGGTTGATAAACGAGGTTGGAGTGCAGTGGATGAGCATTCCAAACCCCATGCGGCGTAGTCAAAAGGAATGATTAACATAATAGTGACAGTAATTATTCTTTCTGTCTGTTTTCGGCTCCGTCGACCGTGGCGGGAGGCGAAGCGGAAGAAACGGTGCAAGCAATAGACGATATTACCTTTTATAAGGCAGAATGACAGAATTTAATATGGTGGTGAAACTGGTAAAGCAAAATAGACGAATGAGTACTTACTCAAAAATTACAAAATAACCAAACGAACCCATTTCTGAAAACTGTTTCCCATTCAGAAATGGATTGGTTCCATCCCTAAACCACGCGGGACATATTCAACGTTATCCCTGTGCGATAATGTGAAATGCCCGCTTCAACTCATGGTATACCTACACACTAACAGGTTAGGTACCTACGGAACTTCTTTTGCTTTTCTTGAACTCATTCTCTATCACCGCTTCCACTCTATCTCACTTTCCACTTTCAACTTTTCTGTCAGGAGTGCCACTTTTAAACCATCCGTCCTCCATCTCCGCTGCATGCAATTTTCTTTCATCCGACTTCTTTGATACCTCTTTAATTCTTTCATAATTAGTTTGGGATTTAAGTAACAATAGAGTCACCTTCAGTAGGCACCGTGCAGTATACCACTGTTGATCCTGGCTTACAGGAGTTACAGAGGCAGAAATGCGGAGGCGGGATCTGCCTTCGTACTACGTAAAATTTTTTGTGTTCGATCACTAATAATTTGCCGCTTAGCTCGCCTGCGTTCGACCGCCAAATTGGTACCACGTAAGCGCCCTAGAAATAAGGATAAGGGGATAAACGTCTAATGGATAGACATATCGAGTTACCTTAATTTACTTCGAAGGTGCTTACGTGGTACCAAATTTAAAGGTTTCGACCTTTAAATTTGACAATTTTTTTTAAATGATACGGCTGCTGTACCGAATATCGTGGAGGCATCTCACACTGGTGTAGTGTCGTCAACCGTACAGTCGGCAACATAATTAAGGTAGCAGGCCTGTATTTATAAATATTATAGGAGAAAGTCTAAAGGGAAATTAAATTAGAATAGAAACAATCGTTGATCGTAACGGACTTTCCATCAAAAAAGCATCTACAATTTTGCACGTTTCCCTGCATGACATGTCATGTGTGCATTTCTATATATTTCATAAGGTGAACCGTTCATTACACTGTTAATTTTTGGAACATCCAAACACTATTGTTTGGAATATCTTTGACCACTCCATTTGGGATAGATGTCGAGAGGTTATGTATGTATGTTTAGTAATTTCTTTAATATATTTAATTTAACAATCTGATCTGAATGACGTTATGTAAGTATCTGTGTTATTTAAGTTTAACTGACATTTCTCAAATGATATACCTACACCGATCAAGATGTAACGTTATATTTCAACAAAATCCGACAAAGACTTTCCAAACAAAAACATCAAAGTTAAGCCTGCTACCTTAATTGTGTTGTCGACTGTACCATCACAATATACTCGTAATACTTAGCATTTGGATGAATCACAAAATAATTACTAAAATGTACCTTTTTACATGATCAATGTAATTTGTTGAAGTGTTGATGTTTTTATGTATTTAAATCTGTAAAATGTGCGTAAGTATTAAACGATAATGGAAATCATTGACCTATTTGTCTTTAAACGATTTTTTTGTTTAACTCTAGAAATTATTAAGTCTCAAAAGAAAATCAACCTCGCAATTATCTAGGCGCTTTCTTTTTAGAAATATAAATTAAGATTTCCCTATTAACTGTATACCTAATTTTAGTTACACCTATCGGAGAGTGTATAAAGATCTGAAATTAAATGAAGCAATTTATTTGGTTTCTACAAGTTCCTACAACCTAACCTAACCATACTTTTAGAAATGCAGTAAAATGAAGCATAAGCATAATTATGATACAATTAATTTGGTAGTTTATGTAGTACGCAGGTTAATTATTAGTATTGTGTTTACCTGTTTGTAATATAATTCCAATATAATTGCATTGTTAATAAGTACCTACCTATTTAATACTCCCTTGGTTGTAGATATTAGCTATTTATTACTTCGAGAATGCACTTTTTGTTCACAGGCCCTTAGAACTTTCTAACCACAATTGAGGTTGCGTGGATGCGATCTCTCTGAAGGATAAGGTATAAGGTCACCTTTGTACACTTTTCCTTCCTGTTTTGTACCTGTTCCTTTTTCAGTTCAATAAACAATAAATAACAAAAAAAAACTGGCGGTACGGAACACACATTGCCCGAATTCCGAATCACACTTTGCCGTTTTCTTTCTAGAGTCACCTTCCGCTACCCGCTTGTAAACCAGACGCCCTCAAGGACGCTGACTTTCACCTCCCACAAGTTTCCTATAAGAGAAAGCCCACCTCCGAGCCAGTTTTTTCCCTCCTCTGACCCCTTTAGCGGAACGAACCGACGACTGCCGTGTCAAGGGCAGTGAGGAAACATTGCCTTGAAAAGTATTTAATGTATATAATTACATATTTTCTTGGAGGTCTCTGTATTGGGATGCAATTAAACGTCTTTTTATATTTGGAGGTAAAGAGCTACGTTTTCTACTCAAAAAAGTCATAACATGGAACGCTTTTGTAGACTGATAGTGAGAATCTATTAGTGCAGAATAATGGATATCACGTTTACATTTATCGTTTTTAGCATTAACGGTAATAGTGACAACTTTTTAAAACTTACATTACTGTCATACGTTCCGAAGAACGGAGCCACTCTGCATTCTTCTAAGACCGAAGTTTTAGAAGAATGCAGAGTGGTTACAGAATAGATTCATCCTATCATAATTTCCGGGTGAGTTGTGATTGTAGAAGAGCTCACAAAATTCAATACAATATATCTTATACCAAAAATACGCCGCCCAATTCGCTTCCGTGAAGCATAATAACCCAGTACGCTAGCGCCATGGCCCGGCTGAATGCATAAGTTCAGCTGCAGAATTGCACCAGCTCTCAGATCTCCGAAGGCGTGGATCAGTCTAATGCATAAATGTTTTACAATTTATTTTTGTGTCAGACGTTGTGATATTATTAAGATATTAAATATTATTATACTACTTGTTTACAACCGTTAGAAATTGCGGAAAACACAATTTGAAGACTAGAATTTTGAAGGGCGTCCATCGAGAAGAGCTGTAAACCTCTACGAAAATTTATCTAATACATTCAACACAATAGAGTACATTATACGTTAACAATACTTTTTAGTCGTAAAGAATAAAAATGTTTTCCGTATGTCGAAAGATTTTGATCAATAAAAACGTTCGTATAGTTGTAAACTGATAAAGCAGTAACATAGCGTAAAATAGAAAAAGACAATTCCATTTATATACAAAAAAAAATCTTGGTTAGAGCAGAGGGCGGATGTTAAAAGCAAATAAACTCACTTGTGAGAAAAGAAAGTCCAATGATCAAAGGATGAAGATAAATGGAATACCGATGAAGAGGATTCAAAGCTATTCGTGCGTTTCGACATCTTGCATCTAGATCAATGTTATGTGTTACTCCATTCATTAGATGATTATCTCAAGGGATATCTTTACTGTACTTAACGAACGATGGAAACATGGTGGTCATAAATTTTATAGCATGACAAACTCCAGAATTGATTCAAAATGCGATACTATTACTTTCGTGCTTTCGTATGTAATGCTGTTATCATTTTTCTCTGCAATGTAGTTTAAGTTCCAGAAGACGCTAACTGAATATAAAATAAAAAGGAGCTTGTATTTTTGGCCTTAAAGTTATTAAAAATGAGGCAAGTCGAGTATGGAAGCGCTTACTCAAAAACATTAACAAGGAACAAGCCGTCTAGCCTCAAAAAACTTAAAACATGACCTTTAATTAACTAAACGATATCCATTGCAGACATATTTAACGAGCTCATAACGCGAGGTAAATAAAAACTGACCTCATTCGTGTCATAAAAGAATTAGTATCTGTTTATGAACGAGCGAGGTCGGAGCGAATACACTGGACTGCGTTGAGGAAGTGTTTAAAAAGGCTTCATTTGAACCGAGGAGTGTGCGTGGGCACTGCCCTATATGGAATGAACTTTATGGTAGCGTCTTCTTTATTATTTTAGCATATATTATTACGTGCAAGGAGTGGTAATAACCACAAAGAATATATTCTATAGGATAATGATATGGTAACGGATTTTCCTTACCTTTAATAGCCAATATGAGTGCGATAAGGGCATATGAGCACACGAGAACTGCTACAAAGAAATCTAAATTTATTGGGTAGGTGGATAATTTACCAACTGTCAATTTAAATAAGAATGTTATAATACTAGTACCAGATCAATAAGTTATTAGTTTCGCAGCGTCCGACAATGAGGTTCGAGTAGGTATTCATAAACTAAAAGTACCAGATTGAGCACAGGAAATGTAGGAAGAGGCTGGTTTTTGCCCAAAACTAACAATAAAAAGGAAACGCAATTTACCAAATCTTTCTTATTTTTGGCACTTTAAAACGTTTTAACCCAAACAATTTGGGAAGAAAGGTTAAGTTAATTATCAACATAATTGTTTCTAACAGAAACCCGTTATTTTGACGTCGTGTCGACTGTTTTGAAATAAGTATCAGAACAGGTTAGAAATCGGCATCAAAAAGTAAAAAAAAATCAATATAAACAAATGAAACAACAACAATAAATACCGTCAATTCACTGGTGACACTGTTCTACGTAGAGGTAGGTATTTATCGCTTCAATTCATTCTTTTCGATAGCGGAGTGACAGATGAATCTAAAGAAAATATTCAATGGCCTATCGGAACAAAAAATAAGATAAAGCTGCTTATTAAGGAACTCCATAGTAATGGTACCGTGTTTATCGGCTCTCGAGTGTCACTTATCTGCTTTAAATAGCACAAAAAACACAAAACCCGTTCCGAATACAAAGAAGGGGTACCTACGGGTAATAAAGTAGTATCTCATTCAACGGAATGGAGTTGTGACGTTAAAACACTATCCGTAATAAAATAAGTCATAAAAATAACGTCATACCAACCAACGTCCAATTCAGGACTACAAATTAAATAAAAATAGACTGCAAATAATGTCATGTTACCTTTTAAAGACGATGATGTTCAAAAAAGTAGAATGCAGATGCGTCTTACCGACCGACTCGCCGTGCCGCTTGTATTGCCTTACCTGTAACAAAGATTATTTTTTGTTTAATTTTTAATCGTTCACACACATTTATATTATAATAACAAATCATTCCCAATCAGACAGCTTTGGATGCCCGCTATTAAGGCACAGCCTCCACTCATAGGGAGAAGATATGGCACAGATCACCTAATGTTGATATGCGGGTCAGGTTGATATCCATAAAGGATTGGTGAATTTGTGTCAGACGAGCTCAGACGGTTCCTATAGACCGTATATTTGACAAAACGACTGTCTTCCATAGAAAACAATCGAGACAAATTATAATTTAACGTGCCCGCCGAAGCACGGAAATATTCGTATGACTACAATAACATAATTTGTTAAAATGCTGAAATCATCTTCAAATAGTCAAACTGATGATCGTAGTAGGTCCAAAGTACATACTCATAAAACGAACTTTGCAACAATTTAGAAAGAAATGACTAGCAAAATAGCAACACGACGTGAATCGACATTTACAAAAATAACAATAGATAGACTAAACGATAGAAATCGAGACCGTCTAATTGAAATAGTGTTCTAACCTAATCACCAGGTCAATGGCCTACTGAAACACTTCTACGTCAGGAAACATTTACCTACTTGCGGAAGTACAAAGTTTAATGAATTATTTTTGTGCATATAGATGACAATCGGTTAGTGTGTCATGCGGAGAGTTACGAATAAACATACTAATTATCACAACAAAAGAGTTAATGGTCAGATTAAAAACTATTCTAGTAAGTAGTTACAATTGGAAAATTTACAAAAAAGGAATGTTGTACTAGTAGTAAAGGATAAGAAACAAAAAAAAAAAAATAACAATAAAAAAACAAAAGATCCGACACCATATTATGTATTTTGCGGGCGCCATGTTGGATTATCAAAAATGGGACCATAAATGACATTCTGGGAAGCAAGACGAATCGAACGAACGACATCTGCACTTTAAAATCGGTCAAGCTGTTTAGCCTACAGGGTGGCATAGAAAACTATATACATACACTCAAAAAACATTACTCTCTTGGGACTGCCGGGTAAAAAGGAGTTAATAAAAAAGAGTACAAGTTTGAAGTTATTACTTGTATGCAGCTGTTGCTGTTTAGCTATAGCTTTCTCTTTATCGACATGGCTTCAAGGCTTACAATATTAACATACCTAACTATTATCGCAGTAACACCTACATTATACCTACGAATACGTGTATTTCAAAACAATAGGACAGGATCAAGCGGATCAAAATCAGCTTGCACAACATTTGATTCAGACAAGCACGTGTATGTCTACGTAATAAATTACCATGTAATATAAAGCTTTTAAATATAAATTCGTAAAAGTACAGTCAATGGCACGATGACGCGCGACGCTACTAAAAAATGTGAATGCAGTGAGACCGCTTTTAGTGGAAGTGTACGGTCATCAAGCGGCTCCTTGTACCATCATCATCAAATTATAATAAGTACTCCTAAAAGAATGAAGAAATAAGTCATTGACATAGCCCATCGGATTAGTAAGTGGTAGTGGGTGGGCACATAGTTCGAAGAACTGGTGACCGGAGTGGCATTAAAGTTTTCGAGTGGAGACCACGCACCGGCAAGCACAGCGTACATAGCACGTCCACTCATAAGGTAGACAGACGATCTGATAAAAGTAGTAGGAAGTCGCTGCAAGCAGGCCGCTTCCAACCGGTCGCTCTGGAAATCTATGGGGGAGGCCTATGTTCAGCGGTGGACGTCATGTAGCTGATATGATTACATTATATTATAAACGAGGCTCCTAAACTTTGTAGGAGGCCAATTATTGATAGATGATAGGTTTCCGACCACGTAAATATTTTCCAAAAATTATTGAACGCGAAAAGCATTCTCGAAATTCAAATGATGAAAAAAAAAAAGTTTGCTATGAGTATACAATGGTCATAAATTCTTGTTAATGATCCATCAACATAAGCAAGTAAATATGTAAAGTTTCCCTATTCTGGGTTGGCATATACCCCACATTTGTCAATAATATTTGAATAAATGCTGATAGTTGGCGCCAAATTTTAATACTTACAAGCGTGAATCGTGTCGAATGATTATGACTCCGCTGGTCGCAGCTATACCGAGAATTGTGTTTAAATCATCGTGTCAACAACGAGTAAGTGATCAGAAGACGCCATTAACTTTCATGCCTTTACAAAGAAGTGAAATTTTCAGTAAACCCGGACTTGGACCACAATAGTGGAACGGCGTGTGACGCAGCCGGGTCTTGCGTCGGTAGACAAAACAACTGTTGATATTCATTTAGACAATGTCAACTGGGATATATATCTATATAAAAAAAACTGCAAGTCTGGGAACAGTAACTTTCCTCAATTCATTCATTGATTGACTCCCTTGGCCAAGAGTCATTGAGCGTTGCCACATCACGCTCTTTGAACTCAGTTTGAGCTGTAGATAATTGTGTGCGGCAAACCTACATTTAAGTACATTGTTGACAAATTATTTGTCATTTCTGTGTTTTCACTGTTACGGTTGGTATTGTTCATACTTCTTGTTTTCTTCTACCTTTCCGATGAAAAGCAACATTTGGTTCAGATATCATTGTTATGACTTCATAGAGCTGACATCTAAATCCTCTAACATTAATACCATCCTGACCGAAATATCTTTGAACCCAGCTCAGTAAAATGACGTACGCTGACAGGTCCACATATACGTTGGTCGATCAATAAAAATTGTATACCATAGCAACAAACTAGAATATTCATGGCACGAAACCATTTGCATGGGTAATTGGTAGAAGTAAAACACCACTGTGACAGGTTAATCGTTTTAATTGAGCCACGGGGACGTTATCGGCCCTATGGAAAATCAACTGGTACGTGTTTAACGCAAAGTGGAATTACAGTCAATCTCTTGATTACCAAATAAATAATTTATCGGAATAGGACTGAATTGCGAAGTGACGACATTTTGGTACAGTTAGCAATGTAGCGCTTGACTTGGATCATACACATCAAAACAAGCTTATGTATTCACTGTTGGAGCACAGTCTACTGTTACTAGAGAGGTATATGGACCATAATGTGGAATGGTAGATGTGAATCAGACTGTAGACCACGGTCAATTGAAAACAACCGGGGCCGACTGGACACGTGCCTTCCAAAGCACAGATTGGTGTAGTGGATAGTGACCCTATCAGCGAAACCAACGGTTGCGGGTTCGAATCCCGCGAGGGGTAAATGTTTGTGTGATGAATACGAACATTTATTCCCGAGTCTTGGATGTTTATATAAATATTTATGTATGTTTATCCGTTTATCTTGTATCCATAGCACAAGCTTTGCTTAGTTTGGGACTAGATGATTGGTGTAAGTGTCCGAAATATTTTTTTTAAAAAAAAGCACGGACAGACTCGTATGAAAATGCTACAAGTGGCCACCCATCCAAGAACTTGACTAGCCGCGTCGGGCGTTATTTATCTTCGCTAATAGAACACGAATAGCCAAAGCGACTACGCTTCAGAAAAGCCGAGTAATGAACGTACCTATTCCGTACAGAAGTGTAGATGTGTTAATTTATATATAAGTTGTATCATGTTAGTTTGTGTCGTTTATTGGGTCAAATAATTTTTTTTCTATTCTATTCTAAGATAAGGCCCAAGTTAGACGCACGAACGGACTGACGAACTTATAATAAACTGGATAGTGACGATGCGACCCAAGATGAAGCACGCGATCTCAGAAGATGGCTTTTACCCTGCTCTTGAAGATCTCAAGGTTGTAGGATTCAGGAAAGACTGACGCCGGAAGGGAGTTCCATGCCTTAGCTGTTCGCATTAGCTTTTCGTTATTGCAAATATATCAAATGAAGTTATTATTTGGTTAATTTTAAGTATAACTGAATTTTAAGTATAACTTAAAATTATGCATAACGGAAGTTCCATTCAAAATCTACTTAAAATCTAGCGTGCAAATATTTAATACAATAGATTTGGTTAGGTAGGTTATACTTTTAATAATTTAATTAGTTGCTAATGCTGTCGATGTTAGAAAAGCGATATTTTGTTAATTGTTGTAAGTGTGTCATTTAAAATAGTGGTAAATATTCCTTAATTGAATAGTAACATTTGTTAACAAGCCATTTATGCAACTTGATTTTAAATTGTCTTCCAGTCCAGTTCCAGTTTTAAGTCATTAGGGCGGGTGTTGTAAATCTTCGCAGCCTTGCAATACGTTTTTTTGTGTAACTGACAACATATAATTTAGGTATAATTACTTTATCTGATCAGGCCCCTAGGTTTATATGAAATAGATCCTCAAGTGGTATTTCGGTGTCTATAATAGTTGCATTCATTCATGCAAAGTGAACTAGATCCAAGCACTCCGAGCGGTGTACTTTGTACTGTAGAAACAAAACTTCGTGTTTTAACGCAAACTAAGTAAACCGGTAGGTCATTGTGTCCGTGTTGGCAGTAATTATTTTAGTAATTCTTACGAGCTATAAAATCATTGCACGGACTTAACTAGGAGTTTTGATGAATATAGAATTAGTTGACCTAATAAGTAGGTACACATTTAGACATTACTCGTTGAGAGAGTGGCTTTGATTCATGATAAATTATTTTACCTTCAAATAAGTTTTACCATAGTATGAATTTTCGGGCGTATCAGCACCGAATCACTTGATTAATGGAGTCTAAGGCGGTCGCCATTTCCGAAAGGTCGGACTTACGGTACATCATCATCATGCATACACGTAACATTATCATCAGGTGTACACAGTAAGGTTGCTTTACTTCTAAAAAGAAGAAGGTTAGCACACAGTAAAGTTGCTTTACTTCTAAAAAGAATAAGGTTGGTACACAGTAAGGTTGCTTTACTTCTAAAAAGAAGAAGGTTATCAATAACATTGACTTTATTTATGTTTCGCGATATCTCCGGTATTTGTGAATCGATTTTAATCATTCTATTTCTGTTTGAAAGGAAATATCGCCAGCGTGGTCTCATATACTCGTATTTGGTGAAGATCTGATTATGCATTACGAAGATAGAGGACAGAACTTTACTTACCTTACCAGTTGTAATGTCAAGTTTGTACCAGTGTAGATAATAGCTAAAATCAGTGTTTTGCTCCACAAGCAAAGTATCCAGCAATAGATTTATTTATAGGCTGTTGAAGCTAAGTATCTGCCTCCAACAAAGATCCAGAAACGCCGCAGAAAAACGCATCACTCCCAAGTTTCCCACCCAGCAACACGCATAATTATACGCATCGTATAAAAAGCTGAAACCACTTCAAGGCGGTGCGTGTATTGTCATTGGTATCAGATCTGTTCGATGCGTGTGAACGACAACATAGGAGTGCATCGCATGACTAATCTGCCCTCTTAACATTCACGGGGCGAGCTGAACTTTACCGATAACATGAATCACTTTTGTTTAGGTGTGCGAGTGACGAGTAACAAGCGGACAGCCGTCAGTATAACCTAATAAAGGTCGCTGGATACAGGCCGCTTCCAACCAATGTTGAGCGGTGGACTTCCTGTGATGAAGATATTGTATCGTACACCTAGTACCTACAATCAGATTGGAACGAAGATAAATTAACAAAGAGGCCAGTAAAGAAGATGTGAAGAACCCACTGCACCACGAATTTGTGTGCGTAATTTGCAGTCATGGCGCTCGATCGGCTTACTATGAAGTAAGTGTGTGCGTGAGACACATATTTTCTGGTCCGTACCAATATAGAATCATTGAATCTAGACGGCAAGTCATTAGTCTTGTAACTTGTTCCGCAACACAAAGTCTCCGGTTAGTGTCACCTAAGCTGGTTGCGGTAGATTACAGGAAGCGACTAGCGTCGAAACCCGAGGACAGATGTGAAAACTTGAAGAAGAAATAGGTCGAGTAAAACGTAAATAACTTTAGGTTTTTTTTTAAAAAAAAAACTACAAGACCACTTAAACCTGGTAACGCACATTTGATCTGACAACTATTCATAATCTTCGTGTTTTTTATTCGTCTCCAGTGAAACTAGACAAAATTATATTTTTTGAACTAGTATATAGGTATATACGTGCGTCCGTTGTAATACCGAGGATAGTTCCATATCTTCAGTTCTCTCTAAATTCTTGCTTTGCTCAACGCTTTTTTACCCGTTCTAACAGCTGAGCTTTTCCAAGCACTAAAATCGCATCATTAGACACCGACCGTTCGATTCGAAACCTTTAACGCGATATCTCTAAATTGGGTCTCCATTCATCGAAACATTATACCGATATACTATACACTATATACACACTTAATTCTCAAACTATTTCGATGCTCATTGATCCCAACTGCTCCCTCAGTACTCGGGCCATTAGGCAATTTCAATCGAATGCATTGGGAAGCAGCATATACCTATATACGTCAATTTATCGGAATGTCGCCTGGGTAAATCAATTCGCTAGACCGTTAACCCTTATTACATTGCCGTAGCTATCAAAATTATTCAAGAATATCATTGCAGAGTGCACAAATAATGTAGTTCTTGTTAATGTTTGGAAATGTAAACGGAAATTAATCAATCTGCTGTGCTCTGACGTGAATCATTGTAGCTTAGGTTAAGAGTCGCCAGTTTGACCCTCCATATACAAATGTAGGTTACAAATGACATGATCAATCGTAATGGAATGATGCAAATTAGAGCAACTTGAAGTATTCCATATGAAATATCAGTGAGTTCTAATTTTTATTTTATTTTTATAGGCGACTGGAGTCGCATTTGGCCACAATCTCATGTGGTAATAAGTGTGTTCTCACATTGGTTTGTTTATTATATTGCAAACTAACGTACCTAGCTATCTCCCATAAGTTTCCGGCTTTCATACATTTACTATGGCAGTCATTTAATAGCTATTAAATGTTTTATAAGTAGATTAATTTTAAAGCGTTAGGCAATGGTTGGATGTAGTATGGGTACCTACTCAAAGTTTCGGACATGTTGTGTTTCTTATAAGAACTTTTGATATTCCTTATATTTACGTAATATATATGGTATATTATACTGGATGAGTTTTTTACCGTATTTTTTACTTACTTAATATGCCATATTTTTTCCATGCCATATAGCCATAGGTAGTTTAATTTTTTTTTTCATAACCTTAAAATTTAATAAAACGTTGTGGCATTTGACGGTCGCGTTTGTAGCCTATTGCACATAATTACATCATTAAATTAAAAAAAGTTGGAGACATTACGAATTCCAATTAAAATTCGTACGATAGGAACCCTACGAATCCCACCAGTCGCATATCAATCTCCGGTAGGCGCGTGGGTCAACCTCTACTAATTACTTCTATTTCACGTACCTAATATATTTTTTTATCCACGACGGGTTAGCACTTGACCTCAATCACACCTGATGTTAAGTGAAGATGAATGAATGAATGAAGGTGGTAGCGTACTGATCCGGAAACCCCATCTTATTTGGGGGACTGGCTATCTTATCTCTGAGAACCGGAACACAACAATGTTATTAATATTGCTGTTTGGCGGCAGATTTAGATAAGATGGTGGTAGCTAGCCAGGCGGACATTTAATATGCCCTACCACCGAGTACTAAATATGTACCCCGCTGGGGATCGAACCCGCGACCTCCGAAAGGTAAACCCAATGTTGTTTACATTGAACCACGGAGGCGGTTAAATGCGTTGATGGTGTATTAATGTAAAGTAGAGTGCACATCATGTAACTTTGCCTATCCAGTACCGAGGGAGCGCCGCATGCCACAGGAACCGCGCTCGGGTAAGCGCGCCTCATCAGATGTCC
Source organism: Oegoconia quadripuncta (assembly GCA_949316235.1). Classification (NCBI taxonomy): domain Eukaryota; kingdom Metazoa; phylum Arthropoda; class Insecta; order Lepidoptera; family Autostichidae; genus Oegoconia; species Oegoconia quadripuncta. Next base: position 17,900,647 of record OX438754.1, on the reverse strand, counting down.
CCTTTGAAAGCCCACCAATTACACCGTTGCCAACTGGTGCGTGAGGTGAAAATTTCACGTATCCTATTAATTGTAGCGCTTCTGATTATTTCAATTATGTATCTATAAATAAATAATAAATGTGGAGGCGGTCTTCTAATTTGGGAGGTCCAGGGCCGAGGCCTGAGTTTTTAAATTTAATTTAATTACTTATGTGCATTTATCCGACTGCTCTTAAACGGTGAAAGAAAACATCGTGAGAAAACCTGCATACCTGAGAAATAAAAAAATTGAGGCATATTAACCCGCATTGTGCCAGCGTGGTGGACTATGGCCTATACGAGGAAAGGCCTTTTTTTTTTTTTTTTTTTGTTGACGGGGGGGAAATCTTTAAAAGATACCCAGACTCCTGAGGGAGAGCCTGGGTTATGTGGGATTTCCACCCACTAAAACCCCCCCGGTGGTCCTCCTCAGCGCCTGTCGGAGAACACCGGGCACTCATTGGACCACTACCGGTGCTCCCCTAGCGCTTCGCTGAAGCCCTCCTCGTCGGGCCGGCTAAATAGCCAAGCCGAAAACAAAATAAACTCGCCGAAATCGGCCGCAGCGGGACGAGATCACGTCGTACCACCGCTGCCATCCATGGAGCCGCCACCACTGGTGAGAAAGGACGGCCAGAGCCCTCACTCTGACCGTCCCGCGACCCTGGGCACCCCTGCACAGGGGCGTTGTCGTGACGCATCGAGGTTTGTCCCCCCGGCGTCTCCGTCTTCAGGCGGATTCGGACCACTCGTGGTCCCCGCCGAGCTGCTCCCCAACTTCGCCACTACTGGGGCCGGTGGGGAGAAATCCACCCCGGTGTTCCCTTTTAGTCGCCTCCTACGACAGGCAGGGAATACCGTACCCCTATTCTATGCCCGGGGTTACACGAGGAAAGGCCTAAATCCCTAGATGTTTACGGGCTGAGATGACAGCAATCATTAGTCCCAAACTAATCAAAGCTTGTACTATGGATATTGGAAAACGAATAAACATACATATACATTTATACAAACATCCATGGCTCAGGAATAAATGTTCGCATTCATCACACAAACATTTACCCCTCGCGGCATTCGAACCCGCAACCATTGGTTACGCTGACATGATCACTATCCACTACACCAATCGGTCGTCTATGTTTCTAGTATCTACCTATTTAATGTTTGAATTAGATATAAAGAGTACAGAGCAGTTCTGTGTACTTATATGGACGCATAGATTACGCGTCCTTGGGATACGATTCCTTCAACATGACATTCGCGGAATCATAGTTTTCGTTATAGCCACTATAAAAAGAATGAAACACTGTTTATTGCACAGTTAAAACTACACAAAATCAATTCAAAGATGACCTTATCGCTAACAGCGATCTCCTCCACGAAAATTTAGAGTAAATAATACAAGCATACCATTAAGTAGGTGTGTATTTGATATAATCGTAAAGCTACAAAATACATAAACTAAACTTACATTACATAATGTTACCACCTTTATCCTAAATGGGGTGGTCAAAGACATCCCGTTAAAAGTTTAACGTTATTGCAAGTTCTGCAATCGTTGAGATATCACCACCTTGACTTTTGATATCAACCTATGTTGACGACCGGTTTGGTGATGTGGTTAGACACCCTAACTGCTATACTAACAGGTCGCGGGTTGGAATCCCGCTAGGGATATATGTTTGTATTATGTATACGGACAAGTGTACCCGTGTTATGAATGTTTTCATTTATATATGTACTAGCTTTCCGCCCGCGGCTTCGCCTGCGTAGAATAGCTTTAACGCGGATAGGTATATTTTAATTGTTTATCCCGCGGGAACTACTCATCGGGATAAAAAGTATCCTATGTCTTAATCCAGGGTATATTCTACCTATATACCAAATTTCATCCAAATCCGTTTAGCCGTTTCGCCATGATTGAGCAACAAACTTCCAAAATGTATTTGTGTAGTAGGTATATCAATCATCAGTTATCCATAATACAAGCCTAGTTGCTTAGTGTGTAACTAGACGGCGCTGTGTGTATGTGCAAAGATATTTATTACCGTTGTCTTTACCAGGGTGACGAAGCAATACGCAGCGCACTGTCACAACTAGTTACACTTTCCCCACTCGATGTAAATCCAGCCAGCAGTGTTGATGGACAAAAACCTTAACGCATTGAGGGCCTTAGGAAATCGGCCGCAACTGAAAACGGTTGGGTAATGCGCAGGCGCCTGTGAACAGGCACACGATCGGCACTGCGCGGATCGGGTTGCGCAACGTGTCATCCGTCCACGATGAGTTGGCAGGTGGCTTATGTAAAACAAACACTTGGTTGGGTATTTACAAAATATTGGCCATAAAGGTCAATTTATTAAAATAAGAATATTCACGATATTTTTTATATACAATATTAATGTTTTATTACATTCAGATGGGTTCGTTCGACGCATGTGTATTTAATTCAAATTGATGTCAAATGATGATGTTGTTTTAGATTTATTTAAACAAGAAAATTTTACTAATACATAGGTACCTACATAATGTTGTGACCTTTGCCCCAAACACAAGCGTCCCCACATGCTTCCAAACGTTAAAATTTTATGCTTCTGTTTCTGTTCAATTCTTTTTATGTGCCGGCAACCACACGGCGAAGCTTTTATTAAGTAATTAAATTATTTCCGCGAAGCCCTTAAGATCATAAGATCATCATTTATTGGCTATAAATGTAGTACAAAAGCTGGTACATATTTATAGTCTCATACATTTAGATTTTGCGATAATGCAAAAATATTAAGAGCTTGATTCAAAAAACTTATAACAAAATTGCAGTGGGTACTAACTCAATCCCCTCAAATCCTCAAATGTTAATTTACTACTAGCATGGTTTGGGCACACATGAAGATGGATGAAAGTCGTCGTACTAAGTATGAATCAAAATCAAATAAATGCTTTATTTTGTAGGTACACAGGATACACTTAAAATAGTCAGATTTTACATTTTTAAAGCTACTGCTTGTTCAAAAGGCAATTTTCCCCTGAGAAGAATAAGCAAGAAACCGCTCTTTTTAAAAAAAGGTTTTTATATTACAAAATTATTATTTTATATTATAAATATTTCATTATTAATTGTGAAATAGCCTGGTTATGCGAACGGGCTGGTTATGTCCATGATTGTTTATCATCTAAATAATCTGATATGTTATAATATGCTTTCTTAATAAGTTTCTGTTTTATAGTATCTTTAAATTTATTGAAAGGAAGATTTTGTATATCAACACGAACTTTATTGAAAAAGCGTATACATAACCCTTTGAATGAATTACTGACTTTGTGGAGGCGACTTAGGTGACCTGCAAGTTTATCTTTATTTCTTGTATTGACATCATGTTTATCATAATGTGGAGGGATACTGAGGAAAAACGAAGGTGTGGGTAGACTGCGTGAGCAATGACATTTGTGTGAAAGGGGTGAATACGAAGATGACGGCTGATAGAGGAAAGAGGTAGACATTGTTGTGCCGACCCCACCTAGAGTGGGATAAGGGCAGGAACATGATGATAAATATTCGAAAAAAAAAACTATTCCACTACCAATATCTATAGTGCCTGCTAAATTTACAATTCAATTACCATCCTTATATCACCTTATGTTATTTTATAGTCTTCACATTGAACATATTAATTACATAACAACATTCTAAAGTTTTGGCAAAAACAACTGTAACCTGGATTTGGCCGACGATCGCCCTTTTTGTCAAGCTAAACCAGTCACCAAGAACAGAAGCGTTTGTCACGGACAAAGAAGTGGAATATAATACAAGTGGGTTATTCAGAACGTGACCGCACTGTGACATATTATCTGTCACACACTAACACTTTCAAGAAAAATATCTATAGGTACCTACTAGATGATTCAAAAGTCTGCCTTTATGCCCATTGCGGTTTTGGTGGGGCCGGCGAGCAGAGGTCGCGGGTTAGATTGGCAGGGAAGTTGTCGTAGATTAGAGACTAATCTGCTAAAGACAGGGAAGAATAATGACATGCCAGTAGTTCCTATCCATCAGCAATAATAGCCACTTTTACTTGTTTTTCCAGTCACACACAAACTTATTATTCATACACGGTTAAGGTAACAAATTAGTAACATTCCACAACATAAAATTTGTAACACTAAAGCTCAGTGTGTTATGCGCCCCTATTAATAAAACGTTCTCAAGATTGCTATGAATTGATACATGAGATACTATTGTGTATTTAAATAGTATCAAAAAAATAGTCTTGAGAGTGAGACTCGATCTCAATCTTAGGATCGCTTTATTATACGGCCCTTAGCTTGCTTATTGAGCAAAACACTAATTTACAACTATCCCTTAAAGGAGCAAAACAAGAAGAAACAAGCAATTTTGAGAATCCTGAAGTTGTGAACGATGACTTGACAGGGGGGTGTGAGTGAAAATAAAGAGATGGAGTTCAAGAAGAGCAGGTGTATTTTATCAGAGACAGTTGGATTATTTCTATCATATAAATAATTATAAAAGGATGGATTTTATATATACCTACTTAGATAAATATATTCATCACCATCATATCCTGTCACAGGACGTCCACTGCTGAAATTAGGCCTTCCCCATAGAATTCCAGAATGACCGGTTGAAAGCGGCCTGCATCCAGCGTATTCCCGCAACGTTTATCAGGCCGTCTGTCCACCTTGTGAGTGGACGTCCTACGCTGCGCTTGCCGCTGCGTGGTCTCCACTCAAGAACTTTAATGCACCACCGGCCATTAGTTCTTCGAGCTATGTGCCCACCCACTACCACTTACGTACTAATCCGCTGGGCTATGTCAATGACTTATTTCTTCATTCTTTTAATAGTACTTATTATAATTTGATGATGTTTGTACAAGGAGCCGCTTGATGACCGTAACAGTTCCACTATGTCAGTGACCTACATTCGCCTACGGATACCTTCATTCCTGATTCGATCATGTAGTGAAACGCCGAGCATCATCCTCTCCATAGGTCGTTGCGCGACCTTGAGCTTTATTATGAGGCCCATAGTGACGTTTGCCATAAGTCGTCACGATTCAACACACATTGATTAAAGACTTTCGTCTTCAAACACCGAGGTATTTTGGACAAGAAGACGTTGCGCAATTTCCCTAAGGGTGCCCATCCAAGTTGGATTCATCGATTGGATAAATGTATTACTAAATATATTTTACTGCCCGAACATATACTTGATTATATTCAGAATTTTGATATTGTTTACTGCCTGCATGGTTAATTTTAGATGGGCCAGTTATATTTTCCCCGGTTCTCGATGACCCAAGTCAATATTCAAGGAAAATGGGTCAAACAAATTCAGTAAAGCAAGACAAGTTTCAAGTGACTTAGTCAACAGTTTAAGCAACAACAAAAGCCCTGTTTACGAGTGCACATTATTTACTGGCGCTGCGTCGTCGCTGCCCTGAGTATGTCCCGTTAAGTAGTAAGTTAAAGCTTCCAAATGCTGTATACTTATAAGTAGTATGTATGTACCTACATTGTTCTTGTTCGGTACAGTTTTAACAATAGTTGATGATTGAAAATTTAAGTGTGCTGTGTGGTTTCTGCACGTAAACAGATTGGAACCAACCTGTATCATGCCATGGGTGTCATTGTTAAAATATTTTTGCGGCACTTACCTACCTACATTGCTGACGCTAGGGAAACCTTATGAGATACATCAAAATAATTGTATATCTTAAAAACGCCTAAAGTAATGTTCGCTGGGCGAATTTGAAGTCGTGTAATCCCCATTAACTAAAATCGGTTACGGTTCCTAGTAGAAAGTTCAGTCAGGTGTGGAGTCCCCGGTAAATAGGAATTACACGAATTAAATTTCAGTCTGTATGTATATCTCCGAAGTATGATCCACCTACATTAACCATTAATTTCAATCTTTTACAGATTATTAAAAAATATTTAGTTATTTGCGAAGCTATTTTGACCAATATAGTATTAATCATTTTCCAATTAAACATATTATATGCGTTGAGCACTTAATGTAGATCAAAATTACAGCAATTCATTTAAATGAATATATTAGAAGATATCCCAGATTTAAAAATACGCGCGAGAAAATAAAATAAGTAACAAGACTTACGAATTTTCTTTGACCGATATAGTTTTAATCTTTTTTATATAGCTACATTACACCCATGTGAAGCAGGGAGTTGTTATCTATAAATAAAATAAGCAAACAGCGATATTAGGCACGAGTTCGCTGACGTCACGACAGACACACATAGCCCGGTACAGCAACGCCGCGCGCCGCCGCGTTGCTGCAACCGGTGCGACGGACGAGGAATCGACGCCGTATCTCACAACACGACTGTGTCCCGCTCACACGTGGGTGCACAGGCGATAGCCAGCCAAGGACATATGTATCGGCTCGTGGTGGTTACTGCAACTGTTCGATAACAATGATTGGGAATGGCACCCGCCATTACGAGCCCCAGTGCAGCGTCTGCTCGAATATGAATTGACGTTTGGTGTGTTACGTGTTCGGTTAAAGATGGTGTCGGTCCAAGGTGCACATCTCCATGCAACAGCCGCAAGGGACGAATGGACAGAGGAGAAGTGTATACAATTGATAAGAGAATACAGATTTAGACCGGTATTGTGGGACCGGAAGGGATTACGAGCCCACAATAAGTGTAGTAATAGCAAGGCTTGTGCTTGGAAATTGATCGGCAGTGCGATGAAATTACACGAAGATACTTGCAAACATAAGATGGTCGTTCTTATGTCTTCCTTTAGGAGAGAAAAAGCAAAGCTCCTAAACAGTGTCAGGGACGGAGGTACAAGACTACGAATATATAAATATTTCTTGATTTAATTCTTAACACTGAAATTTTAAATATGCGTAATATATGATAATTTTGCAGATTCATCAAAAATGAATAGGAGCACATGGTTTGCATTCAAGGAAATGTCATTTCTAATGGACAAGGATGCTGAAAGAAAGCGACAGTTGAAGGGCTTCAGCAGACCATGTGTAAGAAAATTATGTTTTCCATTAACTTACTTTAGATAGATTCTGTAAATAATACGTACGTACCTCAGAAGAGAAATAACAGTTTAAATACCGATTTGTGTTTCTTGAGCATCTTCTCAAAGGAGGACTGAAAATTTCGAAAGCCTATCTTCAAAAACTGACTATTTTAAGTGTAAATTTAACCTATGAAAATAATACATTATGTTACATTATTCGTGTATAAAGTGTATCCTATGACTCTGGAGATAAAGACGAATCTAACGCAACATCGCATTTCAAAACTAGTTAAGACGTTTAGGTTACAGGAGGTAACATAGAAATCTACATACATACACCGGCGATACATACATACTACATATACACAAACATACATCTACATACAATACATTCAACCGCCTCCGTGGCTCAATGTAAACAACATTGGTCTTACGATTTCGAGGTCGCGGGTTCGATCCCCAGCGGGGTACATATTTAGTACTCGGTTTGGTTGGTGGTAGGGCATATTAAATGTCCGCCTGGCTAGCTACCACCATCTTATCTAAATCTGCCGCCAAACAGCAATGTTAATAGCATAGTTGTGTTCCGATTGTCAGAGATAAGATAGCCAGTCCCCGAAATGTGTTGGGGTTTCCGGGTCAGTACGCTACCACCTTCGGCCTCATCTTCACTTAACATCAGATGTGATTGAGGTCAAGAACGAACCCGTCGTGCATAAAAAAAAAACGGAAAAACATTACTCTCCTTCCTGGGGCAGTGGGATAAAAAACGAGCTAGTAGAATCTAACATTCTGTTGTGTGTACATATAAAACTGTCAAAAGGTTCTTAATCGGGGACAAAAATGTAACTTTCTTAGCCATAACCTCTTTCGGTGGTCGATTACAACAATTGACGACATAATTATTGTTACGCAATAAATCATTTTCATTTTCAAAAAAAAAAAAAAAAAAAATTATGATCATTTGAAAAACTATTTTTTTACACATAGGCTATGTTGTCCCACTGCTAAGCAAAAGCCTTCCCTATTTATTGCCACATGTCTCCGTGCAATAAAATTTGAGTTTCGTACAAAAAAGCTGCCTTAAACTTATCCTTGCATGATATGCCGTGTGTAGGTCCCCTATACAGTAGGAAATAATACCTCCAGAGTACAGGTTATAGCATTAGAATTTATTAATATGGTAAATAATAAAAGAAGTTTAATTTAGAAATTTTTCGACGCAGCGTGAACGAACGCTCTGATTTATCTAATAATGGTTTAAGAATTTAGATAAGTAAAAACTCTTATGCAAAATGTGATAATTTGCATTCGAATAAAAAATTCCACGTACTGACATAAAATTATCCCAAATGGGTTGGCCAGAGGTATCCCAAACTTACGCATTTGGGCCTTCCAGCTAAAAGTTTAATGCTTGAAACAACATCCACGGTTCATATTTCGAAATATAGATATGCACACGCAACAGAGGGTGAGCTCATAGATGTTCTTTGGTAGAAAGTCCGTTGTCACCTTTTACGACAGCCAAGGGAAGAGACGGATTGTTTTTAACGTAACTAAATAATAGACAATACTCAAACGTTGCAATAACACCCCTAACAGTGGTTACGGTTACAATATCTTTTAGATTGGCTTTTGCACAAATTGGTGAGATTGTACAATAAAATAACGTGCCTAAACTACATGGGAAAACCTTCTTGGCAATGGCATTATGCAATCTGTGGAATACATTTGTTATATATTTAGACACGTCGTCTTTAAAACATTGCGTGTACCAGATTTACTAACTGGAGAGGACAATTCAATTTTCAGGATACTGAAGATGATACTGACGAGTCCAATGAAGATGGTGAACCTTGGTTGAAGAACCTAGCACTAAAATACAAACTTCCTCTATTTAAGGAGAAAGCACACATGAGTCCTTCCTCGACGACGGAAATTGCGAGTCAAGGTCGTCGAGTTTCAGAGACTACAACTCCAGAGACAAGTGAAACATCAATGACACAACCGAAGGCGACTCCTGCACTTTCAGAGAGTGAAGAGGAAATCAAGTCATTTACAAACTTTATAATGAACAAAATGAAGAAGTACTCGGAAACGACAAAGAATGCCGTGCAACAGGCGATGTGCGAGATTATGTTCAAAGCGGACCAGAATTTTTACGAGAACACAGCTGTGATGCATCAAGATTCGCAACAGAAACTCCTGTTACAGTCTGAACCTGGATCAGATAATGTAACAATAATTAAAGAGGATTACTCAGATAGCGAATAATATGTATTCTTAAGTTACCATTCGTATGTAGTTGACATTTTCACGTGTATAGTCGACAGCACGGCGACGCTACCGGATATGTGAACGCAGCGAGATCCGTTTAAACTGGAAGTGTTAAGGCCGTCGTGCAGCCGCGTGTACCTCTTCGACTATAGCGTCACCTTCACCATCCCCCTTATTGTCTAACTTTAATTGTAATGAACTTCACTGCCGCGTCATGTGCCATTGCAAGTTCGAATTTGGTAGTTGGCGACGAAGTTCTTTACTACTGAAGTTAGATAATCAAAGAAGTGCGAGTGAAATTGTCTCCGAAACGGACCGCAAAATCAATGATATTATTATGTAGGTAATTCTTTGTACATATTTTCTGTCTATTTATATTTCTTGTGAAATAAAAAAATATTTAATAATTCTATGAAACTGAGGTAATGTTAAATAATCTTCAGGTCAAATCCAGCAGAGATGAGATGCGCCTTGGTAGATGTATATGAATCAGTCGAGCATTTAAGCTATGCGATTATAAATTAAACTGAATGTTTTACATTTCCGCAATTCCTTACGGCATTGCCTTCTATCTAAATGTGTAACTCAATAGAATTACGAGCACCTATTTTCGGAAATTATTTTACTATATTCTAAAGAAAACAGAGTAACCGCAAGTTCACCAGCCCTAATAGCATGGGTCGCTGTGGCCAAGGATATCCGGAGAAGGGATGCCGAAGCCACAGCATGTTATTATATAACAGTAATTACAACTTTATGGATAAGTTTGATTTAGTTAAAGCATACAAACATTTACCCGGTCTGATGCATGAATTGAGGTCGATGGTTATTTCCTTGTTAGAATGTTTAAGAATAAATGCCTATTTTCAATATAAAGCATTTATTTATTATTTTATTTATAATTTTGACTTTAAAAATTAAAAACAAGATAACATTATTAATTTAGACCGGAGGCGGAGGGATATAATATTATGCGGTACCACGCTGGTACCTATAATATAAATTTGTGATTCGTGTGTATAGTGATTGATTTTTTTTGGCTAATGTGACCTCCGTGTCCGAACTTAATCAATTATTTCGTTTTGTTTATACCGTAATCGAGTTTATTATTTAAATATTTTGTTTATGAAAACGTTGATACCTTTTTGAGTGTCTTTCGTCGAGACCCATCATTTGATACCCATTTCGATGGGGTATTGGAATTCTTTGTTGTCAAGACAAAATGGTGGCTACAGTTCGCCATATTGGATTTCTCATAATGACTACTTCTCAAAATGACAATAGCTCGCAAAACGCCAACTGAGAATGACACTTCTCATAATGACAACTTCTCAAAATGACAAATTCTCAAAATGACGACTTCTTAAAATATCATTTTTGTAAAATTTACTCAAAATACTTTTACACTGTGACAGAATACTGAAATTGAAAAGACCTATCCAATGACATGACATATACAACGTGTTAATGAATAAATGCAAAACCTGAAATTAGTTGAGAATTGAGAGTAGAATCGTTTGCAATAGGTTTTTATATATGACATTCCCGGGACCAGTACAAGCCCAACGACCTCATTTGTCAAAACCACTTAAGGCAGGTTGTAGGTAATAACATATATACAAACGCATCAAATACATTACCCTCCTTTTGGCTGCGCCGTAGTTAGGTAAACCAGTTTACTTACTGTTTCTTTGTTTACAGAGGCATTGTATAGTATTGTAACGCTTTAACGGTTTTGGACCTTAGGTGAGCTTTAGTTATTTGGGTGCGGATCCGAACGCAATTCCGACATTGTTTAGATGCTTGGGCAATTTCAATAATAATGGATTCCACACAGTGCGGCCTTCGATAAATCTTGGCTGTTACTATTAATTAAGTATGTTTATAAGATCATTTACATAAATCTTTGCTTTAATTAATTAAACGGGGTATCGGTGCCGATACCGGTTAAAAAAAGGCGGACATTTAAAAATATCCTACCACCAACCAAACCGAGTATACTAAACATGTCACCCCGCTGAAAATCGAACCCGCGATTTCCGTTTTGTTAACTTTATGTTGCTTACATTGAACCACGGAAGCGGTATATCTGTTCGGTCCATTCTGATCTTACCCATCATAATATTACTTTATTCTAATTATTGCCTGATGGCCTGTGGGGCATTAAAATCTGTGTCTCGGGGGTCTCGAGTGGAGACCACGCATCGGCAAGCGCAGTGTAAGGAAGGGCGACCACTCACATGGACGAACGACCTGATGAAGGTCGCGGGAAGGCGCTGGATGCACAAGCGGTTGCTCAGAAAATCTATCGGGGGAGGCCTATGTTCAGCAATGGATGTCTTGTGTGATGATGATGTTGATTGCTTTGTTTATATCCAATCAGTGATCGGCTTAAAAAGCAGATGCACTATAAACTTCCATTTCATTCGGAACTTCTGAATGTGTTGTAGTGTGGGTGAGCTTAGTGTGTGTCTCGCAGGGAGATAGTTGAATTAGCCATTTGATGAAATGCCTAGGTGCATCGTTATGTACGAGGTATATTTCCTCCTGCATTATTGGAAACTTTGATGCTCAGAGCGGGTTGGTTAGGTTACGCACGCAGTGGGGCTCCCCTCTAGTTAGCGGTGTGCTAATTAATATTCGCCATATATAACAACCTGTCTACAGGCATTTTATGAAATTGCTAATTTAATTATCTGCCTGCACCATGTGCACCAGCTTAGTCGAGTAGGTACTTAATTGTTACATATAAACGAGGCTTGTTTAGCGCGACACTCATATATCTGTACATATTCATAATCTGCACATCTGTACAATTCACCTCTGTATATCGGTGTGTTGATACGTCAGTCTTTCTTTCATACCTTATCTCCACAATACAAGCAAATATTTATAAAAATAGGTATCTTATCCCAAGACCCTTTCGCCGGGCTATGCACTTGCAAAAAATATTAGATAGGTACATAAAATTCGTACACATACTTTCACAACAAGCAACCCACACAATATGACACACTATTAATATGCATTATTTGTAGCATTAGATGAATTTTAGATATGTTTTGTTTTTATTATTACTATTACTGAAGTATTGTACGTACAATACCACACGAGCAACGTAGGGCAAGCACCAGTCTCCACAAAATGTTCTACTAAATTGCTATATTGTAACCTATCCCTAACGCTTGTGTTGAAAACAGTAAAGAGATTATTAATATAGGTCAACATCAGTATTATCATTATACTTTTAGACCTCTTGCATTACAAACGAATTTGTGTCAAAAGTGTCGAAAGGAATAACATGGGCGAGATTATTTTGATCAGATCAAGAACCCTCACACATTATCTAAAACTTCAACCTCTGACAGAACCCGAGAGGTCGAAGGTCTCCCGTCCCTTCATAACTTCCCACATCCGAGTTACGCGGATCATTAGGCACGCAATTTCAATGGCAGGGGCAGGAAACCTTGGGCTCCTCACTCTTGACAATTAACACTAGGTACCTACTTAACCGATCAGTTCAACTGGGAAATACATATTATAATTTATTTCAACGTAAGATACATTTTTTTTTTATGGTTAACTGGATACGCATTTGACCACAATCTCACCTGATGGGAAGTGATGATGTGGCCGAAGATGAAGCATGCGTCTACTGAGATGCCTATTCACCCTGCTCTTGAAGATCCCAAGGTTGTAGGATTCAGGAAAGACTGACATGAACATGATATCATTTGTTGAATGTAGAATGGAATGACAAATCTAGTGGAAATAAGCATTTCTCTGTCAGTCAATACTGACTACGTCCATACGTCCTATACGTGACATACGTCCAAACTGCTTCGGAAAGGAAAATCATGTATGGGAAAGAAGCGGCACAAGAAACCCACACGATCAGGTTTTGTTCTTAAAAAAAATATATAAGGAACTGGACGAACTACACCAACCGTTTTTTATCATTCATGTAATCACTAATTCGCTACTAATAGAATTGCAGATGATAAGAAACTCGAATCCCTAGTAGGTATAGCAAGTACTCGAAAGCTAATTCGAACCGTGTTTTCGTGGATGTGGATCGGGGGTAGGCAGTGTATAAAAGCCAAGTACTTACTATAAGGTACTTAAATAATAAGGTGTGGACATTTTTTATCCCGTATATTAAAGTGAACGGCGCGGTCTCCAATCCCAGTTAAATCTGGTGGAACATTATGTTATAGGTATTATGTTACGCTCATACGGTAGGGAAAAAAAGTATAATTAAACCGTTCGAGATGTACATTTCGAGAGTTGGCTATAACGGTTAACGCACTGCGCGATGAAATGACAAACACAGAAAGAAAAATCTTTATTGTCTGTCATCTGTTAACAAAGTCATAATGCAACGCACCGCTTTGCTGCATCCTTATAATCCCAACATGCGAAGAATTATCATTAAATGTCCCAAAACGTCAGAATTTCCTATAAAACCAACGTTCCGTAATATCGAAGTGTCAAGGTTCTATAAGGTCAGTCGATCTCTGACCAAGGCCCAATAAATGTGTATTGCGGTAGTTTAAAAAATGTAAAATCTATTTTAAGTGGACCTTGTGTAGGTATGGTTATTTTGTATGGTATCCCTAACATAAAGAATTTTTTGACTTAACTTTGACCCGACCTAGTTTCCTGCCTTCGCACTTCTTTCACTGAACGCCAATCAAACGTAAATCACTTCCTCCGACCTATGTACGTCTAAAAGTAAGTCACATAAAAAATTCAATTTTAATTCATGGTTGCATTTTGATTGTGTAAAATTTTCTGCTACGTCAAACCGCCTCTGAAAAAGATTGATAGACGAACGAACAGACACGGTGATGACTCCATCTGTGTTACCAATTTTGGTAGGATACAAAAAAAAACATTAATTCCTCCTTTTTGATACCCTTGATAATTCATTCTTTTCCATTAACCCAAAGAGTCGTCCTCATACAGAAACAAGGTTGCAGTTATTTTTGGGGCTTGACATGTAGGTACAATCGATTATTACAACGCTGCGACATGTGTCGCAGCATGCAGAATGGTTATCGACAATATCAATTAAACGATTGGCCTCGCAAGTTGAACAACGGTCATAAAACCCAGTTCCTTATTAACTACGAGGTTATTAAACCATTTAGATGCCTGTTGAACAAGTCACAAAAGGACGAAATGAAAGAAATTGGAGTGTGCCAAGTATTTGCTAGATACAGCACAAGATATACAAGTTTAATTGGTTATTATAAAACCGAACGGTGTATTCAATCGACTTTATGAGGCCACAGCAGGGGCACAGCCTCCTCTTAACAACAAGGTTCAGCCTGTAGTTAATCCACCACGCGAGCCCAATTCGGGTTGGTGGATTATCATGGAGACGAGGGACCACCAAATTAGTGTTTGCAAACACCTCTCTAGAGAGGTCTAGTGCAATCGATTTGACTCGTCTGCTTCAATTGAAAATCAACAAGTTTAACGTAACCTCCGCTGCATAAAAACACTCAATGGTCGCCTATCAAAGGACTGACCGCGGCAGGCATTGCTTAACTTCGCTAATCGAAAACGAAGAGCGAAAACAACTGCATAAAAGGTCTTCAAACAATAAACAGAGTAGGTCGCCAGTACTTTCAGTCATATGTGAATAGAGGGTTATATTTCTATGCAGCTGATTGTACGTTCATCCCCCAATCGTGACATGTAAGCGTACACAGTTCACACTTTTAGTTACACCAAGGAACCGACAAAAATGGACCGATCCGTAACACGACCGACGACGTCGTGATTGTAGTCCACATAAAATACCGTCCACAACAATGCAGGCGTGGCGGCTTGGCGGTAGAAATAGATAAAAAGGTGGTGTCCATTCAGCCAACCTCCTGGTGAAAAGGAAAGACTTCCACCACCAATCTACTATAATTCACATTAATGTTATAAATGCAAACCTCTGAGTCAATCTTATTGAAAGTTGGCAGAGAAGAAGCCCAGGAACTGGATAAGGAAAGTTTAAGCTAGCACAAAACAACATGCAAAAGACACAGAGGACACAACGGTCACAAAAGACATTGAGTACGCGATAAAGTAATTGCACGCGAGCGAAGCCACGGGATATTCTAAAATAAAAATCTAAATTCTACTCAAAAGATCCATTACGAAGCACAACGGGGATAGCCGTCCAGTTAGACTTCCCCGAAAATATAAATGACCTAAAAATACTCAAAACCGTCAGCACGATCTCCATTGCACGACAAATAGTCATTTGTCGTAAACATCACGAAGCAACCGAGTAAAACGGGCCTCACCATGTAAGCACACTTGGTCGTGACGGGGCCCGTGAGTGGACGATAACATCTCCGTCGCCAATGGGACGCAAGAAATTGGGCCTTTGGAGCCACGTATCAAATACTCGGAAGCAATTTGTACGTACGTTTTACGAGTTATGCGCCATTCATTAAATTTTCAAAGCCTTATGAAATCGCCCAACACAAACACAACGTATTAAAACAGGTAGTACCTAGGTAAGAATAGGTGTGGTAAATTTTGAGCTTGAGAATGCGCGTGTCTTACTACGCGCACCGAGGGTTACGTCCCTTATAGCAATTAACAAGTCAAAACCCAGTTTCAAAATAAAACAAAAATATCTAAAAACGTGATAGCAAAGCCCATCCACTCGATGGAAGTTATTAAAATTTCAATCACCTCCTTGCAAACCTCGTTTTCAATAACCATAATTCAAAATAATTTGAACTGACACGGAATGGACGTGGGTAAGCAAGTTTTATGTGCCAAAGTTCAAGTCGATAGTTTGTTGTATAGTTCCTGAGATTAAAAGGTGTGACAGACAGACAGACAGAAGGGACTATACGTAAGGGTTCCTTTTTGTAACTACGTTCTTAATGCGCAATGAAGAAAGTTTAAACTTTATTGTGATGTCTTGACAATATTGTAAATATAAGGTTTATTGTTTCAAAATGATTAGGACAGTAAATAGCTACAATATATGTATATGTATATGTGTATATCTATACATGTATCTGTTTCATTAATATAAAGTATTTCCTTTAGGAAACACCAAAAAACATATTAGTAATTAACTCAAAACGGACGTAGGTCGTAATGCGATGTGATAATTTATTGTCATTAGACCCTGATGAAGAATTACGGGCGGAGCCGCATCCATCCAACAGTGAGTCAGCACGGCAACTCCTAGACAAATTGCTTCAGTCTAGAGATAATTTATGCATAATTGTAGCTAATAGGGCTGACTATAATGATATATTGAGTTTTATTGAAGCGAATTACCAATCTAATCATAATTCGTGATTCATCGCCATTTGACATTTAATCGGCAGACAGCTACGAAAGACCGACGTAATAAAACGTTGGAAATAACACATTCCCGACATCCTTATCTTTGATTAAAGATAAAGAAAACTCACAAGATAGCATAACGAGATATAACCCAGTTTCTATCTAGATTATGATACCACATCAGTCTGCAGGTCTATCAAAACATATTCAATTTTTTTATTTAAAACAGACCAACTTACATTTATGGTATTAACATTGATCCGCCGAAACAATGAGTCGTTAAGATTGGAAAGATCTATAACGGAGGCAGTGTACTATGCATATTTAGAAACGAGGTTCAAGTGGGATTACGAATATGTTAACGAGCTCATAATAGGATTACGTACATCGATGTGTCCCAGTTACTAAGCGGCACCGTTACCAGCTCCGGCCCACACCCGTCGGGGGCTTGTGACAATATGATTGTACGTTTATCGGCCACACCATATGCACGATGCACATTGTTGACGTCAAAAGCTGTCCAAAGACCCATCAATCCGATGCAACCATAATTGGAATTATTATCTCCGCTCGTGACTTCACTCGATTGAAAGTATTCCGGGCATTATTCAAAGATGTGTGTACAATATTTTTTGACGGAAGGTGAAAGCTCCCGTCTGTTTTGGTCTTGAGCCGGGCACGACGACAAATCTGAGCCGGGTACAATACCTTACAAGTCATATCACGCACTGGAAATTGAATGAGCCGGCGATCATGGGCCGCGTGCCATTTCACCCGCCGTGACTCACGAATTAGAGCTCCACAAAGATCGTAATTATACGAGATATTTCGTGCACACCCACTCGCGCAGACACTGGCTAGATAAGGAACGCACAATAAAACGTGGCTAAATCGAAAATTAAGGTCAATTATTGTGATGTCGGAAAAGCAGAGTTGAAAGTTAACTAGACACATTTTATATCGAGCATTCAGTAAAATTTAGTATACACTATCGTTACATACTATCGGAAACGATAGCGAAGCATGTCTTTGAGTAATTGTTAATTTCTTGTTATATTTCTGGTAGTTTAAATTTTATGTATTTACTTATTTTTAATGTAAATTAGTTCAAAAACGTTTAAAAAATCAGATGCTTCAGCTTCCGATTACTAGTCGACTAAACCATGACCAAGGATTTGGTCCATATGACGCTTCTATCAACAAATTATGTGATATTAAATACACGTCTGTATATATCTGTGAATTCTACTAATTGTTTTAAATACTCTTTAAACTGTCTTCACCTGTCATCGATCTCACTTTGTCATTTCATCATCGTATCTTCATATATGTATATCATCACTTTCACTTTTCTGATGGAATTAAGTTTCTGAGGCGTAATTTTTACGATACTCTCGGGTTGTTCCTAATCGTAGACTTGATGAATTAATGATAATAAAACCAGTAAGCAAACAGTCAATTTCAACCCAACACGACCAGTATTGTAGAAAAGACAATTAACATGACAATAACAACCCATATAGCCATTCAATTACAAACACTAGCACTAGCTAGTGCTGTATCTAATTATGCATACGGTTTTATAGCGCTAGAAAGCGGCGTAAACATAATAGGGCCCGACTGCTCGAGAAGCCAAGATAAGCGCATTGGAATTAGCAACCTCGGAAAAATCCATAGAGCAAGTGTTGTTGGTTCATTAAAAGCAGATGGCAGTACCAGATTAGGTTAGAAAGTGTCGCCTGCGAACAATGAGGCAAAGTGGAGCGGCGACGGTGCCCCCCAATTAACAAGATAAAGTGAATTGAGAGTACGTACGTACTTTACAACCGTACAATACAGCAGCTATAGCTGCTGGGGACTTTTAGCATGTAGTGGGTGTCGATAGCTATCGCAAGGGATTAGAAAGCGAATCAGTGGATCTAGAGCGTTCTGTATGACACGGGGCGATAAGATCCTTACAATGTTTACTCGTTAAGGTGATGTCAGATTAGAGGGCTTTGAAATTGTGGACTGGGACGGTATTTTACTCGTTTATTTTTTCACGTAATAATACAATCTGGTTATCTTTAAACGACAATTTGAGGCACGTTCATCGATCACGCTATTCGATCTAAACTTATTTTCTACAAGAACATATATAACAAGTCATTAAATAATTTGAAACTTCTTTATCCTAAAAGACTATACCTAAAATAAAACCTTGTGACTTGACATAAAAAATTGCAAGGATCGTTCCTGGCGCCGAAATAATTTTGCTAAAAAACTCGTTTCGTTGTCGTATACATCATCATTTAATTGTGCAAACAAATTAAAAGGAATGCAATTTAAACCAAAATTTGTTGTTTGACCGTTTGATTGGGTATAAAACTGGTTTCTTAGCATTTATTAACCACGATTTCAAATTGCATATAATGGCACCAGAATATGGGTTGGGTTTAAAGATCTTTATTTCTCGCTAAAAATATAACGTCTCTTACATGAGAAAACAGCTATGTCGGATTACATCAGAACAATCGAGAATCAAAGCAACATTAGTAGGTAGAATTAAATTCATAATTCATCATAGTCTTTCTTGTACAGTCGACCGCTAATGTCCATACGACACGTATCCCATGACCGGATCCTATTTAGCGTCGTTTATATCAGACCGAAACCAGGCAGTCGGGTTGAGGGCTCTTGGATAAAGTCACCCATCGAATACTGGCGGGATTGCCACTCCACCGGCCATTCGACGGGACTGTTGGTCAGATATCGGACCAAGCACGTTTCCGTGGAGTTGCGGCTGCAACTCCACGGGCAACAAAAATCTAAGGCTAGATAAGATGGTGGTAGCATTTAAGCCGTGACCGATCAACAACCAAACCGAGTACTAAATATATACCCTGCTGGAAATTAAAAACACGACCTCCACCTTATAACCTTTATGTAGTTAGGTGACATCGCTTACAGAATTACTCTCAAGTGTGAATACGTATTTATATTATTGTCAACTTTATCTAGATGCAAAAAGTATGAATTTACCTATCCTTTTCTAACTGGTTTTAAGTAGAGATCTAGACTTTAGTTTGGCTCTGTTAATACAAGTCTTTTGAAAAATAGAAACAGACCCTTAATTTACATCCTAGCCAGATATATGATCGTAGATACGTATTGCTGGTTTTATTGCCAATTGAGACATTACCGAAAAGCAAAATAGAAAATCATATATGATCAATCACCCTTATTGTCTAACTTCAATGGGAATGGATTGTAACGCCAACTGTCAAATTCGACCAATCGCGGTGGCGATACTGTCCTTTCCCTTTCACGTTAGACAATAAGAGTTCATTTCTATGACCATGAGGCTCTTAAAGTGAGAAGCGACCAGATGAAGCGCGATATGATATATCATGCGATGCCACGCCGCCTGGCGTCACAGACGCGTCGCTTGCGCAGTTTTTCGCACACAAATGCAATTAGGTACATGCATGCATATATACGTGATCCGAACCGTGGTAATTATTTTCGGTCCATTCACAACATTCGACCTTCCTACGTTCCCGCCGTGTCCGGACGTTCGGCGGTTATTTGAATTACGTTTAAATCATATTTCATGTATCTTTATACAATTAAACAAAGTGGATTTCATGACGACGAACATTTGTGTGTAATAAAATAAATAATAATATATCAGGCAAAAGTAAAACTAATCGTAAATGACCTTTAAGGTTTAATATCGAAATTCGTACGAAAGGGTAACAATTAAGTACCTGTGTGTAATGTTTAGTGAGCTAGCTAGGTACAAATTATTAAAATTACTAGATTTCCGTCTCAGGCTTCGCTTTACTACATCGCAGATTCTTATTTAATCACATCACCTCCGGGTCAGCTCAGCTCAATGCTCGTTACATATGGCTGTAACATGAAACTTTATTTCAACTGAAACCCTGGACCCGTAGCCTCATTTTCTTCTTATAACTACTTCGATGTGAGTTTTTCCTATAACATTTTTTTATTCAAAACTAAGTTATTGGCCGTTTCATTGATATTTCCTATAAATTATTGATCGTTATTCGGCGGATTTACATACAAATTTATAACCTATCGATTTTACCGCAACACTACCCTATTAAATGAGGAAAACAGGTAAATTATGTCGTTGAACTAGTTTAGGGATATACTATTATTAATAATTCAAATTGTTACATATCTACTCATTTGACTATATCACAGACGATATTCCTAGTAGGCGTAATAAATAAAACATGTTCACAAACAACATAGAAACTTTTTCATTTTATTAAATTAAAGTTCGGTAACTCTTGTCGGTGGCTGGTTTTTCTTTTTTGATATAATATACGGCCAAGGCCTTTTGTATATAACACTAGCCACCCGCCTCGGTTTTGCCTGCATGCATGTATTGAAAATGTAATTCTCGAAATAACAATGAAAACCGTATCAAAATCAGTGGCGTAGAACAACTAAGCGCACATAGTTTTGTGGACTATTCAAGTATTTGAAGTCCTTTAGGACTTAACACTGGACTATTATAAAGAGCATGAGCTGATCTGACTCGGAACTGATGAAATAAAATAAATCTGCAATGAAGTGGCGGAAGCTACTATATATATTTCATGTTACAATCTGAACAAGTACGTAAGTTATGTAAGCGTATTATTTAATCACAATATCGCAACACATACTTAAAAAAATACATTTACTACGTCCTGCTTTTTGGAAGTCGATCAGAAAAATAGACCAAGTGCGTAGCCAAAATCAACTTAGGGTTCCGCAGCGTGTCAATGGACGTGAGAAATTATAAGGCTTCCGTTCTTGCCCTTTGGCAACGTAACTACAAAATGCAAAAATTGTTATAATAATGATGGGTATATATTAGTGATTTTTGTTAATATAATAAATAAGGTGCAATCAACGTTATATCGCCATAAAAATGAACTCGAAAGACGATTAATATAAGCACCAACTAAACAGAGAAGTCCCAAACGTGTACACAATAACCCTAATGTTAGCACCAACGTCTGTCCTCGCGAGCTAGTTGATTATATTGACCTTGCGTCTACTATAACAAATTAATGTCGGTTCGCTTCGAACTTTCCCCGAGTGTTTTGGGACTGGACTCATCAACAAATATACGAGTACATTTGTTGTGGCCTTTTAATATAGGGGATGAGTCCAGCGCCGTTAACACGTGCAAGTAGGTATACCTATGTTTTTGGTGGAAAGTCCCTTACTCGCCTTTTACTACACCCACGGTAAGAGACGGGTTGGTTTAATCTTTTTACGTGCCGAACTACACAGCAAATAAACCCACAGGTAAATGATTTATACTCTCAAAAAACTTGCCCGTCCTAGCTAATTTATAAAATCTGTCAAATTGCTGATTTAAAGAAAACTTAATAGGTACAAACACTAAGATTTGACCGAGTGATGTTATGACCGCCAACATATAAGTAGGAAGGAAGATGAGACAAGAAAATAAATACCAATAATCATGTTTATATTATACAATGCTGAAAAGTCCATAGGCACTCTAAAAATCAAAAAGATACGAATGAAAAAACACTGCTCAGTTTGACTCAATAATGCAAATTTTCATCTGGAACTCTGTAAAATAATGTATAGTATGAAACAGATAAACCTTTATAGGAGACCACACAATACAAAATAAGTTTTCTCGGGAAATAGTTACAAACTGAATTAATGCAGTGGAAATGAGATCATTGAGAGGGGATGACTTTGAAAGAATGAGGAATAGTGTAATTAGGGAGTTATGCAGTGTGAAAGAAGACGCAGTGACAGAGCTTGAAAAAGGTATTCTAAGATGGTTTGGACATGTGGAGAGGATGAATGAAAGATTAACGAAAGAGATATTCGAATAGTATTGGTAGGGGAAGACCACGGCGAACGTACCATCATCAAATCGGTGACGTCGTAAGACGACGGAAAACAGGCGAGAAAAACTACTATAATAAAGGTTTATTTAGTCTGTACATTAAACTGTCTCTAAACACCAATAAATGCCTCGATATTCACAACACTTCAAAGCGGAATCAAAGTTTTTTATGTATCAAGGAGCGTATGAATTGATATTATTTTGTTTCATACAACACCAAAGTGAATACCACAAAGTAGTAGAATGCAAACGAGCCAGTTCCGTGCATGATTTACATTCCTTTGAATGAACGAGCAGTGCTTAAAGACGACTAAATCCCTGTCGCGTACGGAGTCAAATAAATAAAGCAAAAAGTAGTAACGATTATCTCTTGGCGAGCCGCCCGGTGGGCTTTATTCGGAGTATTCGCGTTAATCGCCCCTACAACCCGCATGTGACTTCCGAAATTTATTGCAATTACATAAAATTAATATTCGTTAATTCCATTTTATATGTGTGAAATGCTTTTATCTGGTAATAGCTATCGATTATAAAGCTCTGATCATTTAGCATTTTTTTGGGAATCGATATCAATAATCCTCGTAAGTATTTTAAAAACAAATATCACCATCAAAATGTGAAAGAAGCATGTCAATATCGGTGGAGGCAAGGATTCTATAATTATGATAATGGTTATGTAAAGAAAGAAAGAAAGAAAAAATTTATTCAGCTTACAATGGGTACATACCCATTGTAAAATTAGAAAAAAATTAAAATTAGTACATGTAGACTCTACTATGGAAATAAATAAACAAGTACTTCAGCATTTTTCATAGTTCTCTCTAAAAATAACAATATCTTTAAAATAAGGCTATTCGGGGGGCGATAGTTCTAAAAAAAGCTAGATGGCGCTAGGGGTATTTTAAAACGCGCTATAATTGTTGTTTTTCTTATCCTTTTACTACGTTTTACCGTAATAAAAATTAGTTTTCACTGCGAAATCCCCGTGGGCTAAGTCGCGGGCAGAGAGCTGGTAAGCTGATAGTTTCTTAAGAGCGTGCCACTTATCACTTATTACTCCGCCTATAAAATCAAAATTATCTGACCAATTACCCTTCGTAGAAACCGATCCTACTGGATGATTGCGATATTATTATCTCATTTATTGTATTTTTTTATTTATTATTACATTTAAATGGCAACATAAAAACCAATTAGGTATATATACGACATAATGATTATAATAATCGGTTTGAGATCTATTAATGCTTCGGTGCTTCAAAGGAAACTCGACTACGTAAAGCCAGGTGCGTTTGTTTAAAAGATTATAATAAAACCTGAAAAAAGTGCGAGTCTAGATTCGGAAAAATCTGATAATTTTTGTCTACACCTTATCGACAATATTCATTATTTTTTCAGAAGTTCTAAGAGATACTTAGGTAACCACTTTGTCTCCCCTCCATCCATCCTCCTCTTTATCCAATCAACCCTACTTTTAAAATCGAAATTTAACTTTTTATACTACGCGTCTGGCTTTGGGCCACCATTGCCTATAACAGCCTACGACCATATCAAATTGAGTGTGTAATTGAAGTACAAATAATCATATCAAATTTCAATTATTCACGCCAACTTAGTTTCTTAAATAAATGGCGGTGAGAGATGGACAGATACCGAGGTAATTCCAAAAGTCATTTTGCCATTTCTGGTAACGAAACAGTGAAACAAAATAAATAACCAAATCATAAAAAGAAAAGTACAAATTATGATCCTCAACAGCTATCCATTTACATCTTTACGATACCTACAATATGTTAATTGTAAAGCTTATGCGAGAAGTTCCGCACATAAAATATTAACAAAAAAAACTTCATGTGTCGTTAAGGAGCTGACATTTCAACCACATCATATCAGCCAAAGGACGTCCACTGGTGAACATATACCTCCCCATTAGATTTCCAGATCGACGAGTTGGAAATGGCCTACATCCAACGGCTTCCACCTCGTGGGTGGATGTCCTACGCTGCGCTTGCCGGTGCGTCACCTCCACTCAAGAACCACCACCCTACCAGCCATCGGTTCTTTGAGCTATGTGCCGTGGCCCGTCCCAATACCCACTGCCTCTGCTACCGTCTGGTCCCGCTCACTGCATTCAAGCTCAGTCCGTGGTGCATATGAAAACAGGGGGCCGAGGATCCCTCGACGTCATTCCCTATAGGGCGTGCCGTTTCGCATACACTTCCATTTGCCGAGAGGGCGAAGTGGAAAACTTCTTTTCTTACTTACACACGCTATTTCTTTCTTTATTTAGTCTGGGGTCCAAGGTAGCAATAGTCACGTAGGGCACCGTCTACCTTCAGTAGGCGCCTTGTCGTGTACCACTTTTGATCCTAGCTTATATGAGTTACAGTGGTAGGAGTGTGGAGACAAGATTTCCACTTCAATTTGCTAATCCGCTGGGCTCTGTCGGTGCTTTTCGTTCTTCTACTGATTTCTTCATTGCCGATTCGATCTCGTAGTGAACAATAGATCGTGCGTGACTTTGAGCCATGTCATGAGGCCCATGAGATTAAGTTATCATACTAAGCAGGGACAATAGATAAACAATGGTTGCCGTCAAAGATCATTAACACTACACGTCATTTAGCATAGCTATAATTATGTCAACATTCAGGATATCCTCGAAACTATCACTGCTTCCGAAACGTAAACAAACAAACGTTCGATAGAAAACAATTACAAAGAAGACTTCAAAACTCAATTAAAAATATCATGTATATTATTTATATTAAAAGGGAGTTTTATTCTAAAATGATTGGTTTCCTTAAAACCTTTATTTTTATCGGTTTTCCACGTTTTCGCCCACGCTCAGACCACGTTACAGAAAGATTAAAACGTTAACTGATTCAATGTTTTTGTGCGATTTTGGATTGGCTCCACGTGGAGCTGCCAATTTAGCTGCTATCGTCTTAAAGCTTCTCCTTCGCAAAACACCATGAATCTGTGTAAATCAGTTCTCATGTTAACTCTGGCATTTTGTTTGAAAGATATAGGTAGTAATTCTAAAATATATGAAGAGTGATACAGTCTTTCCAAAATTCGTTACTTTTGCTATTTTATTCAACGAAACACTATGACTTTTATAAACAACCCTACAATTGAATTGTTTGCACTTCAAATTTTTGAAAATGAACCATTTCCCGGCCTATCAGCGCGCCGCCTATACTTTCAAACTATTCGTACGGGAGGAGCCTTAAATGGTACCTCATACCTTTATTAACTAGGAACTGATTCATGAATTATCGTTGTTAATTACGGCTGTAAATTAGTAAATAAGGCACGATTACTTCAAGCGTGCCCCAATTTAATTAACAGACTCCAAAAAGGAGGAGGTTCTCAATTCGGCTTTTTTATATTTGGACACCGAATACTCTCGAAACTTGGAGGTGATATATTGTAAAAGAAAGGGCCAAGGTGGTTCCATATACATTTGGTGAAGATCTGACGATGTACTCTTGAGGTAGAACCCTACTGAAGTTTTCGTTTTGTTAATTTTTGACGGTTCCCTTCTCTTCAATTAAATGCAAACAATTACGGAATAATTTCTATGATTTCTATGGATATCGGTATAGATGTTAGCACTTGTACTCGTACTAAGAAAAGCAGATAGTATTTAACTTCAAATACGAGTATATATCTACTCAATGTGAACAATATAGGGTTCACAAAACGATTTGGTTAGTGGTAGACGTGTATGTGGTTAATAAAAATAAAATATAGTTCCACAGTAAGCAACTATAGGCTTGTGTTGTGGATCAACCAATCAATTAGTAAATTATATGGCTTGATAATTTCCACGTGGTTTTCTTGAATCATCAGACTCCCTCAAGGAAGCCTTATTGACGCATCTGCGTCTGTACGCCTACGCCGAATAAATAACTTTATCATTACATGCCCATGTTTATATACAAATTAGTCACAGTCACGTTTCGATTGCGTGCCCCATCAACTTCTGCATTATATGGCTTCTTTCACTTCCAGCTTCGTACAATTATGTATAATACCCTCCAGTCTTGATTTAGATCTTTACGGTTAGCTGTAAAGTTACACAGAGATTACGGGTTCAATACTTAGACCTCAAATTCCTTTATAGGAAAATTAAATGTCACACATTGCGCCCATAGTGTTGTACATCATATAGTATTATGTTTCATTATAACATACTTTATGTATGTGTAAATTGTACCAGGTTCACAGAAGCACGTACAGCCGCACCAGTGGCAGCGTGGCCCGATGACGAGCAACATAGATATACAGCCATTATAAACCAATTGGATTATTGCTATTATCTTTGACGACCTGTTTGGCGTAGTGGTGAGCAACTCGGACCACTATTACCAAAAGGTTGCGGGTTTGAATCCCGCTAGGGGCATATGTTTGTGTGATGAATACAGACATGTGTGTCCGAGTTATGGATGTTTTCATTTATAATAAGTATTTATTTACAAAAAAAAATGTATTTATGTAGTATATCAACCATCTGGTATCCACAACACAAGCCTATAGTTGCTTACTGTGGAACTAGATGGTGCTGTGTGTAGGTCTAAGGCCATTTATTTATTTATTATCTTTTTATTTAAACTATTATATGGTTGTAGAAAATATGTGTGACTAAGTAATTTAAACGGGCTGGTTTGGTGGTTGGGCACTGTTGCCAGGGCAATTGCAGTTGGGTATTTCTACCCATACTAGCAGGATTATACTTCTTGTCTAAGAAATATTCACTGATGTACGTCACGTTGCACAAAGACCTTTCACTATTTAACAATTTAATGTGGAATGCTAGATGGAACGAGATGAACGGCGTGGGGCGGCTGGGAGCGATAGGATGCTCTGTGGCGCGCCTTGAGAGAGCCTATGCTGACGATGATGATACCTTATCTAAACCGGTGCTTAGCACCAGTGTGTTCCGAATGAGATTGAGTTAAGGATACAGCTTGTTCATTATGGATGACATTGAGATTAATCATGTTGGTAATTTAATCATAATTTAAACTGTTTATTATTATTTATCATTCATATACATTGACGTTTCATTAATAATTTGTTGACAATCGTAAGTTTCTCTGTAGTATGTATGACAATGTATAATAGACAAATGTTGGTGAAATATTATGAATAATGTAATTTTGATATTGTTAACTAAAATTTTTAATTATTGAAATAAGGGCTGTAAGCTAAAATGTATTGAGAGTAATCTAATTTGTGCAGATGTGTTATGAATAATTTAATTTTGATATTGTTAACTATAATTTTTAATTATTGAAATAAGGGCTGTAAGCTAAAATGTATTGAGAGTAAATGTATCTAATTTGTGCAGATGTAATGTATTTTATGACGTGCTAACTGTAACGTACTGTGTCACTTTGTCAATAAATGAATATGAATGAATTAATACATCTAGCCTAATACTCATTTTGGGTTTCTGGATGAGTTAGTTTCACTGCGGGCCTCTTCAGATGTGATTTAAGTGAAGCGCTGAACCTATACCATAAAAAATTAAATGTGCCTAGTAAAATTATAACTCACTTAATTTATTAAATTTATAGCGGTGTAATAAAAGATAATACGTTTTTACGTGCACTCAACACTGCTCAAGGTGAATGAGGTGTCAACGGCCTCATTAAAATCGCTATCATGATGAGTTATTTCCTCCTTTGTTAACATTAATGGATAACTATATCTTACGCGCTTGCAATTGTTTTAGATTGTAGGTTGAGCATCGGTAGCGCTATAGTCAAATCGATACTTAATGCGCAACAAATTCCAAAATCAAATATTTTTGTAACATTTATTGGATGGCGTTTAAATTAAGTAAATATTGAATTTATTTTCAATATGGAAGTCTATTTCTCAGTAGGATTTAAGTCCACAACCTCGGAAAGAGTAACCGTCTGTATGAGAAGAACTGGCTAGTGCCGGTCGATAGGTACAGCAAATAAAAAAACCTGCACATTTAGTGTAAATTAGGTGCAAGTAATTAGCAAGAACTGCTCCACTTAAATGTGCCATCACTGATACACAATATGCGGTTGCAGCTGCACTTCAATATGCCTTCATTGACTCATAATAGTCTCCAGCTCCACTTAAATGTGCCTTCACTGATACACAATATGCGGTTGCAGCTGCACTTCAATATGCCTTCACTGACCCATAATAGTCTACAGCTCCACTTAAATGTGCCTTCACTGATACACAATATGCAGTTGCAGCTGCACTTCAATATGCCTTCACTGACACCTAATAGTCTACAGCTCCACTTAAATGTGCCTTCACTGATACACAATACGCGGTAGCAGCTGCACTTCAATATGCCTTCACTGACCCATAATAGTCTCTAGCTCCACTTAAATGTGCCTTCACTGATACACAATATGCGGTTGCAGCTGCACTTCAATATACCGTCACTGACCCATAATAATCTCCAGCTCCACTTAAATGTGCCTTCAATGATACACAATAGCCGGTTGATCTATTTCTAATTTCTTTAAAAAAGTAACAGAACATTTTTGGACGGTTCACGATTTCTACATAATTTCATAACCAATAATCTTATAAAACCTATACAGTTATTGACATAGTTGCTAACAGGTGTTCCCGTAATATTTTGAATCACCATTAATTGCGATGCGCGTGTTAAAGGCGCGTCAATAATCGCGCATTACCGGTCCTATATAAAGCGTAATGTCACTTAAAGAGCATTATAAAAGTCAGAAAAAAGTTACTATAACAGTTCATAAACGTATCTTAACTGTTTACTCACAAGGAGAAATGCATTACATGTTAATTTGCTTTTAGAGCTGCATCAAAGATCTAAAAGAACTTACAAAATCGTATTAATAGACATGTTAATAACTTGTTGTGTTGGCGCTTTTCCACCTTCGGCCTTATCTTCACTTAACTTCAGATAATGATTCAGGTCAGGCGCTAATCTATTGCTATTAATAAAAAAGATGCATAAACAAAGAACTTGATTATTTACCGGGTTTTTTTTTAACGGATTAATTAACCTATATAATATCTACGGACACGTTTCAAACATGATTTATCGGCAAAAATTAGAATTTGGTATAAAAAAATCCGTCGAAACAAGAATAATAACAAAATAAGCATTTAACAAACCAAAAACTCATATGGAACCCAAATATGACACCTTTTTTCACGGATTAAGAGTATTCAGCGAAGGTTTATTCGGTATTTATGTTATCGAAACAGAGATCCTTCCAGTACCGATGACTACCTCGCCTTGTGTAGGAAGCATCACTTGCTCCCGTTTGTACAACGTCGTGAAAATCGGCATATTTTGCGGACGCCATGTTCCTTTCGTTGATTTTTTTTCAAATTGACGCTTATACTTAAAAGTTACGCCGTTAAGACTACAGGAGGTAACATAGAAATCTACATATATACTCCCGCAAAACGTTACTCTCCTTCCTAGGTCAGAAACGAACAAAAGATTTTCTTAATGAACATAAAAGTAAATGTAACGCCTACGGCGGAACTGCTTCAGACAATTTAGTTAGGTACAGTCACGAGCAATAACATGGAAACATCTTTTAAATTAAAATTCATGTAACAACATGAAATTCCAATAATAAGTATACTGAGTTGTAACCAATAATTATGTAAACATTAAATTGTTTTAAAATTAACGACACACTTTTATCAAATTACTGTTAAGAATAGACTACCAGAAAATAATATAAACTTTTAATTACACAATAATGTACCCACCAAGTAAATCTCAAAAACATGTACAGTATAGTTGCGAAATTATGTAAACAATTACTTTTGTTTGCGTAATTGTATATATATTATTGCTCGTGACTGTACATCTTAAACAGACACTATGCAGGCCGACCTGCCTCTAGTGCCTTTGTTAGTACCCACCACAACTGTTTCCGTTGTCCAACATCTGACGAACGGAACCTTAAAAAAAGATTATCAAGTACGAGTAGGACTCCAGCTCTGTGGGTTCTGTTACCGAGTGGGTCGACGAGATCTTTTTGAAATAAACAAATCTAAAAGAAACGGAAATTAAATTGTAACAATTCTAAAAATAAATCAAATATAAATAAATAAAGTGCCTACTATGAAGTCCAAAATGGTTATGTCGTGTAAAACCTAAAATGCAAATATAACGGTTATTCTCACAATAACAGTTCCGTACATAACATCACCATAGCCAAACTTTTTAAACCAATAACTTAATCGTGTGTATTTACCTAGACGACGTCATGATATTAATCACATATGTTTCATCATCATATCAGCCGAAAGACGTTCACGGCTGGACAAAGGTCTCCCCCAAAGATCACAAAGATTGATACACTGACAAACAGACATAACAAAGCGATCATGTAAGGGTTCCTTTTTTCCTCAAATGAGGTACGGAATCCCAAAAATGCAAAAAGAAATCGGCATAAGGCAGGTTGTAGCGTGGAACAAAGCGACGGTTGAGAAATGAGGCCACACCACACGAAGGGCCGTATACACAGTCGAGTGCGAAAGTGAATTATTCCAAGGCTGACCGGTCTCCTCAACCAGTGACCTTTACAGAGTGATATCCTTGTTCCCCAAGCCCGGTGTGTTAAAATACCAAATTATAGAACAAAACGAAAATGCTGTACGGTAATAATAATAAGTGGTATTCTTCGCGCCTTCTGCTGAGGTTGACTTCAATCAAATCTGATGATGAGTCCTAACTCAACATCAGATTTGGATGAGGTCAACCTTTGTCATCATCAACAGCTTATATAATTTCACCATTGGACATAAGCCTCGGCCCACGATGCGATTTGAATACCTTTCCAGGAGCATTTGCCCTAATCGCTATCGCATTTGCTCCGTACAAACAGAAAGTCAGTGCCTACCCTAGCAAATTGTATGCTTTCCGCGAAATGCATTGTCAAGACAGGTGATTCATGAACAAAAATATTCGAAACAGTCGCGAGGATTGCTATAAGAGCAAGTTATTATTTTGTAGTTGTATGTTTTCTCATTTAATAGCAAATTTTATCTTTCTGCTACCTTGTGACAAAATGCTGTGCACGCCACCTATTCCTATCTATTCTTCGGTCCTATTCTGCTCTGCCGGGAACCACACGGCTAACGCTGTACCCATTGTGACGACCGATTGGTGTAGTGGATAGTGATCCTGTCAGCGAAACCAACGGTTGCCGATTCGAATCCCGCCAGGGCTAAATGTTTGTGTCAATACGAAAGTTTATTCCCGAGTCATGGATGTTTATATAAATATTTATGTGTATTTATCCGTTATCTAGTATCCATATTACAAGGTTTGCTTAAGGGCTAGATGATTGGTGTAAGTGCCCGAAATATTATTAATGAAATAAACATCACGAACTACTCAGTTTATCAAAACAATTTGAAATATTTGTCGATGGCGACCATGTCCATATATAAGTACCTATTATTGTTACCACTTCACCACTGACCAAACAACTTACTAAACATGTACACTGCTAGGCATCGAACTTACGACTTTCGTATCAGTAGTATTTATCTCTACCTTACTCAAAGGGTTACAAAATTAATAAGATTAAAAGGTTACGAAAATAATTCATAGCAGAGGTATTTCAAATTATGAGATATCATTTGCAGACACATTTAGGGCAGGCTGTAAGATTAATGTTAAGGTTTTCCATCCAACGTGAAATATTTTAATTGTCAGGACGAAGTTGCCTTATCATGTCTCCAGCTGGCATGTACCACAGTGTTGCCAATTTATGAAAATGTAGCTTTCCACCCGCTGGAATTACTTTCATGAACTATTTAAGGACGAAAAGAAACCTTTGTATGTCCTTTTCCGGGTCCACTTTAAACAGACTTTTGCATTTATAGGATTGGTACGGATGACATAAAATATTAAATCCTACAAGAAATATTTTTTCTTCTGACTCTTATGAGTAAGAAGTGTTTTGTTTCCCACTCCTGTGCACTTGGTGAATCCGTGGATCGAATGAATGTTGGAAGAGGATACTAACTAATACACACACATTGGCCAAACGATAATAGTAACAAATACCTACATTTATATGTAGGTATTTGTTACTATTATTCTCCATTGATTTATATCAATGGAGAATACTCCGTAGAACACAGCAAATTCGCACACAAATTCAAAACAGAAAATTCTTACAAAAGGCTCTTATAAAATTTCTGATTTCTTGGATGATAAGCAACCTCCATAGACTGCACACATATTCGGCTTAATTATATAATAAAGTATATATTTTTCCTTGTCGAATAACAAATTTTAACCCAAAACCTACTTAAAAAGAGCAACTCTTGGGTTTTTTGCTCGTTCTCTGGGGAGTCAGCTTTGTGGATGAACAGTAACTTTAATATTAAATTAAACAAAAAAAAAAACAAACATTATCAAGTGATGCTTTTATCCTATGATATAATTTCTTTTGACTATTTGCAAAGCTGATGCTACATACGAGATGGTTCAACGTTCGTTGATTTGGGAAGCTTCGTACGCTTGGCCAGTCGAAATGAAAAGATGGTTTTTATAGGAGGTTATAGTCGGTTCTCGAGCCACACCTTAATTATACTACAATATAGTAACGATCATTACCGAGACCGGACACACAATAACCTATTCCAATGGTTTGTCGTATACCCCGTAGAGACAGAAAACATTAACTTTTTTGTGGGACGTATAAGACCACATTGTCCAAGACGGCAAATTAATGAGCCCATGTAACATTAGTAAAAAAACGTTAGGTAATAAATACTCCTACGTACAGTCAAAATAAAGCAAATACAGAGACGTTTTTTTAACTCAAGGTATAATAAACAAAAAGCAAAAATGTATAACTACAATCTATATAAAAAAGGTGTCAAATGAAGGCTAGTCGGCGATGGAGGCCGTGCACAACGGAGACCACGCGAAGAGCGCGGAGGTCTTTTAGGTGGCACATAACTGGCCACACATTATACAAAGTTACTTTTTAAGAACGAGCTAATTGTAAATGGGAAACAAATATATATGTTATACTTTCTGTGTCTCTGGAGGTAAGTATTTTCTTAATTGTTCTTAATATTATATCACTTTAAATATGAGAACGAGTAGTTATTTTTTCACCAGCGCACGTCCTAGTTATTGTCAATGTTAGTACCTTAGATATACATAAAAGTAAATATTTAGAAATTTTAATCGCTAAGTGTAGACTGGTAAAAATTTGCAAGTTGAATAACTGCAAAGATGACCGGTTGGTGTAGTGGATAGTGACGTTGTCAGCTAAATCAACGGTTGCGCGTTCGAATCCTGCTAGGTGTAAATGTTTGTGTGATGAATACCAACATTTATTCCCGAGTCATGGATGTTTATATAAATATTTATGTATGTTTATCCGTTATCTAGCATAGCTCTTAAATTGAAGAAGTATCCATAGTACAAACTTTCCTTAGTTTGGGACTAGATGATTGGTGTAAGTGTCCGAAATATTTATTTTGAAAAAGTAAGTATATAGCAACCTAATGGTTTATCTGCACTTTCATACACATGAGCGATGTTACACCTTAAATTAGATTTTTCGGTGATTTCAGTTAGCAGAGTGTAATTAATTAGACATAAAAACCTGCAAAATATCGAAAACGATAATATTTTTTTTTTTAGTTTTTTAATGGTCAATACCGAAAATTATTGACATACATACATATATATATAAAGTCACGCCCGTTCCCGTAGGGGTAGGCAGAGACCACAGATTTCCACTTGCTGCGATTAGCTTTTAAATATTATTGTTTAAATCCACAATAATTGCACGCTACATGTGCAACATGCATGGAGTTGGGCCCGACTTGCACTTGACCGTTTTTTATAGATAATAACATAAAACTGATTTGGTCTGGTGAGTGGTCACCGCCCTACTAGGTATGCACACTTGTTGCGATTGCGTTACAAGGGAGTTACGCATGCGTTACGATTTTTTAGAGCTTTTAAAGTGGTCAAAAAGCCTTAATAAGCAGGGGTCGAAAATGGTCAGTATAGTCAGTAAAGTCAGTTTTTCCTAAAAATGTTCAGTAAAGTCGGTATTTTAGCTGCCTACGTTCTTTTCGCTACAGATTTTCTTTTAAATAAAGTTTTGACAGTTAACATATGCTAATGCTGAAGGCAAATCTAATATACCGCAAGAAAACCATGATGATTCAAATGCCGTTTATACCTAATGCTGAAGGCAAATCTAATATACCGCAAGAAATCCACAATGATTCAAATGCCGTTAATAAAATGGTACACGTAATGCAGAAGGCAAATCTAATATACCGCAAGAAATCCACAATGATTCAAATGCCGTTAATAAAATGGTATACCTAATGCTGTAGGCAAATCTAATATACCGCAAGAAATCCACGACGTTTCAAATGTCGTTAATGGTATACCTAATGCTGAAGGCAAATCTAATATACCGCAAGAAATCCACGATGATTCAAATGCCGTTAATAAAATGGTATACCTAATGCTGAAGGCAAATCTAATATACCGCAAGAAAACCACGATGATTCAAATGCTGTTAATAAAATGCCGCTGCGTAGTAGCTTCTTCGTATTACTTACTCGGGGGTCGAAACTGATTGTATAGTCAAAAGTACTGATTTTACTGACTGTAAGACTCAAAAATACTGACCTATTCTATTACTGACTTAACCCCAGACATAGACTGAACTTGAATATTATTATGGGGTTTAAGACAGAGTAAATGAGCAAAAAATATTTCGTTTTGTGTTTGGCATTCACCATCCCCATGGCTAACCCACACCACCATATTTACTAATAAGTAACAAGAAATCAAATCTTGAAGTTATTAAGTAAGTTAAAACAATTTATAATAGAAGACAAACATGCTATTAATCATTTCTAATAATAAAAACAAAAAAAAATCCTGTATTTATTGCTTGTAAAAATCTTATTCCAGTATTTATTGCTTGTAGCAATTGACTCAGCCGTTTCTGCACGTAAAATAAGTCGTCTTATACAAATTGTCGACGAAATAATTATGAAACTGACTGTACCAGCAAGAAACCTGACCGCACGTAATTTGTCAGACACTCAATATAGGTGTAAGAAAAAACCACAGAACGTATCTTTAAAACACACGACACACAATGATTGATAAGTCAATTTTCACAATCGCCGTCTGGTCATACCACTGGTCAACCACAATAAATCACATCAGCCAGCCATGTAACCACCATTACGGCACAGCATCCTCTCACTAGGGTAGTGGCCATAATCCAACAGTGGCGTGTCCTCCATACAGGCAGTGTCCTAGCCTAATTGTAAGTTTTCCATGAAATGCATTGTCAATATCGCTGATTCATACTGATGTGAACGGAAATATTCCAAACATTTGCGAGGAGTTCTATAAGAGTAGATAAGTTATTACTTTGTAGTTGTATTTTTTCTCATTTAATAGCAAATTTTATCGTTCTGTCTACCCAGGGACGAAACGCTGTGCACGCCACTGTAATCCATCAAGAGCGGATTGCTAGATTTATGTCAGTTATTAGAGAAAATAATTTCAAATGAATACAATTTACTTCCAATGTTTCAATTTAGATTTTTTTGTTTTAATTTTTCAATTGACATTTGAATTTATAATTGTTATGTTAAATTTTCAATGTCTACCACTATTTACTAACATAGTTATAGATGACTGTACTAACAAAGATGGACTTTATCGTCTGGAAAAAATAAATGATTTATTATACCAAACTAGTGGCCACCTGAGTCATGTTTTCAAGACTCCTCTTGGCACACTGCATTCAATGGATAGCAACCGGGACCGATTATTTAAGAAAATACTCGTATGAAAATGTCACTAGTGGTCTTTGGAACAACTGCGTCAGACATTTTGTTCATCGAAAACGATGCCGTGGGGCCATTATGTTAAATATTGCATAAGGTACTTGATTCGATCATAATATCTTTAAGGGCTGAATACATCTCCAAAATACATAAACCACCAATAAAATAACATTCATGACGTCACCCTTTATCTTACAATCAAATTGAAATGGCCTCCGAATAGAACATTACATTTCGGTGCAAATGTCTCCTATTATTTATTCATTGAATTTCTATGAGACAGACATTCGCATTTTAACATCAGGTTGGAGAGAAACGTTCACGTTCAGATCCATTTTGAAGTAAGGTATTAGAATTTAGAAATGTTTTGAAATTAAGCGAAGCAATATCTAAGTTAAGTTCTAACAACTCCAGACCTTGACCAAATAATGAATTATCTATCCTGCGTCATGGTCTCTTAAGACATGACTATCATCTTCAACATTCA
Source organism: Oegoconia quadripuncta (assembly GCA_949316235.1). Classification (NCBI taxonomy): domain Eukaryota; kingdom Metazoa; phylum Arthropoda; class Insecta; order Lepidoptera; family Autostichidae; genus Oegoconia; species Oegoconia quadripuncta. The sequence goes on along the minus strand of OX438754.1, from coordinate 17,863,752 downwards.
TCACATAAATATTCTTGCGAACCCTTGGACTTGAAAGTTTGTATGGAATACCGTGCCGGATAAACCCTCTTAAGTTATGCTAGTATCGAAAAGCTTTGGCAAAATTAAGAAAAAAAGAAAAACAATTTAAAAGTTCCCGACAGTGAATAATCTGAAATACTAATTACCTATACCTACTCGTATTAAATAATCTTATTGTGTTTAAACCTAAATCTACTTAACTATTCTACCTTTTAACTATTCTAAATTTCCGTCAAACATGGCTAAGAACCACCTCGCAAACACAAGAAAATAAAAACCCGTTTTCAAATAGATTCAGTTATAGGCGTTACAATGCCGCACATGGTTTTCAAATTAATAGCACCCCTCTTTTTGTGTCGGGGGCTTTTTTTCTGTGTTGCAAACTGCGATCAGTTGCCAAACTATACATATAAGCAGAGAGGGAGGAGTGGCGTTGCAGAACGTTTCCTCAAGTGAGAGAACCTCGTACAACAGTCAACCGCACAGGTCATTGATTGTCATTCTCTTAACCCGTCATTGGTGGCTAGGCAGCAGCATAGTTAATAGCATTGTTGTATTCCGGTTGTAAGAGATAAGATAGCCAGTCCCCCAAATGTGTTGGGGTTTCCAGGTCAGTACGCTTCCACCTTCGACCTCATCTTCACTTAACAACAGGTGTGATTGAGGTCAAGTATCTACCCGTTGTGTGGATAAAAATAAAAAAAAGCTTAGCTAATGGCACAGCCAACGGATTTGGATGTCTGTCCGGTCTGGTTTTTTAGTATAAATGATATACATAGGGAGTTAAAAATACGTTGTGTATTGCGATTTCGACTTTCGCATTAGTTATATACCATAAATTAACTAGATTAGAGGCAATAACGACCCCATCAATCACGCACAAATCATAAAATAAAAAATAGTAAACTTCGTACACATGGAATAGTATCACGCACGACTACCGTTTTATCTGATCGACACACTAACCAAATGTAGACAAAATTAATAAATACAGTGATAATACTTTAATTAGTAAACTAGTTTTTCCCGTATACCAATAAACTAATAATAAATTCAGATTAAGCAAACCTAAACCAGTTCTGTTTCGAACCAGCACTAGACCGGGTAACGGACTGTCCGAATTACGTCTCCGACAGAAAAATTACTAGTTTTAGATAAATTCTATTAAATTACGCTGAAATGCGAGTAGCGTATGAGCCTAGGGTTTCCTTACCTAAAATCATCATTGTTGACAAACTGTTTAAACTAATATACATTGACTCTGATACAAAAATAAAAAATTTCGAATTTTACTTGCGGTGCAAAACCTTTCATGCCAAACTTGAAGATCATGGGCCAATAGGAAGTGGCCTATAGGTTTGTATATAATAATAAATATTTCGGACACTTACACCTATCATCTAGTCCAAACTAAGGTAAGCCTATACTATGGATACTAGATAACGGATATACCTACATACATAAATATTTATATAAACATCCATGACCCTGGAATAAAATGTTCGTATTCTTTACACAAACATTTACCCGTCGCGGGATTCGAACCTGCAACCGTTGGTTTTGCTGAAGATATTTAGGTTATAACACAGTTTCTTTATATTTTTGGATGATATTCTGTGTCTAGGGTCACAGAAGCTAGTACTAGAGAGCGCAGTATTTCGGTTGGTCGGTTATAAAAAGCAATCACAAAATAAGTTTAAAAGTATTTTGCATTTACGGGCGCCATGTTGGATTTTTTACCATAAAATATATCTATGATCCACGGATCAAGACCAATCTAACGACAACATGCACTTCGAAATAGGTTCGAAATATATACACTCGAAAAACATTACCAAGGAGAGTAAAAAATACATAACTTTAGGTCTACGTTGCAATCGTCGTATTTTACAAACGTCATTGTAGCTCAAATCCATTAGCATATTGTGTAACAAATAACATATATATTGCCCGATATAATCTAAGCAATAAGTATGTATATTATTAGTACCTATTACACTGACACATCGTCACGTTTAAGATTCAATTTCGCGGAACACAAGTCGAGGTCGCGTTAATAATGGTACATTTATATATATATATACCTGTACGTGTTATTACACCAGTTACTATCAAAGTTCAAAACGCGGACACTTTGAAGGTTGATTTTGATTGAACAAACGGCTCTATTATATAAATTTCGGAGCTGGAGTTACATTTCATATTTGGATAAATTTAGGATTAGTGCAGGCGAGCGGCTCTCCACCTTCATAACTGTGGCGTGTGGCGTGCGTGGCGTTCTGTCTGTATAGACAGAAAGGCAGTGCCTACCCTAGAAAATTGTAAGCTTTCTTCAAAATGCATTGCCAAGACAGCTGATTCATACTGATATGAACAGAAAATATTTTAACAGTTGATTATTTTGTGGTTGTATCATTTTTTTTCTCAGCAAATATTATCATTCTGCCTACCGTGTGACAAAACGTTGTGTACGCCACTGCTTCATACATACATAAGGTCACAGGTGGTCAGAGACATTCCAAACAAAAGCGTGTGGGTGTTCCAAACCCTAGCAGAGCGCTAGCCGACCTCCGGGAACGGACCTCACCTTGTGTTGGCGGGACCTGGAGCCGCTAATGCGTTCCCAGGTCCTCTCTACGGTCGCCGCGGGGATTTAGTGGGTATCCCTCCCGATAGGGAGGGGAGTCCCACATAACCGTCTCGCCGTCCCCAAGGCGAGAGGTACGTGTAATGCGTTTCACCGAAAAAAAAGAGGTGTTCCAAACCTGTAATTTCGCGGTCAGGGAAATAAGCCTTGAATCAAAGCCAACAATATTTCAATTCAAGACTTTAGGCCCGTATTACAGAATATTGGTCAAGCCGAGCTCTTGAGGACAGTTAAAAACGGACAGCTTTATGTAACTTGTATATCGGCATCTCTTTGTAAATGCTTAAATGCGGGTAGTATATGCTACGGAACCCTCTGTGTCGAGCATTCGACTTGCATATGACCGGTTTTTACGTTTTAAAGTACGGAACGGAACCCTAAAAGAGGTGGAAATGTTTAGAGTTTCTATTATTCGTCTACTGTAGGTATAGACGGGTTATCGTGACTAAATGGAAACTACAGTCCCCATGGGTGTTTTCCTAGTTGTACAGTTACAAAACACGCTCGCGCCTGTGGGACAAAGGGTGTTAATTTATTAACGCGAGCAGTGCAAGGGTTAACTGGCACTTCTCTGCTCGTAGAGTGCATTCCCCTGTCCATCCAATTATTGCTTTTAACGAGCCATTGAGTTATGTTATGTGCACTTTGATCCTTACGACGCTATTATACCAGCTTCATAAAAGACGAAAAGCGTGATCCAGACTAATATTTAAATGCGAAAGTGTGTATGCCTGTTTGTTACATTTTCATGAATAAACTTCTGATCCGATGGTATTGAAATTTGGCAGAGACCACCTGGAGAAGAACATAGGTTACTTTAAGATATGAAAGGTAAAGACTACAACCCTTAACCCTACACCCGGAAATTTGGCAAAGAGGTAGCGTGGGGGAGAAGAACATACCTAAAACCAAGTAAGAATTTATTGCCGAACGATAATAACAATTACTACAATATTGAAATATCTTAAAGTGATTAAACAATGTGATGTTCCCGATCCTACATAATATGATTATTTGTTTAATTAAATTAATTGTTTGCGGTCACCGGTGACCGTTCCGGCGTTCAAAAGCTTAATATTACATTTACACCATTTATCTGATCCCATATTAAGCAAAGCCTGTAAGTACTATGGATACTGGATAACGGATAAACATACATAAAAATATAACAGTCGGAAATATTCGTATTCATGACACAAACAGGGGGGTTAATACCCCTTGCGGAATTCGAACTCGCAACGGTTGGTTCCAAAGACAGGATCACTACCCACTATACAAGATGATTTTGAATTCGTGTGATTTACATTAGCTGGTGACGCCACTCTTGATTACGAACAACTCTCCCCAAGGATGGAAGTGTTTCCACTAGGAACTATAACCGAATTCAATCGAAAATTGTTAGACTGCCATACCATACCTGTATCACCCTGTATAATACCAATCGGTTGTCAAATAACACCTTATTCTTGTGCAATTCGAGAACTAAATTGCCTCCTTCCATACTACCTGTATCTATCACTTATTTTTAAAGTCGAGCAAAAACACAATATTAAATTAACTATACCAGTAAATCAGATGTTAAGCCGTATCATGTTATTATCTACCTATTTAATTAATTATTCAGAAGCAGGTGGTGCTCTACGGATTTGCTACGAGAGTGCTACGGGTGCCAAAACAGGGCACTGGTTGTCTATTTAATTGGGTGGCTAGTTACTATAGTACATTTAGAGTAGGTACACAATGATTATTAATCATAGGCATTTATTTCTTTGCGATGTACAGCTACAGTAATTATGGTAAAGATTTAAAATAGCTGGATCACTGTGATCTACCAAATGGCATACAAAAAGAAAAATAAACAATACAAGTCATAACATACACTTTGACCTACAATTGTGCATTGCCGACGACAAGACATGTGCGAGTGGATTTAGCCTGAGTGTGCACGCCCACGACCGACTTTTCGTAGGATCAATAATCGGCCGATTTTTTCCTCAATACTTTTATCACCGGTATTGTGACCTATTTTTTGTAGGATGTGGGCGTTGAAACATTGCAATCAGTATGTTCCATTTTTCTCCTACAAAAAATCGGTCACCGATTATCGGCCGTGGGCGGGCAGCCCAAGGGTAAACTTTGGCACAGTTATACAACTAGCTCACCCACATCCATCAGAGTTTTAAGAATTAGGAAATATTATAATTTTTATTAAAAACGGGGTCCGAATTCAAGGGTTCTGAGCTTAACTAAACTCAATCGATTTGCGTCACTTTTAAATTGGATCATGTGCAATACTGAATTGCTCAGACAGACACAGAACTAATATAAGAAAAGAAGGTACAGAAACAGACATTTCCTTCCAGAATAAAAGTACTTTTATTCTCCTACAAAAAATCGGTCACCGATTGTCGGCCGTGGGCGGGAAGCCTGATTGATATATTTTTTATAATTATGCCGTGTGGTTCCGACACTTAAAAAAGAATAGAACTCGGGTTGGTCTCTTCCCGTAAGTGTCGTAAAAGATGACTGTAAGTAATCAGATCAGTATTGTAAGGGACTTCATACCAAAAAAACCCCTATAGCACGATTCGACGGCGATGGGCTCATCTCTTGTCACGAATGTGTTTCTGTACCTACATTTCGAAAGCTGAACCGTGGATATTGGTTTCAAAGATTTAAACTACTAATATTTGGAACACTCAAACTTATTAACATAACTTTGAGATCTCTCCGAACACCCCATTTGAGATAAAGGTCGTGACGTTATGTATATCTGTTTGTATACTTTCATATACCGACAGAGACATACCTATATATTTAACCGTTTCCGTGGCTCGATGTAAACAACATCGGGTTTACGAGTCGGAGGTCGCGGGTTAGATACCCAGCGGAGTACATGTGTAGTAGGTAATCGGTTTAGTTGGTGGTAGGGCATTTTAAATGTTCGCCTGGCTACCACCTTCTTATCTAAATCTGCCGCCAAACAGTAATGTTAATAGCGTTCCGGTTGTCAGAGATAAGATAGCCAGTTCCTTAAATAAGATGGGGTTTCCGGGTCAGTACGCTTGCACCTTCGGCCTCGTCTTCAGTTAACATCAGGTGTGCTTGAGGTAAAGTGCTGACCTGTTGTGCATGAAAAAAAAATGAGAAGAAATGTGTAAGTAATTTCTGATATTAATTACTTAATTCTTAAAATGACTTACACGTAGTGCCGCAGTCCTTGCGTAGCCCTGGATAGTGTTCAATATAGGCCACCATGTTCACTTGCCACTTTTAATTAACAGAAAATAACAGTGTCTACTTGATTTCGTATTCAGAACATTGAAAAAAAAAGTCTCATTGTTATGCAAGGAAGGTGGCTTGAGGCCGGCGAAAACAATGACGTCACTGCCTTATCATCTACGAGTATCTATACAGTACTTACACGGAAAACATGTCGCGGAAGTAGCGCCTGTGACCAGGATCAAAACTATGTACTCATATACGACGTTGGTTGGAAAGTTTGCGCATTCACTGCAAAGAAGGTTCCATTTCTCCTGTCTCTTCAATTTCAGAGCACTCCCCTTGACGTTAAGCTGAGTATTGGGATTCTCGGAGTGAACATCTCTAGTAACGTTCAATTCCGCGGTCATCTGGAGGATAAGGCCAAGTTGGCCTCCAAAAAGTTAGGTGTCCTCAGTAGAGCGGCTCGTTACTTCACGCCGGCTCACCGCCTCCAACTTTATAAGGCGCAAGTCCGGCCGCACGTGGAGTATTGTTCTCACCTATGGGCAGGGGCACCTCAGTACCAGTTCTTCCTTTTGACCGCGTTCAACGTCACACAGTCCGAATTGTGGGCCAAGAGAGTCTCACTGACCGACTGGATCCCCTGGCGTTGCGAAGAGACGTCGCGTCCCTCTGCATTCTCTATCGCATATTTCATGGGGAGTGTTCTGAAGAACTGTTCGAGCTAATACCCGCTGCTCAATTTAACCGATACACTTCTCGCCGAAAATTAAATTTCCATCCACATCACCTGGATGAGTATGAGTCTACCACTGTACGTTTCTCAAGAAACTTGTTACCACGTACGACCACCCTGTGGAACGGACTTCCGGCAGCGGTATTTCCGAACGAGTACGACATTGGAACCTTCAAGAAACGAGCCTACACCTTCCTCAAAGGCCGGCAACGCATCAGTGACCCTTTTGCTGTTGCGGGTGTCTATGGGCGGCGGTGATTGCTTTCCATCAGGTGACCCGCATGCTCGTTTGCCGCCGTTAGAAAAATTGGGTTAGTCCACAATTCCCCATTGACTTGCCCCATTAATAGGGATTTGACCGTAAAAGCGGAACCCATTTTAATGTTTCATAACTAATAGATTTGACCAGATTTTCCTACTTATTTACTCAACATTCACGCGGGTACCTACCTATTCTTTTTGCGCCATTATTGGCTAAAAAGGCTTATTAAGATGCAAGGGAGTTGGCTCGGGGACGCAGAAAACAATGACATAGAAGGGAAAATACCGCGAATTCAGTGACTGCAATGAGGAAAAAGGTGCATTTTAATTTTTAACAGGACGTTAAAACCCAATACGAAGGGAAGAGTGTTGTCCGTCTGGTGCTGATTCGTTGGTCAACACCAGATAGTGCGATTTCCACGGTTTAGCAGTTTTCGTACCCTCAAAATTTTGTTTAATACGATTAATTATTGGAATTGTGTACCTTAAAATGAGCTTAATGTTATTTAACGATAGATAAGACTAAAAGGTAATTGCTGTTAACGTTTCGAGAAACTTCACCTAGATGATGTATCCATTTAGGTGGACAATTCTCGAAATGAATTAACACAGCCAGGCCAGATTTCGAAAATTACAAAACATTTTGGTTCAATCGTGATACGTAAATCGTGACGAAAACTATCTACAGGGTGGTGCCTTGTTCTATTTCCCATACAACAAGGAACCATAGTCGAATTCGACCAAAAATTTACCATTAAAGTAAACTATTCTGAAACCACTGCTGGTGACTCAACTCTTTTTTTTTTTTTTTTTTTGTGCACAACGGGTTTGTACTCGACCTCAATCACACCTGATGTTAAGTGAAGATGAGATCGAAGGTGGAAGCGTACTGACCCGGAAAAACCACACACACTCCTAATTACGAACAGCTTTCCACTAGGACCCATAGCCTTATTCAGCCGAAAATTGTTGGATTTCCATACTAAATAAAGGTGGTTTCAAAATAGTTGTATGGGTCATCATTTTCCTGCCCTTATCCCACTCTAGGTGGGGTCGGCACAACATGTCATCCTCTTCCACTCCTCTATCAGCCGTCATCTTCGTACTCACCACTTTCACACACATATCATTTCACACGCAGTCTACCCACACCTTTGCTCTTCCTCTACCTTTGTATCCCTCCACATTCATACTTAACCCTCGTCTTGTTACGTGCCTTTCATCCCTCCTCATAATGTGCCCAAACCATGCTAACCTATTACTTCTCAACTTTTCTGTTACTGGCGCCACTTTTAGACTTCCTCTGATATACTCATTATTGATCTTATTCATTCTAGTCACACCACACATCCATCTTAGCATTCTCATCTCTGCCATATGCATTCTACTTTCGTCAGTCTCTTTCATTGCCCAACATTCAGATCCATACATGGTGACAGGTCTTATGATGGTTTTGTAAATTTTCCCCTTGAGTTTCAGGGGCATCCCGTGGGTCACATGTAGTCCCAGAATTCTTTTTGTAATGACCTTCACCTTTCTTGTAAAGTGGTTTGACAATAGAGATAGTGTATCAGTAAGTTTACCAGTTTTCATCAACATTAATCAGAAATGCTTAACATCACTGACTTGGCCCTACAAGCTTTAAAAATTTTTATGGAAATATTATCATACCTCTATGAGTTGGTATTATTTACTTATCAACAACCAAAGAAATAATTACTTTTACTCATTTATGAGATGTGGTTAGTTTGGATCTGGTCTTGCTTTGCTACTACAAAAAGGTAAGACACAAACAAATGGGTTACACAATAAAAAAATAGGTGCAAAAAGACACGAGAGAGCCTCGAAAATGACGTACTATATCGTCTTCTGCGCACTGATGCCATTCAATGTGGTGGAAACGTAAGCAAGCGGGCAGTTAGTGTTTCAGCATTTCAGTGGAATACCGGCCATTCAGTAACCACGGCTTCGACGAAAATTCTTGTGTTCATTCAACATTCGATGAAAAGTCGTATTGAAAGTCGAGAGACAAGAAACGTTCACAATGTACATTCAGCCAAGAGAACAAAAGAAACTAACAATCATGTAACCTCTAAAGTCCAGAGATATCAAATTGAGTGAAAGTAAGTTGCTCTGTTCGTGAGCATAACAGTATATTATGCCAGTGTTGGGCAGTAGCGTCATTGGTGCCGCGGTTCCAAGAAATCTGCGATCGCCATCTGATGCATCACGAGCGATGAAAATCGCTGCATCCATGGTAAAAAAGTAAGGAAGAGAGATGCAGGGGAAGCGCATAAAAGATCCCGATTGGGTCGAAGTGCATGCATTGATCTAATGCTGAATTGAAACGTTAATTGCAGCCGCTTTGAGATCTTGTTAGGTGCATACTCTAGATCTAATCAATACCAGCCTCTGCCGTGCTCACATCGGCGTTGTCGACATTATGGGTTTCGTTTTGTTAGAGCTTTAGGTATTGCAATTTTTCCAAGAATGTAACTCTAGATAAACTCCATATCACACGTACGTTTAAGTATGTCTGTAACTGTCTATGGTTTGAAATAATCATAAACGTATTAGTTCCCTTATGACAGCACCTAAATTAGAAGGGCCTCGTAGAACGAATCTATAATCGCACGAAAACTTATGAAATTACTGAAAAACTGATGAAAATAAAGACTGTAAGGCGACCAAATTGTGAAGAATAAAGATGGGATAGCGACCTTTTAAATAATCAATCAGTCTAACAATATTTCAACCAAATTAGGAAACAAATGAAGTAAACCGAAATAAATGAGATGTTTTATTTAAAGTAATTTTAAATTGTCATCCCTTTAACAATTTTTATTACGAAATAAACCAATCGCATAAAACTGATGTATCCGTAAGTAAAAAGAATTGAAAGACCTTCTTTTTCCGTGGGTGTCGTAAAAAGCTCACCTTATCTAAATATAGACTTGCACGTTTCATCGGCGGTGGGCTCACCCCAAGGAATAGTCACGTGTGCATTATTTCTGTATATTTCGGTAGGTGAGCCGTGGACGTCGTTGCAAGCATTAAAATTTTAATTAGGGATGTCGTAACGTCTATGTTTGTATGTTTAATGAATTCAAAGACAAAATGAATGCTAAACAAATCTTTGCAGTCGGGGAGACAAAGTATAAATTTAAAACTACATCAACAATGTAAGTAATGCCTCAGATCACGTATGTATAAACAGTCCAAGTAAAACAGTAGAGCAGTAAAACGTGCATTTTGTCCAGAATGTACTGAGATTAACAAGTAACAATCATCATGTCACACGAAACGATAAAATAATGCAACATAATACAAAGGAAGTTGAACATGTAGGTAAACAGTATTATGTAGGTCAATGTCACAGTCTCGAAACATGTTGAATTTTGCTGCCGCGATTTAGTTCGCTGGAGTTATGTTTGTTAATTTTTAGCAGCAGTTTAAAAGAATTGAAATTTTGCTTCGTTTTAAAACTGCAATTATCAATGTAATTAGAAACATTTTATCCACTTGCATATTTAAAAACATGAACTACTTTACTTGCTACAAAATATCCTTCATCATTATCAGCTATGCACAGCCTCCTCTCACTGGGACTCCACTCACTCTCTTAATCATGACCCTGCGCGGGCCAAGTTGGGATTTGTGACGAGACTAGCGGCCACCTGACAGTCCATGTGTTTTAACCAACCCTCTAGGCCACCGACTTGGCTTAATGACTGCCTTCGATTCAACTGGGGCCGACTATTTAACGTGCCCTCCGAAGTACGGAAATAGTCGTATCAAAATTCCCTAGTGGGCACCCAACCTAGAACTAACAGCGCCAGATATTGACAAACTTCGCCAATTATAAACAAATAGCGATTGCGAATGAGCCAAGAGAGCTTCTTGACTTATTATAAAAATATACTTACATTATATTTAAACAACTAGCGTTCTGTCCGCAGTTTCGCTCTCGTGGAACCAGTTTATCCCATGGAAGTTATATAAAATTTCTGGATGAAAATGCTGTAAATTTTAATACGTATTTGTACTAAATTTCATCCAAATTAGTGAACACGTAATGAGTAAAAAACATCCATACATGGCATTTCTAATATCAGATTATATACCAGAGTATTCAATCGCAGAAACAGCCGACCAGATATATAAAATTTTATATGCAGAGGTATTACTACACATACATTAGACGTAGTACCTACCTTCACTAGTATCGTACTCGTAACTGACCTACAAAACACTTCCTGAATTAGTAATTATTAATAAAGCCGTGTCATGAAAATATAATCCCTGGGATCTTGGTACATATGTCATCTACAGGGCTGCCGCGATTAAAATTTAAAATAAAATATTGTTAAGATATGTTAGAATGTTAGAACGCTTGACTTCCAAACTTTTGGAGTTAGTAGGTAACCCTAATCTCAAAAATAAAACTTCGTGTTTTTTAGATTTCGGTCTCCTAATAAAAATTATCTAGGAACAATCATCTAGGATTAATATTCTTATAATATTTTCAGAAATAATCGCTATTATTTTGTGGATATTACTTCGAAATTTTCTAATATTGATAGAAGACAGATATCAGGAACGTATAAAATTTTTCGTCGATTTGCCTGTGTCTACATTATGAAGCAGGATATGTTGATACAAGGTGGATTACGTCCTGAATACGTGTCCTGTCAAATAAACGACACATGACGTTAAACTGAAGGGGCAGAACCGCGGGAGGTTAATTGACGATTAACGACATAGGACTCAAATAAACGACCTCCATCAAATAAAAATATCATCAAACACTCCTCGAGGATTACTAGTAGGAATGCTTCGGAAGGGATTATGGCAAACAGCTACAATGGTGTCATCTCCGCCGCCACTACAAACAAAGTTCACATTATTGACGCAAAAAGATGGGGTAATGGCAACCCTAGAGCGGCGATGTTTGTCAAATTATCACATTCAACGACACCGACAAGGGCATCGCGTGTCAGCACAACATTAGCAAGCGCTACAATTTGCTTACACTACGCCGTGTAAGGGGGCAGACAGAACAGACACAAGAACGTCGGCTAAGTTGAACGGTAGTTGACTACAAGCGCAACCGAGTTAAATTTTCCAAGATAGTGATGGATGACAATAAACTAAAAACCTTTAATGTTCTTCCCTGTTGAAGCTATTGCTGAAATCTAACTACCACACTCGAATATTGCATATGGATGGTAGATAATACTAATGAAAAATTTCTTAACGGGTAAATATTACCGGGTAGTAACATTTTAGTTGAAAGTTGGACAAAAAAAAATACAAACATACTTATGTGAATTTGATTGAGCGCTTATAATGTTATTAAAGAACATAACAAAAAGCTTCCAATTCTATTGACACAATAAAGTAATATATGAGAATATTTAAGGAACAAAGATTCGTCGGTTACGAGTAACTAAAAAAAATGTGAGAGAATGAATATAGGCGTATGGAAAAGAACAGCAAAAAATAAAACTCGACGTACACTTAAGTTAGGACGATTGTAAAAACTCAAGTACGTATGTGCTAAACCTATAACAAATATAGCGTCAACACCAAACTTAATTATCTAACAGCACAAACCTCTTGGTTGGCCTTACGTCCGCAAAAAACTAAACCAACACGTTTCACACGGACCTATTAATGTAAATTACACTTACAATTTCAGACCATCCAATACATAGTCATTTCCATGTTAATGTAATGGTCAAAAGGCGACTAATGTATACAATGAAGGTGACTATTTTTTTGTTAGCACTTCTAATCTAGAAAGAACTGTGTTTATGATAGACGTTAGAATCAGCGCTAGTCACGCAACGCCAATGCAGGGTGTTTTAACCGTATTAAGTTTAATTCCTATCACACAACTACGCACGAGTACATACATACACACTCGTGCCATTTCATAAGGTGCCATCTCCACGGACATTCACCTGATTATAAACAAGTCGGTCCACTGAATCATTTGACAGCGAATAATTATTATTTAGTACTTATTGAATAATTTTACTACGGTCACAAATTGCAGAGAACTAATATCAATTAATTAATAATTTCATATATATCTCTGTAACTATATAAAATAATGATGCCGGATAGACAGACACACCGATTACACGGAGACCACATAGGCCCGTATTAATAAACCATTCGCAATGTTGAGAACAGTCTTGTGACCGGTCTCAAGTGAACGTGTTGATTAACAAACCGAACTTGAGACCTGAAAAGCATGTGCATACTCGAGCAATACTCACTTGAGAGGTACGCGCATTTATAAACGAAACTCAAGACTGTCATTCATTCGCCGCTGTGGCGAATACTTGAGAAATGATCTCAGCTGAGTAGACTTCAAGATTGGTTTATAAATTAGCACTGGGCTTGAGATAGCGTCAACTGCTTAAGACGCATCTCTGTTGATACAGCCTCAAGACTTGTATTGAGATTGGTTTATTAATGCAGGCCATAGTCTAACGATAAACAATTTTCCGAACTTTTTCTGACTGGGAATCAAAATTGGGACCTTTGCACTGCAGTTGCGATACTTAATAAGATCCGACCACAGAGCTCGTCATAATATTTACAACTCCTATATAAATCTCAAGAAAAACAAGAGAACTCTTTGACCATGTTACTTTTTCGATCGTCACACCTAACGATAACTAAGAAGGTATACATGTACTTAAAATTTGCAACATCTAAGACGATACGTGTCCGACGGCATATATACAACAATACAAAATTACAAGCAATTTACTTAGAAATTGTACATTAGTATAAAAGCTTTTTGCAACCGGAGACATGAGCGTTGGGCAACAAACTGCCGAGCGGAGGCATAAACAATAAACAATGTCAACAGCACACCAACCGTCCTTGTCTATCGTGGTGGTAATATAAGTTACGACATAAGCAGCGAGCTTAGTGGATGATACTTATTCATACGCTTTGCATATGTAATTTACTCCTCATATTATACCTCAACGTATATCATTCAGTGTGTCATCATAACTGCATACCTATGTTTGCTTAATACCTTGAGCGTATCTTTCTATTTTTATTTAAATAATATTACAAACGTTTTAATATCGCCAGTGGCATAGCAATATTCATATTAAATTACATAGATTACCCGCAGGCATTTGTTAGACTTGCAATGTAAATCAATAGATATTTCACTACGTTTGTTTGGACACTTTATAGAATTACCGAGCAGCAAAAGTATTTCTAAATAACAACGTATAATAACTTATTTAACATTCTTTTGAACGACAGTTCTTCATCCTTCTATAAGCAAGGGTAACCAGTAAAGCACCCTAAAAGTAAAAACCTCTTAGATGGTGAACGAGCTCACATGAAAGTTATAAACAGTTGTAGGATAAACTCTGAAACCCCAAAGTAATCAGCTGTTTTAGGATAAATACAATACAATACATACATAGGATAAATTTTAATCAAAAGGTTTTAAATTGGTTAATATTACACTTACCAAATTAGAGGTCTATTTTCTTATAGAAATACATCATACATGGCACCAAGCGATAGTGGGTGAATATAATCATTATAACTAATCGCATGGATCGAATCTAATAAATACTGTACTTGAATTGAAACCATAAAATCTAACATTAAAATTGCCTATCGATTCTACCAGGTGCCACTAAGGTCGATGCAAGCCTTACGGGGGTGATAGAAGTCATTTTAAGCCATAGTTACTGTTAGTACAAAATCATACTCAATTTTTTTTATACGTCATTTTATCGTGCTTACTCAAATAGGTATGTAATGTTTTCTTATCCTGAGTTTGTAATCGGTCTATTTATACTTCTGTTTTCAACTTAGAACAAGAGGAGAATATCTCGAATACGGTTAGACTTCGTAGTTTTAACCGATTCCAAAAAAGGAGGAGGTTCAATGTTAGTCTATATGTATTTTTTATGTATATTCAACCATATTTTCATCATTTGTTAATCGATTTGACGATTGTTTAATATTATATATAAATGGTTTAGATCTGATGATGCACTCCGAAGATAGAAAATGGAACTTTACTGGTTCTTAAGTGGAACCTTCTAGGGTTCAGTGACAAAAGATTCCAAATTACCTCACTATCACCCACTTACGGCTTTGCAACGACCAAATCTAACACCCTATAGGAACATTAAGATAAAAGACATTACGTATGGAAGAAAGTATAAAATCTTTAAGTTCCCTAAACGCAGTATTTCTCACTTTAAAATAAAAATAAAGCAGTCTCCCTCGAGTGAATTTTGCTATTTTCAAGATATCAAGTACTCTCTCAATTGCTGATTAATGTGAAACACCTTGTGGCGCTTTTATAGCGAGTAGCGGCAGCATGAAGCGGCTATAAATACTTCTATACTGTTTATGGATGTGAAGACTGAAGGATATTTATCAGTTAATTAGCTAATTAAACTTACCAGAATACAGGCTAAATGACCTCTAGATGGAACATACCTGAAAAGATAAAGAAGCTTTGTTATTCCACAATTCCCCTTGGACACTGAACAAATTATAATACTAATTATAAGAGAATTAAAACCACGGTAACGCGATTGAACATTAAAGCGAAAATCGAATTAATATTATCATTAGGTAATGCTCGCTGCAGCCTGTGGCGGCAGAGATACTCTCTTGCGTCATTCCTCCCGCTCGAGGAGTCTCTTCCTTCTGGACACGATTTGCCATGGCCGACTTGGAAATCCTTAAATCGGCTTCGGACTCAGGTCAGCCGCAGCAAACATAATCTGTGCAGGTGGGGCTTCTCCGATGGCGGGAGTGATCGGTGCGAGTGCGGAGTCTGCCCCGCAGACAATGGATCACGTATTGTCTTGCTCCGCGTGTCCTGACAGCTGCACCTTTGACGACCTCCTTAACGCCACAGAGAGTGCTGTTAGAGCGGCTAAGTTTTGGTCCAATAAAATTTGAAACTTACCTCGACTCAAAAAGAAGATTAGATAATAATCAGCGTCAATTATATCAAAACCATGTAATTAGAGATTGTTTAACCCCAACGAGAATTGACGGGGGTTTTGCGTTTGACGGCATTATTATAGGTCATGCCACCTCACATAGCCACCTTTGTTCTGTCTAAAATATAAGGTAATCATTTAAAAACGTCATGGAAGTGTTAAAGAATGCTACGTGTTTTGATGTAAAAAACGTCAACATCTATCGAATTCCACATTAATGTAGTCATAGATAAACAAAAAACATTCACCCATATAATATGATATAAATGTAATGTAAAGTACAGTAAATGTAATTTGAAAAATAATGCAATTAATGAAATAATTTTTAAATATATTTAATTTTAATGTAATAAATAAGTGCTAGCCGCATGTAGATGAACAAGAATTGATGTGAACTTATCATTGAAGTACATTTCCCTTTGGATCATCGTTTAGTTCAAACCTCACATTGCTCTACAGAACGATCAAGATATGTGCCGGTCCGGGACCTGAACCATTCTTACCGAAGTTGTAGTAGGACGAGTGTCGAAGAAGGATTTTCCCGTCCCAACTAAATCAATTTTACTTTTTGATTAACATTATCAAGAAAATATCATAATCGAAACGTATGATTCGCCCACCGGCTTGCGTCGGCGAAACTTTGAGTCCCCGATTGGATTGTTGCGGCACCGTACCGCGTCTCGCTTCGTGAGAGGTTAGTTTTGCCCGAACGTGCCGCTCGGCAGATTCAATTATACTTAATCGTCGCGCGATGACAAAACTCCCATTACACCGGCACCACGGTCGCTACCTCATCTATATTGAATGCACCGTTGATGTTATTTATCGATTCAGGAAATCAAAACATCGTAAACGCTCGCATAAAGCGGTTCACACCGTATTAAATCAGAGAACTTTTATTGGTACCTATAAAGAAAATGCGTTGCATTAGGCTAAGGTGTGATTAGCATTGAATAAACGTTATAATAGCGACGTTTATTTAGCAACTGCGTCAAATTAATGTCAAGAGACTAATTAATTCCTTATTAAAATAGTTCGCAATCCAAGTACTAGCGCTACGGAAATAAAATTGTAAATAAGAGACAGGTGCGAGGACGTCACTACCAGTCGCCGGCTGATAAGCGAATGTGTGCCGGCCGTTCACCTGCACCGGCAGACACGCTCTCCATCCCTTTCGCATTCGTTAACAACATTAAAAGCTGGAACGGGACGGAAACAATCGCACACTCACAAAGGAAACAATACGTTATACGATATATTCAATTTATGCATAAAATGGTTCCATTGTAGTAATTATAGTGAAGTTATCCCACGCTGCAACAATAGGTCCAGTCGCGCGCAGTCGCTCCAAACTTGTTGGCGACATAGTCTACTAATGTTCTATGAAATGAAGCCTTACGTCTAAGACTGCATCTTACATAGAAATTGTGGGAAAATATAAAGTAAGAACACTAGATGTTTACATGATAAATGTATATTTGGAAGTGATTGTCACAGTAAAAGCAGATGTTCTATACTAAAAATTCAAAATAAAATAGTTCTAATATGGCCAGTATCACATCTTACAACATCCACCCGTAATGACCATATTCAGAAGCCTTAGTAATAACAAACAAACACTGTAACATATAGAAAAACATTGTAACATAAAGTAACTACGCCTTAACTAAACCTATACTATTGATACACCTTTGATGTGCAACTTTCCCAAGACATTTTGTCAACACGTCAGCTAACAGGTCACTGGACTTAGTGTATTGAAGCACAATCACATTTTCAGATACCTTTTCGCGAATAAAATGGTACCTAACATCAATATGTTTCGATCTGCCGTGGTGTATAGGATTATGAGCTAAGTTCTGCGCACTCTGACTGTCACTGCAAATGGTTATACTAGGATATTTAATATCACATACCTCGGATATCAAACGACGTAAGTAAATAGCCTCTTTCGCAGCATCAGTCAACGCCATGTACTCGGCTTCGGTAGAAGACAGCGCCACTGTAGGCTGCTTCTTCGATGCCCACGAGACAGGTCCATTTGCCAGTTTGAAGCAATAACCTGTGTAGGAACGACGATCATGCACACAGTTCGCAAAATCCGCGTCCGTATAACCTACGAGAAGTTCTCCTGTCTTCTTATAAATAATAGAATGATCTATAGTGCCTTTTAGGTACTGAAGTACTCGTTTCGCTGCCACCCAATGCGTGCTGTTATATTTGTTGTTATACTGACTAAGGTAGCTAACAGCAAAAGCAATATCAGGTCGAGTATTGACAGCAAGGTACATTAGACAACCTATTAAATTCAGATAGGCATAATGATTATTCTTACAATCCGAATCCTGAAGAGCACCTATTTTGCTATTCGCCAAGGGAGTGTCGTACTCTTTTGCCTGCCCTAAATTGAATTTTTCTAGTAGGAATTCAATATATGACTTTTGATTGACTCGTATTTCACCATTTTCCGTTGAGATATTTAATCCCAGATAATATTTCAGTGGACCTAAATCTTTTAATGTAAAATATTTTTGTAAGTCACACTTGACAGCGTCGAATGACTTTTCATTCTGGTAAAAAACAATGATGTCATCCACATAGACTGCTAACAGGATTAATTCTGAACCAAGGAGTTTTTTATATACGCATGGTTCAGTAGGTAATCTAATAAAACCTATTTTACTCAACACTTCATTGAGCTTAATATTCCACGCGCGAGGAGCCTGTTTTAAGCCATACAGGGACTTTTGCAACAGACACACTTTATCTTCGTCACCTTTGCTCTTAAAACCCGGAGGCTGGTCCATGTAGACTTCTTCTTGAAGATCGCCATTTAAAAAGGCGGTGTCGACGTCTAAGTGTCGCATCTTCAGGCCCATTTCTGCTGCTAAAGCAATCAAAACGCGTAAGGAGGAATTCCGAATTACCGGAGCGAAGGTTTCATAGTAATCGACACCATGAACTTGATTATAGCCTTTCGCGACAAGTCTAGCTTTATATTTGATTATATCGCCATGGGCATTCTTTTTTAATTTGTAAACCCATTTGCATGGTATAACCTTCTTATCTGGCCTATTCACCAGAATCCACGTTTTCTTTTCCAGCAAGGCCTGGTATTCATCTCTCATAGCATGATACCAATTATCTCTATCTACTGCATTCACCGCTTGTTGATAAGTAGTCGGTTCATCCATTTGAGAGGATATAGTCTGCATACAAACACAGTTGGCGGCAGTATTGTGGATTTTTCTAGGTCTCAGATTATAGCGTGGTTCTGCAACCTCAACATCAGAATCACTTTCTTCTAATTGTTCTGGTGACGGGGCAAACCCAAGTTGACTCGGCTCAAAGTCGGCAACAATACTTGGTCCAGGTATCGGATCCTCTCTACTATTTGTTGTAGAGTCGATCTGTGAACATAAAGGTAAACGTGCCGGTTGTGGCACATCCACCCGTGATTGAGGACTAAGGAATAAGGGTACACGTGCCGGTTTGAGCGCACCAGGCGCTAACTGGTATTTGACACCCTTTCCTTTTTCCTCTAAATCCCGGAAAGTGTCTTCAAAGAAAACCACGTCCCTACTTTTGACAAGTCGTCTAGGATATTTTGCATCTCGGAAGTAATAACTATTGGGATCGTCAGAATAGCCAACAAAAATATGCTCGGTTGCCTTCACGTCCAACTTCTTCCGATTACAATCGGGGACATGAATCAGAGCTCGACATCCAAAGACTCTTAAGTGTGATAGGTTCGGCTGTTTACCATACCACAGCTCAAAAGAAGTCTTACCTTCGAGAGCACGGTGAGGAGTCCTATTCTTAAGATAGACTGCAGTTTCCGTCGCATCTTGCCAATATGCTGGAGAAAGAGAACTGCCAGAGAGCATAGACCTAGCCTTCTCTATGATCGTTCTGTTGATCCTTTCAGCGATGGAGTTTTGCTGCGGACTATAGGGCACTGTCGTCTGATGCTGAATTCCTTCCATCTGTAAGTAATTTGTAAGGTCAGTATTGACATATTCTGTCCCGTTGTCGCTCCTCAACACTTTTATTTTTAATCCCTTTTCTCGCTCCACTAGGGATTTGAAAATACGAAATTTATCCTTTACTTCAGCTTTTGAAGAAATAAAGAATGCAAAGATCATACGAGTAAAGTCATCTATGAAAAATAAGACATACTTACTTCCTTGAAAAGACGTCTCTGATAATGTACAAACGTCAGTATGGACAAGTTCTAAAAACTGAAGTTGCCCTTTTATACGGAATCCTTTTGAAAGGCTTCCGACTCAGTTTTCCTTCTACACAGGCCACACATGGTTCCTTGTCAACTGTTGAATAATCTATGCCTACTACCTGGTCCTTTTTTAAGCGATCCATCCCAATGCGGCATAGGTGACCTAAACGTTTATGCCAGAGTTGATACCTGGACACGTCAGAGTGCACATCAAAAGCAGATAATTGACGTGGTACATTGACTGTACAATCCAAAGAATACAGCCCACCACAGATCGAACCATGTAGCAAAGAAATACCTGTACAAGAAAAAACACTAGAGTTATAAAAGTTACAACCAGATTTATCAAAAACCACACAAAAACCGTTATCAACTGCTTTCTTTACTGAAATAAGATTAGCGTTCAAATTAGGTACATGAACAACGTCACTAATCTTCGTAACCTCATCACACATCGTAATAGAAATATCGCCAACGCCTTCACTGGATAACACCTCTCCATTAGCAATTGTCACTTTGCCGGTGGGATATCCTTTCACGTTCTCCATCCATTCTCGTCTTGAAGTCATATGGGCCGACGCCCCAGAATCTATGTACCATTTAGTACTCTCCACGTCACCAATGACATTCAACGCACTTAAAGAGTTTCTATGATTCTCAGATTTCTTTTTCTTGTCCTTCTTATGGGGACAGTCTGGACTCTTATGGCCTGGCTCCCGACAGTCGTAACAGATAATCTGTTTCTTAGTTTTTGATGAAGATGGCTTAGATTTCTGATTAGTCCGTGTTTTCAGGGCAGTATCCTGGTTATTCTCCTTTGGTTTATTCAATTCATTCAACAATTTCGTCTTTATCAAGTCAACAGTAATTTCTACATTTGAGTTCTCCAATGCCATAACAAGAGGGGCATACTGTGGAGACAAACCTCCAAGAAGAATAGCTGCGATTGAAGCATCTTCTATGATCTTGCCGATATCGGCAAGGTCCTGGACTGTTGACATAACAGCATTAATGTACATTTCTATATCGTTGAAATCATCTAGACAGTACCTGTACAACTTCCGTTCGAGGCTTATTCTACGTCCTAAGCCTTTGTCTTCATACGCAGAGGACAAGGCTTTCCACGCAGCTTTAGCCGTTTCACAAGGTCTGAGAAGGGTGATTGCCATACCATCAACTGTGAGACAAATTTTCGATAACGCAATCTGATCGTCACGCAACTTTTTCTCAGCGGTAATTTGACTACCTTCAGGGTATCCGGCAACAGTTTCCCATAAATTTTCGTGTATTAGGTACATACGCATCTTGAATTTCCAAACACCAAAACCGTCTCTGTTTACTAGCGGTTTTATTGCAGAAATTGAACTTGACATTATTTCACAGCTAATATGTCAAAGACGAAAAAATGAAAAATAAGCGAAATTATAATTTTCGCGACTTTCAACAAATATCTTTTACACGCACGTGTTAAATATTTAGTGTTCTTTACCTTTTCGTGCTGATAACGTGTGGGAAAATATAAAGTAAGAACACTAGATGTTTACATGATAAATGTATATTTGGAAGTGATTGTCACAGTAAAAGCAGATGTTCTATACTAAAAATTCAAAATAAAATAGTTCTAATATGGCCAGTATCACATCTTACAACAGAAATGCTTTCATTAATAGACGGCATCGGATTCTATGTAATGAGTCGTTAGAAATGTTTATAGGTAATTAAGCGACAACAGGGGCCATCAATTTCTAACCAGAGGCCGTTACGCACTTTATTTCAGACGAACGCTGGCTATCGACTTTATTTATGAATACAGCCAACGTCTGTAATAAACACCCGACGAATGAAATCTTACAGTGTTACCACAAATATATTAAACAAGTGGTTAACAGATTTTCGAGAGCGTTACAACAAATTCATGTTTAAATCTCTAAAATTACACTCGCGTTAAACCTCTAAAACTGTAAGGGTGGAGTGTTTATTTTTGACACACACCTGTTTATATTTAGACACTTCTAAATATTGTTTTTATGGTAACACCAAGACCGTTAATGGTCGATACCTAGTTAAACCAAGTGGGCTAATTATAATATCTAATGTTGTGATAACATAACACGCACCATTACGTTTGCCGTTCGATTGGCTGTTCAGGTAACCAATCATGTAAATTTTTTGGATGTTTCAAGTCTCAACCACAGCTAAGATTTTTGTAAAAAACTGTTTAGATAAAGCACTTTCATTCTCGATTCTGCGTCAAAAACATCTTGGATATAAGCGTATCCCATGCCGCGATTTTTATCGCATTCCATGGAAGAAATTACCCCAATCGCCACACTACATCGCTTGGCGATCGCAGATTTTGTGGGACCTCTGCAGCAAAGACGCTGCTGTCCATTACTGGTCAAAGCTGTTATGTTCACAATCCCTTAGTCACTCACGACGACGACGAAAACGACACTCACGGAAAGAGCCCTCTCAATTTCAATTTCTTTATTCGGGAAACATTCAGTCCAAAATAGCTTGGCCCTGTTCTACTCTGACGAAAACCCACGGCACGGGAAATAATAAAGATATTATTGGTAGAAATACACGTTTTAGACGGTAACATTAGTAAACATGGACGCATAGCATAGTGACATGTGTCTATAAAACGTTTTCAATAAATAATATTATGGTATAAATTGTAAGTAGTTGTTAGTAACTGCGTAAATTAGATTTTAACTCCTATTTTAAAATAAAATATTAATCTATTCCATTCCTACACGTGACACGGCATCCATTCTTATACACAAGGTTTTCTTAAGCGACTTTTGAAAGTTTTCACTTTTATAATAGCGTGAAAGATAACAAATTAACAACAATTCGGACAGTGGAATGTTTTACGCACAACAAACGCCCATGCAGCCGCTTTCTAAGTTTAGAAATATTCTATATTAGAAGTGAATAAAGCACTTGGAAAGCTGAATGTGGTGCCAAAGTTAAAATTTATTGTCAGTTCACCTGATTGTGCAAACAATGGGTAGTGCCGGAAGCCCATACAGAATGATTTCGTCGTGCTTGTTAAACAACTATTTCGTCTATAAACATTAACTGTCTGACGGACATTTCGTCAAAACTAAAAGTTAACTAGATGGCGAAAAACAAACAGGAAACACAAATAGTGTGAGAAAAGGAGGTTTAGAAACAAATGCAAGTGATAGAAGATGGCCATTAAATTTTTTAGAGAAACTATAGCAATGCAATAGAATTTAGAACACAAAACAAATCACATAGAAAGCTTAAATTAGTACAATTAGCCAGACGGCATCTTCGAATAACAATGCGACTGCCAGTAGAGCTTAAGGTTGGTACTGACCGACCGGGAGTATTTGCAATATAACAATATGAATACCAACGAGCATTAAATTCATCAATAAATACTTCAAGACAAGTATCACCGGGAACAGTGTGACCATTTGAAAAGGTTATTAAAGGTTGCGACGTACATTACAGTGCGGACACTTATGACACGGTGTAACAGGTTCCCCGATGTATCAAGCGAAGACCTGGTGGTCGATCCTCGAAGGCAATAGTCCAAGCGAATACTCCTAACATTAGTACTTAAGCTAGCACAACTGCACATTTGTACCTGATGTAATGCTCAAAATAGAATTCCGAAGCAGAAGCGCGGTCAGTACCCACCTTTACGGTGCGCGGGTACAAGTTTTCGAAACCCCAGTTGCCACTGGTGAGTTTGCGCAAGCCTAACCGCCCGCGATTCCCACGCGGATTTCGTATAAACAGGTGGCGTTCAATGCAGCAATTGTTGACCGCTAATATTTGCCAGTCTTTAGGTTCTACGGAATTGGCGAAGCCCAAATAGGGTTAGGCATTAAGAAGGTGAGAAAGGTTTATACTTTATATAAAAGGTCAACAGAAGAATCTTTAGATCGGTATCTAAAAATTCTTCTGTTGCACGATTGTTCACCATTGTTTTGTATAGCACAACACGATTATTGTGCAGAAAATTTACAATTGGTGAGTCCTAAAAAAAGGTCCACAGCTTTAGGTGGAGTGAAAGGTTTAAATTTCTAACAATGAGTGATGAAGACAGAAGATTGTGGTACAAAATGAAAATGAAACACTAGCAAGTCAAGGAATAATAAACACAATCCCTTTGAACAACGCCAGAGGTCACCTGCTGCGCCTACAAATAAATTTACGGCTCAGCAGTACATTCTGGCCCTGGCACGCCTCTGCCCTTTAGATTTACTTCACATCCAAATAGCTTTGTGAATATCGCAAATTGCAAGGCTACCTTCATTTATTAGAGAAATACAATAGGCCCCGCTGTGAATTATGAAACCAAACTAATGTTACCATCGAATCTATAACTTTCAATGGGTTTACAGAACACTATCATCGTCGGCGTAGAATTAGATTATTTCCAATTGAGTCAGTTATACCTTAATATTTGGCTACGGGTTACCTCTGTCAAATTTTATGCAAACCTGAGAGAGTCAGACAAATTCACTTTCGCATTCTAAACATTAGTAAGGGATATAGATTTGCTGTACGCGTTCAGTGCATTACATTAAGGTTGTCAATGAGATTCATCATGAACATAAAAGTATAGATCATAAGCAGCATTGTCCTTCAATACTGTAAAGCTCCTAAAAATATCCACAGTCTAACCTGATTATTCTAACTCCATTTGTAAAAAGCGCTGCAAATTGCGCTATCGGAGAATTCCACTAGAGATGGCAGTGTTAAAGGCAATTTTCAAATTCCATTATGCAATAAGGTTATTCAAATTAATAAAGTGGGCATATAGATCAAACAAGCGGTGGTAAATGGATACTAGGAGCTGATCTAATTATGACGTACGCGCAGTAGTTAGGGGCCGGAATGCAGTAGCAGCAGTGCAAATTGCACCTCGTCCGAGCCGCCGGTAAGGTGTGCCGGCAACCTTCCATTCTCTGGCGAATGTGGCACCAATGCCGATGGGACCATTAAATATCCACCAACCGACAATCTCTACTGTGATGATATCCTATGTTTCTAGTGAGGATTATGTAGTGCAGTGGTGTAGCGGTTGCAATTGCTACATGATTATCGTTTCAAATTTCCTGTTCGATAAACCCATCTTTAGAAATTCTAGAGGAGAGAAGAGATATCTAAAGATGTATCTTAAAATAATATTGTTCTCATTCAAATTAGAAAGATAAAAAGTGAAGCAACTCTACCCCGCATTCGGAAAAACTAAACGGTTTGAATATTTTGTCGTTGGTAGGGTATACATATATTGGTAGAGATGAGAGAGCGTAATTTTATGTAGGTATTCAAATCTGGTTTCATTTCATGTCATGGAGCTCGTGGGCCCTTTTACTGATGCTTATCGAATTTAATCGTGTTAATATAAAGATGGGAATGATCATATAGGAAATGAAATGCTATATTTACTGGCAATAAATATTTACATATCGTAAATCAAACGACAGTCCATAGTTATACTTACGTTTATACAACGCGTAAATGCTTGAAATGGTGGGCTTGCAACTTCGCACTTCAGATTTTATGACCAAATAACGAAACGGTTACCAAAATCAATAGAACGTTGTTAGACGGGTATTTAGACGTATTGAGTGAAGTCGTAAACCTCGTGACCCCAATGAAGTCGACAGCAGGCTTGACGGATAGTTTGAGCAACGAAGGGAAACCGAGACGAGTATAATCGTACATGTGGATGATTGCGATTACATGTTGGGTGCGTGACGTATGGACAAGCATATTGAGGGCACTGTTCTAAATGTAGGTACTGCGAGTGGGAATACTATACGACCTTGGGCTAGGCGGCCACGAGCGACAACGGTCGCATGTCAATCACATTCTATTAGTTCAAAGCCACATCTATAAGTTCATTACGAGGTCAAGTACCAACCCGTTGTGCATAAAAAAAAAAAAAAAAAAAATACGTAGGTATATGCAATGATTTTCATTCGACCATGGTGGCATTTTAATTCTCAATAAAATTTGAATGAAGAATGAATCCAGCTATTGTTGTTTAGTGTAAAGGCGACACAAAAACCAATCATGTTGGTAAAACTGCAAGTACAAAAAACGATAACCTCAAATTTCAATTAAAAAACGCAATATTTATTAAAGTATAATTATCTAGATCTAATCTAAGACTCTATTTCTACAAAATTCCACAAACATAAATAACTATCGACGCAGATAGTTGAAACAATCGCCTTTTATCACGATCCAATATTGAACTAGCCGATTGAAACAACAACAGTTACGGTTTATAGATTCGGTCCGATTTGTAAATAGAATCGCTAAAGCTTCTGCTTTGATGCCATTTTCTTGTTAATACAGCCCGTGATCACCTCGCTCTCACCCCGAAGACAGATATAGGAAAACTGGTTCAATCTTGGACAAGGCTGGTGACAGCTCCCTCGATAAAACCAATGCATATCTTGTCTGACCCACATAGACATTTTGCATAGTTTGATCTATAGAAGGGCATACAGCTTGCTGATGTTGATATAATACTGTCTTTGTAATGAGAACGCTACACACCTTTGCATAAATTTGACTACGCAAAAGGAATAGAGTGTAGAACACATAGAATAAACTTGCTGTCTGTATTATCATTAGAGATCATAGAATTAGATCGAAATAAGTGTCACTAGAGAGCCATTTTTACAAGAAGCCTTTATTAAATGTAATTACTTTATATTCCTTACATGCGACACACTGATGTGAAAATTTTGAAAGATGTTGGGAGCAGTCTGTTCTATTTTGGTTTGGGCTGATACAACGCTGATATGAATTATATTTTGTATCGAATCAGTTTAAATGATTGATATATTTGCTCTATATAATATGCACATTACACTAACCTACAATATCATTAATTTGATTATACATTAATCTTACTCATATCAACATGACAACTAACTAATCTAATGATGGAGTAGCCTTACAGTCTAATCAGACTAGACAGAAATAAGTACTTAGCTAAATTTCTTCTGGCGCTTAAGCTTCCATCAGTATGGCCTTGAAATTACCATCAACCTTGAAATTGATTGCTATTGAATGCCGTGATTACAATGCCATCACGCAATGAACCAGTTACACAGCTCGCAGATAATGAGTTAACAATAATACCTAGTGAACTCTGAAACAAATCTCCTTTAGGTATTTAAATCAGCTCAAGTGTTTACGAAACGAGGTTACAAACTACAACTTACAAACAAGGTTACTCTAATATTATATTTGAGCAAAATTGCACATTTGCATCACATATGAAAGGTTATTAACGACGCCGCTGTAATTTGTTTCTTTATATTCTAAACTAATTAATATTTAATTTCAATATTGCAGTGATCCATAAGCCGTATCAAGTATCGACGAGCAATAAGAAATATTTAAGATACAGGAACGACAATCGTCGATTACGGTAGGCATGTGTTTCAGTAATACCAAGGGCTGGAAACTGGTATAGCAAGGAAATATAAATAGCGATTAATTTTACCCAAGATGTTCGCTGTAGCGGGACAACTTGGAATACAGCAATCAAGGAGACTTGAACCAATAAATCTTTGGCATTATGGCAGTGCAAACGATCGCATCGCGTGACTACAAAGTGACATTTGCATTTTAGTGTGACAAATTTCGATTGATCATCATTACATATGTTATTATGAACTTATAAATATATTGCTTGATATCTCCTGCAATAATTACACTTTTGCTTTTGGTTTGTTTGGAACAAGATGTTATCTCGCATGAAAGCGAACGAGCTTGTCGAGTAAGTGTGCAGCTGGCCATGGACAGAATAAAGAACATTGCAAAGCATGCGCATTGAATCTCTCCAATATTATTCAAATAAACGTCTATATTTTCTTTGACTATATGCGAAATTGATCTTTAAAAAACAGATCGGTTAGAAACGAGGTTTGATCTATAGTTTTTGTCGTTTCAACTTTTACCCAATTACTAAACAAAATTTGACTACTCAACTCCTATAAATTAATTTAAGGCCCTTCTACTATAATGCTTTGAATTCATAATAGAAAATGCATTTAAGAGAAACCATAGAACACCAATCATATCATGCACCATCCATATGCATTTCCAAGATCATCTCACTGTCATTTCCGAGGTTGTCAAGTTGGCGAATGTGTGCGTCTATTCGTATAGGTGAAGCTATAGGCTTAGTTGATAATTTTAAAATTTATGCATAGTAGGCGTTCAAACGACAGTTCAATTTTATAATGAAGTGGTACGCGGTCTCGGTTAATTATATTTTCAATTTCACAACGGCTGTTGCACCTCGGGGCACGCGCAACATTACATCCAGACAGTGCACGGCCAGTTTCTGTTTCTTCACCACTTTCAATCTTATTCTTCGTTATTGGATATAATTATAACGCATTTTTGTTGTTTCGGTTTGAGTGCATCGTTTCATTCCTAATTAGATTGTTATTAATGCAATACATTTTAACTCAGAAATTAAAATTTAAACAGTTTCAAAAGATTGTGCGAATTTTATGGTTTTGTATCTGAATAGTATGAAAATGCCACTAACTAAGCCATCCATCTAATGACTGACCACAACAACAACAACAACAACAAACAAGTTTCGGTCGGTTAATTTGTCAAACGAAGCTATTGTCAAATTTTACATTACGAGTAGCTGTTGTAGTATCGTACACCTTAACTGAGAGATGAGCTGCCGTGTGGTGAATGGCCAGATGCATCGTCCACTTAGATACCCCTCTAGACTCGAGAGTTGACTAACTGGGTGGTAAAAGAAGCATAGGACTGTGATGCTACTCAACATTTTTTGCAAAGCAAGGAGCTCAGCGGTAGGTTATCACAATCGGTGACTGATCATTGGCGCTAATTTTCATTGCATTTACCTACAAATGTACCTCACTGTTCACCTTAAATACTTCTCGCAGATGCGTTCTCACCCTAAGAATTCGAAAGTAATAACTCAATTTGAATTGCTCTCTTACCCTCCGAACACAACAATGTGCCCGGCCAAAAGATTTATACCACCAGTTACAACCAAACAAATCTGTACACTAAGAATATTATCTAACACACTCTACCTGTGTATGTATGAGTATAGTGGGTGTGAGCTTGAAGAGAATAAGAAATAACGCTATTTTTCGATAATTTCTAGAATTGGCACATATATATTATAATGAGTTAATGACAAAAGAAAGTTACGGCAAAAGAACCTGATAACCGAAGTCGGTCAGAAGCCAGCGTAGATCCATCTAGATGGGCATTAGACAATTTCTGTAAGCGCACGTAATTGCAGCAACTCTTTCTAAAGACATTAAGCACAGTATTCTCTTTATTCATGTGATGTTTATATTTATGCCATTCGGTAAAGAAAATTAAATGTATGTCGAAGTTCTAATAGATAACTTTTTATTCATTATACACAGTTATGATTTATAGACACAGAGTACACAATAGTTATACCCAATAAAATTGTAGTAAACATTATTTCTTTAATAGCTCGTAAAAATTCTTGGATTACAAGTGTCGAGACTCAGAACAGAAGTCGCATAAACATAAAATAACAAATACAAGCCTTAACATTGGCAATAAAATAATAATTATAAGCGTTAGCTACAAATTTCATTTATTATAAATTATGCAAATTAATGGAAGCACTCGTGGAGCAGTCACATTCGTTATTCATTTACAATT
Source organism: Oegoconia quadripuncta (assembly GCA_949316235.1). Lineage (NCBI taxonomy): Eukaryota > Metazoa > Arthropoda > Insecta > Lepidoptera > Autostichidae > Oegoconia > Oegoconia quadripuncta. Next base: position 17,833,891 of record OX438754.1, on the reverse strand, counting down.
AGCGAAGTTAAGCAATGTCTAGCTCGGTCGGTCCTTGGAATAGTCTACATTAGTGACATTTTCATTAAAAGTATTTCCGAGCTACGGAGGGCATGTTAAATAGTCAGTCCCGGTTGTTTCCAATTGAAGATAGTCGATAAGCCCAGTCGGCGGCTTACAGGGGGCAACATGAAAATACTGTCAGGTAACCACTGGGCCCGCGTGGTGATATAGGTATAGCCCACATCCTCTCCCAGAGAGAGCAGACTCTGCAAGGTTGATGCAAATTAATGTTAACGAATTTAAAAAGTGATGAGAAAAGTTCCCAGACCCGCCTCTCCTAAAAAAGAAATGAAAATGTTTTGAAAAAAACTTTTCATGCTTCACCATTTAAAGTAATTAAATACTTTATAATAACGTACAAAGGCTTTTAGTAATCAAATCATGTTTATTAACACGCAACTTTCGCGGAATATGGAATTTAATCCATTAACCTATTATCACATAATTTTTATTACTTTAGTGAAGTTGAGTGCTGTGCGGGTTGGCACCTAATAATAATAGAACCAACCCGTCTCTTCCCGTGGGTGTCGTAAAAGATGACTATAGGGACTTCCATTAAAAAAGCAAAACGTGATAGGGGGACGTGTGCATTTCTATATAGGTATTTCCAAAGAGGAACAGTGGATGTTGTTTCTTTTAAAACTTTTAATATTTAGAACACGTCAATGATTGGAATATCTCTGACCACCCCATTTGGGATAAAGGTCGTGACATTATGTAAGTATGTAATTAATATGAGTAACAGGAACCGTTAACCGATTTCATAGAAAGTGGAGATCATCTAGGGTAACAATCTGACTTCGGTGGAATAAGATGTTTCACTGATTGTATCTGAGCTGAAATTCAAGTTTTGGCCACGGTTACCCCCTGCCTGGCAAACGGATCACAACTCTGACCATTTCATTCACAACTTGGGTTATTATCGAAGTTGCGTAGGTGTATTAAACGAGGCCAAAGCAAAAATTTATATATACATAAACAGAAATTCAATTAAATAGAAACCTTAGAGAATCACGGCAAAGTTTCCAGTGCCTACAATATTGTGAAGCCGTACTGTCAACTGGCAAACGGTGTATAGCCACGTGACGGAAACCCGATCGACAAACTTATGCAATCACGACAGGATTTTAACGCATGACCTAATAAACTGCACGTAAAGCAATCAACAGTTTCCTGGAAAGCAATGCCTGTGAGGTCTACCAGTACTTCGAATCAATACGTACATAAAAAGGCACGTATTTACATATCTGAATACGAAACGTAGTTCAACGGGAGTTGATACAAAGAAGTGTAGCAAAAAAGCAGGAGCATAATGCGAACACGAGTTGATGAACGGAACGGTCACCTTCAGAAGATATATCGGATCAGTTTGTCACGGACATAGCAAGTCAAAGGATTCACAAATTGTTGTCCTTTTGTATTTAACTTTTGTTGTTGTTTGCGAGCAATTTATTACAATATACCTACAATGTTGCGATAGGTATACATGTGAAAATATCTATTTGTATTCACCTACTGCTTAGGGAGCCTTTCGACAAGGCTATTACTAAATCAGTAAATACGTCAATGTAAACGAAAGGGAAGAAAAAATCGATCGATAAAGTAAGTAAATGGATAAAGGAAGATGCTGAATTATCGTCTCGCATTAGACTTGTCCCATTTATCACTACAGTTTTAGCGGTTGAGACGCACAAAGGATAAAACATACTCGATGTAATACAATCGTTTATCGAGACGACGCGACACTGACGAATTCGATGCAAGATAACACTACACGAACACAGCCACCGCGTCGCTTTTACATCAAAAAGCTAATGTGTTTGAACAACCGGCACTTTTATGAGGGGAGATAGTAGAGTTGTTTTGTAACTAAGTCGATAAAAATCCTCAATAATAATATTGAAGGGGGTTATGATTTATTACATTTTGACCCTAGTTACGACTAAATCAAAGTCATAACGGCTATTATAGACAGAGAAAGACTGTTAAAGGGAGAGTAACTCTGAAAGATTCATAACATCTACATAGACGATTGCACACAATGTAACACATGGATGTATAAAAAAATTTGTGACAGCGATAAATTCAATAGGGGCCTTAATGACCATGGATATTCGATCGGCGCCGGTCTATGAGGTTTATTTTTTATAGACAAACAATTTATAAAGCTCGTGTGGCAATCAGGAGTTTGCACGAACGAGCTTTTATTAATCGGTTACACGGTTTCGTGGAACTGTGACGCAACGTAGCACAATTTCTGGTTTCGTCACAAAAAATATACTCTTTACATTATCTAGTTGATTTATATGCGACTCTGGAAATAGCTCCGTAATTAATTAGATTATTATCATACCAACAAAACTAGCCAGCTACTGATGCAATTTATTGTCTGTCTAAATATTGGTCCACAGCTTTTTAAGATAATCAACGTCGATCATTATTGAAGCGACTTCTGTCTTACGGTCGCTACATAAATATACTTGTGCAGTTTCTGACAGGACTTCTTCAACAAGGTTAAATATACGTAATTGAGGACAATTACAACGGTCTGTATCTAATGCTTTCTGATTGGCTAATAACTGTTCAGATCAACGAACAAACAGTAGGGACACTGTTGTTATTCATTCAAAATTGATTATTAAATTTTCAACAATGAACAAACTGATAGCTACGTTCTACGGAGATCTCTATATGTGCTAATTATGGTCTTGCCTTAGAGTTTCCAGGAATAGATATGCGACATTACAGTTCAGTTCTGATGACACTGATATGCAGTGACTGGCAGACTCTGGGTTAGTGTCTTTGACGATAAACAGAAAAATTTTGGTCGCAGGTAACCGTAAATGGTTGCCTGCTTAAATAATCTACCAAGACGTAGGATATATTTTAGAAAGAGAAGACTTTACTCTATTGGAATGGTAATTGAATCAAACATTACAACAGAAACCTGAAACATGTAGGTAGTTAAACCAGGAGGATAGAAATTTATGTTAGTTTTTTTTTTTTTTTTTTTATGCTCGACGGTTTCGTACTTGACCTCAATCACACCTGATGTTAAGTGAAGATGAGGTCGAAGGTGGAAGCGTACTGACCCGGAAACCCCAATACATTTGGGGGACTGGCTATCTTATCTCTGACAACCGGAACACAAGAATGTCAGTTTATATAATTACTCCAAAAGATGCTATTGTTAGGAAGAGAATAGTTTTTATTTAAAAATTGCCATTTTGCGATAGCTTCTTAATTAACAAAAAGCATGACCGGACCATCACAATATGTATAATTTTTATAAGTAGCCAACAGTGAACAAAATATTATTGGCAACAACATAAGCGCTTTTAAGGGTGATCAGAACAAGGTTCCCGCAGGAGGGAAGTCAAAGGCTGGTGAGATGAACGCAATGATTTGCTACGGCGATAAATCCAGCTGGCAGACGGGGACAGACCCGCCCGAGGCCGCCACGATAAGTGTATCCAATTACTACGATACCCTACACCGGACCTACACCGTAATATATCAGAATACAACGTTAAATATGATGGTAAAAAAATCTATTAAACTGGAATACATAGTGAACTACAATGTGGTGAAGAATAATATCCCAATTTACATACACAAAGATGGCTTTTTATTGTTATGCACTATAGGTCATGACTACGGAATTAAATGCGGATGACAGAACTAACAAGGATCTATCGTCATATAACGCAGACATATTGCTGATCAATAAATTCGTAAAACATTTCAATGATAATTTATTTCTGAAAATTGTATTATTCACATCCTGCAGATTTTAACGAAATTTCATTTTGGCACATGCATATTTTATGTATACTTAAACCTTTTTCCCAATTGTGCGTGTCGTCTCGTTTTACGCGAGAAACCGTTGTGGCGCTCGGATAATTAATTCCGTCCTGGACTACTTATGTTACCGATCGAGTACAAACCACAGCGCCCTGTAGTGGTCAAAGAACACGTTACATCGCAGTCGTGGTGTGGTATAAGCCGTTTGACATTGCCCCGATTTCACTAGATGTTATTTACCTCGAGATCTCACCGAGATCGATACCTATTAATACTTAAGGACTCGCTACTAGGTCGGAGAGACCCAGTCGTTTAGAATTACAATTTTCTTTTAATGCAACAAGCTACAGTAATTTGTCTGCTCTGGGTGCGGCAGAAAATTAGCGCTCAGCTCTTATAAACTTAGCATAAATCTGAGTCGTTTTCCCTTTCGCTGCTACGACACATTATTGGGTTATATTTTTAACTTATCTTAACTGCGTTCTCTCCCACTTACTCACACCCGTGATTAGTTTTTCTAGCATGATGTGCTGAGTGTAAAATTCACTGGACCGTGTCTCGTAATTCCACTGCTGAACGTCGTCTCTCCATGGCACGATTTGGGTTTCCAGGGGATGTATGTAATCGCCAGGAGCCATGGGCCCATTAAATAAAGAAAACTTAGAGAAAATATAAGTTCCAAATAAATTTCGCATGATAGGAACCCTACGAATCACGCCAGTCGCATATCAATCTCAGGCCGGAGCGTGCGTTTTTGAAAAAAAAAATAAACTACCTATACCAATAACTTCTATTTCACTTACCTAATTTACCCTAATTTTTTCCTTACGGTAAAAAAACTCATACGGTATGTTAAACTAAAATTCTTCTTGAAATAGTAAATTTAAGTACAATTGTCATATAACTATTACATAACAAAAGCCATTAGAAAAATATTTCCAAAAGGGTCTGTAAAACCCGGCAGTGACTACTTGTAGTTGCGACTCGTCAGTGTTAATGGGCTGCTAATGGCAGGACGCAATGCAGCCGCGCTGGGTATACCTGTTGTAAAGTACACCCTTAGAATGCCAGAAATTGCGCAGATTTTGCGTCAATATCCTCAAAAGAGAAAGTATTTTTTTTTTCAAACATACTGACACTTTTGTGTGGATTAGGTAAGAATATGTAGAGAATTAAGAATGAATAGCTTAATAAAAAAAAAATGAGATTAATCAATCATATTACTCCTACATTTAATAAGACTTGGCAAAAATCTATTATGAATAGTAGTATTCGTATGAAATTACATGCAAGTTATATGTTGTCTCACGTTTGCGGATGTTGTCTAGCCAATATCGTAGGTAATTTATTTGCATTGATAAAAATATGTTTATTCAACAAAAATAAATTGATAATTTACAAAACCTCCAAGATTATCGAAATATCATCAAGAGGACCAAGCGTGACCCGTAGTCCATAAAGACAGTAGATAGAGGATATGCAACTCTCTTACTCGCATAAAGTATGAACATGATAGCAGGTTTGTATCTCCTGTCGACTAGTCACTCAGGTAAGAAAGTTAAATACAATACAAATAAACTTTATTGTTCAACAGAAAAGAAAATACAGTTTCAGAAAAGTGGAAAGAATAGAATGTACAATTTGGCGACCTTATCACTAAAAGATATCTCTTCCATGCAACCTTTGGGAATAAGGACAGTACATTTGAAATAGGTAGGTTGTGCGGTATTTAATAGGGATGCAGATACAAACTACGTGAATAGATTTCATATATTTACATACACATAAATATCTTCAAAACCGGACCGATATTCATCAAACATGGAAAACACTATTATTAAAAAAAAAACCGTCTACATATCGGTTTTGGTGCTCCAATATATCAGACAGACACAGACAGACTGAGTTCTTTATAACACCCCCCCTTGTGTCGGGAGTTAAAAGTTCAAATACAAATCTTCTCAACTCTTTTTATACAAAATAACATTAAAGCTGAAAGAGAAAGCCGCTGAAACTTCGAAACTCGAAACCGTAATCCTCTTTCGTACGTCTCGGTTTAAATGTAAGTAGACTTCAAAAAGTAAGTGACCCGTATGGTTTTAAAGGGTCGACTGCACTCGAGCGAGAGCTGCGGTGTGGAGTCACCGGACACCACGGAAGAGCTCGGGTATCGTATCGCCTACCTATAAATCAGGCAGCACATCGCCCCCGGCTGCTCGCCCTGACCCTGCCGCCATTGTTTACTTGCTACTCACTGCCATTTAAGCGATCACCTTCAGATAAATTAACGTAACAACCGAAAACATAAGGCAATATTAACGTTCCATCAGATCGATATCAAGAATCGGTAAAAAAGCAACAAATTTTAACACATGAATAGAGTTAAAAGGCTTTTTGCTGCCAGATCTGACCTCGGCGCGTTTTCCATAATCAATGGTACAATCGACACAATGGCCACGTAAAAGGGTATAATGAGAACGCGATGCAGCGATGGTAATCGATCGAGGCTGGCCGGTCGGCGGTTGTGAGTTTTTAACTTGGTCAGATAGTAGCGTTCGGTGAATCGGCTGCGTGCTGATTCGGATCGAGGCCTGCCGGGTCGCTGGGCAGAGCGGGTTGCGATGCTCGCGGGTCGATTAGCGCGCGTCACGAGTTGCAGCGAATCAGGCTATGCTGCACACGCAATGTCGTCCGGCGTTATAAATCCTAACCATTCCACAGACTTGACACTAATGCTGACATTCATAGACGTATTCTGAGTTAAGGTGAAATTCATAAATGTCAATTTGTATGGAAAATTGACAGATGGTTCACGGTTAGTTTCGTCTCTGAACGTCAGTTTGAAAGACCAGATCTATCAAAAAAAATTGCAGCTAGACAGTAGTTGTTCAAGGTTAGTTTAGTTTCTAAATGTCAGTCTGAAAGACCAGATCTTTAAAGAAATGCGCATGTAGGCACTTTTCGGAGCTATTTATGATTTATATAAATTATCGCAGTCAATATCGGCTGCTAAATCCGATTTTGGATGAGTTCGCGATTAAAATACCGTTTACACCGCCACGAACTCGTCATAGATGTAATGTGTCTCTAAGATCATTAGTGAAACGAGGCAACAGTCTTCCGCTGCGAACCGTGGTGGGTTATTACGTACTTTACTTTCTTGTTATCGATTACGTTCTGACTTGTGATTGGTTGGCTCATTTTTCTCTGGGTAATTTGACGTCTTTTCATTTGCCACTGTTATCGATGACCCGTTGAGTCCGTTTTACGGTTCTCGGGAACTGTAAAGGCACCCTACCCGATTTCGTGACGGTAGTATAAAATAAACGGTAAGTCTGAATATATTTTAAAGGGTCCTTTAGACTGAACAACTTTTTCTGTGAAACCATTGAAATCACGAAAAATTGTATATTTGGTCTCATGGTAGAAATAGTGAAGTATGTCCAGGTAGATCGAAGTATTAATGAGTCCTCGCATTACGCTCGGTATATTGCATGGTTAAGTCAATAAGAAAATGTAATAGAAACGCTAGAGGCCCTCCAATAACAATAAGTATTTCAACGTTTCATTAGCAGTAACTTAACAGCTGCGAGTTGCACATTACGTCAGATGTTTGCGCGGATCCGCGATGTTTTCACTTTGCTGTCTGCGGGACCATAAATCATTACGCGCAATGAAACGACTTCCGAGAGAAAACTCCACGCTCGATTCAATCTAGAAATGGGATTAAGTGACAGGAAAAAATCAATACACTGTGGCGTCCATTCTAATAATACTTCTCTAACCTGGAACTAACTGTAAAATGGCGATATATCTTGCTCCGAAAAACAATAAGATAGATGTCTTATTTGGTCATCTTTCAGTCATGTTCGATTCTGATTCAGTCATGTTCTGCTTTAGTTGTGTTTCTTGCTGCATTAGATATGTTCCGCTTGAGTTCTATCCTATTTTGATCATTTCCAGCCATCGTACCACGTAAAAAATGTTGTGTTCGATCGCTAATAATTTACCGTTTAGCTAACTGCAATCGAATGCAAATTTTTACGTGGTGCGGCAACTGGTTTGATAATGATACCACAGGATTCAGGCAAGGAAGTTGATCCCTAGAGGGTCAAAAATACACTTTGAAATTCATACGCTTCAATTTTCTACAAAAATTTTTACAAGGGCTCGTTAACGGGACATCCAAAAATAATGAAGCATAAACAGTAAAAAAATAGCCGGCAAAAAATTGCTAATCCTTTAAGATAGTAACTATGAAAAATGCCATATCGATAGGTAAAGTTTGTTTTAAAAATTCTTTATCTAAGCTCATGCCGACATTATATCATTGTAATGAGCGAAGAGGCTATTGATATTTATTACATCCTTTATAAATTCCAGTTAATTCAGCTACAAAGTATGAAATTTAACCACAAAGGCAATCGGTACCCTTAATAGAACCAGCATTACAAGTACACAGATCATCTGTTATAGCCCATAACGCCTTCCATGTAACAATACTCATTAACAATCAATCAGGTGCAGTGGATGCGAATCATGCCTCGCGGCGTGTACGTCCTTTGTGGCTCTACGCCAAGCCTGATTACACGGCGTGCGCTCGAAAATATGGACCAATCATAGACCGATGTCATTCCAGATTACTTAGCTGCGGGCGGCATATCAATTATTATACGGTTTACAGAGCCTCATGTGTGACCGGTATCATTGGTACACTCATTCCCTCAGGGTGAACATATCCGTTTATTGTTCGCGAATACTCGACTCGATCTGCGAAACTCGGAAACATGGAAGTAATGCTAGCCGTCATGTACGGTGTCAGTCAGACGCACCGTTCCCCGTGGCGTTTGCGTAACAGCATAACAATGGTCATTTGCAATCAATCAAGTGAATTCCGGTGGGTGGCTTTGATGGCTTGCCATACAAAATTACCCCTTGCGGTCAAGTTACAAAATGTTGTGATACTTGTGATATAGCAGCATAAATTAGACTTAAACACGACGTCGTGATCGATTTAGAGTGGACCTTTCAACTTTAGATATGAAAGTTTGAATGTGTGGAGCGTTAACCGCAGCGGTCGGGACGAAGATGCGATGAACATAGGGTTTGGAAATTGTGGTGGGACTTGATGGCTGTGGTTGGCGGCACGCGCTCGGAACACGTACGGGCAATTGAAAGGTGCGCGAGTTATAGCTGGAAATGCGGGGCGATCGGGCCGCAATTGCTGCTGGCGGGCAACTGGGCCCAGCCCCGCAAATCCCGCCACACAATGCGCCGCGCGGAGATAACGACGCGGCCGGCCCGTGTCGCTCTTCGCGGAACGCCCACTCCACCCCGGGCGCACCGATATTATACATCGATAACCCCAATGTCGTATCGATATCTTTTTTATGTACTATAAATCATTGCTCACAAAGAGGAAGCCGTCAGAGATGTTGCTACCTAAATAAGTAATCAACGGCTTTAATATTTTAATAAACGGCTGAAGAATCTTAATGAACGGCTTATTAGAATCTTGTATGCATGTGAGTATTGTCGGTTATTAACCTAAACCGTTTCATTATGTGTATCCGGTAGTTAGTAACATGTTGCGAATGGTGTATGGGATGTTGCGACACAAACTTGGCAGAACACTTAATAAATCCGGTCAACGTCCCTACGCAAGAAAATTATTGTCAACTCCCAAAAATGGACGATGGCCACGTGGAATGTTAATCGATAACATGCCTCGAATATGAGGAAGAAAAAAGTCCCTTGACAGCGGCAGTCGTGCGTGCTCCACCGAGCCCAAAGGATAATCTGACGAATTTTGATGGTCGAATTATGTCGTTGATTTATTAATGAAGCGAGTATTGTTTATAGAACTTCTTTATTGGTGATACATCGAAAGTTTCCATACTTCGAAAATTTATAATATGATTGATTGTTCCAAATTAATTAAGCCGGTTATTGTGATCTTTTCAAGCGTTATGGTTCGTTATTGAATAATTTGAATACTAAATAGATGCAGTGGGCGTCTGACATTTGTGTGTTATCCTTCGCTGTTAATTTTGGAAGCTATTATGAAATTATTTGGGTGGCTGCTTCACGAATCGACCATAACCAATAATTGGGTCACAGGTGGAAGGCGAGCATCTCTTTCCTTTGCTGATTAGCAAAAGGGGTTTCCTTCTCCAGGGCGTAACTACATAAATAAAATAAATAAACAGGGTGTTGTTCCATTACTGATATTGAACTTTTTTGATTTGAGTAGGTATAGGCATTGACATTTAGACTGTACGGACGGATACGTATGTTATTTAAAACATTCGGTTTTGTTTGACAACATCTGTCTGCTTATCAGGAAATATTACTATTAGTCATTTTTAAGCCCCAACGAAAAACGACGGACGTAATGTATTTGACGGCGTTGGTATGTGTGCTGGTCTTTTTATGTTTAATATTAACTAGGGGAATTATTTGATGAAAATCGGTTCAGCCGTTTATAAGAAGCTGTTCACTGTTACGACTCTTACTGACTTACTGAGTCCAATCCTTTGTGTTGCCATCGGAAGGGCTCTAATTCCCAAAATCCCCATTGGTTTTCCATCAAGTTTATCTAGTCCTCACGATATTTAGCATGAGAAATGCTAGGCTTGTAAACATGTTGACCTATTTATGTTGCGTGTAAAGTTAACAAGAACGAATGATATATGCGATACGACACAGATATCGATGTAATAGATCCATTTATTACGAGCCGCTTTTGTTTCAAACATTTCTTTGGAACACAATAGGACACGGAGGTCGTCACTCGTGGGAAGATCTGAGATAAGTCCACAATCGTACTTTCATCCGATCACGCATGATTTAAGTGTGAACCCCACAAACAATGCTAACAAAGAGTCACGTGCACAAACAAAAATATACAATACATGTGTTTCTTTTGTTTGCTAATGAATTATCCACTCTATACCTAAGAAATTAGATTCGTGTGTTCTTACAGTTATATTTAGATGCACATGCAATTTAAAATATCTGATCTAACATCTGTCTGCATGTAAAGTATTAGTTTTTTCCATACGACTCGTTAAAATGAATCGTTTTCTATGTATTAAAACAAGTGGGTTTCGTTTTTATCTAGTTAATTAATAGATGAAATCCGATAATGGCAGATACTGTTATCTGTATTGAGTATACAGACAATTCCGTTACAAGTTTCTCAATTTTCACAACGCACTAACTACTTTAATCTTATGATTTCCTTCCAGTATTATTTATATTACTCGACATATCTTTCATCTTTAAACAACTTCCTTTCCTTATCTTTAATCTCTTAACACCTTCCTTTGCTTATCAACTCATCTTTGTAACATTTTAACATTATTTATAATCATACATTTATAATTTAATAGCTAGTAACGACATCAAGTCTCTTCAAAGGACGAAAATCTTTGTAATAGGGAAGACAGACAGCATTGATGCCGTACGGTGGCCCCTCTTAAAACTTTCCTCGTTTTGGGTGGCGATAAAACAAAATGGATATTTCAGTCGACAAGGCACGAGGCACACCTACACCCTATGACGCGATCGGGTGTTAGTCATGAAAATAGTAAACAGTAGCAGAAGTTTATACAATCCAGGTTGCCATTTATAGCTTTACGTTCTTAATGCAGAGGCAAGACATCCTCTGGTAGCACGGGCTATAATTCACAATACAGGACTACTGTGACTTGTTAAATAGTGACGAGATTAGGATTGTTTGATTTGTCTTTTGACATGCAGTCGTTGCTTTTTGACAAGACCGTTGTTGAATTCTGTACCATCAGCGTTCAGGTACAGAACTCAGCAACGGCACAAGGTGAAATTTTCGAGTTTGGTCTTGTAAATCTTCTTTGTGAGTACTATATGATGATCAGGTCCTGTTGATGGAAAATGAAAGCTAGTTTTTAAAAAGTATTTTTAATGTAGAACGTATTTAATTCATGTCATCATATGCGTCTATCTCTAATTAATAGGAGCCCCGAGGACTCATCGATTTGAACATGGCTTAAATGGGTAGGATGATGGGTGATGAACTTGATTTACTTGTTATTACAATACTATAATCAAATCGCGTATAACCGAACGGCGATATCGCCGGTACTCCCGAAAATGTTGCAGTAGCGCCACCACGCACGATATAGTGTGGTAGCACGCAATATTTCTTTATGTTGTCTTTGTTTCAAATTACCATACGTGGAACTTTGTGAAGATGGATAAGGTAGGACTTTAATGTAAAAACTCGGCTACGGTTCTGTCAGATGCATGCTTATTATTGTGTTGTGTGAAGTCACAGGTGAATGCGGGAGCGCCGCACCACGTGATCATCAACGACGTCAACTGCTATTATTGATTTATCGATGTATCAACGGATTTTGATTCGTCACTATCATTTAAAGAATTTCTTGCTGATAGTTTATATAAATAATACAAGTGATAGTTTATATTTTATTTTGAAATATATGCGGAGAAAGTCGCGGACGGACAGCTAGTTGTGTTATGGCAGTTGTTGTGTTATATAAAGGAAAAATGACGATTCACAATTTCGCATTGCGAACAATAACGTAAAGTCGAAAATAATATTTGTCGCAGGGTAAGCGAGGGAGAACGTGACAAATGCGTCATACGAAGATGACCCCATCGGCGTTAAGGCTTCTCCCCGCTCCAATACCCTGAGTTTATGGGCGGCGCAGGGAACATAAGTACACGGCTGGAAATGGATCGAATTGTTTATTTTTTGTACAAAATCATTCAATATCTATTATTTTGTAGGAATCTCATTTTCATATCGTTTTGGTTAAAATTGGCAACAGTAATACGATTACAATTGGAAAAATTACGCGTAGTTGTAGACATTTTTTTTCAGATCTGTAAATTAAATTGGAATTTGGAAAGGATATCACTTCGTTCTTCCATTTCCACTACTTTTCTGTCTTAAAAAATGTTACAGGTGACGTAAAAACCGTTCAAAATATTACTCAGATTCACGAGATTTTGCGGAGGACAAATTAATAAGAACTTTGCACATAGAACCTAACAGAAGGGCCAGGGTGCCTACACACAGCGCGGGGCGACCGACGAACTCTGCTGGTTCAAACCTGCTATGATAGGATATGGGTTTTACGCGATCCGATGGTGAGCATCATATCTATCTACTCCAAGTTAAAAAAAACTATAACTAATTATAATCACTTGATCGAAGGCGATTTATACACTAATATACAACCTAATCTTTGAAGACATTATAAAATCATACATGTATAACATATTACTTCCGGTCGTCGTCGACCTTATTTCGGATGAATTTATATCAAAATAAGTAATTAATTAATAACATGTTTATTACCAGGAAACCCATTAATAATGTACTAAATCGTTCATATATACGTAATAATTCAAATGAAATCAATGTATCTTTAATAGAATTCATAAATTTAAATCAGGTATTCTACAGCGGATTGGTCCAAATTGAAATCCTTGGATACAGTTGTGGACTAAAGATTGTGTTAATTGTACAGAATGCTTTCTGTGCGGTCCATACAATTCCTACTTCGTACAATGACATCAGAAGGAAGAAATTTGTACTAACAGTTTACTTAATGCGTCCAATTCCTTAGTAACTTATTATCTGTATCTGTGGTCGTATCAGTCAGCCAGCAGCATGACAACCTTTTTTTTTCGAGCACTAAACACCCCGACGGGTATCGAACCCGCTACCTCCGTTTTGTAAACCATATGTTTTCGTTGAGGAGGCGAAATTATTTGGTACAACTCGTAATCCGTTCATTATTTAAGTTTTATTATTACCATTTTCACATATTTTTTTTCACTTTATGTGGATATCGTACATACCACCGGTTGCTTGGATACTAGTCACTACGACTATTTGGTAGGTACTGAAAAATCCAGGCCTACAACTCCAATATGCCTGGCTATGTTATCTCAAAGTGTCGGACAGCAATTCTATCAACATACTTTGGAACAGAAGTTACGACGACGACGTATGAAATCAATTTTTGAAAATCAACAACCGGAACAATGGAAAATCTATTTTCATTTTAATTGCACAGCCCGAGAGTTGAATAACCCGTTTGTACGGCAAAACATCGAAGCTATAAAATTATATATACACTAGCTTTCCGCCCGCGGCTTAGCCAACGTGGAATTATTTAATCGCGGATTTTTCAAGGATGAAAGTAGCATGTGTCCTTCTCCGCGTCCTGGCTTCCTGTCTGTCAATCTTCACAATGATCGCGTAAACGATTCAGGCGTAAAAGCCGGATAAACAGACTTATGCTTTCATTAGTGTTATTCCTCTATGATAGTAGGTAACTCTGATTTATAGCAGACTCAACCTGCTCCTTTTTGGAAGTGGGTTAATAAATATCCTATGTGTTTCTCCAGGTTCAATGCTACCTCTCTGCCCAATTTCAATACGATCGTTTCAACAGTTTAGATATAGCACTAACGACTCATCCCGGCTTCGCACGGGTGCATTACTTTCTATAAATAACATTCTGAAAGAAATTCTTTAAAAGAAATCCCACGAAAGATTCAGGAAGTAAAAGAATTATATTTTTGTTTTAAAGACTTTCAAAGATGGTTCAATCTGTAGCCGACTGTACATCATTTAATAGGTAATATTATTAACGTACGATTTAGATTTTGCATGTATTATTGTTAATGCATGCAAACTGTTGGAATAACTTACAGCGGTCATGCGTTCAAGGATGGTCACTGAAAACGACAAGAAGGTCACGTTGTACGATTGCATCAGATAGACTGGCATTTTGTAAACAATACCTTCAACTTTGTCACAAGAGAGTTCAGGTTTACAACATTTTTACTAAGAGAAACCTTGATTGTTCTCTTTGATTAATGATTAGGTACACGTTCAGATACCGTGTCCTCGAACTAAACAGAACTATCATAGCGAAGCAAGTTTTTTTAAGTGTGAGTAAACTAGAATACCTCATTTGGACATTTGAAAATGTCTAGCAGAAAATGAACCTTAGGGAAAAATCCAAATTGACGGCCTCAGATCTCAAATGGGCATGTGGTTCCCGGCAGAGTGGAATAGAACTAAACGAACGCGAGCATAGCAGCATAGACCCATGGTGGCAGCAGCGTCATTAGTCGAGAGTTCCCAGAAAAAAATCTGCGATGGCTAACCTGATGTGCATTGCGTATGTCCAGTATTGGACTTTTCACAGCCTCTCGAAACTCTAATTCGGTTGAAATAGGCATTTTTAAAGGGCCGCCTAGTAGCACCACTTATCGCAAGTCTGTCTCCAAGCAGCAATGTTTTGTTTGAGATAAATTAACCAGTTCCGCAGATAAGTTCGGGGTTCAGGATGAGCGAGCTCCACATTCACCCTTCATTTAACGTCAAGTGTGATTGAGACCAAGTGCTAAACTGTTGTTGGTAAATAAAATATAATTTGGAAATATATGAAACTGGATACGCGTTTGACCATAATCTGACTTGTTGAAAACTGACGATGTGGTTGAAGATGAAGCATACGGTCCCAGTATGTCCCAGTCCCAGATGATGATGACTGACTGACTGACTGACGCCGGAAGAGTTCCATGCTTTTGCTAAAAAATACTTTTTGGAAAACGGAGAAAATATACCACTCTTAAACAGTATAGTAGGTACTACGCATCTATGTCAGAGTCAGTGAAAAAAAATCATTGAATCTCACCAACGGAGGGTCCGATTTCAGGGGACGTACGTATCACTTGACATAATTTATTGCTTTATTTTGCTCCTTTTCAAGTACGCACTATGGGCTTCGTATTCAGCACCGCAGCTACTTCACTTTCTTGCTAACATACGCCACATAACCGTGCCAAATCGAAGTAACCAAAAATAGTTTTAGCTCCATGCCATAAATTACTACGAAATGCTAAGCTATTTCTCTAGCGAGACTGGTAGCAAGTTTGTTTTCGCAGTGAAATATTACGAGTGAAAATTTTATAATACGATTGTGGTGCGTATGGACGATGAGGTGTCCCTATAGCATTTATTAGTTTTTATTATGCACGATGGGTTAACTCTTGATGTTAATCACATCTAATCTTAAGTGAAAATGGGCCGACGACGGGGGAAGCGGCACAGCGTTCTCTCATTAGAGAGGTATCCACCACGCGGTCCAAGTGGGGATTGGTGTATTAGTCAGATTAACAGCCACATGAAAGTGTTTTCAGACCGCCACCTGCAGGAAACCCTCCTATGAAAATGGCACTAGTGGATGCCGATGTAGCATAACTTCGCTAATCGAAAACGAACAGGACTGCGCCACGAATGCTTACAATTTTGTATGACCCCAATATTATAAAATAAAAAAATATTTTTTTGGATTTAGACACGAATGTGTCCGCATACCTGGGAAAAGCGCTGGACGCATACCGATTCCAAACGGTCGGTCTGAAAATTATGGGGAGGCCTGTGTTCAGCAGTGGACGTCCTGTGGCTGATATGATAAAGATCTATGGCACCGTGTACCTTTAGTAGGCGCCTTGCAGTGTACCACTGTTGATCCTGGCTTATATAGGAGTTCCAGTGGATGTGTGGAGGCAGGAATGTCTTTAGTCTCAACCGCCTCCGTGGCTCAATGTAAACAACATAGGGTTTACGATTCGGAGGTCGCGGGTTCGATCCCCAGCCAGGTACATGTTTAAGTACTCGGTTTGGTTGGTGGTTGGGCATTTTAAATGTCCGCCTGGCTAGCTACCACCGTCTTATCTAAATCTGCCGCCAAGCAGCCAATGTTAATAGCATTGTTGTGTTCGGGTTGTCAGAGATAAGATAGCAAGTCCCCCAAATGTGTTGGGGTTTCCGGGTCAGTACACTTCCCCCTTCGAACTCATCTTCATTTAACATCAGGTGTGATTGAGGTCAAGTACCAACCAGTTGTGAATAAAAAAATGTTTACTGTGAATATAGGCCTTCCTTATGTCTACGCTAGCATATGATTTATTGTCACAATTTCGGCATGATTGTCCACCGAATCGGCATCAATAAATAAAACTGTAACCTTTAAAGTATTTTATAAGCGACACGACATTATTGCTTATCTATTACCGACATTTATGACCACGCTCCTAATCCGAGTATAAAACCCGCACTGTTCACTCATAGTCGTCTGCGTATCAGGCTTAACCGTTAAGAATGAATTTATATCAATTTGTGTCTATAAGGAATCCATTGAGAGTCATTAGGAACGTCTAATCTAATGTCAGGGGTCAAGCACCGATAATCCTTCCAGTTTGAACGAAGCTATAATCATGTCTAAATGTCATCAGTATAACAATTCTATTCCACATCTAAACAACGTCATTTCCAGCCAGATCCTTAGGAGAGTACGGGTCAATCGGGGCTCCAGAGTGTCGATTGGGTAACACTTTGAAATAACTTTCTCTATTCTCTATCGCATATTTCATGGGGAGTGTTCTGAAGAACTGTTCGAGCTAATACCCGCTGCTCAATTTAACCGATACACTTCTCGGAGAAAATTAAATTTCCATCTACATCACCTGGACGAGTGGAAGTCTACCACTGTACGTTTCTCAAGAAACTTCTTACCACGTACGACCACCCTGTGGAACGGACTTCCGGCAGCGGTGTTCCCGAACGAGTACGATATTGGAACCTTCAAGAAACGAGCCTACACCTTCCTCAAAGGCCGGCAACGCATCTGTGACACTTTTGGTGTTGCGGGTGTCCATAGGCGGCGGTGATTACTTTCCATCAGGTGACCCGCATGTTCGTTTGCCGCTCTCATATTAAAAAAAAAAAACTTGGGAATATCTAATCTAACTTGTATCTAATATTATAAACGCGAAAGTTTGGATGTTTGTTTGTTGCTCAATCACAGTGACACGGATGAATGGATTTGGCTGAAATTAGGTATTCAGATGGAACATATCGTGGATTAAGACACAGGATATTTGTTGTCCCAAAGAACGGAGCAGTACCCGCAGAATAAACAAATTAAACCTATCCGCGATAAAGTTGTTCCACGCAGGCCAAGTCTCGGGCGAAAAGGTAGTATAACATTTAATAGAAAACCCCCCGAGATACTATGAATGTAATAACATCATCCAGGCCGTCTTAAAAGGCTAAGCATGGCTAAGAAGTAACTCGCGAACACCAGCTTTCGAAAATAAAAAACCGTTATCGAATTGGTTCAACCGTTTAGCCGCTTTAATGGCATAGACAGATGCACAAATACATAGGCTACA
The DNA here is from genome assembly GCA_949316235.1 of Oegoconia quadripuncta. Lineage (NCBI taxonomy): Eukaryota > Metazoa > Arthropoda > Insecta > Lepidoptera > Autostichidae > Oegoconia > Oegoconia quadripuncta. The sequence continues at coordinate 17,815,777 of OX438754.1, read as the reverse complement.
AACTTAAAACACCCCTCTTTATGCGTCAGGGTTACAAATAAAACACGTTTTGCCAACGAATTCGATTAAAGAACTATTATTGCTCACTTTTAGTTTTTGCTTGAACCTTGTGAATCATCATACCAAGCCACAGGACATCCACTTCTGAACATAGGCCTCTCCCATTTCTAGAGCGAACCCTAGAACTTCAATAATTGCTGTCTAAAATATGATTGCGGGTGCCATGTTGGATTTTTATTATAAAATGTATCCTATGACCTTCTGGGATCGAACGATACGTTGCACTTCAAAATCGCTCAAGCCGTTTACGCTACGGGAGGTCACATGGAAATCTACATACATACCTACACTCGAAAAACAGTACCCTCCTTCCTGGGGCAGTCGGATAAAAATACAGTCCTGATTTCTTAACTTCTTTTACACTTATTTTTTTCAAGATTTCGTTGGTTCCGTGATAAATATTGTTCAGTTTGAACCATCTGGTAAATTTATCCTCAGAAAGAGTTACGATTCAAAACGTACTCAAATCCGTTCAAATGCGGAATAGTCATCAGAAACCGCATCAGTCCCTAAAGACTTCTTTAAAGACTCGCCGATTTTGTTGGACGTATAAAAATTGTTCAGTTTGAACCACCTGGTAAAATTGTAGGCATATACCCTAACATGAGCAGATTAAAACATCCTCCATTCCATCGACGTCATAAACGTCAGTCACCATGTGGTGAACTCCGCCCTTAGGGAAGCGCCAATTTTAACAGCTCATTGATTACATTTTCCGGCCGAACGATTCCTGGAACTCGAGTGAGTCAGCCGGTTACTAGGCAAGTTTGTTGCTAATTCCATAGATAACCGTAGCATGTTATAACTTTTCTAGTAATGTGTAGATATTATAATAAAATACCTAATACGAAATCAAAAACTTTGCATCAAACTCAAATCACCATTTTCGATAATTTTTAAAAATCATTTAAATTCGGATACCTAATGTACCAATTCCTTTGTCAGGTCGACAATTATTGTGACAATGGCACTATTGTTGTAATCCTGACCCTCATTAATACAGTTGGTAATACACTGGACGAAACAGTATTTGGACTTCTTCAAATATGGACATCTAATTTGACGCCCGCCCGACTAATCTACTGGTGCCGCAAACCTAATCTCAATCCTGTGCCAGAAGTTCAAAATTAAATTCAATCTGTCCATCAATTTATATATAGCGTATTCGCCTATTTCACATGGCTTTACATTGTGACAGAATACAGGAAAAGACTCATTAAATTATAATGGCGCATTAACATTATGTATTTCGGTTGGCAGCTGAATAGATTGCAAATTTGGTCCACAAAGCAGTACGTGACGCCATGAGACTGATGGTAAGTAAGATATGTACATACTTACGTAAGCCAAACAACCTTCTTAATTATTCTATAATCGCAAAATTCGAAAGCTAACCGTGCAGTTACATATGCCTAATAATATGTGGCAAACATCTTTTCATTTGCAGGATTCTAGCTGGGTGACCTCCTCTTCAACAGACTTCCAAAAAAGAAGAAGTTATGAGTTAGATCGTATTTGTTTTAAAATCCCTTACATTTGTGAACCGAATGCAATGATTTTGTTTAGAAGGTTAAGCTGCCATATTAATTTGGTGAAAATCTAGTGATGCACTCCAGAGATGGAGAGCGGACAATTTATGACCGTTCCATTATCTATTTATACCGCTTGACTACAAGGTTAGCTTAGAATTGTGTACCCAAAGATAAGAGAACCAGCGTAACATACGGTATTGAATCTCCAGTCTGAATTACCATGGCCTCTGTGACCAGTGTTTTAACGTCTAAAGAGTTATAGGTTATATAGATGTTACAACCATCGTCTTTGTCAGCATTCATTAAAAAAAACTATTGAGTAAATTTTTTTTAATCATCATCATAAGGTTGTATCGTGTGAAAGTTGACAGCTGTTCATTGGGATATTATTATACATAAAAGTAATATCAACGTCAGTGATTAAAAACTAAACGACCATGCACGCATTAAAACAAAAACATCAATAAAGAAATTACAAAATTTAAAAGCGGTTAATAATTGTAGCAACACTCATATCCCATTTAAAGTCCCACAGACTTACAATAAATAGTAGCAGACCAACGCAAATGATGACGCTTAGATGCAGCTTAAGGTACATACTCTTTTAATCTATATATAGCTTGTATCCAAAGAACATATTTACGAAGTATTAAATTACCTATAAACAAATTAATAATCTGTTAAACCAGACAATATAACCTTCCTGATAAGTCAAAGTCTAAATGTAGCTTAATTCTTTGTACGGAAACTTGCCGCGTTATTTAATCCTAACGTTCCTTCTGCTTTTAGTAATCTAAGTCTGTGTAAATTTCCCACCCTGTATACACCTGACTGCGGCACTGACTCCACATAATCCGACTAGATTGATAATAACTGGCGTGTGTAATGCATAATGCATGTACGAATCGTAGTATCTCATCAATCAACGTAATGTAGCCCTAAATGGCTCTAACGGAGGCTCTCAATTTTGTTACGTAAGTCATTGAACTGTTAGATAACGTCATATCATGTTATAGAGTAAGCGATTTGACCTTCGACACGCTTCGCTGAGCTTTCGAGGTAACATACATGTTTAATTTGTTTCTAATTCGGTTTAGAATGACTTAAATAGGGTTTAGGTTATCGACATTTCAAACTACAAGCATCGATTTTATTTGAACAAACGTATGATCTCGCACACATCAGGACTTGCCCTAACCGCTACGCTGGTAAAGCGAGTTGGCGATCGCACATTTTTTAGAAGACACGCACCATTGACCCTGCTGCCCATTCCTTCTTAGCAATAACATTAAATTCTTGACGATCAGAATGCAGCCGACTGATCGACACCCACGGAAGAGACGTGTTGGTACTATTCCACTCTGCACGGGAGCCACACGGCCTATATTATCATCTGATGAATCTGTTTATAATAGAATTAAGGAGTGCTGTGTGGTTTCGGCACGTAAAACCAACCCGTTTCTGCCCGTGGTTGTCGTGAAAAGTGACAAAAGGCTTTTCACAAAAAAAAACATCTGTAGATTTGCACGTTTTAATGATGATAGGCTCACCGTGCGTCGTCATGTGAGCGTTTCTATATATTTCGAATGGTGGATGTTGTTTCACGCATTATTATTTTAATATTTGGAACGCTTAAAAGCTGACGTTTGGGATAACTCTGAGCACCTGAGAGATAAAAGTCCCATACAGAATCACTTACCGTTGGAGTTCACGTTCACAAATTTGGTAACACGCTTCAGAAAACGTTTAGGAACTACGAATAGTAAGGTGAGCACTGAATAAAGTAAATAATAAAACTGCTGCACTAAACTATGTACGAGTATGTATGAGAACTCTGGGTTGGCATACCTAACGTATTTTTAGATGTCAGCAAACTGTTTCTAGGTCACACCGACACGCAATTCCTAAGGCGATTCAATTAAGATACCTGTACGACACATAATGACAGAATACCTCCTACGCTGTCCTATAATACTAGTATATTTACCTTTACTAATCATATAATCAACCATGTCACCGCAAATGGCCACTGTAACTTAGTGGATAACGATTATGCATACAGCACGCGAGTGCGCCGTTTGATCCTGGTAAAAGAGTGAGTTGGAAAGATTACGGGCAAAATTTAAAAAAGATCGTTTGTTAAATAGGTAAAGTATGGCGTTTTAAACCTCAAAATAACAATACTAGCATTCAGCTCGAAGGACTACATTTTGATGATAACGGAAGGGGACGGGGGAAATTTTTTCAAGATCTTGATGATCACCATCATTTATATCATAGATGATGATTTTCAAGATCTTGATGATCACCATCATTTATATCATAGATGATGATGTATGTGATGGTGAACGAAACCAGGTCTTTAAAGCGGAAAGGCCTCAAATACTTGCAATTGGTTAAAGATAAGTGGTTTTAAAGAGAACAATGTCTGTAATATGAAGACTACTAATCAAAAATTGAGAATTTTTTTTTTTACAAAATACCAGTTCGGATATAGGCACATCAGCATCTGCTGCTCGCCTATTAATCTATAATAATAATAATTTCAGTATAAAATATCAATTAACCTTGTGCACTAACATCAATCAATACTAATAGATCTTTAAAAAAAGAATAAAAAACATACGGCCAGGCCAAAAGGACAAGCACTGATTCTAGCGTACCTGCTAACAAATCGTGAGTAAATTCTCACGACATCTTATTGCACTTTCTAAACCTTCTTAAAGGTGAAAATAAAAAACATCATCTATCGCTGTCACAGACAAGATCACCAGCGACCAATAACAACATATACATCACACAGTTTCTCATTCATTTCGATCAGTAGCAGTGTTGCCAGATATACCGCTTTTTACGCCGCCTCATTGACCATTATTTTTTTCAAATCTGCTACCACAACCCATAGCTTTTCATTTGCCATATTGAATTACCATTAAATAAAAATATATAAGCGTATGAATTGAGAGAGAAAAATTGATGTAAATTTTATAAAGAAATTCCGCTTTTTTTTTTTCGAAAACCCGCGTTTTTGAAGTGCCGCATTTTCACATTTCTCATCTGGCAACACTCATCGGTAGTCGAATCTTCTGATACGTGACTTTCTCCTAGTGATACGCGACAAATCTCAATAAAAAGTCACGTGTGAGCCATTTATATATCCCACATGCGCCAGGTCAACGTCACGTGCCCTCGCTTAATGGCGAGGAGGCAGGATACGTGACGTGTCTATTTCTGATATTGAACTATTCCTAGCTGCTTCACTCGAGGTAGAACGATACGGAAGTTGAGCTTTTGCTTACATAATCCGTATACATGTTTATTTCCACACTTAGATAACTGTTCAGTGATTTGACAAAACTGCGTGATCCACATAATTTACAATACCTCAAAACTGACAAAAATAGTAAAATTGAGATTATGCTGTCATCAACTCAAGAACTGAGTGTGTGTGCCAGGCGATCCATATTTGCTAAATCGAAAAGGAATAGTGAATGCGACTGCGCCACAAATGCTTCCTTAATTTTCGTTTACCAATTTTACTGAAATAGTCACAAACAATAACTCTTACAAACATTCCTACAGCCACGAGTCAATCAAAATCATGCACAATCCTTGTTTGTGACACTATCTCGCAATTGTCCAGATTTTCTACCGAGACAGGAATCAATTTGAAATTTGGCGTCATTTCTGGAGCTATCTTTTGCAGAGTAGAGTTTGACTTGTGCCGTTGATATAATAGCTGATATAAGATACTCTTTGCTACAGAAATCAGCACGATTGGCATACTACTAAATTATACAATTATAAGCATTTGCAGAGCAGATGCATATTAATCCGATGTCTAGTTCGAACTCTCCCAAGGCGTACCAAAATTTATATAAATAACTTGTATTCTCAGAAAATCAGTTTGAGCGTCAAGCGATCGGATATCATACTTTACTGGCAACTGACAGACGGCCGACCGAATGCATCAGAGCGTGAACATCAGTGAGAAATCATGACATCAGTAAACTAATGATTATTTCTTGCCAGTAATATATTTCCTTGGAAATAGGTTTTCGATGACGTGAACTCTTACTGAACAGGTTCCCTCTTCAAAAGAGAATGCGGAAAAGAAGGCTGCATTTAAGAGTACTTAAATGAGAATCTGTAATTGGCATAACGTTGGCTTATAGACTTGTGTGTAATATTTTTTATAATACGGTATATTCTTACTAATAAATAACAATTATATTAAACGTTATGGTCACAATCTACTAATAGGAGATTGATGGCCACCGTGATTCTTTTAGTACCTAACTCGGGAGAAAGTATTCAAAGAATATTGTTTTTAATAATAAAACATGTCTTATGTAGTATATTCATTTCGTCTTCTAAATCGCATTCTTTTTAAAATTAATGTAACAGTTAAAAATATGATGAGAGCATCACTGGACGCTCTTGTGTTTAATTTACCATTTTAATATTCCATTTTCAAACATTTACTAAATTTACCAATATGGGACTGCATCACATCCGTATTACGAAGCATGGCAACAAAATTTGCATGCAGAAGTTAACAATACAATAAATAGTTCAAACTAAGCAACGGCGTCAAATTAAGGCAACAAATCTAGAACTAGTCAATGACTTCTCGACAAAAAAAAACTTTTTCCTAAATACGAGTTCCACTTTTACACTGTTACTTGTATCAATAACCTCCTATCTCTACACGGATATGTAAGTATATCCAACTCTACATTGACGTCAACACCGTTAATTCACCCTGCATTAGTTGAGGCATTTTAATTTGGCAGTATTCAATTGTGTTCATATTACCGGGAGCTATTTACCTCGAATTCTGTACATAGTGGCAATTTAATATACGACCGTTGAACACGCAAACCATAACCGAGCTAAGTTATGAGACCGGTCCCTTTATAGAACCGTAATTTTGTATGGAAACTGTAGTAAGTGTATTTGATTAGACGGTAGTGTATTAACTATAAGTTAATATTGCAGGCTAGGTTCTGAACTCTGACCTGGGTGCGACTAGGTCACAACGAGTGGATGGCACGATATGTAGTAATTGAATTGCATAAGTGACTGAATTATAGTAGAAGGTAGAGTAAAATATGTTCTACCGTAGCCAATGGGTAAAGCTCTTACCAGCCTCACGAATGATCTCTCTTTTAACGACTCTCTCTCTCACCCGGATGACATGATTATAGTACCCTTATAGGGAGACTATATTATGGAGCATGATAGCCCCGCTGGACATTTTACTGGAATTTTCCATTTATGTCCCTGACTGGATCCAAACCATGAGTCAAAGCTTAGGTAGTTGGATAGCCGATAGTTTGTATGACAAGTAATCATTTTAAATATTAGGTCCTTACCTATGAAATTGAAAAGATCCCAATAAAATATGTAACCTTTACAGTACCTATTCCAAGTCCAACATCCAATCTATATGTATAAGTCTGGATAGTATATTAACTTCTATTCGAATGCAGGTGTATTGACAATCGCAGCGGGAGAGCAGCGAAGTAACTTTCTCACGGCTCTCCTGCACTGAATCAATGCCCACGCTGATTTAGTTGAGTAACCTATAGATCTTTAACTACGTTTAAGGTTCCGTAGCCGAAAATGGCAAAAACTGGACCCTTATAACTTTGTCATACATGACTGACCGTCCGTATGTCACAATCTTATAATTTGAAGATTTTGCATCGATTTGAACATGTTTGTGAAGGCAGTCCACCAATCAGATTCTTAAATAACATTTTTATTCAAGTAAATATTTTGCGATATACATACATAAAGTCACGCCTGTTAGGGGTAGGCAGAGACCACAGACTTACACTACCTACAATCCTGACTCACCTCGTTCATTCACTCTCATAATGTTGTTCATCATGCTCGTCCGTTTATGGTACTCTTGATTTGGCCTTTCTTTAAGACGTTCCCGAATTGATCATAGTACGTTCGCTGTGGTCTTCCCCTACCAACACTACCATCCACATGTCCAAACCATCTTAAAATACCTTTTACAAGGGTGTGGTAAAAGACGACGGGCTCACTCCCCTGTCACGTGTGTATTTCATAATATTTCGAAAGGTGAACCATGGATGTTGTTACAGGCATTAAACTTTTAGAATACCCGAGCGCTTATGTTTGAGATATCTATAACTACCCTATTTGGGATAAAGGCCGTGACGTTATATATGTGTGTACAGTAATATGATCTAAACACTGCAATGATCATCTCTAGTATACATAAGTAAGGATAGTAGATATAAATAATACATCGTGCTCGGGTGTCAAACTCGGCGGGAGAGTATCAAAGCAACTTTCTCGGCGCTCTGACTGACTCCCTGCGCAGTGTCACTGCCCGCGCCGTGAACGAGTAACATTCTCATTCCAACACATGTAAAAACTACTTGGTCAGATTGCAATAGTTCACACTCAGCGTTTCACTCGTCTTCTGCCCTTTAGATAATTGGTTGAAAAACTTTAGGATACAGACGTATGGGTGTGGTTTTTGTAACTCAATTCTCCAATAAATCATTTGAAAAACAAAAGAAAACTGTCTGCCAAAAACTGAAAAGATACAAACAAGCTCCACAATCTAGTATTCTATTATGTGTAAAAGTTAAAAGGTGTTTTAGTTGGGGACAAAGTTACCACCTGATATACCTACTTGAATTCGTCTCATCAAGACATATTTTGATACCCAAATAGATAGGTATGTCTAAAAATAGTAAAAAATGCAATAAAAACGGCTACTAAGTATATCGATTTTCTGCAACAGTCTTGCGACGAATCTAACGGTACCTAATTTATTAAAATCCATCAAGCCATCCAGACTACATAATGCGACAAAAGAATGGACATACGTTATAGCTACCTTCTGCGGCGCAGTCGGGTAAAAGGCAAATCCGCAATTAGAAGTTAAATCGAAATAATTCACCCACCAAAATTGGCAAAACAACCGAATTTAGAGCTCAGCAACAATTATTACGTCCTCAATGTACACCTACTTACAACTAATTACATACTATTTGGGTCTATCTCCGGAGTGCAAAATCAAATCTTAACCAAATTTGTATGGGATCACTCTAGCGGAAACCAAGATCATACCTAAATATAATCATCAAAAACGGTCAACAATTGACGAAAATATGAGTGAATGAATATACATTAAAAATATATAGAGACGAACATAGAATCTCCTCGTTTTTCTAAGGGAAATGTTGAAATCAAATAACAAAAGTCAATATAGGAACAGTTCTATTTCTCCATTAAGCTAAATAGCAACATCGTGTGAGCTTTGTTTGTTTGATCAATCGAAACACACATCCCAACCTTTGAAACATTAAACATAGACGTTCCAGCTGCTCATTCACCCATACACAAATGCAACACATACCTACGTACAATGAAATGGATACATAACAAAGTTACGCAACTGCAATTGCAGTTGGAAACAGAGCTATTGGCGAATCAAAAATGCAACAGGTCACTGCACAAACTCTGATCAAAGGAATCAGAAGCATACACAGGCAGATTACTGTATAGAAAGTTCGTTTGAGATCAAATAGTTAAGCTTTAACGGATTTCGTAGAATTTGTTTTATGATTTTGATGCACTACTGCTGAAATCTAATTAGTATAACCATAACTTCTTACGACTTCTGGCTGCAAAACAAATGCGTATTGTAACAAATAAGTATGAAGATCGATTAAAACGAAATAGAGGATTTGCGGACTGATAACTCATACTTCAAAATTCGCTTAATAGCTGTTGGGAAAACATTTTCTCAATTCATTTCTGGTAGTGTCGTATTTCAAAATTCAAATTTCACCAGCTCTACAGAAATAAGAAGATACTTTGTTCTGGTCCTTCAGAGTCTCTCAGGGCATTCTACCTAAATAGGAAATCGAACAACAACTATTACATATAGTTAATTAATCGATCCATAAAAAAATATACAGGTAGTAAACATGTCTCAATAGAAAAAAAACGCGAATTTATTTCCTACTGTTTACAATTTTCAATACTATTGATAATCTAGACACTAACATTCCAGACAACTCCAACAAGAGACCGAGGCCTATGTCAAATAGATTTTAAAATATATTTAACTTTTTTAGTTATCGAGAAATAAATTTGGCGAAAGATATAATGCTCGATTACCAGATGGCTACCACGAATATATCTGTTAGTAATGATTCACTTGGCTTTATTAATGAACCAGTAACACGTATTGCACATGCAATTGGCAGTCAATGCTATTTGACCAGTATTACACCTTCGCTTCGCTGCATGTAGGATGTTTACAACCAGAAATTTACGGGCCTATGTTCTACAGTGGACGTCCTGTGGCTGATATGATGATTCTTGGACATTAAGTCCTATACTTCAATAACATAAATACTAACTACTAACATACGATAATAACAGCCAAGGGAGTTGCAACCGTTGCAACAAGGATTGCTAACTTTAAAATATGGTGAGGTGAGATTGTGGTCAAACGCGAATCCAGTCAATCATAAAAAAAAATGGACAAGGCTTAAGAAAGCAGGATTCAACAAATGTACAAAATACGAAAATGTAATGATTTTCCTTTGCAAATTGTGTGAGAGTAACATAAAACGCTCATATTAAGTAACATCAATATTAATGAAAAACATTACAGAGAGTAAAGTAGGTACTCGTGCCTATGAATTAGTATTAATAAGGAAGCTAATCTCATATATCTATTCATCTTGAGCAGTACGCGTCTTTTAGGGTCCCAGAAACGGTACGGGACGTACGTAATATAGCGGAACCGTGGACCAGCCTACTTGCAACGTAGAAATCATCACCGCTCCAGCTCGTAACTCCACACGCAAGGTGCAACATCGGGAAATGCAACACTATAGCGGCTTTCTCCGCTCGCACAACTTTATCGGCCACCGCCTATAGAAAACTGCTCGGTGAAAATTATGAAATCGCCTCGGCTCCACCATTTATCAGTTCGACGAGAGACATCGACAACTCTCTCTTTGGTTAATACTGTCAATAGGCGTTTGGTACCTACTTAACAGGGCCAACGAGGGCATCGTACGATAAATAGAAGGTCACAACATCATCTTATTTTATATGAGAAACGTGTATATCGATCGTTATTTGTCAGAATTAAAATATATCACATCAAACTTTAAGTAAGATACGGAATATCATTTGTCCATTTAAATCTATTGGAAATAATAACAGGACTTAGGCATTTCTCTGTCAGTCAGTATGTCCAAGTAAGTATTACTTCTTAAAGTTATCAATGATTTCTACAATACTTTAGTGACAGGAGATAAATTATCGACTCTTTTACATTTTACAACGCCAGAAATTCGATATTCGTTGTTGTAAAATTAAAAAGACTAGCCAGTTACATTAAGATAGACGTATTTATTATAAACAACGACAAATTAAGCAAGTTGAACGCTCCATAAATGTGACGTTTAACTAAACATGCAGAGATCGACTCATGTAAAGCTACTTTTCTATGCAAATATACTCCTATTCTCATCATTAAACCACTATAAAAGACACAAGACTAGAAATACGACAAGTATATTAATGAATCATAGTGAAATACGAGCGAAATAAATAAGTAGAAACTGAAATGATTGCAAATATAAACAGAGCATAAATCACAATTACAATGTTACCAACAATAAATAAATTGTCCGATGGATATTACTATAAAGTGGCGAGTAATTCTTTATAATCCGCACACAATAGGGGCGGCGATTTGTTGTTAAAACCGGCCCGGATTGGATGCATCTAGTGATGCACTGACGAAATGTCCTCCCGAATTTTCATTAGGTACATTTTATAAGCTATTCAGACTAGGAATTCCTGTCTTAGGAGTTTTATCAAAAACTGATAATGTGGAAACATTTTTTGCGAGTTTATAAAAACTAGCGTAAAAGACGTCTTGCTTTTTGAATATTTTAATACTTCTGTCAATCCCGCCTCTACACTCCCATAAGCTAGTATCGACAAATTGTACTCGACACGACGGCAGCTAAAGGTACTCGGCGCCCTACGTTTGTTAGCTAGGACCCCAGACTAATTGCAGAAAGAAATAGGGCATGTTAATAGGAAAAAGGAAAACGGAGTCGAGTCTGTTTAATAGTAACACATACAATTCCAATTCCAGCGACGCACTATTGAGATGGTATTAACATAATGTCAAAGTGGCTATTCTGTTAAAAGTTCAGACGATTTTAGTCAAAGAAATGTCACTAATAATTATCATCATATCAGCCATAGGACGTCCACCTAGAAGCGCTAGATATTACACTTAAGTATAGATATTCACAGGTGGCTCAGCGATTAAGACGCGGTCTCCCAATTGGGAGATCCGGGTTCGATTCCCAGGCAGGCCATGTGCCAATAAGTTTATAAATTTAATTACTTATGTGCATTTATCAGACTGTTCTTAAACTGTGAAGGAAAACATCGTGAGAAACCCTGCATGCCTGAGAAATAAAAATTCTAACGAAGGTGAAGTCCCCAACCCGCATTGGGCCAGCGTGGCGGACTATGGCCATACTCCCTCATATACGAGGGAAGACAATCCTTGCAGTGGGAGGTTTACGGGCTGATGATGATGATGATTCACGTGGCCCTACACACACAAAGGATGTCAAAGTAGTTGACCTAATAATGCCAAGCTAAAGGCATCTTCTAAGTATTCACCGACTTATTACTTAACATTTCTAGTACTAGACAGTTGTTTTCTGGAAAAAAGCTAATTAAAAAAGCTTTTCTTCCAACTACGCTGTAATTTCCTCATAACTTTCAATATTGCTTTCAGTGCAGTAAAGTTGCATGAAAATCCATGTTTGAACACACTTTTCTTGTATTTTTAAGTTGACTGGTTGATCAACAAAATAACTCCAAAAAGTTTGATTACAGAACAGTACGTTAAAATAAGAATAATTTTTAATCGCAGTGTGGGTGCATGTTCTAAATTTGAATTGCAAAAATGGCCGCGCAAGATTATGGCGGGTTTCAATTAAAAGCTACTCTGACTAAAAATCACATTTTGTAAAATGCTTCTTCGTTGTAGTTGGAAGAAAAATATTATTGAATTCGTATCATGTCATTTATTTGCATCGGGTGTTGTTTGGGGCTCGAACATATGAGGAATTTCTGCTCGGTGTAACAATTTACAAACGACGAGGAGGTTAGAGAAACTATTGCAGTTCATAAAGTAACGTGGTAAGATACTAAAATATTCATGGAAACATCTCGGAACTGTTACCGTCAGCCCATCACTATGTCGATGCAGCGAACCCTCGCGAATATGTACCAAGCTCCAGCGCTGAATACTTCATTAGATGACTCCGCGGATTGATAATAAACGAGCGGAAGGTGCAATAACCAGATACAATACTATTGCGAGTCGGCGGCGGCTCTTTATTTAATAAAGCCAGCGCTACGTGTCAGTCAACACCTCCACTACATCAAACCAGTTAAGAGGTAGGTATTACGTCAGTTATTTAAAGCCACAAATTTGAGTTGACATTCGAGTTACAGTTGTATATCAAAACAGTATAAAAAAAAATGTCCTGCCAATTGAAATCGCATTGTTAATACGGTTAATTTATTGAATTCATAAATAATACAGTTCCTACGCACACAAATTTTTAGAGATAAGCTTGCACCATTGTACATCCTCTTTATTGCTGTACTGTTTTTATGATTAGTGTACAATAAACTATAAATAAATAAATAAATAAATTATTTCTACAGATTGTGGAATAATTGTGATACACAAGTGAAGTGAAGAATTCTGTAGAGCTGGGTAGCGTTCTAGAAGGCACGGTTGTTAAGCAGTGGTATTAATATCAGTTGTGTTATGTGTGAACGCTTCTCCATCTTCGACTTTACCTTCACTTAACTTCGGGTTGTATAAAAAAACTAGTTTCGACTGTGGCATATTTGGAGTCGATTCCGGCAATACATCTTGGGCGGCTTCTGCTCCAAGCAAATTGTCGTCATCAGGTGTCTCGAGATTAATAATTACTGCTATAAATCGTCACAACAATTTTTTTCATAACATCCCTTTATGATAATTTGCACGCTCGTTCCCCGTACGTCGACCCAGGTGCGGGGCGTTCGGTAAGTTGTTTTAAATTAGAATATTCAACTGACCGCCATTTGTCTTGTAAGCTAACAAAAATATGTTTCACAGTGACAAATGAAGATCGCTTTGCTGTTGTCTTGTCGAATATTAAGAGGTCAACAGCACTGTTTAACAAATGTTCTTCGATTTATTATCGACCGTCCAAAACCTGGCGAGTTTAAAATTTTTCTTTTGCGGAATAAAATTAATCATGTCCAGTTTTCAAGCGCATACATTCATCTCGGTTGCAATCTCGATCGTTTTTAAAATGGTTTGGTAGTCCACCGTTGACCCTTGTGATGATTGATGGTGATGTAACTTGGATCGTTAATTTCTTCTCTTAAATGAGGTATATGTATTTTTTATTCTTTAATTTAGTACTAAACTGCTTTAATAACATTAAAATTCAAACGGTCTACTTACCTGGTACGATAGCGAAGTGAATCTATTAAGCTTACGGTACAACGTAATTTTAATATTCTAAAGCTTGCTGTAAATGTTCAACATAAGTAAAATTTAAAAAGAACAACAAGCCGCTACATGGATTTCGAAATATTAATAATTTTAGTAAAATACTGAATCATAAAGTTATTATATCTAAATTACATTAATAACTAAATAAGCAAAAACGTGTCTAATTCGCTTCGCCAATCATCTTACCTACTACTTTTCCAACCACATAGAAAATCTTATTAGATTACCTACAATTCAAGACAGGAAAATCTGGTCTGCGGATCTAATACGCTTTGCCATTTAATATTGCAGAAGCATTATATCTCGGCCATAGTACAAGTAATATACAAACAGAAAATCAACTAAGTCTCTATATTGAGAACTTACACATACCGTGGCAAATTATACCTACCGCATAGTGACAACACTATATCACATTGACGAGAGACGCAATAATTTCGGAATTTTGATCAACGGATGGCACGACAACATTGCTGCGACTTCAGTAAAATGTATTTTCTTTTCTGTTCCTCCCTCAGCTATGTTAAAAATGTTAGAAAGAGTTGGGTTTAATGTGAAAGGTGTTCAAGACCAACAATTCTATCAATAACAATTAAAGTATTTAGAAAACGAAAAACTCGACACCATAAAATGTATCCGATGACACTCTGGGAATCAAGGCGATTCGAACGACACTTTGCACTTCAAAATTAGTCAAGCCGTTTAAGTTACATGAGGTAGACAGTCGAGAAAATCTTATCATCGAATTAGTATAGTATACCATCAAAACAACAAAACAGTCTATTTTTGCTTTGGTTTCACAGAAACCTGTCCAGAAATCATCAAAAATCAAAAAATGCTTCATTTTGTATACATATTTTAAGCTACTGCTTGTTCAAAAGGCAATTTTCCCCTGAGAAGAATAAACAAGAAACTCGAGAGGTTGCTTTTTTAAAAAATAGGTTTTTTTATTACAAATTTATTAATTATTATTTTATATTATAATATTTCATTATTACTTGTGACATAGCCTGGTTATGCGAACGGGCTGTTTATGTCCATGAATGTTTGTCATCTAAATAATCTGTAACTTTATAATATGCTTTCTTAATAAGTTTCTGTTTTATAGTATCTTTTTATATAGTTTTTCTTGTCGCTTCTTCTCCCTAACCATAACACCTTGCGAAGCGATGTAGTTTAAAAAAAAATAATAACATGTTGACTTTCAATAAGTGATATTTTTGTATCCTACATTGAATAAAATATTTTTGATTTTGATTTTGATTTTGATTTATATCTTTGGTCCAGTGTCTTAGTCGTGCGGCAAATAGGACTTGGTCGATTTAAAAGTACGGGTTCTTATGAAGTCGTATTACTGTTATATGGTGACTTCACTGTGTCGGAGGCTGGTTGCGAGTGAAAGCCTGGTGAAACTTCCGAACGGAAGCTAGAAGGTGGCTTGGCTGGTCGGCTTTCTACCCCGCCTCCTGTGAGTAAATAAACTAACCCTGGCAGTTAGAGACACTGTAGTTGATTAGAAGGTTGAACAGAACGCCTTTTAGGATTCTTTAGTGAGATAATTTGGACTTTTTGACAGCGGGTTGGATGCCCGGGTGGTAACCTGTGGTTACTCGATCTGCTTGATTGGTGGCAAAGCTTATAAAAACGTTCACTTGGTTTTACCATTTCTTTCTGCCGCCAAGCAGCAGTAGTGCGGTTATTTATGATGTAAGTTAATAAGTAGTAATTTAGTAGAGTCTCTTCCACTTCTTCACTTGATTCAAAGGTCATATTATACGAGGTCATTTTTCAAGTATGGGTTCACCGAAGAACGGTTGAGCGAAAGCAGAGAGTACATTGCGGATTTGTTTTTAATTAAAAATTTTGATGATGAACAAACTCCGCAATGTACTGGGCTTTCGGTTAACCGTTCCTCGGCGAACCGTCCTTCGGAGTAGTGTAATTCTAATTACCATTATACACCCGGATAAATCCGGTAATCTGCAATACTCAAAGATTAATCTTACACTTTCCTGATCGGTGATCATCGGCATAGTATTATGGCAACCCTACTTATATCCACTAAGCGCTGTATATTTATTTTCTACTGACCGCCGCAAGGTCATTCGCCACGTGCGAGCTATTTGATTATTTATTGTGCTAGCCACACATCAAGTTACACACCTCTATCTCACCTTTGGCGGCAGACTGACATAAGATGTGGTGATTAATCAGGTGGACATTTAAAATTGACCTACCGCCAACCAAACTGAGTACTAAATATTTATTTACCAACTGTGACTATATGTTTACAATAAGCCTGAGTATTACCATTACACTTGATGATACCAAACATTCTCTTAACAACATCAAGTTTAACAAGGGGAATGTAATAATCAAAACGGACGAATCATTTACTATTAATATACATAAATAAAGCTTTGTGCCTTTTTTTATGTAGGTATATATTCACCCATATTTTCGTCCGATTTAGATAATTATTTTTTGTTTGACAGGGTTATATCACCAGAGTGGTCTTATATGGTTAAGATCTGATGATGCATGCAAGATAGTGAAACCTTACTGAAGACGGTTGTTTTGCCAATTTTTGGTGGATCAATTATGAATGAAATAAGCTCCCTCTCCTGAATTTTCAGTTATATGGTATTGTGGAGGACCTTTTCCATATTATGGTAGAAAGAGGATATCAGATTTCAAGTAATAACATCTGTGGCTGTAATGTCTTGGCATGCCCGCTATTGGATACTGCCAAGATACTGTACAAGACGGTGCAGACGACAATGATTGGCAGCCTATATTTTCCTGTTACCGGTAGATAGAGTTCCAACCTTATAAATTAGCCATATTAAAATTTGTTGTAATTTTAAGAGGTCATAATGGAGTGACGTAGTCAAAGTCGGCTAAACTCCTTGAAAAAAAAGAAAAATAATGTTGCCGCCAAAAATACTTCTCATTTTCAGCGCAAACAACCCGCAAGAGGTTCATATTTATATGCCATAACCTAACATAATAATAACTTCATCACGTATAGTGAATGTCGCCGCAATAAAACTGACATAAAATGTTTTGCGAGAACAACCGTAATATGAGTTGTGTAACAGAGAAAAAATAGGAGAGCTCGAGCATTCCGCGCGTTACGTATGCACGAGCGGCAGGGAGATATTCCACTTCGTCTTATGTGGAGAGGTCGGAATCGTTGTTAAGGTTTGTTTTTAAGTTTTAAGTACTGTGTAACTTTTTTCTAATAAAATATTACTCGTAAAGGTAAACGATAGTGACTAATTTTCAGACAAACTATAATAAACGACAAGAAAAAAATTACGCGATATTTTCAGCATTGTAGTAATACATGTAATAGATTTAAATTTATAAGTTATTTTTGGGATTATTTAGCTTAAGTTTTCATACAAAATAAAATTCGAAATAATTATAATAATCGAACCGTCAATCCTGATTTTTTGGAAGTCGATTAATAAAATGAAAAATTAACCTACAATCAGAAAGTATAGCATAATTTTTTGTATAAAAATTATAGTTGGTACGAAAACTAATTACTAGGTTCCACCCTTAATGCAGATTAGAATCTAAATGTTTGTGATATTTTATTCTAGAGTCATTTAACGTTACTCCTATACTTATGTGGAGAGGTCGGAATCGTTGTTAAGGTTTGTTCTCTATAAAATACCATAATCTGAGCTACATTGTTTTTACCCGACTACGCCCGAAAGAGGGTAATGCCCTCACCGTGTATATAATATGTAAGGGATTCGAACACGCGACCTTTAAGTATAGCAGTCAGGGTTTCTAACCACTATACCAAACAAGTCGTGGAGATGTATATTGCACGAATAATATGTCGTGAGAATTCGGAAATTTTTGTACTTTTAATACTGACGACCTGTTTGGTGTAGTGGTTAGAAACTCTGCTGCTATACTTGCTTGCGGGTTCGAATCCCGCTTGGGGCATATGTTTGTATGATGAATACAGATACGTGTTCCCGAGATATGGATGTTATTCATTTCCAAAAAAAAAAATGTATTTGTGTAGTTTACCAACCATCTGGTATCAATAATACAAGCCTAGTTGTTAGTGTGGAACTAGATGGCGCTGTGTGTATATCAAAAGATATTTACTTATTTGTTTATTTATTTAAAAATAACAAAATGCAAACGGCCAAATTGAGAACCTCCTCTTTTTTGAATTCGAAGTGAAGTCCGAAAATCGTCTCTAGTAATGTTTGTTACCTCTTTATGACAGCCTCTGAACCTACATACATATGTCACTACCTTTATCCCAAATAGGGTGGTCAGAGATGTCCCAAACAGCGTTCGCGTGTTCTTTAAAAATTTTATGCTTGAAACAACATCCACGGTTCACCTGACCACAAGGTGAACCGTGGATATTGTTTCAAGCATTAAACGCGAATCCAGTCAAACATAAAAAAAACTTTCGAAATATACAGAATACACACGTGATAGGGGTGAAGCCCATCGCCGTTAAAACGTGCAAATCTGTAGGTTTTTTTGGTGAAAAGTTTGGTAGTTGCCTTTTACGGCATCTACGAAAAGGGTCGGGTTGGTTCTATTGTTTTTACGTGCCGAAACTACACGGTATTTTTTTACTGAAAAAGTATCTACAAAATATGAGGAGATATTCGGGATTTCCAAAAGAATTGAGATGGAAGAAAGAAATCTAAACCATCTAGCCGTTATCTTCCAGATGTAACCATATTACCTACTGCTAAAACTTATATTGAAACAGTAAGTATGAATATTTACGAACCTCCCTTCAAAACAATAAAGATTGTGTAATTTTACTTTATGAAAATTCATTTTATTTAATATAAGAAAAACCATGCACGGGTATTTTTCTACCGTGTTTCCCACTCCGCCCATACACGCAAGGTATTGGCGCAGGGTGGAGCCTTAAAACCTTACCTGTCAGAAAGGTGTGGTCAAATTATTTATTAAGTTTTAATAAAAAGAAGATTGCTTTTGCACAGAACATTAGCGTATACACGAACACCAAATAATATGTATTCAAAGATAAAATGCCATATTTCTTACATTAAATAATGACTACATTATCCACGCACAGTTATTATCACTTTGTCCAATCAAAAAAGAAATTGTTTTGAGTCTTTGAGATTTCCATCAGACTGAGTTGCAGAGGCGTAAAACTTTTTGCAAATATCGGAATTCACCATAAAATTGCTTTTAACCGGCTTCAAAAAAAAAGAGGAAATTCTCAATTCGACTGCATTTTTTTGTATGTTTGTTATGCGACATGTTCGTAAATTTTGGATAATTCTTGTGTTTGAAAGGGTATACCAATAATGTGGTCCTATATGATTGACCGGCGATAGAGAATGGAACGCTCTTTGTATTTTCTAGTCTTTACGTTTATTTGTATGTATATTTCTTTGTAATTTAAAAATTCTGTAGTTGTGTGAACGCAGTGGCGTAAATAAATGCTGTATCTATCTATCTAACGTTAGAGAAGTCGGTTGTTTTGCCAATAGCCGTTCAATTTCATGTAATGTGTAACTCACTTTCTTATATTTAAGAGCTATGCCCTTGTCAGTGGACTCCTTTCCACACTCCTCTACATTCCGCCGTTTCTTTGACTTACTGATACGATACGGCATTTACTTTTTCTTTTACTTGTACCATGTATGTTCTTCTAGGCCTACCTCTCTTCCTCTTCCCCTCCACTTTTCCTTCAAAGATGTATCAAATGACCCAACATCTTTCCGTTCTATTTTCAATGATCTCCAAAAACACTCTCTAACATGTGTAACATTTATGACATTTTTATGGAACCTACCTTTCTTTTGGCATTCACACTTAGGCAACATCCCCTTTTTTTTAGAATCCTCTCACACAAATATTAAGTTTTTTTATTACGTTAATGGCGACATGCCTTATAGGAGGTATCCTGTTTAGTAACAAGTTTAAAGATCAATGTCATTCAAATAGCTCATACTACGAGGACTAAATAGAATTTTGATCCCTATGTTTGTAAAATTATGAGAAGTTACTTCATCAACGGATAGTTAAATGTGATATGAGATTTCGACATTATTCAATGTGATTATATAGATATAACACCAAAATCACATAGCCTGTCCCCTGGGAACCTGAATAAATGATACGACAAAGTAAACGGGACAATCGAATTTTCCGTACACGACGTACTACCCAAGGTCTATTACATAGTTAATCATCCCAAACATTCAAGAGTAGTTACCAACGCAAACAGGGCCATAAAGCGCTAATAATAGAGAATAAAAGAAACGTGGCCGGCGATGTGGCGCAGTTTGGTGAAACAACCATAAAGATTGTAAGCAAACATTCGACGTGACATTGACCAAGGCGGTGTCCTTGCGGGAAAGCAAATGTACATGTAGAGTGCTCTGTAAACGCTCTCGTATTCGTTGGATCGCCGGTTTAAGTTACAAACGATACATATAAAAAATCTATCGTAAACATAATGTCGGTCTCTGTATGTATGCGAGTGTTTTTTTTTTGTAAATGGACAGGCAAAGTATACTGAGACCATACAGTCAAGTCGTCGGACCCTTAGTAAATATGATCAGATATATTGGATTAGGTAATAAGATGAAATATCATAATTGCTAGTTTTTTTTTTTTTTTTAATTAGAATGGGATCGCTCTTGACCTTAATCTGGACTAATGTCGAGATAAGGTCTACGATGGAACGAGCTTTCCCAGAAGATGCCTATTTAACCTGTCTTTAAGAGTAGTTTAATATTACAGACGACGGTTAGTAGCATGTGGTATAAACAAAAACTGGCAGTAATCAGGAAACTCATACGGCGTGGAGCCTTTTATAAAAAGGACCACAGTTAAAAATCAACGCTGATATACGACTTATGTCACAACAGCACAAAGCTGAACTTGGATGATTCTATCACACCTTCTGCTGATGAAGTTTTAAGTACTGTGTAACTTTTTTCCAATAAAATATTACTCGTAAAGGTAAACGATAGTGACTAATTTTCATACAAACTATAATAAACGACAAGAAAAAAATTACGCGATATTTTCAGCATTGTAGTAATACATGTAATAGATTTAAATTTATAAGTTATTTTTGGGATTATTTCGCTTAAGTTTTCATACAAAATAAAATTCGAAATAATTATAATAATCGAACCGTCAATCCTGATTTTTTGGAAGTCGATTAATAAAATGAAAAATTAACCTACAATCAGAAAGTATAGAATAATTTTTTGTATAAAAATTATAGTTGGTATGAAAACTAATTACTAGGTTCCACCCTTAATGCAGATTAGAATCTAAATGTTTGTGATATTCTATTCTAGAGTCATTTAACGTTACTCCTATACTATTGTACAGTACAAGAACTACTTGAGGTATCAATAAATTCGTATTTTAAATTGTCTGATAGGAGCAATCACCTTTGCTACCGCTAGCAGCTTACAATACGCACCAAACAGTTTCTGTTTGTACAAATAAGAGCACAATGGTAAACGCGTAACCAACCAACAGCTGTTTCAGCACAATAGAAAGTCGTTTTTATGAGTTACGTAAACGATCCGAGGTGTTTACAAAACATGTTTTTGAATTTTCAGCCTCCGTCACCGAGAGCTTCATCAACTGTTTCCTTAGTGCCTATTTACTCAGCCATTATGGTATGATCGTAAACTTTAATAGCTGTATAGATATTCAATGTCTGCCAGATGGATATGTAAACTCTATTGTAATAATGATGCATCAGATATAATGTACCTACGTGTAATGTGCGACTCCCCTTGAAACTCTAACACATGTTGTTTACATTTATGGTCAATGCGAATACAAAATAACTAATAATAAATATATCGCTTCTGACACGCGACGATTCCACGTATATAAATCAAAGCAAAAATAAAACAACACCATAATATCTGGACATGGTATTTATTGTACAAAAATAGTGTGCGAGCGTGTAACTCAGGCCTCACGACAATACACAAACAAATATTTAAACCTATATTTTTATGTATAAAATGCATTCACTCAGTAAGTTAGACGTAGCCTATTTTTGTTTACATTAAGAGTGAGGTATATCGTTGAGTCTTACAATCACGACCGGCGCCACGCCCAACAAACCCAGCAAGCCCAGACCCGGCGTAGGCGAAGTATTATTAATTCGAATTACGTATCCACCTCTCTACCCAACATTCCAAGACAAACCTTTAAAGCTATAAAACTAAATTTCGAATGTTCCGAGGAATCTACCGATAAACACAAACGTAAGGCAATACAATAAAGAAGCTATTGCCCTCTTCCTTTTAGATTAAAGTATATTTATTACGTGAAGTTGGCCCAACTTTCAACGCGACCGATACTGTAAATAACAATAAATAGGTACTGCAATTGACAGTGTCCGGCTAATAGGCATTAAAAAAGGAATTTAAAGGCTGTGATAACTTTTCGTCTACGCTGAGCTGTGTCGTAGAGAGAAAAAGTGAAGCAAGAACCAATTTATCCTGTCGTCCCACGCACGCGCCGAGTAATATAAGCAAACACAACATAAAAATAAAAAGAACATCGTAACAACCCATGGAGTGTAAAACCCAACGATAGGTGTACAACAGAACTGTACATACAGTCCATGAATAACTTAGTTATATTCACATTATCTACATTATGTACGGAACTTTATCTGGCATCACATGCGCTCTCGGATTGGACCCTTGATCAACCAAAAGTTACAATCAATCTAGTAAAGAAATTTCGTTTTTGCCTTTTCTCAAAACGTCATTCAAGCACGCAAAACCTTCAAATCAATTAGGTTGTAATTACACTTCTAAAACATTATCTTTCCCAACAAAAACTTCGTCATTGACTCAAAAGGTCAAACAGTAAAAGGCTAGACATTACGCATTTTTACCCCTTAAGGCACTCTTAACACACACACAAATTTTACTAGACCTATTTCAACTAATAAAATCCCTTATCAATATTCATTAGTTTATTACACAAGTAACAGTTTCTCTGGCAATCGTTATAATTAAAAGGCAAAACGGAACGTTTCCGTTTTCTTTTACTTTGAACTCGTTAGAAACTTCATCACCAGGAAATTGATAAAATGCACACGTGTTACAAAGATCGGTAGGTCGGATTGTCTGTCAACAATAACAAAGTGAATGACCTCTCATGTCTACAGGCATGTTTAACAAGTAGAGATAAGAAAAGTATAGGTAACGTTATCGTGGCTCTACAACACCTGTTATTAAACGATAACTTGAAACGTATGCATATAGTAACTGTGAAAATCATAACCACGCCGGATATTAAATGGCAAATGAAATGTAGCGTTTATGCGATAGTCGTAATGAAACAGGTTTAAGATGATCAAATAACACGCAAGTAAGGTGATGATGATGAGTTTTTAATGGAGGAGAGCAATGGTGATGACGTTAACCAATAAAGAAATCAAGCATGAAAATATTACAGACCGGTATGAAACAAAACTAAATAAGGTAACTGCAATATCTGACGGAACGATCAAGTGTATGTATTTTAATAATGATGTTGTTAATTTCAGAGTGATCGATCTTTGTTGTCATATTGTTGTTAGTTATGATTTATGAATACGTAAAATCTCGAAGAGAAATTATTGATGGTGTATGACAACATGATAATGAGCTGTAATCGAAAGAAGATGAAAGCAGCTACACGTGCTAAATTATGCCCTTATATGCTGAATATCGTCAGGAATGAAATTACAACGTATGAAACTTTAATTACAAATACTGATAAGAGCATTGTAATAAACATTTTCTATTAAATCAATCTACGTTAGGCAGTTTTCATTTAAAAAAATACTATAGAAACAATGGTGTAGAATACAGGAAAACTTCTAACCTAATAGGGGCAAATCTAGAAAAAGGGCGTGCAACAGTACCTAAGTCGAGAGATCGCAATGAAAAAGTCATTAGCGCTAGGAACCGGTGCGCACGAGGCGCCACCCGGAACGGCGCGCGCGGTGAAAACCGCGGGAAACCGCAATACTGAGCGCGATGCCGCCGTCGCGAGAACCGTGTCAGTAGTGTGAAACGCTAATTGCGCAGAGAGTTATGGCGGGTCTTTACAACGCCGTGAGCACTACGGATTTAGCAAGAGATTTACATATCTAATCTCGAGGACGTCTCTTGTGAGAAAATTGTTGCGCAGTATGTCCAGATGAATTTATAAATGCAAATAACTTCCTCTGATTATGAAAAAGTACTATATTACTTTGTTACAATCGGGCAACGTTATGGACGAACACGTGTAAGACTAACAATTACCTATACGTTTTACGCGTGAAAAATGAGAAACGGCTTATTATGAAATTTCTTTACATGCCTCCAGATAAAGCTCCCCGTCAGTTTCCTACGCTATTGTTAACAATAAATTAATTATAGAATCTACAGGAAACCGATTCGGAGATCTCAATTTTTGACGGGTCGCGATGAGAAGCTCCGCTTGCCGCGTTGTTACAATTTGAGTCCAGCTCAAATGGCGAGCGTAGTGCTCCATAGACTGATTGACGGCTCATACGGCCAATAATCATTACTCGTAACTCGATCACAAGGGCCTCAAACAGTAACTAAGGCTAAATCACAAATGTTGCGCGAAGGCTCACAGGCTACATAAGCCGACGAACACCCAGACTCGGACACATCCTCACTCTTTTTGCCTTCGACACTAGAGTCAATTTTGTCACTGTACACTGCACTGTTCACTTTTGGAGCATAACTCGACATTATGCATCTGTTCACGGCACTTTCACTTTTATCGGCAAAGAAGGAGCGACGTTCGGTGTTTGTTGCCGGCGGCGAGGTCGAAAACAATTTAATTTCCAGATCACGGTGGCCGTTCATCGAAGTGACGATCTCGGAGGATATTTCCAAAGCGAGAGGCGATCGAGGCTCCGGCGAGCTAACTCTTCTCGTCGGTGGGAATAATGAATATAAATTAGGTGCCGAATATGTTTCAGTGCTGTTCACTTCCCGACGATCAGGAACCCGAGACGATGGGTCACTCCAACTGCGTCGCAGAGTCGTGTCCGCACCTCGCCTGCCTAGCGGTCCGACAACTTTCATTGAATCTTCTAATTTAGTTGGAGCAAAATCGACACTGGAATTTTCATCGAGCAAGTCAGCAATCGAATCAGCGTCCCAAATCTGCCCTACAGGATCGCAGTAGCGACACTGACACGAACTAACTGCCGATTCTGCTGGTGACGCTGCTTCTGCAAGGCCAAATCGAGTGGCTTCTAATGCCTCCCCTAGCGCTGACACTCGGTAGGTCTCAGGCACTGGTTCCGGATACTCTAACACTTTCACGTCCAATCGATAAGGTAACGACATCTCACGGCAATAAGAATCCTCATAAATGCCGCGTGATGCACTCATGATGCCCGAAACCGTGCAATGATCGACATCACCGAGATCCAAATTAGCAGCTGTTAAATCGTGTGGCACGATGTTGTTAGGTTTTCTATCCTTTTTACGCCGTTTTCGCGGTTTTATTATCCTGGGCAACATGGTTTCGGAATTAGCAGAGCCGGAACTTTCATCGCTAGCGACACTGACTGCATCCGTGTTGTTGTTACGTCCGCCTCGCGCGGAACGTGTTTGCTGCTGCTGGTTGCGTGGCCTGATTCCCTCGGGTACTTCACACCTGTCCCTCGTGACGTGCTCGGTGTGTGCTAGCGGCCGTTGATTACGCTGCTCCGGTGCCATGGTGTACTTTCGTCGGTCGTGTCTATTTTGTATGATGAGCGGTGCACCTTGAGCGTGCATCGCCAACTTAGACACAGGCGTGTTCCGGGAAGGTGGTGCACGCCCCGCCATCGAAATGAGGGGCGCTCCGAGCCATGCGTTCGGATGCGGCACCCCATAGTGCGGATAATAGGGCGGCGGAAATCCCGGTGCAGTAGCAGCATACTGAGGGCGAGCGGGTTCGCGGCGCCCGAGGGCGGCGCGCTCGCCCGGACTCATCGCGGTACGCGGGGCGTTTAACCCATATTCGGCCGTTGTGTTCACTGTCACGGTAAAAGTCCGAGTTGCGGCGCGATGTCGTAATCGTGCACTAACATCTGAGGCGTCTCGGTACGCGTGTGATCGCCGCGGCAGTCGGCGGAGGACTGAGTGAATGAGCGAACCGCGGCCGGAGTACCGAGTGGGAGTGCCGACACGCGACTTATCGCCGGCGTCGATGCACCGGAAAGCTTTACAGCCCTAATCGCTTCACAATTAAAGCCGACGTTGTTTACTTTCGCGGTAAATAAGATAAGCTGGCACGCAAAAGTCAGTTACACCAATCTATAATAACAAAGCCTAATGTTTGCTAAAAGGTAGATTCAAAAATGTTGTATACTGCTCGTGTAAAAACAAACTCAAACCAAAAACGTCATATCAGGTAATGAATATGCGATTTCGACCTGACCTACATAGAAAATTGTATCAAGCGTAATAAACATAGCGAATAAATTAACAAATTTGTATAATCAATGCAAATAGCTGAGGTGGATACGAGCCACTTCCTGTCAGCGTTCTTTCAAAAGAATCTTAATCCATAACGTAATGTTACACAATACTTATGTGAAAAAAACTTACAGCTTTCTCCTCGGACCAGTTTGAAGCGGACCAACTTACCTGCAACAATAAAATTACACATATTAATGTGTCACACGCGGATACGTAAGATCACCCGTAAATGTCTCCGTATTTAATTATAATCCCTATAAATACATATAAAAGAACCTTATTGGTTCGTAAATTGTTGGTAAAAGAAAAGTGGTTTAGGGGCGTCGAATACGCAACGAGATGACTACAAGACGTAACGAGAAACGTCTATTCGGGTGTTTATTCATGATATAATAAACTAAATAAATTTTATAGTCCAGTAAGGGTACACTTTTAACTTCTTATAATTTCAAAGGCCGTGATATTTTCCATATTGATAATCTAACAAATTGGTAGCTTGCTGTAGATACAATATAGATATTTTGTAATAAGACTATATGATTAAAATTAGTACTGTGAATTTCCATGCATCGGAGAATATTCTTAAAACCCCTGTAACTATTTTCAAAAAAATCGATCAATAACTTCTTTACAAATGTAAAGAATTTTTCATAAATATGAAAAATTTAAGCGAGGGCAAATTTCACGACTCAATAACCTAATCTTTAGAAAATATAAAGTAGCCATTGATAATTTTTTTGGAAAATTGTTTTAAGAGATTTAAGTATCTTCTACAATGGAATGAAGTACAGAGTGGTAATTTTAATCTAATATTGTAGGCTTTATAACTAAATATCTATACTATGCCTAAAGTAAGCTATAGAATTGTTAGAAAACATTTTGTATTTGATTACTAATGGGTATTCTATCCTTCTACAAAAAATCAGGAATTTTAAAATTACAGGAAGTTACACCACAAAAATTGCGTATTTTTACTAGACTACCGTACCGCAGGATATCACCCGCACTTAGTTGACGTGCCATTTATAAGGACCAAGCGTTTTAGGTCTTCGTTTCTCATGCGCACGGCTAAGGAGTGGAACGCATTGCCTCCGTCTGTGTTTCCAATCGCATATAACCCGCAGCTCTTTAAAGTCAGGTTAAATCTTCTGGGAAAGCTCGTTCCATCGTAGACCTTATCTCGACATTAGTCCAGATTAAGGTCAAGAGCGATCCCATTCTAATTAAAAAAAAAAAAAACTATTAAGTTTCTAAGCAGTAAAACAACCAAAATAACTTTTGTACAGTACAGAGCTATAAACAAATTGCTCTTGTCTTTAGTCAAAGTCATATCATTACCGACATCATGAGTGACAATGACAGCACCTGTGTAAACATTAAAATACATAATTTTTAGTAGATACTCGTATTTGAAGCCCTTTTTACAAGCTTTTATTTAGCTTGCATTGTTCATCTGTTTTAAAATTTGCAAACCATTCTTCAACCACTTTATGGTATTTGGCATATTTATGTGAGTTTTTTTTTATGCACAAGGGGTTAGCACTTGACCTCAATCACATCTGATTTTAAGTGAAGATGAGGTCGAAGGTGGAAGTGTACTGACCCGGAAACCCCAACACATTTGGGGGACTGGCTATGTTATCTCTGACAACCGGAACACAACAATGCTATTAACATTGCTGCTTGGCGGCAGATTTAGATAAGATGCATGGTGGTAGCTAGCCAGGCGGACACTTAAAATGCCCTACCACCAACCAAGTTCGGTGATAAGGGAATATTATGGTACCATCGAGCTGATCTGATTATGGAGACGGGATGTACGCACTCGAAATCCCTGATGGCAAATGACAAGATAATCGAATTTGGCCTAGTTTGTTTTGTTGCCATGGAACTTTCCATTAGGTACACATGGTGGCAAGGGTCTGGAGATGGAGCCAGAAGAGTGCAATGGTACTCGTTGATGGTCTTTATGTTAGACAACTTTTACGTAAATAATATGTTAAAATCATGAAGGAGTATTAAAAATTTGTTGATGAAAGTATTTTTAATGAACTTATTATAATTCCTACCACTACCCACTATACTTTAATCAAAACGATGACAAGTCTTACAATGAAAACCTTAAAAATATATCAAACAAGTGTTTAACAGAACTTTACATAATTAACTGTTTGGTTAAGGAAAGGTATTGGGTGATGAGGTGACAGACACAAAAGAAATAGAGACAAGAGCACGGCTCTAAGCTGTTATTATTTAACTTTAATCAAAACAAGGACAATGAAAACCTCGTTGCTAGTAGTTTTGAAAAAATAGTTTGTTCATTTCAGTAGTCCGTGCGGGCAACGAGAGCAAGACCCATATGAAAATATTTTTATTCACTGCATTAGTATTTTGCACAACCTACACAATTTTTAAAGATTTTTACACACTTACATTGAATTATATTTAACATTTCCTTTGTGCAATAAAATGAATTTGCATTAAATAAATATTTCGGACACTTACACCAATCATTTAGTACCAAAACTAAACAAAGATACTATGTATACGAGTTGATGGACAAACATACATAAATGTTTATATCAACATCCATGACTCGAGAAGAAATTTTTTTTTATGATTAATTGGATACGCGTTTGACCACAATCTCATCTGATGGAAAGTGACGATGTGGCCGAAGATGAAAAACGCGATCTCAGTAGATGCCTATTCACCTTGCTCTTGAAGATCCCAAGGTTTAAAGATTTAGGAAAGACTGACGCAGGAAGGGAGTTTCCTGCCTTGGCTGTCCGCATTATGAATTACGAGTCCGATTAGTGCGAATGTTCGGTATGTTAACAACGTAAGTATGATAATCCCTCCCCACGTATTCATCACACAACCATTTACCCCCTAGCGGTGTTCGACTGCAACCATTGGTTTTCAAGGCAGAATGAACCCTACAACAAATGGGACTTGCGTGATAGACTATTAGATACCTTGTACTCTTGATATCTGATACTGAGTGAGTGACGTATCGCTATACAATAATCATATGCAAACAGTCGACATACACAGTACGCACGGACCTTTTCGCACCTACAGGGGCGGGTGAAAGTGAACCTGATGACTCAAGCCAGCCCAGCCTCTCTCTCGATAAACGTAAACATGTGAATAAACGTGCACACACACACACACACGAACACCGTTTAGCATACAACTATGCATAACATTTTAACGACGCGTGAACTTTCATCGCGGCAATATGGAAAGTTCGCGGCTGACAAGATGACTCCGGCAATTATATTTAGCGCCGCTATGGATACACCCTACTTGTTTTACTGTTTGTACAGTATGCTAAAGGTTAATTAATTAAAAAAAAAACACGGAACAAAAAATATGAAGAAATCAAATAAGGATATATTTTTAATAGACATGTTTCCAAAAGTCAAGAGCTGATTGATGGGTCGTGATAGTCATTAGATAACTTAGTATTAGTTTTATTTGTAGATTAAGTAATGAAAATTAAAAATATATTCTTGCCTGTAAAATGCATTTTTTGTAACAATAAAACACAAAACAAAAAGTTAAGGATCAAGAATCCTTGCAGATTTATCAAAAAAAAAATTATTATTTCTAGTTATTTTAAACACAATACATCAAATACGAGTACATATTACGTTACTTTATACAGTGGAATTTGTTTCCAAAACACTTTAGGATACTTTTAATATCTTTCTTAGGCTTTAAACATAACCAGCAAGGTATCAATGTATCCCGCATTGCCACATTTACGAAATAGGAGGCCTGGAGGTTGATGGTTTGAGTATACTGATTGGATACGCCCTTGCGGAAGGTGCAATATGGAGAATGAAGCACGCGATCCCACCATTTTCTGGTATAGTCATTTGCCTATTCACCCTAGTAACGTCACTAACATTATTATATTGTAAGGGTAAACTTTGAACATATGTTCAAATATTTGACGGGCAAATAGAGTTGTTATTGTAGCAGACAGACAATTCTGAAGTATCACGTGACGTAAACCAGTAGGTAGTGTTCATGACTGTTAGCATTCCAATTTCATACTGAATTGACGCAAAATATATAAATAATTATACATATTATGTATTTACACCACTTGTATGTACAACTGCCCGAATCACATCAGAGGCACTCCACGACAACAAGCGCTGAAGAATGGACTACCATCATCTTACTTTAGTTTCGAAATTTTTCAGTTTTCTGAATGGATTTAAATTAAGTAAGTATACATCATCTTTTTGCTCTAGTCCCAATTTATTTGGGGTCGGCGCTGAAAGTCTTTATCTTCCAATCTCCTCTATCAGACGTTATCTCATCATTCATGCCCTTTTCGTTCATATCACCCCTCACTCCCCTCCTCACAACATTCATACTACACCAAGCCAAACGATTTCCTATCAACTTTTCTCTCATGGGTGCCACTTTAACTCATTCCTTATTTTATCCATCCTCGTCACTCCACTCATCCATCTCAACATTCTCATCTCTGCTGCATGCAATTTTCTTTCAACCGTCTTCTTCATGACCCAACACTCCGATCCATACATTGCTACAGGTCTTATTATGGATTTATAAATTTTGCCCTTTAACCTGAGGGGCATCCGTGAGTCACATATAGTTTCGGTGACCTGTCGCCATTTCATCCAACCCGCGTTGATCATGTCCTGGTCGATCTCACCATCCCCTACACATATAATTTATTCCTACCAGGAAACGTAAAACCAAGTGAAGCATATCCTTCATAAAACCGCAATACTTGCAAGAAATTACTAAAAGATATTTCGATATGATTTCAAGACTAAGTAACCAAATCATGTTAGGAAGATATGTGACTCATGTTGCACGCAATGAGAAAGTGGTCTAGAAATTCAATGACCTTTGCAAATGCCACCTCAGTAATGACTAGTTTCTCTCTACTTAAGCCCTGGTCTGGTCTGACTTGTTGTCAACTATCTAAAATACAGACCGTGTGACAACTAAATTGTGCGACAGTTTAAAATACGTAACGGAAACTTCCTTGCTAACACCAGACAACAAAGATCATCTACAAGATATGAGAAGTGATTTGGCTTTCGCAAATTCTATTTTAATTTAGAGAACTGAAGAAAAAAAAACCAGATGTAACCCTAATGCTGCAATTTTTACCATACAGTATGCACAGTTTTCAACTACCTTACAAAATAATCTAATATTATAAAATGCGAAAGTTTGGATGTTTGTTTGTTGCGCAATCACGGCGAAGAATATACATACGTAGAATATACCCTGAATACTTTTTATCCCGATAAAGTGAGTAGCTCCCGAGGGTTAAGCAAATTAAACATATTCCGCGTAGGCGAACCCGCGGGCGGAAAGCTAGTATTAAATGATTTTGTTTTCGTATTCTAGAAAATTCGATTTATTTAATAAAAAACATCTTTTTCGGGGCTAATTTGTAACTCGTTTCCTGCTCCACCCATACAGTCAAGTTATTAGTCCGGGAGAAGCTTTAAAGCAACCCATTATCTCCAGTGTCAAGATACCGATCACACATCAAGATATATTACATGAACAGCTTACACAATACAAAACTTCTAAGCTGCGATTTCTATCGGCTTGGCTGTAACTTTGTAGTTATTCCAATAATTAATTCCTATATTAACCACCGGACAAGAAGACGGGTTTTATAAGTTTGGCATTTTAGCGCATAAACAGCAGACTTTTGAGTTTCAAAAGCTTCTTAGCCATGTTTGATGAAATTCGTTTAAGCCACAGTTAGTTTTTTATCTGGATGATATTCATGAAACTGTCGGCGGTTTTCTATATTTTCAACTTGTAGTCATTAGAATTTTTAACCATCCCAACTAATATTATAAAGGCGAATGTGTGTGTGTATGTATGTTTGTTACCTCTTCACGCCTAAAGGGCTGGATAAATTTAGACCTGGATTGACATATACGCTACTTTTTATCCCGGATAAGTGACTGGTTCCTGTATGATAGGTATTATTAGTGGGATTGCTTTTGAGTCATACAGTGACGTATTTTGTAGTAGAATGAATTCTACGCGGCCGAAGTCGCGGGTAACAGCTAGTGAAAAAAAATATTAATATGTTATAACTACAAGCACGCACAGTTATGATGTTCTCCAATGGACACGCTTAGCAAGCGCAAATGTTTGGTAGCCACTCATTAATTGACTGATCAGTGGTCATGATGAATGCCTGAGTTGTCATTGATAATAAACCGACCGCATCATTAATGACAAATATACCATAGAATTCGGTCGTCCCTTTTAACATGTAAGAAAAATGCTAGCTTATGACGTAAGCAATTAGAAAGATATAATCAATCCTATGGTAACAAAAAACTTGAAGAAATCTCAATTGTGCGAATTTCTTATTCGATATGCTTAATGTGAATGCAATTAACAGAGAAAAAACCGGTTAAGTGCGTGTCGACACATCAACTTATGGATGCTATAGCAAGGAATGGTTTCTGCCGTGATTTAAATGATAGTATTTTGGGCGGATATCCGAATACTGAAACATTCGGCCAATTCAGTCAACTATCCGGTGGGATGTAAGTACAACAGGTCGCAAATCGGGACAGTATAGGAATACTGTAGTAATGTTATTTATTTATGTATGTAGCTCAAACAGATCAGAATGAATGAAAGTATAAGGAACCGACTAGACAGTTGTAAACACTACCACACTAAGCGCACATAGTTTTAGTGGACTCTTCAAGTATTAAAGGATTGCACACTGGGTACCGATGTTTAACAGACACGCTAACTAAGCAACATAGCTTTAAACGGTCCTAAGTCTTTTATATCCGTCGGAACGTCTTTTTAAAATCATCTGATCCTGTCAAAGTCCAACTCTACCGTACGTGGTCGCCATTCGAGGACTAAAACAAGAAACCTTTTTACCCAAACGGTTACCGTTTCTACGAGCTATGTGGGCCACCAAGTGCTAGTTATCCTGTATGCAATGTCGACGACATCAATTTTTATAAGAAACTGTGACGGAAAACGTAACTTATTTCCATACAGTCCATTGATTCTTTAATATGATAGTGAACTTAGTTTACCCGTGAAATAGTGGCGACTACTCGGTAGCCGGATAGCCGATATAGCAACATGATATACATCGCGTCGCATCTCTATTAAATATACCTATCTTCTTTCAACTTTAAAACCTTGCATCAAGGCTTAGGTACTCGTATTTCACGAACCGCAAATAAAAATAAGACGTTATAACTGTTGCATTTCTTGCCACGGAACCCTAAAACACGTTTATTAGAATACACAATGTAAATTCGCGCCTAAACATGATCTGATATGCTACTGCGTGATACACCAAGCGGCAGAGAAAGCAAATCATCGATCTTTGTGTTGCGTGCAGGCACAATATTAATACGGCGTCCACTCTCGCTCTCGGCTATATTGGTGTATTCCCAACGCACATACTATATCGATCACCACTGCTGTTGATAAAATTCACAGTATGCACCAGGTGAAAGGGAATTATTTTCCAATAATTATAATCGTTCTGATTAGCATAATAGATACATTATTATGTTTCTCTCGATCTACGACTAGTCTTCTTGATAAAAAAACTACGAATCTTTTAGGCAGTGTAATTTGGAATTAATGTATTACGTAACGTAAAACTAACAAACCACAGTCCCAAATATTACTTTCAAGTTTATGTATACATAATGTTATTGTATTTGATATTTAAGATCCAAAATTGGACCTCGTTATTATGGAGCGGGTTGGTGTAAAGTCTTCTCAAACAAAATTATATTTTAGTTAGTAGGTGCATTTACCTGGTTCTCATAGCACAGGGTATCCGAGTTTCCAGCTAAGTAGTTGGCGCGTTATTGTAGACTTTCGGTTATGTTCATATTTCATGTTCTTAAAGTTAGCCGATAACTTCTTCGCACTGCCGATATTTTTATAATTATGTACTTATATATGTGATATTTATTTATTTATATTATATAGTTTACTAATAATCACGTGTAATTTTATAACTAAGTGTATTTCTGTATTCTAGTAGTGTATGTATGTAAATAACATATTATATTATATACCTATATGTATAGTATATTTGTCCTTCCATAACTGCACTTTTTCTTCACCGTCCCGCACAATGCTCTATCCACCACTGAGGTTGGCTGGAAGAGATCTCTATTAGAGATAAGCTCACCTTTGTACAATATTTCCGACTGATTGTCAATATGTTTTTTATGTGCAATAAAGAATACAATAATATTTATGGGAAATGTATGCTGAACTAGCAAGCAACTCACTTGGTGAAAAACGATTATGAGAATCCGTTAATACATAATCAAATTGTCTACTCTGAAGTGACGTCATAGTGAGCCAACAACAACCATAGTGGTCATTTAGTGGACAATGGGAGATGGGAGTAAACCGGCCAGATGCGTTACCGAAGCGGTTACAACTTATTATAGTTATTACGAGAATACGGCCGATTATTACAGTTTCTAGTCAGGTGAAAGTCGTTAGGGAATTAGCTATATGGATCGCTATATTCGCTGTAGAGGCGGTGTACTGCACCTCAACCAGCCACCAATAAATCAAACAAAAAAAAAATTGGCCAGTTATTAAAATGACATCCGAAATCACCATGGCATCAGGCTCAGAGAAGAATGAGTAACTGCCCCAGGAAGAAGGAAAATGTTTTTCGGGTGTAAATATGCATGTATGTACCTGTGTATATAGATATCTATGTTACCTGCTACAGCCTAAACGGCTTGATGAGTTTTGAACTGCAAGGTGTCGCTAGATTCGTCTTAATCCCCATAGTGTATTAGGATACATTTTATGGTAAAATAGTCAAGATGGCGCCCGCAAAATACAAAATTATTTAAATAACTATTTCGTCTTGAATTGATATCACGGAACGATTCATGTCCGTCCATGCTTGCATAGCATCAAATAGTGCGACATTTTAGAATTATCTTTTGTTTCCGTTAGCTTTAAATTCACCTAAACGAAAGGTATGAATGTATACCGGAACCTTATTATCACAACGTAGGTACTCATTGCCCCTTACATTTTAATAACGTAATGAAATGACCGAAACACTTGCAAAGATGAGGTAAGAGTTAAATAGATATCTGCCTATCTATTTATAACTAAAATAGCATTGCGAAACAGTGACTGCCAATTATTTGTACCTACTTCATTCTAATAAAACGTATTCAAATTTGGCATCAGATAAAAATCAATTTATGATGGTAAATGATTCAATGAATAGTCAATTATAGGAGTTAATCAATTTCCAAGAAATCGAACACATTTTTTATCTAAGAAACTAGGTTTCCAACAAAAACAATGTTTACAAACGTTCAAAACAAACGATCTCGAAATCGTCTGTTTGCGGCCGCAAATTGGTAAAACATTAAAGCGAGCCACAAACTTGCTAAAACAACTTCTTTGTGCGCCTATTATCACCATTATTGCATTCCACTTTCCATTTCCGTCCGCGCCTGTCTGTTTCAAAAATAAAAAAATGATTTGGTGAAGTATTTTGCGTTTTGAATATTTAAGCAAAACGCTTTAAGGTAATGTGACAAGACAATGAGTTTGTAAAAAGTTGCAAAAAAATTAAGCACAGTCGAATATGGAAAGCGTTAGTATTTAGACCTACGACTTTGGACGATTTGTAAATGTCGTAGGCAGCTGGTTACAATAGTCATTCTATTGAACGTCTAGGCGGATAGTTATGTATAGCGATCATTTCCTGTATTATAGGAAACTGCGCTGTCCATAAGGGTGTGGTTCTGCAGTAGGTAGTACCCAAGGAACCTAATCAACCTGTTCTGAGAAGTACAGTGTTTGACAGCTCGTGTGTATGTATTCAGTCGTTGAAAGTAGGTACCTATCTCAGTAATGCGTGGTCGGATTTAAATGCGATTTTTTTATATTATACTAAAGGAGGGGGGACAGGTTCTTAGCCATTTTCGCAGATATTTAACATTTAGTTTGGTCTATTTGGACGATATATAATCTCGGGGGGTTTTTTAATTTCAATTTAGTTTTTTTACAATATTTTATAACAAAATTTTGGAAACCGGTATAATAGGTACGAAAATTTGAATAGACGGTTAGAGATAGACTTATCCACTCTCAGAATCAAAGAAATATCCATTACAAAATATTATAATCACGAAACGAGAAATGAAATTTCTAAGAAGGATAAGGAAAAAGATGGACGACTTTAATCTGCAAATCGAAATAGCTGCGAAAAGAATATTCATTCAAATCCATTGAAAAGCTCGGAGCAACACCATTTGGAGCTCCAAAAAAGAACTGAAAGAAATCAGTTCGAGCAAAAAGTATTGACAAAATGTTACTGAAGTCAACGTCTCGGCAACTTTGTTTTTAGAAATTGCGTCCTCCAATGTACCAGCGACATCAGCTCAAGGTTCCATGTTTTATTTATATTACAACCTGCTTATTTAGGCTTATATTAAAGGCTAAGTATGACCAATTGATATGTTAAGAAAATATACCGGAATAATGTTCATTGAATTACGATTTTGAATCCAGTTATTCTTTGCTGCTACTTCGATAGTAAAGTGCATCACACACGGCGAAGATTATCTTAAGATAATACTTGCTCGCTGATACGAAGCGATATGCTAAAGTGGAAGAAATATACGGCAAATAATATCGTAACATACCAAAATAAGAGGCTCTCCTCTCAGATTTTCATATGGCTATGTGCAAGACGAGATAAATATAAAATATATATTATGCCGTCGTATGTGATGTGCTTAAGTGGGAGAATTTTTACAAGGAAAAAAAGAAACCTCGAGTATTTAAAATGGCTGAGAACGGCTTGATTATGCTGATGAAGAAACAGGAATATAATTACAATGGAACAGCATTGGAGTTGCATAAATAAATTCTATTAATGTAACAACATCTGATTCTATAAATATTAGAAATCCAAACTGAAAAAACGTCTAGTCGATTTACGTAAGTGTACCTACAAGCTTACTGTATATATGTTATGTAAAACATCAATAACAAAGAACGACACACGCCAGTCTGCGCCGGCGCCGGCGATCGAGGGTTAATGCGATTTTGATTGGCGCCGTTCAAAGCTGCACTTTCACTAACGCATAAAGCGTTTACGTTACGCTCGTTATAGTTTGTAACACCAATATTCACTAAAGCACGGACGCTTTGTATAAATTGATAGTAAATGAAGGTTTATTCAGATAAGTATGATTCTTATGCAGACCCAGAAAAAAATAATTCTAAACCCGTAGGATCTAAAGTACAGTAATTAAGGATGCATTATAGTTAGCATAGCTTTTAGCCAACGATATGAAATAAGAATCACTCGTGATGTAACCCCATTGGTTAGTCGATTCTACAGAAAGGCCCAAAAATAAGTTGACAAATCATATAATGTACAGTTTCATAATTTATAAGTATGCAGTTTAATGTGTGATATAGATATATAATAAAAATATAACACCTAATAGGCCTTGATTTAGCCCTGATACACAAGTGACAAACGTCTGATGAACCTGTCCTGTTCTGTCCTGGAGTTACTGACACTGAAAACGCTACACTTTGCAAAAGATATATCGAAATTAATTTAAAACATTCTCAAGTACACCAAAACATGTGAAAACAAAATTCAAAAACTCATTTTTTCTCTTAAGAAAAAGCAAGTTTAGCGCACTCATTCCTTGGATGAGTGACACTCTAGTGGCATTTCCATACCAGTGTTTCCATGCATCGGAGGACACATTAAACAGACAGTCTCGCTTGTTTACAACTCAGGTCTGAAAGCACACACAAACATAAATCCACCAATCACCACAAGGTGTTGACTTGTAACATAAGGATTTGCTCCTGCAGTGGACGTAACACAATGTTGAGGCAGCAGCGTAAAACCGCCTCCCAGGCACCAACGCATCCCTAATTCATCGAATAACAGCCTGATGCTGAAGTATTTATATGTCTGGCATGTTAGAATTTAAAAAATCAGAAAGTTTGTAATTGCATTTGTTACTTCCCGTACCCGAATTTGGCTACTAACTCAAGTAACGATGGAGACGACACGTCAAATGAACCAAAAGAATAAAGAATGGTCTAGTTTTAATGTTGCCTTTCATCGTCAACTACATAGCCCAGAAAAACCGAATGTGTGATTTACTGTAAGGTTGTTATTAAGTCTCCTTAACAAAGACAATCAGAAAGCAATAAGCTGATAGAACCTCCAATAACTGATTCTAAGTTTTTGGGCATCAGACTGATGTGTTGACAGATCGTCGTTTATTAGGTTTTTTTATGCACAACGCTTTAGTACTTGACCTCAAGCACACCTGATGTTACAATTAACATGATGTTAATTCACAAAAGTTTAAATAATGTGTTACAGTTATATTGTAAGAAATAAAATCAAGGGAGTATATTTTCTGCCCATAAACTATTTATAGTTTGGTAGAAGTGTGTGAAATATATAACTCTAAAAGAAACTCAAAATAAACGTTTTATTTATTATTTATTTTCTTATTTTAATAGAAAATATGCCGAAGGTGAAAGCTTACTGTCCCGGTAACCCTATCTTATTCAGAGGACTGGCTATCTTATCTCTGACAACCAGAACATAACAATGCAACATTGCTGTTTTCGCGGCAGACTTAGACACGATTTCTTTGGCCTATGTGGTTGGTGCCTATCATATTGCGCACAGCTCTTTGAAGGTAGAACGGAGTCAATAGGAAGGCTCCACAGCGACAAGCGAACAGTTTACGTAAACTTCGGGAAGATAATTACTTAATGTTCGTGACTGTCGTTCGAGTTACATAAAAACACGGTGAAAAATCGCCGTGACTTTGTCACGTCGTCGTTCACTTAGGTGGACCTCAAGTAAAGACGTGATCGGGGTTCGATTCCATTCGCAATCACTAATAGTTGAGCCGTTTTAATGTGACGACTGGTGACGTAAGACCCAGGATAACACCTTTTACTCACGCTACTCGGCAGGCGTGCAAGAAGGCATGAAAGGTGCTTGTTATCGGTGCCTAAACAAACACGTTGAAGTCTAAACAATGTTGTATTACTCTGTAATCACGGATAACGCCGTTGATAGTCGT
Organism: Oegoconia quadripuncta; assembly: GCA_949316235.1. Taxonomy (NCBI): domain Eukaryota; kingdom Metazoa; phylum Arthropoda; class Insecta; order Lepidoptera; family Autostichidae; genus Oegoconia; species Oegoconia quadripuncta. Next base: position 17,775,876 of record OX438754.1, on the reverse strand, counting down.
ATTAACAAAACTGAATCTCACTCCTATCTGACTAAGTTTGTCTGTTTCTCATTCTATCATGTCGCTCCGCAGCATCAAAGTGACTCAATTTATTACATAAGACAATAAAGAAAGATCCACGCTGGCTTCCGCCACTACATCCGCTAGTGGTTGATATTTTATTACAGGATTACAGGTGATTCTTCCTTCTCTGTTCTTATGTATGTGACGGATGGAGAAGTCTATGGAGCTAAATGGTTTAATGGAACGGACGCCCTGCGTAGTGCACGCTTGTCTGACAACTGGTAACCACAAATTTTGCGTTCGCGTTACAACTAACGAGTGAAGGCGCTGGAACAAACGGTCTCAATCGCAATTTAATACTAAGTTATGCGTTTTCGCGGCACGAGCTCACTTTACGAGGCAATAAACCATAGTGTGTCGAGCCTATGAGTTCGCAATATTAAGGGCTATCTGCCCGCGATGCCCATTTGTATTCCAGTCGACCATAAATCGGGATATTGTTGTATCTGACATTATCTTTAGATATGTCGTTAAATACAGATCGGACGATGCTAACTTATGCATCTGAATATGAATGAATCGCATGAAATTTGTATGACGCAGTAAACACTATCAGTCTTCCACGCTTGGCTCCCGTCTTTATGAGAACAATATTCGTTCAATAACACAGAATAAAGTCAATTTTAGTGTCTGAGCACAAAGGGGGCCGAGGAAAATATTGTTACCATCGACTCTTACATATTCAAAAGCTAGGACCGAAATACAGTTGTGGTGGCGCCTACTATGAAATAAAAATTTTATACTGCGAGCAAGTACTAATTAATTCGATAATACTTCAACAACAAACCCATGTTTTATAGTTGACATAACGCGTAAACAGCTTTCCATTATAAAATATGCAGACCCAAAAGTTTTCCAATGGCAAACAATAAATTGGATCAGACTGTAGGGGCTAGCGAAAGTTGTGGGGGACAAGATAAGGGGATACGACCTTCAAAGTTCGTCCTTTTTGGGACAAGGTTATCTATCACTTAACTGTCCCCTTAGATGAATAGCCCTTGACAATTTCTAAATAACCAATCATGTATATGTAAGTTACGCTTTTCGCACCTCGTAGTCATCAAAGCAAAGAGTAGGGGTTGTTACAGAAGGGACGAAGGGTACATCCGTGACCTCTAGACTTCGACCGGGACAAGGGCAGTCTGTCCTTGCACTTTTACCTACCGTTCGCCCTTTACGAGGGCGCAATTTGGCATTGAGTCGTTTCACTGTTCTTCATTTATTACCGTGCTGCGGTTAATTCGTTAAATAATTTTCACTGAACGGTTCAAAGCCAAAAACACATTTTTCTGTGTAATATTTAATAATCAGTAAACACTGAAAGCCTGGAGGCTTTTCAAACCCTGTAACGCTAGCGTAACTGTATGTACGAATTGTGATTCAAATGCAAGAATTGGAATATATTTTACGATACGATACGATTTCAGGTGAGATTGTAGTCAAACGCGAATCCAGTTTTTAATAAACTGGCTATATGCCTCTTGCAAGACCTCCGTAGAGCCCGATCTCTTTACGCATATTCGTTGATAGTCATCTAGTTGGGAGGGTATACTACTTTTGCCTAGTCGTGGTTACCACTCCAGAACCTGCTTGTTCCAGCGTATATTGATTCTGCGACGGATATAACCTACTTTCCACTTCAGCCTCCTAACCTTCAGAGTTATGTCGACGACTGGATATTCAATACAAAAAAAAATTGTGGCTACTGCATACAAATAAAAAGATATTATAGTATATGGGCTTATGGTATTCAGCTTTGGGGTTGTACCAAACAAAGTAATGTTAAAATAATACAAAGACATACATTGACACTTGGTACATAATAAATGACGATTTCACAGGGTCCTTAAAATGGAAGTCATAGAGAAAATAACGAGAAAATATGCTGAAGCAGACGAAAAAGGTTTCATCACCACTTCAATTACGAGGGTATCCAGCTCCTTGACAACATAGGCATAGTGGGAAGACTCAAAAGAGAGTAACCGTTTGAGTTAGTGCAATGTACTAATAGAATATGATAGTGCTAGTTGTAAATGAAGACGAACTAGGCTCTTCCCCTTAGGAAAGACTAAGAAACGTCAGTGGGCTCATTTCGCAGATAATATTTCAACCGCCTCCGTGGCTCAATGTAAACAACATAGGGTTTACGAATCGGAGGTCGCGGGTTCGATCCCCAGCGGGGCACATGTTTAGTACTCGGTTTGGTTGGTGGTAGGGCATATTAAATGTACGCCTGTCTAGCTACCACCATCTTATCTAAATCTGCCGCCAAACAGCAATGTTAACAGCATTGTTGTGTTCCGGTTGACAACCGGAACTCAACAATCTCTGACGAGATAAGATAGCCAGTTCCCCAAATACGAGGGTTTCCGGGTCAGTACGCTTCTATCTTCGGCCTCATCTTCACTTAACATCAGGTGTGATTGGGGTCAAGTGCTAACCCGTTGTGCATAAAAAAAAATACTTTCTTTAGAAGTTTAAGTTACTTTTAAATTACTTATTAGGCTAATAAAATTGTATAAAGTACAAAAAAAATAATGTCGACGGTTTGGTTCGCTGGCTAGAGACAGATTCTCTCCGACTAACCCGAACACAGCTCTTTCCTGATCTATACTATCTCATTACGGGTAGTGTCCTACCCAATATTTTACCTTTACAAAAATCCCAATTGTCTTACAATAACCCAAAATATGTGTCGCAGAGCTGTGTTATTGAAATTAGAAATGCGATTTGGAATAATCAGGATTTTCTCGTTTAAACTAATTATGAACACTCACTTCGACCTGACGTCAGAAAAGCTCATCAAGACAATTCCCTCTAATGCTCTGCCTTGTTACGTCGTTCTATAGAAACGTGACACATTTACTAATTCCGCCTCTCATTATTCTTTAGCGTTTTCAATTATAACTATAGAATTGTTTGTAAAAAAAACATTTGAAGTTCAACTCCATCAAAAGCCACCGTGTCTCAACCTACGAGTAGTAAATAAATAAATATCCTAAAGACCTACACACAACGCCATCTAGTTCCACAGTAAGCAACTGTAGGCTTGTGTTGTGGATACCAGATGGTTGATATTTTTTTTTTTATATCAGAGGGCGGCAAACGAGCATGCGGGTCACCTGATGGAAAGCAATCACCGCCGCCCATCACCAAAAGGGTCACAGATGCATTGCCGGCCTTTGAGGAAGGTGTCCACCCCAGAATAAATAGGGCAGCCTGAGCGATGAGGGATTCTCCAGCACTAATAGTGCTGGTACCCTCCTGGGGTACTAACTCTTTAAATACCGCTACCATTCTGGAGAGAGACTGGAAGGTGGGCCTCCGGCGCCCTCGCTCACCGGACGAAGCGCAGTGGCCAAATGCCACTACTCAGACGTCGGTCTTCTGCGAGAGGGTGGTACTTCCCCGGTCGAGCCGGCCCATTCATGCTGCAAGCTAATAGCTTACAGCGTGGCTCTACCACTACAAAATGTACAAAATATACAATGATATACTACATACAAAACATTTTTTTTTGTAAATAAATACTTATGATAAATGAAAACATCCATAACTCGGGTTGACATGTCCGTATTCATCAGACGAACGTATGCCCCTAGCGGGATTCGAACCCGCAACCTTTTGGTATAGTGGTCAGAGTTGCTAACCACTACACCAAACAGATCGTCGATATATAATAATAATATCGTATATAATAATAACAAAAAATTTTTTTTCAATCACCGCAGATACAAGAGATTGAGAATTTTACAAAAAGAGTTGATCTTAATGACCACATATCCGATCAGTTTTTGTAACGTAAGCGAAAAAATAGGGCATATTAGGTACGTGAAATAGAAGATTTTTTTTTCAAAAACGCACCCGCCGACCGCCGTTTGAACCGCGTCTGGCGTGATTCTTAGGGTTCCTGTCATGCCATGTCATATTTGGAATTCATATTATCTCCAAGTGGTCAGAGTTGTTAGCCACTACACCAAACAGGTCGTCAGTAGTAATAATCCAGAATTTAATAATAAATAGAAGTCGGGACTAACTGATCTTCGCCCACCTGCGCGTACCAAGATCAAGTCCTTTCAGATGTAGAAAAGATTTATGTAGTGAAAATGTCAAAATGTGGATCAGCAGCAGTAACCCTCCGGGGCATACTTTAATCTAAACGTAAAAAGACGGCCAAGTTCGAGTCGGATTCCTTCACCGAGGATTCTGTAGCAAATTATTAGCAGGACAGGATAGTAATTTACGCAATAGGTACAGTATTAGTTTGCTTGTTATTTTAAATGTGTTATGTATTGGATCAATGCAATGTGTTTCATTTTAACTTTCTTTGTTTGATAATTTGTTTGAGATAGGCGGTTGTAACAGTGTCTTGGCGTCCCCAAACTCGGTGATGGCCAGGATGCTGTACAACATTGTGAATCTAGGTATTAAGCGGCGGTGATGAGGTTTCAAGCAAATACTATGAGGGCGGTATGTTCTGTACAGAACAAAACCCTCTTAAAAATTGATTTTTTTTTTTTTTTTTTTTTTTTAATTAGCCTATCGTGTCCCACTGCTGGGCAAAGGCCTCCCCCAAACTCTTCCACTCATTTCTATCCTTGGCGGTTTCCCACAAAAAAATTGATAGCTTAAAAAAAAAAAAACTTTTTTGGTCCTCACGTTTTTTATTTATTACCGTAAGGAAAAAAATAGTGCATTCCAATACCAATGGTATTTGAAATGATGGTTTAGAAAAAAAAAATGAACCTATGCCAATTTCACCTACCTAATATGCCCCATTTTACGGTAGGGTAAAAAAACTCATCAGGTATATTGATATAATTTAAAATGCCCAATACCTTATGTGTATTGGCTGAGCGGGGAACACGGTAAGAAGTTAGTCGCACAAAAAAGATGCTTTCTTTTTAATTAAACAAGTTTACTTTTCAAAAAGTAGGAAAACAAAATTATTCAATGTTATTTGATATGGCGGTATGTAATACTTGTAAATAAATAATAAATAAATATTTCGGACACTTACACCAATCATCTAGTCCCAAACTAAGCAAAGCTTGTGCTATGGATACTAGATAACGGATAAACATACATAAATATTTATATAAACATCCATGACTCGGGAATAAATGTTCGTATTCATCACACAAACATTTACCCCTCGCGGGATTCGAACCCGCAACCGTTGGTTTCGCTGACAGGGTCACTATCCACTACACCAACCGGTCGTCAAAAATGACCAATGCCTTTATACAGCAGTATGCGCGTCTAATAATACTATACATTATAATACCTCAAGATAAAGAGCTTCGCATGTAATACAAAAGCAACCTGTTAAGTCGAAAATTGTCAAATTATTATGCATAGGATGCCAGTTGTAAGAGACTAACGAGTCTTGATAACATCTTGATGGCAATCTAGAATTTAATTTAAATGGTAAGAACGGATGGGTAATGTGGTTACTCCAAAAATAAAAACAAATTAATTCCTTACTCCTTTTTGCTTATCACTTCGGACGTTTTAATTTACGTGAAATGTTTGAAACGGGTTTTAACTTTCCATCACGATAAATTGTTCATTTCCTAAGTGCCACCGTTTATCGGCCACATTTCTACGCTATAATTTTGATAAACCCTTCGACTTCAATAAACTTGGGTGTCCACTATAAGCCTGTTGAAACTTATTGCAATAACGTTGGACAGAGCTCTACCTCTAGAAAATTCTCTCCCCTTTACAACCCAGCGGGTGAACGGAAAAGTTAATTGAAATACGTGCGTGGAACCGCAAACGCGGCTAGTTCAGACCAAACAAAAGGATAGGAACATTGAAATATCACATAAGGAAAACAATTCAAAGTCAAAAGGCGCGCCGTGTCAAGAATAACATCGGCAGGCACTCGTCTGATACACAATACAAGATAACATTTCGCAACGTCTCCATAGGCGGTGGTTGCGCAAATCGTCGTGACGTCACCGGTTCGGTTCCGGCTTCACTTTCGCGAAACACTTTCACCGCGGTGCGCCCGCGCCGGCGACGTGTGACGGCGACCATTGTCATTCCGAGCGCGGGAATCGATGACCAGCCGAAATCGAGTCGATAATTTATACGGCCAACACTAACACGAATTAATGGGTGGCCATATGTTAGTTCAATGATAAAATCCTCATAATTAAAAATTTTAAGGAAAAGCAAATGTCGTTGAGAGCTGGTCGGACACGCTGCACCGACAATGGGTCATAAAGTTTTACAATTTATTTATTTTGGTTTTGGTAGAATTTATAATAATGAGCTGAGTGAAAAAGACACTAAAAACTTCTGTTCTATGTTTGTTCAATGTATGTTTGTATACTTATATATGCAATAAAGTGTTAAATAAAAAAAATAAAAACTGTACAGACAAAAGCTTGGCTCTATGAAATAACTATAAAAAATTAACACTCACGAGAAACAAGCAACTATGTTAAGAGCAAAATATTTTCGAAACGGCTTAACCGATTTTTATCAAACTAATGGGTAACAACACATACAGTATAAAGCCACGCCTCTTTCCCGTAGGGGTAGGCAGAGACCACAGACTTCCACTCGCTACGATCTTGACACACATCTTTTGCTTCATTCACTCTCCAAAGGTTTGTGCATACATGCTGGGTAAGAATTTTCACGCAAATACTAGCTTTCGAATTAAAAATAACAGTTTAGAATCGTATAAATAAAGGCTTCACAATTATAACACACTTTGCCGTCGTTAAAACGTGAATTTGATAAGCTAAAATTTTATATAATACAATTTTTTATGTAATATTAGCAATTTTTTAATGAGAGGACTTTTATCATATCTCAACTATGAACCATTATTAAAAAAAACGCAGCGAAAAAATTATCTAATTCTCATAATCATCATGTCCCAAGTAAGTACACATCACAGCTACCCTACACGCACGTACAAACAGACGTTACTGTTTCCCCTTATTATTTGGCTGCGAAAGGCGAATTTCACCGGACGCTCACGGTCGATATGTGTGCGGATTGGAAATTAATCCGCAAGTTATGCAATGAACGTGTTTGTTCGTCTTGCAATCTCTTCGGGTTTCACTTTGTTGATCGGCGTCATAGTTAGGTAAGAGAATAACAAGTTGTGTATTTACATTATATTCTAATAAGCGTATAATACGTATCATAGCAACAGCAATTATTCCAATTGAGACCCCATCGGACCCCAGATAGGACAGACGAAGAAGATAGATTTCAAGCCGTTACCTAGAGATGCACTAAGAAGATATTTTTTTTAATTTCCATTCCAAAGCACTCCACTTAAAAGGGGGGAGAAATATTTGTAACAAAAGTCAATAACTCCAGAATCAAACACTTTAGAAAAAAAAAAAATGTACATTCTGGAAATAAATATGAGTTTCTTAATTTTCTATAATTCTTTTCAATAACAATAAAATATTTAAAAAAAAAGATTATACGACAGCGATAGTTTTATAAAAACATTCTCATCTAGAATGTTATTTTAAAGCGCACTATAATTTTATCTTCTTCCTATGTTTTACGGAGATAAATAAAAATTAGTTTTTATTTCGAAATCCACGCGGACGAAGTAGAAGCAGAAACTTAGTAGAATAACAAATAGCAAGTACACATTAATATCTAAGATTCGTCCTGAAAAGCGAAGATGGTTGATGGCGCCATGGATTAAGCCCAACGGGATGGAGGGCCATGACCCCCACCCCTCTGAGTGAAGGATGATACCCATTTGAAGCACAACAACTACTGACATTTTATTTTGCTGAAGGCAATACAAAACAAGTAAAAACGACTTTCTAATCTTCATAACGAAGTCAAAACAACTTGACTCATCCGAGTTTTGTTCCGCGACAATTTCATAAACATTTTCTCCGACTACTGGCGCTAGTGCACTGCAACTTTACGAGAAGTATTTCGTACTTTTGAGTGATTGACACGGGGGCGACAACACTGATTCGATTTGCGCCGTATTTATTTAGCGATAAGGCTACATTTGTAACCGATTCCCAAACAGGACTATGTTTATCTGTATGTATTTATTTTTATATATATTCCCATATTTTCGTCAATTGTTAACCGATTTGGATGATTTTTTTTGATAGGGTTTATCACCGGGATTAAGATGTGATGAGATGATGTGAAGTCGGTTGTTTTGCCAATTGTTATCCGTTCAATTATTCAACTATATAATGTGTATATTGTGTTAATTTCTGAAGTTTAATTATTGTGCAATAAAGAGTATTTGATTTATTTTCCTAAAATAAGACCCATTCTCCTCTCGAAGAAAACAATATAAACTATGAACTTTTGACAATTCACTACAATAGATTCTTTCCGTAACGTATATACATACAAACGGGTGGAATAAATTACCCTACTCTCGGCTTATCATTTTAAATGTCCGTAAGATCACAACACGAAAACCGTCTCGATAATATTTTCCAAACCGTTGCAGTGCACAAAGGCACTATGTCAATTAATTATCGGAACTGATGTCTTCCCACACTTTCTAACGCTATTGTATCGGAGTGAGACAATCGGATCTCAACTGGTTTTATTGTCGTACAGACTGTGACGGTAATCACGACATCTATACAGAGTGTTGGATTAATAAAAATTGTGGAAACAACGTTTCTTTTACGGTCTAAAGGGGTCAAATAATGCGAGAAAACAACAAACCTTGGGTTGCATATTTCATCGTACTGTAAACTATCGTATTTTAAGTACGACGGGTTTACGCTTGACTGAAATCGCACATCATGAGACCGAAGGTTAGAAAATCAAACTTATTTGGGAGACTCTACTGGATCTTAAATAGCCAGAAATCAACATTACCGCTTTGTGGTAGACTTAAATAAGATGGTGGTATGGTAGCCAGGCGTACATTTAAAAATGTCCTACCACGAATCGAATACTTAACATGTCCGCCGGGAATCGATTTATCTACTGAGGGCTGAGTGTGAGTTTTGTTTCGACTTAACTTTACTACCGCGTTCACGTTTATGTGACGATTTGTATGGAGAAATGTGCAGCGCCTCTAGTGGATAGTTTGCAAAACGATTTTTTTCATAGGGACTTTTTTCGTAAACGCGAACGCGATGGTAAAGTTAAAAACGAGATAAAACTCACACTTCGCACGCTGTTTACATAATGAGATGTAAACCTCGTGTTGTTTATGAAATATACGTAAATAATATAAGTGTCTCAAAACCAATTAAACCCGACAGCATATTTTGCGGACGCCATGTTGGATTTAATACCATAAAATGAATCCAATGACACGACGAATCTAACGACACCATGCACTTCGAAATCGGTCCAGCCGTTTAGGCTACAGGATGCGCCAAAGAAACGAACATACATATACTCAAAAAACATTACCCTCCTTGGGCAGTCCGGTAAAAAACATTAACTATTACTTTTAAGAGCTTAAATAATATAATACACTAACATCCATTATCAGCAAATCAGTATATTAAAAAGGAATTACACCGGTTTACCAATCACCCTGTATTTGTTCGAAAACGGGGTTTTCGTCTGCTATTGACTTTCGTTTATGGCACGCACGACCTTCGAGCGAGTGATGGATGAGAGAAAAACAATATGGATGACATTACATACAGGCGGAAAAGGGGCTTCGATATTCAAGTAAAGCAATTCAATAAAAGAATCGTTTAGTATCTAAGGGTTAGATAAATTGTATTTTGTTTTGATATATTTTGCGGTATCTGAAACGTTTGTTTGAAAAAATATAAAGTGGTCACATATAGGCGACCTGTTTGGTGTAGTGGTTAGCAACTCTGACCACTATACCAAAAGGTTGCGGGTTCGAATCCCGCTAGGGGCATATGTTTGTGTGATGAATACGGACATGTGTACCCGAGTTATGGATGTTTTCATTTATAATAAGTATTTATTTAGAAAAAAAAAATGTATTTATGTAGTATATCAACCACCTGGTATCCACAACACAAGCCTATAGTTGCTTACTGTGGAACTAGATGGCGCTGTGTGTATGTCTAAGGATATTTATTTATTATTATTATTATTTATATACATTTTGGTTAAGATCTCATGATATACTCAGGAAATTGAGAATGGAACCTTTATGAAGTCGGTCGTTTTGCCAATTTTTTTGGTACAATTATCAAAAATCGGAACATAATCTCTTATTATTTCGGGTTAATTATTTTACTTTATTGCTGCTCTTATTTTTTTTTTTGTTATTAACTTAAAGAAGACTTCTGTAAGTGCCAGGCTAACTCTCTGCCAAATTTCTATAGGAGCGGTAATGTGGTTTTAGTCGTGTAATAATAGCAAATAGAGACAGAAAAGTATTTATAATATTAGTGTGGCTGGATAACCGGCGGAGGCCAGTAAGAAATAAATGTATTGTGCAGACTAACAGAATCAATTCAATTACATTGTTACTAGGAACAAGACGTAAATGCCACAAACAAAACCGCGGAGTCACGATGATTCTTTCTTCACTAACCCGGTTTAAAATGTCACTGGAATTCGCCAGTCGTGAGGAGAGGTAACGATAAAAACATCCAATAGAAAATTCACTGCCTCCTTGACTTAATGTTAACAAAATTGGGTCACAAATAATTGTCCGCCAAAATTGACAAAACAATCGACTGTAGTAAGGTGTCATTCCCGACGACGACGAAGACAGCGACGACCGATTGGTGTAGTGTATAGTCACCCTATCAGCGAAACCAACGGTTGCAGGTTCGAATCCCGCGAGGGGTAAACGTTTGTATGATGAATACGAACATTTATTCCCGAGTCTCGGATGTTTATATAAATATTTATGTATGTTTATCCGTTATCTAGTATCCATAGCACAAGCTTTGCTTAGTTTGGGACTAGATGATTGGTGTAAGTGTCCGAAATATTTATTTATTTATTTATTCCTTATCTCCGTAGTGCATCGTGAGATCTTAACCAAATTTATGAGATCACATGTAACGGAAACCCCTGTCAAAAAATGTACTTCAAAATCAGTTAACAGTTGACGAAGATATCGCGTAATAAACATCATCTCTGTATTTTAGGGTACTCAATAGTAATCTGTGCTTTAGTTTAGTTTTAATTTCCCCGTGTTTTACCAAGTGGTGTGTCATGCATAGGGGTAATAATTAATTCTGCACAGTGTTGTTTATTACTCTTATGACTGCACATCAATATGTCAAACTTTATAATTGGCTTAATAAGTATGTAATTTAATTTTAAGTAATATATAAGGATATACTGCAAGTTTGTTGAAAATAAATAATCATCATCATTCATCAATCGAATCGCATTGGGAACCTCCTTTTTGAATTCGGTTAATCAGGAGTTTGCCCTCAACTTTATTAGAGTAAACGTGTTTAGTAGATACTAAACTAGACAGCTTTGTGTGTGTTCGGCGATTTGCGATAAACCGCTTTGAAATAACTGTCACAGTAAAAAATTGCACCATAATCTAAAATCGTGTTCGTTTCCATTGCATTCGCTTATTAGAAAGGATACGTGTTTTCATGCTACTGCACCAGGGTAATGTTTCTTGCACAGAACCGTTTCTTGGTATGTATTTATGTGTATTTCCTTATGTAGCCTGAACGATTTGGCCGATTAGAAAGTACCAGGCATCGTCAGATTCCTAATGATGACCAGTGTATTTATATTTTATTATAAAAAATTCCAAAATGGCGCCAGCAAAATAGAAAATGGCGCCATCTTCCAATTATTTTCCAACGAATGGCTTGACGGATTTTGAAGTAGTGACAGTATGTTTTAGTTCCTTTAAAAATAGCGAGTGGATATTCGAATTTACCTTACTAAGTTCGTTTGAACTTTGCGAAGTGAGTTAGTTAGCATGATTATTGTTTTTATATTTGTTAGGTTTCGTGTAATCCGTAGATCGAAGTACCTAAGAGCGATCCCATTCTAATTAAAAAAAAATAAAAAAAAAAAAAAAATATAGAGCGATGCTTATTACAAGCTAAATTCAACCATATTTCTCGCACGATAACTATCAAAGTTAATAAAACCTTTATGCGACATACATCCTTTTCAAACTGGGGACGTTGAGCGATCAATTACCGACGGATCTATGTCGATCGTGCAGCAGTATTACCACCCTTAAGAATATTGGTCTACTGTCCTTTCGGTTCCTCTACAATACGAGAAAGAAGCGTTGTGTCTCTCTTATTCGCTTTATCTAAATAATGTATAATAATAATAATAATACACACACACACATCGCCACACTTGGTTGATACCCGTCTGGTGCGGAAATTACCTTCTTCACTTTGAAGAAGAGAAATACGTTGTATATAAATAATAATAATAATAAATCAATATCCTTAGACATACACACAGTGCCATCTAGTTCCACAGTAAGCTACTATAGGCTTGTGTTGTGGTGTGGATACCAGATGGTTGATATATTACATACATATTTTTTTTGTAAATAAATACTTATTATATATGACAACATCCATAACTCGGGTACACATGTCCGTATTCATCACACAAACATATGCCCCTAGCGAGATTCGAACCCGCAACCTTTTGGTATAGTGGTCAGAGTTGCTAACCACTACACCAAACAGGTCGTCGATATATAATAATAATATCGTATATAATAACAAAAAACTTTTTTTCAATCACCGCAGATACAAGAGATTGAGAATTTTACAAAAAGAGTTGATCTTAATAACTACATATCCGATGAGTTTTTGTAACGTAAGGAAAAAAATAGGGCATATTAGGTACGTGAAATAGAAGATATTGGCATAGGTAGTTTATTTTTTTTTTCAAAAATTCACCAAAATTCACCCGCCGACCGCAGTTTCAACCGCGACTGGCGTGATTCTTAGGGTTCCTGTCATGCAAAATTTATTAGTAATTCCTATTATCTCCAAGTTTTCTTTGTTTATTTAATTTAATGATGTTATTATGTGGAATATGCTACAAATGCAACAGTCAAATGAGATAATTAACGCTATATTCGATGATAGTTTTGAAAAAAATCATCTAGAACCAAACTAAGCAAAGCTTGTGCTATAGATACTAGATAACGGATAAACATACATAAATATTTATATAAACATCCATTACTCAGGAATAAATGTTCGTATTCATCACACAAACATTTACCACTCGCGGGATTCGACCCGCAACCGTTGGTTTCGTAACTATCCACTACACCAATCGGTCGTCTTACTTTTAAATGTTTTTGATCTGGCAAATATATAAAAATATATAATTATTTACCAGACTAAGCAGATACAATAGATAAACAATGGTTACTATTCTGACAATCGTTTGACGCCGGTTTTGAGAGGTTAAGAACACGCAAGCCATTGACCGTCTCATAACAATAGGTCGATGAGAGTTCTACCAAAACGCCGTGATTTTTTTTTTATGCATAACGGGTTGGTACTTGACCTAATTCACACCTGATGTTAAGTGAAGATGAGGTCGAAGGTGGAAGCGTACTGACTCGGAAACCACAACACATTTGGGGGACTGGCTATCTTATCTCTGACAACCGGAAAACAACAATGCTATTAACATTGCTGCTTGGCGGCAGATTTAGATAAGATGGTGGTAGCTAGCCAGGCGGACATTTAAAATGCCCTACCACCAACCAAACCGAGTACTTAAACATGTACCTCGCTGGGGATCGAACCCGCGACCTCCGAATCGTAAACCCAATGTTGTTTAAATTGAGCCACGGAGGCGGTTTTATTAGTTGTATGTACAAAACAACGTTATGAGAGTGAATGAAGCAAAAGGGATGTGTCAGGATCGTAGCCAGTGGAAGTCTGTGGTCTCTGCCTACCCCTACGGGAAACAGGTGTGACTTTATGTATGTATGTTTTATTACAACATAAAATTTTACTTCCCTGTGAATCAACTAATATTATAAATGCGAAAGTTTGGATGTTTATTTGTTTGTTGCTCAATCACGGCGAAACGGATGAATGGATTTGGATGAAATTGCGTATATAGGTAGAATATACCCTAGACAGTAGATACATAGGATAGTTTTTCTTCCGATGAAGTAATTCAACATACAACGTAGGGCTAACTCACACACACACACACGCACACGCACACGCACACACACACGCACACGCACACGCACACCCACACGCACACGCACACGCACAGGCACACGCACATGCACACGCACACGCACACGCACAGGCACACGCACACAAGCACAAGCACAATCACCAACGCATAGAGAACTAGTGCGTGCAAGTTTAACTAGAAAACTTAAAATGAGTATTTTTCTTTTCTTTGTGTTTAAATTTTTGTTTTTTTGTTAGAGTTTTATTTTTCTAAGCTCCGCCAATTATGTTCGGGGAACGAGCGAGTCAACCCCAACACGAGTATTATATTTTACTCTCTGGGGATGCCTCAATACTGCTATATACTATTACAGGAGAAATAAAAGTATTTTTATTTATTTATTTTTGCAGATGACGCCGCGGGCGGAAAGCTAGTGTTGAATATATTTTTTTAGTAGCAAAATCAAATTCAGACGTAGTATTATTAGCCTCTATAATTTATCCGTCTTTTAATGGAACTTCACCTGTCGATGTGTTTGTTGTGTTGTTTTACTTTGGATTATATTTGTATTATTTGCTTGTTTACAATAGAAAGTGATGCGATAGACCTGTCATCTCTCTAACATCATTATATTTTGGGAGGATCTAACTGACCTGTAGGATACTACCTAGCTTAGAGTTCAGCAGTCCAACGTTGCATACACGTTAAAGGATATATTCAATAGATTTCATGCTTAACTGTTCTTTTCTTTTTTCTGTATGGAACTGTATAAAATGATAATGTGGCTGTTTACTGAAATAAATTATTTATTATTTCCGTCACATCATTTGTATGACTCATACATACTTTCGCAAATTTCCTGCTCTGTTGGGGAGCAGGTGAAGGAAGATTCATAGATTAGGTAATAGTTCGTGCATTTCACGACAAGAAATAAAAAACTTTCAGACCAAGTTAACGGCCGAGTTCATTGTAAAGGCTGTATCAAGTCTGCCCTATTCTAAAACAACTGGCGCCATCTACCGACAGATGAAAGCATTTTAATAGTTCTCTCTAAGAATTATAGATGTCGCTGCTAAGGAGCTCTACGCGAAGTTTATGATGGAGAAAACATTTTGTACAAGTACTTATACTATGAAAAATGTTTCAATTCATATCTACTTTCTGGCGGCCGCTAACGGGCAGCTCGAGCAGTGATTATCAACTGTTGTTGCGAGATAACTGCACCAGATCAGTCGATAGCTCGAGAAGTCGAGAGCAATCATAGTATGTCTTGCTTTAGTTTTAAGTTTGGTAACATATTTTTAAGCAGTACTGCAAATGTAAAGATAATAGATGTTTTGTTTTTAGTTAGAATACTGTGAATTTCAGTAAGTAATTTCTATATTCATAACAGAATGCAAGATTACTCGACCACTCGACGCAATTTCGCCATGCTGCTGACCGCTCGGAGTGGTCGCCTATACCAATAAAAGGACGATTGAACTTTGCTAATAAGCCGCAACTTGAAGGCGTCAGTCATTGCTTAATGCTACCTTCACTAGGGATTTTTGACAAAGGTCACTCACCTTGCAAATTGTCGAGCATATACGAGAGCAGCTTCGCCGTGCCATTGTTGTCGTTGTAAATGGAGAGCATCTCCTTGCTGAGCGGGTTCCCCTGCAGCCCCATCAGCTGCAGGTGGAATAGCTTGCCCAGCTCGTAAGGGAGCACGCGTAAGTAGTTGTTGTGCAGGTGTAGTTCTCTGTAGGAGGAAATTAATAATAATATAAATATTTAAAAAAAATTAAAGCTGACTGCTTATAATAAGAAACTAGGTACTAAGGAGGTACAATTTGTAGTAGTAGTTATTATTCGTAATGCCAAGCAGACGCCATTTTGTATTTGCGGCCGCGAGTTTTTTACCACAAAATATATGCTGTCACTCGGGATCCTGATCCTAACGACACTGCACTCAAGCAAGCTCTTTTTTCATTTGGGAGAAAAGTACAGGTAGGCTAAATACCAGAAAAAAATAGCGAGACAGGGAGCAGCTGAAAGGTTCATTGACTCGATACCGTTGCTCCCCATACCAGCTGCAATCACAAAAGAACTTATTACCAATAAAACCAAAATGAAAGCTTAAGAAGAGTTCAACAATATCG
This sequence comes from Oegoconia quadripuncta, assembly GCA_949316235.1. Classification (NCBI taxonomy): domain Eukaryota; kingdom Metazoa; phylum Arthropoda; class Insecta; order Lepidoptera; family Autostichidae; genus Oegoconia; species Oegoconia quadripuncta. The sequence goes on along the minus strand of OX438754.1, from coordinate 17,759,578 downwards.
AGGTTCGCCGCCAGTTACAAAATGTTCCCGAAGGACACTACAAATGCTAAACTAAGAAAGAGATAACAATAGCACTGCGATATGTAATTTCTTGGAATTAATAGACAGCTATCACTGTTTAAATTAATTTCAGAACCGTCTTGCGCCGGAATGCGGGCAAGAAGAAACCCGAGGATACTTCCTAAAATATGTGGCCTACTTCAAATTGAGAAGGGAGATGTTTGTAAAGGATTTTTTTTTATGCACAACGGGTTCGTACTTGACCTCAATCACACCTGATATTAAGTGAAGATGAAGTCGAAGGTGGAAGCGTACTGACCCGGAAACCCCAACACATTTGGGGCACAGGCTATCTTATCTCTGACAACCGGAACACAACAATGCTATTAACATTGCTACTTGGCGGCAGATTTAGATAAGATGGTGGCAGCTAGCCAGGCGGACATTTAAAATGCCCTACCACCAACCAAACCGAGTACTTAAACATGTACCCCGCTGGCGATCGAACCCGCAACCTCCGAGTCGTAAACCCATTGTTGTTCACATTGAGCCATGGAGGCGGTTAAAAAAAAAAATCGAATATAAGACCTATAAGTGAAATATAAAGACACAGTAAAGTTCTGTAACGTGACTGGACTGCATCAGGTTCAGAGTTACTGCTCTGCAAAATAATCATCGCAAAATCAATGCTATTTTTTTTAATCCTACATATTGTTTATTACGAAACCAAAAAACGTTGTAAATGTCCCACATTGCACCCAACTGTTATGTAATATGTCGTTACATCATCATTTTTGCTTTCAGAATTACATTTACTTAAAATTTTGAGAGGCCGAGTAAGAAATTATTTTGCACCCATAACTTTGTACCGGTTAAAAAGATTTTATTGGATTTAGGAGATTTAATTTCGTATTGCCTTTTCAGAGCAAAATATTTCTCTTACACTTAATAAGTGAAAGTTTAAAGCAGAGTTTAAAATGTTTAATTGTAAAACAATTTATATAACCTCGCAGAGGATGATAGGAAACAAAAATTTCTGTTTAAAACATTACGAAATTCCAACAAATTATTTGAGACCACATTAATGTTTTCGGATCGTAAAATAAAACTATAAAAGGTATTGATGCGCGTTTAGTGTAATGTCTGCCCTGCCTTGCTTTCGAAACCAAATATAGCCCAATTGGGACTAGATAATCAACAGTATAAGTAAGCAAAATATTTACTTACTTATCAATGAAAGAAAAGGTGAACGTCGTGTCGTATCAAGAGGTTAAATCGAGGGCGGAAAGCAGAGAGACGTGATCATTACTCCACCGACAAGAGGGTATAAATTGCAGAAGAAGATCAACGTAATATTGCGATTCCCAACAAGTCCGAAAATCTACATAAAAACCAACATCGTCCGAATTATACAAATTGAATTTGACGACCTGCTTGGCTTGGTGTAGTGGTTAGAGACCCCTAATCACTATGTTTACAGGTAGCGGGTTCGAATCCCGCAAGTTATGTTTGTATGATGAAAACGGGCACGTGTAGAGTTATCACGTTTTGTTTATTACAATTTTATATTTACAAAAAAAAAGTATCGGTGTAGTATAGTCTAAAAATATGAATCATCTGGTATCCATAATACAATTCTAGTTGCTTAGTGTGGAACTAGATGGTGCGGTGTGTTTGTACAAGGATATTTATTTATTATTATTTATTTCTTAATTGTGTTGACATTTTTTGTTAATATTATTATTGTTACTCTTATTTCTGTTAATGTGTTGTGTGAAAAAACATATGTCTACGTCAATGTCAAAAGACGAGTAAATATCTTTTAGTGATAAGGCCGCCTAATTGTACTCTTTTTTTATTGTTGTTCTGTAAAATATATATTCTCCTTTTGTGCAATACAGTGTATTTGTATTGTATAAAGAACCACGCATTCTAATCAACAACTACTATCAATTCATAACGTAACAACAACAAATCAAACAGATAATTAATAATCCAGTTATTTTTAAATTTCAGAGACTATGCTATAAACCTTTCATCCATCGGATAAAGTTGAATATCATATTATTAGCAGCGTAAGGCACAAAATGGCATATGTTGTTTGATACAAGGCCGTTGAACCCTGGCCTGTTATGATAACCATGTAAATTGACGTAGGTATTTGTAAACATGTCGCCGATTTACATATTTACTTCATATAAATTAATAGGTATATAGAATTTCTGGCGTTTTCCTGCGACACGAATCACACCGGACAAAGCGCGTCGGACCGCATTTATTAAGTATTCAAACGAAGAAGGTAAATGAGTTTCGGGGTCTGACTTTGTCTCATTTATCTCGGGAACGGCTGGGCCGACGCGGTGTTAAGCTTTGCATAAATCTCACCACATGTTTTACCTTAATTGTCGTAGATATTCTCAGATGCTAAGATCATATGACATATATTAGGTCCTTACCTATGAATTTAGCGTTTTGTATGAAGAATTTCATTAAGATTTTTTTTTTTGGGAACGGCAAATCCAAATTTAGTTAAACTTTGTGTGTATTATCGGATAACATTAAGTTAAGTATAGGCAGCGTTAATTTTTAAAAGTAACCGCTTTATAAAAGTTTCAGCGAATCTAAGAAATGATTATGGGAAGCACACGAAAAGAGCTCTGTTCAAATTTTTTTTATTATGTGATTTAGCCCGGAAATTTAAAAATATTTAATGTGAAACCTTGCAATAATATTCCATTTTCCAAATAAAAAACAAACTTTGATATAGCTTTGAAAATCGCAGGAATTGGTACATATGATTAACGAAGAAAAACAACTCCAATTTCATAGGTAAAGACCCAATATATACGATTACCAAATCGAATTAACTACTCGCTGGTGCGTTAAGAGTATACGCATTCGTACTACGGTGATGACTCCCGATATCGGTATTATTTCAAATATAGAATAGTCTCTGTAAAATGCAGTCCGATGCGGTTCGACGCAAGACGGTGCGACGTCAATAAATGTAACTATGAAATTGACATACGTGTAAGAGTTTTATATTAACAAAATTATAAATTAAATAATCAAGTTACCCACTCATTCAGAAAAAGTAGTAATCTTAATAATGTATTCTTTTTTTTTTACTTAATTTTGGCTTGGCAGAAAAGCCATCAGCCTAAACACGAAAACATTATTTAGTAATTTTTCAGTAAAGTGGCAGAATACTTTACGGAAGATTTTGCGGCTCCTTGTGGGAACCCAAAAGCTTTGTTACACACTTTAATTTACACTTCCCTTCACTGGCATACCATCACTGGCTTTTGCTGTACAATATTGTGCCATTATAAACCTTCAAAACTTAGAATGCTCAAATTTCAAGTAATAAAAGCAAAAATGCAACATCAATCGTCGAGTTCCCGCCAAAAAAAAAAACATAATATATTGTTAATAATATACACGATCGATGTCTGTTTTGAGTGTATCAACAAAAATTGTGCATTTTGAAAGTAAAGCCATGTGACATCAACTTTCTAAAAATGTCACTAAAAAAAAAGGAAAAGCCCTAGTAAAAGAAAAACAAATAAATATCGTAATTTACCGCATAGGAGATCGAATGTTATACGACACATACAGGGTGACTGATTTATCAACAAGCGATTGGTGTAGTGGATAATGACGTCAGTGAAACCAACGGTTGCGGGTTCGAATCCTATAATTTATATGATGAATACGATCATTTATTCCCGAATCATTGATGATTATATAAATATTTATGTGTGTTTATCCGTTATCTAGTATCTATAGTACAAGCTTTGTTTAGTTTGGGACTAGATGATTGGTGTAAGTGTCCGAAATATTTATTTATATTATTATATCGACATGTTCCTTGATGGTTTATATAAAGATTTCTTTTTACGTATAATAAAAAAACGACTTCATCAACTTACTACAAAAATGTAAATATTAATTGTATACAAGGTGGTAACGAAATAACACAAAACCTGGGGCGACTGGGAGCTCAGACCATGATACTGAGTATCTTTTGTTCTATGACTATAGAAAATTCACAAAACCAAATTACCCTTACCCCATACAATTGATCCGATCCGCTGTTAAATTTGTAGGAAGAGTCGAATTTCATATCGCTGAATTTTCGAAAGTCGTTAACAAAAGATATTCAACAACTCTGAACTACCATTGGCGAGGTTTTGCGTTCTATCATTAACACCTTGTAAACGAAATGTTTTCAAATCTGTTACCTAATAGTGTATTATGTAATATGAACCAAGGAGGCCGTCACTCATATCTGTCTCTAAATACTTAAAACAAAGTCGCTTCCGCATCTGTCCGTTAGCTCTAAACAAGACAACGGATTTTGATACGGTTTTACTATCATTTAGAGAATTTCATCCGGAAGTTTTATATGTATATCTAAAGAGAGTAGTTGCACCCATGCAAAGCCGAGGCGGATCGCTAGTATCAGATAAAATGTAATGTCTTATAATACAGAATTATTGCATCAAACAGTGACCTAGGTAAGTAAGAATGACTTGACTTTGCATGAGGTCATCGGTATGCATTTTAATAAGCACATTGACGCCGCCGGGTCAACGCGACACATACAAATCGAGGGCACAGCATTGATCGGAATTAATCATTCGCCATTTTATAAACAATCCCTATTAAGAGCGTGACCAAAGAGATGCGCTGACCATGCCATTACGTGATTGTGTCAAATCATTGCAATTGGCAATATTTAATGGTAAATAATTTAGATAAAAAATTAGAGCGTCGGTAGCTCAGCGGTTAAGACGCGGTCTAAGTAGATAATTATATAATTAATTATAGTCTCTTATAATTAATTATATAATTTTAAACGTCGCATTACACTATGTTTCGATGAAATTATTACTTTTACGAGCATTCAATTGTTAACGGTATCGATTCGGTCGGACACCAACTAAACTAAACTAAAACCAGTTTTGGAGTGGTACCGTCGCATCGCACTGTTGCAGGGAGAAAGAGACAGTACTACTTTAAAACTGGTTTCGTTTAGGTTAGTTCGTGTACATCCGAATCGACACCAACGTCTCAAAGTGAACATCTGTAAGTTAGCGATATTTTTTAGTTATGGATCGTGAAGTAGAAGGTATGTACTATTTATTAAATTTTATTTTGAATTGCTATTACATATCAAAGAAATAAGTATATTACCTGTGGCTGTGACTGCCTGTTAGCTGTAGCCTGTGGGTTAGTCACATACATCGATCACTTGATACCCTTCGCGTTCAATATAATAATGCATTCAGGACGCTGTTGCGGCTGCCTCGCTTCTGCAGCACATCGGTGATGTTCGCGGAAGCGCGAGTGGACGGCGTTCACGCTACTATGCGTAAGAGAGCGACATCCATGGTGCGGCGGACACGGGCCAGCGGCAACAGCCTCCTGATTATAGTGGCAGGACGCATGGATGGGCCATTCATGAAGCACTGGTTGTCGTTGCATGCACCAGTGCCCCAGATCACACGCAATAGTTGAATTTTATTTACATAATAATTTTGACATACAAATTCTACAATTTCTATAATAATAATTCAATTTTCAAAATAATTTCAAATTAATATAATTTAATTTCCATGTTTCAATTTTGATTTTTCTTTATGTTTTAATTTTACAATTGACATTTGAATTCACAATTGTTATTTTAAATTTACAATGTCTACCACTGTTTATTAACGTAGTTATAGGTGACCGCACTAACAAAGATGGAGCTTATTGTCTGGAAAAATAAATGATTGATTTACTTATTATTATTATACATATTTTGTGCATTTTTTATGTTTCATAGACCATAAACTACTTGTACCCTCTTGTACCCGGGCTGGTTTTTTTTATAGGTAGTAGCGACAAATATCTATTCTTTTCGGTCGAACCAAATTTCAAATTTCATTGGACCAAAACTATGTATTTAAAAAAAAAATTTAAAGGCGCTCAGGAAAGCGCAACTTTTTTTTTTAGAGGTAGTAGAAGTATCGCTTTGGGACATTTTTCACCAGTGGCGAACTACTCGAGAATTGAAAAAATCTCAGGTCATTGGAATTATTTATCATTAAGATTTGATTTAAAAGAGGCTATAGAGGATAGTGTTAGAAATATTAAAATGAATATTAGCCGAATTTGCGCAAAATTGGGCAAAAAGTAGGTTAAATGCGGAAAAAAATATTTCCGTTATTATTTCTAGTATATTCCATAAAAACTATTACAAAAATAATGTACGCAATATAAAATAGATGATTTAAATACAAGAGAAATATAATAAAACTCGTTAAGAAATCATATTATAAAATATCAGATTATAAAATATCAGATTATTTAGATGATAAACATCCATGGACATAACCAGCTCGTTCGCATAACCAGACTATTTCACAATTTTTTTTCACAGACCTAATTTCACAACAGATAAATATTTATTTAAACGGGGTTTGAACCCGCAACCGTTGACTTCTCTGACAGGGTCCACTACAACAATTGGTCGTCAAAAAATATCGTCGTAACATATTCAGTTTTATAAACAAAAACAATATAATTTATCTAATCATAAAATCTAATTCTGCTTGACCTTCACACACGGTACTAAATGTTCACAAAGGAGGTCAGCGTAAGCTGGTTAATTGTTTTACTAATACCAGATGATTTTTTTTACCGTAAGGAAAAAAAATAGGACAAATTAGATAAGTGAAATAGAAGTTATCGCCGTAGGTAGTTTAATTTTTTTCTCTAAAAAAGACACGCGGCGAGCGGTTATTAATAGGCGACTGGCGTGAATCGTGAAACTCATATTTTCTCCAAGTTTTCTTTCTTTATTTAATTTAATGATATAATTATGTGGAATAGGCTACAAACGCGACCGTCAAATCACACAATTTAACGCTCTATTCAATCATGGTTTTGAAAAAAAATAAAAAATGACCTACAGTATGTGAGACTAATGAACTCTCCCTATTTGATATAACGAACTATGTCTTAAATAATATTGTCCAGCTAGACTGGGTTTTTAGTTCATAGTGCGTCCGCAAATATATCCGAAAATCGTTAATTCCTTGTGGAGGTTAGTGCCTTGTGGAATTAATACTCCACAAACTTATATTTGCGGTTAATTTCATAGATCGTCTATGTAACTAACTTCATACATAAATGTTTGTCAATGGTAATGTTAGGTACGAAACCTGCAGGGTATGCAAATAGTGTTTGTCTCGTAGTAATTCTACACTGGTTTTGAAATTAACGACATTGAATATGTTTTTTCAATGTCGTTGATTTTTTGGCCTTTCAATATGTTACATTCGACACTTGAATTTTTCACAGCATATGAGGCTGCAGACCTTATGAGTTAAAGATCAATTTTACTTGATACCTCCAGCTGTTTCTGATAAAATGGGCCTTGAGACACTGATATATAGACAGACAACAAACTGAGGTCCTGTCTTACCAAAATGAAATACGACACTCCAAAAAAGGTAGGTATCAGTTTTATTAATCCTCACCTAAGTTGTATAAGGTCCCCCAACTCGGCAGGCAGCGAGCGGAGCTTATTGTTTGAGACATCCAGCGTGTGAAGGTTGGCCAGCTGGCTGATATCCGACGGGATCCTCTGCAGCGAGTTGTCGTTCAGGTACAACGCGGTTAGGTGCGTCAGTTGGAAGAGTGGAGGCGCCAGGGCGCGCACACCTCCTGTTACCTGGAATTTTAAAATTATAATTCCGGTTAGCCACCAAACTTATATAATTCTGCCATCAAACATCAGAAAGCTAGTGAAATTATTGGCTTAACAGACATACCATCGTAGCAGTAGAGGGATTCGACTTTATATCAGGGAGGTTACAGATATCATGAGCAGTATCAGTTTCCACTGAGCTTCAAAAAATCCACCACTCGTTGTATCATCAGGTCAGCTCAGTGGCAATATATTATTGTATTATCATCACACTAGCAATTTTCAAATCGATACGGCAATTTAGAAGCGGGTAAAAACAACTTCCGCAATTTGTTTACAAACTTACCTACATACAAGTCAACCTAATAAAAGTGTTTTAGTGAAATGCTTTTTATACCCCTGAAGCGAATCGAAAATCGAAAACAATTAACAAATCCTTGGATACCACCATAAGAATTTATTTGTATGCCTTCATTGTTTTCGTGCCGCAGAAGACTAAGGCCATGCTTAATTTCTATTGGAAACAGTCACCATAATGAATCAGGGATCTAAATGGTTGGCTCAGAAACACTGACAGACATCAATTATTCACCAATCCGTACTTGGTTCATTTAAATTTTATAGTAAAGCTATGCCTAGTTTGGGACACGATTGTTATTTTAAGTGTCAGGAATCTTTATTTATATATATATTTGGTGGAAATATATTACTAAGGAGCGTCGGTAGCTCAGCGGTTAAGACGCGGTCTCCCAATTTAGGAGGTCCGGGTTCGATTCCCAGGCAGCCATGTACCAATGAGTTTTTAAATTTAATTTAATCACTTATGTTCATTTATCCAACTGCTCTAAACGGTGAAGGAAAACATCGTGAGGAAACCTCCATGCCTGAGAAATAAAAATTCTAAGGCATGTGAAGTCCCCAACCCGCATTGGGCCAGCGTGGTGGACTATGACCCATACTCCCTCATACGTATATGAATACGAGGGCGGGCCTATATCCCTGCAGTGGGATGTTTACAGGTTGATGATGATGTATTACTAAGATTGAGTCTCCAGACTTGGAGACACAAACCTCAAGCGTGGTCCAACCGCCTCGCCGGCCGGACGCCCGCTCCGCCTCCGACATGATGTGGTACGTGCGCCCGCTCGCGCCCTCATGCTTGTCTTTATTGCGAGACATTCTGTCACCTGGAAATAGCAGTTTGCACTTATTATAGCACAGGTTTTCTGAATAAATCATTGGCCTTATGGCAAACAAGATTGCCCAACCTTGTGGGTTCTTATGGTTGTCGTAAAGTGGCTAAGCGATCATGACAACGTGCAACATACACCAGTGATGGGCAGCTATTTCGTTCTTGTGGAGCTCCCAAAAAAACTGTACCTGTATGTAGCAATTGAGTTAAAGCCTTGATAGACAAGGCAGGCCATTCTTTTTTGTATAAATACAAATAAAATAAATGGTGATAAAATGCGATTTAAAATTCGTTCATCGCAACAGTAAAATTTCGAACAACATACATCAATTCAAAATATTTTATTTCATAGGATAAAATTATCACTTGAAAACGTCACTATTAAGATTAATATTATATTTAAATTTACTGCTCATTCACAAAGTTGACTCCCCAGAGAGAAACAAGCAAGAAACTCGAGGGTTGCTCTTTTAAACAGATTATGGGTTACAATTCGTGATTTGATAATTATATGAATAATAAGACAGCTATGTCCATGCCCGCTTATCATTCAAATAGTCAGTGATTTTATTTATGATTGCTTTTTTGAAAGGCAAATTTTGAATGTCTACTGGAACCTTATTATAAAAGAGTATACGCCCTTTGAAGGATTTACTAACATTGTAAAGTCGGCTAACATAAACAGAAAACTGATTCTTATTCCTTGTATTAACATTGTGCCAATAACTATTTTTAGCGAATAAGGTTATATTTTTTATTGCATGTAACAAATTCACATAAATGTATTGAGATGCCATTTTTAAGATATTAATTTCCTTAAACTTATCTATAAGAGACAATCTAGGTCCTTATTTATAAATGGCACAAATAGCACGCTTCTGCAGAACAAAAATATACTCATATACTATCTAATACGTATGGAAATTTCGTTGATCACAACAGTAAACTTTTGAACTAACGTATGTCATACTCGTATGCTTTCTAACTAAAACACATCGCTATTTCATACTTCGTAATAGTAAACTTTCGATCGTACCCATATACTCTTGCAGTAATTTACCTCGACATTTCATACTTCGAAATTCAGTATCAGAGTCAATTTAGTTTTTAGAATCCCCTCATGTAAAGCGATGCAAATTATATCCTGAGAAAGGCTACGTACAGGAGTTCTATAAGCTGTTGACCATATCACAAATCGGCAGCTTATACAAAACAAAATTTCATACTCGACTCAAGAAAAATATTATTTGAGAATGTTTGAAGTAATGATGCTGTGAAGAAGTATAATCACTGTGATTTTGTTGGTCCTCAAAAATCTACCAGAGATATTTCCTGTGGGATTGAGTAGAAAAGTGTGATGTTCAGTGACAATTTGTGCTACAGATGATGTAACCTATACTGTTATAATAAACACAGTTTGAATGTTTTGTGTAATACAAAATTTGTAAACAAGGTATTTCTTGCAGTAATGCTTGTATCAAGCATAATTCATTGCAATTACATGGAAGATAAAATTAATTAGGAAATGTCATGCATGACCAATGGACATGGTAATTATTGTAAAATTGGTTTAACGTTGAAAATTTTACACATCATTAATCTGCAAACATCTCTGTGGTAATGACCACTTTCCCTCAGTTAACCAATTAGTTGTAATCAACCTCAGCATAATATACCGTTCGGAACAGCTGAAATTATTATTTCATTGGGATCTCTTGGTAACCTGTAACAATGACTTTAACATCTACTTGTCAACTGTTGAATTAATGCGTAAGTAGGTCACTTAACAGTTTATTGAAACATTCAAATTTTCCTTAAATTGTTTCTTTTTTATATGAATAATGTTATCTATAGAAAAGTGGCTTTTATATGAGATATTTATTTACCTTTCATAACTCAGATGAATGTACAATAAATACGATTTACACTAGAATATGTGTAGGCAGCCTTATCGCGTTACACGATTCCTGCCTGTCAATTGAACAGGCTAATTAATTATTTGATTTCAATTTATAAGGGTGTACAAAAATGCGTTTGGAAAATTTATGTTATTTTGATGACAGAAGTGGTTTTACATTGCAACAAGTAAAACCTAACATCAGAAGCTTTTTGAGGATTCTATGCTCACTCTTTAAACCTAATCGACAGTGTCAAATTCCAAATAATGCATTCTTGCAACAAATACTGAACATATCTCATGTAAACTTTCTAGTGTTTCACTTGTACACAATAAATTTGCATAAATGTAAATTTATGCATGTTTATTTTAACAATTCCAATGTTTATTCAATTTTTTTGCAATGTGCATACATGTAAGATGAGTTAATTATCTCCATTTTACAAATCAAACCGCATTTGGTCATACTTCCAATAAATAAGTAAATAGACTAAAAAAATTGCTAGATTTGTACAAAACTAAATGAGGTGGCAATTACTAAATACTAAAATACAATGTAATATTTCTTAGGAAATAGTGGACTAATTCAGAGGTTATTACAATTTAAATTTTATACTTATCTATGTAAACACTGATAATGGTTGTTTTTGTATGTATGAACACAACAAACTTTATTGATACTTCTTATTATATACAAAAAGCGATAAATGTACCTTATTAGCACCGCGAGGGGTCATGAGGGGTGTTAAAAGTACTTGGTTTGATAGAGGATTATCTTCGTTGGTGAAATAAGGACAAGAGACTTCCATAACCTCCGTTATTCGGGAGGTAAACCTAAAGAATAACGATAATTAGCAGTCAATATAAGCACCCGATAATTATATAATGAGTATTACATGGAAATAGCGGCGATTTAATTCATTATTTCGATGATCGCACAGTAAATGCGTATCATCTTTGTATACAGCTGACATGAAAGGCTGTCTCGACGCAAAACGACGTCCAAGCGCCAAATCTTTTAGTGTGGATAAATAATTATATAGTAAAGTCATAAGTACCTTCATCTACTCCTGAAAAGCTTTTACTTCGATTAGGATTATAGTAACGGGGAATAAATCACTGTAAACACACAATAGCACAAAACTTGACTAACACCACATCAAACGTCCATTTACCGACTGCAGCGACAGTTTACTCGACGTTTGCGGCGAATTTTGGAAACTTTTCTTTTGTGTTGTGGCGACTGGCAACCATAGACGTTTTTTTTTTAAGTAAAGCAACGAACATTATCTTCATACAGCACATACAAAAATTAGAAATTATTTCCTGTGACTAAACTAATTTTTGATTGATTTTTTATATGCGGACATCCTAGTCTACTGCCCCGTTAATTAATAGATTTAAACCTACGAAAATTAAATTTATTGTCGTATTGTCTTCTCCACTTTGTACAATTATTTGTATCGGTGATAGGTGATGATGTGGGTTGTGATGTGACGTATGCATGTATTGTATATTTTAGCTACGATTGGTTAATAAAATGGATGCGTGGCTGTAAGAATGCAGTGAGTACTCAAATCATTTATTACATTGCTCGTTTTGTAATGATGTTATTACGGTGTTTGATTGTAAACGATTTATTGTACAAAAAGGCGATACATTAATTTTACATAGATGCAGACTATGAGTACAACGGCGGACTTATCCCATAGAGGGATTTCTTCCAGTCATACATAGAGTTAGTTAGAAAACAGTACATTTTTTTTATGCATAACAGGCGTAGATTGGGCGGACAAATTACAGTAAATTTAAACTGAAACAAATAACTATACATTAATGACTATAATATATATGAATAGCATATACCTAATAATACATAAATAAGTAAACGCCTTCACTAATAATACTAATAATAATACATAACTAAGCAAATACCTTAATAAAATAAAATATATACCTACATGCTAATAATACACGTCAATAAATATGTAAATAAATAACCAAATAATTAAAGAGATGAGTTAATACGGTGGCCATACATCAAGAGTAGCTATACAGCTCAAACCATGTTAAAAACCCGAGAGCTATTTGATGTTATTTTTAAAAGCAGGTTTTGATTGAAATAATGTACCTTGAGAGTTTTATTTGTGCGGTATACGTAATTAATGGAGTAGGCAATAATATTCTAGATGAAGTTATGTATAAACAGATTACAAAACAGCAAAGGCCCGTATTAATAAACCATTCTCAAGATTGAGAACAGTCTTGTGACCGGTCTCAAGTAAACGTGTTGATTAATAAACCTAACTTGAGACCTGAATAGCACGCGCATACTCAAGCAGTACTAACTTGAGAGGTGCGCGTATTAATAAACGAAACTCAAGACTGTCATTTATTCGCCGCTGAGGCGAATACTTGTGAAGTAATCTCAGTTGAGTTGACCTCAAGATTGGTTTATAAATTAGCACGGAGCTTGCAATAGCGTCAACTTCTTGACGCATCTCGGGTGATACAGCCTCAAGACTTGTATTGAGATTGGTTTATTAATACGGGCCTTAGTGATGGGGACTTTCTCACATGTAATGGCAGTTGTATTGCATCAATCAAAAATCGGTTCAGCGGTTTTGGAGCTACATTAGATATACTCTAATCATTCAGAGAGGGTTCGTGCCGCTACTGTAGGTACTGGCGCCATTATCAAACACGCGGATCCAAGTTCTTTGAAATAAGTAGGTACCTAGGTGTTTATACTTGAGATTTATAAAAATAGTTATATCTAAAAAAATACGTGATAAAAAAAATAGAACTAACCCGTTTCTGTATGGGTGTCGAAAAGGTAACCGTGGATGTTGCTTCAAGGACTAAACTTGGTGAATTTATGTCAGACTAATGGTTGCCTGACAGTCAGTGTTTTTAAGCCCCTGCCGACCCCCGACTTAGCTTTACGACTGCCTTCAATTGAAACCACCCGGACTGACACCCTCCGAAGTACGACTTTATGTATTTACCTAAAAATCAATACTTTTCTGGGCAACATATCTCCGATCCGACAAAAAGTGCAAAAAATTGGCGTTGTAACCTACATAATAATCATCATAACTATTTTATAGTGATAGTTATAAAATCAATTAGACCGAAAAAAATATGACATATTGGATACATTTAATTTAATGATGTAATTATGTGGAATAGGCTACAAATGTGACCGTTAAATGATACAATTAACACTTTATTCTTTGATAGTTTTGAAAGATCTATTTAACTTATTATGCCATATTTTTTTCCTTACGGTAAAAAAACTCATCCGGTATGCACTCATCGGGTATTCATCATACAAACATATTCTTCTAGCGGGATTCGAACCCACTACCTTTCAGTATAGCAGTCAGGGATTCTAACCACTACACCAGATAGGTCGTCTATCATATTCCATTTATATACTGGATACAGTGGTAATGAAATTGGAGGTGGTGTACCAGACCACTTCTCCTTCCCATCCCTGAATCCGTTGCTCTTCTCAATATTTAACGATTCCTTCATTTGATCTTCATCCCATTGATTTGTATAGTTTACCTACGTATACAAACTAAAGGAAGTTCCAAACCTGGTGCGAATATCAACAAGTTTCCTCACTTGACTATTGAATTATTTTTGAGGAGGAATAAATTATGCAGGTAAATTAATTCCTTGCCGATGATAGTACGACAACGTATAATCATATGCGTACCCTATGGACTTTGATCGTGAATACGCCAGCCAAATTGCCAACAGTAGCAAACATCAACTTCATTTTCAGACGCTGTGTAAATCGGAAGAACTTCTTGTCGACACACAAGCACTATAAAATTTATAAATTATAATCCGATAATAACAAAATTTTATCATAAATTATTTTTTAAATTAGTTCTAACTTGTACTCTTGTTACTTACTAGTGAATTTACGTGTTAGTTTGTAATAGAAATCAAACCAGAATGGTAGAGTTTAGTAAATATTTGATTGAGAAATCTAAAGTGGGTGATTTACCATGTGAAATATTGATTCATCCCTGGAGTGACAATTGCTGGAATGCTTCCGGTACAATGTTTCTATCGTGTGCGAAAGGATCAGTCATGTTTTGGACACCTTTTCATATAATCTTTTTGGTAAGTAATTAAAATTATACATAAATCCCTAGGTTGTGGTTGGACATGCCTGAACCTGAACAAGTTTGAAGCATTATGTCGGCATGTGTCTGTGACACTGTACAGTTAAAGCGGCTGAATATATTTGAAAATGGTGTTTGTAAGCAGGGCATGATTTACAGGTTAATTAGGCTTTATTCATAAAGTAATAGTAATTAATTCCTTGGTGGCAGCAACTACTCTATATGGGGGGGCCTGATAATCAGCAAATCTGCTGAGTCCGTACCTTTTAATCACAGTTTGCCCTAAATTATCAATAACTTTATGTTGAATAAATACATTTTATTTATTTATTATTTTATTTATTTATAGAGCACAAGAACCGAGGGGGTGCAAAAAAAAATGTATGAGTGCGTGTTACCTTTTAACGTGTACTGAACAGATTTCGATAAGGCAAGGACATAGACGACTGTATCCTGAGGGAAAGTGTATATGTGGGTGTCGACTCCTTCAAATAAATAAACTATAGTCTATAGTCTAAATGTAAATATGAGTCATATTTATATGCATGTTTATCCGTTATTTAGTATCCATAGTACAAGCTTTGCTTAGTTTGGAACTAGATGATTGGTGTAAGTATCCGAAATGTTTAATAGGGCTGTCAGAATACGAAATCAGGCGGTGTTTGCAAGATTTCTGTGAATCGGATCAATGGTTTCGAAATTACTTACTTTACCTGGATGATATTAATGTGTTCATCGTTTCTCGGGGCTTTCTAAATTTGAAAAATATGTTACATCTAACTAATATTATAAATGCGAAAGTTTGGATGTTTGTTTGTTTGTTTGTTGCTCAATCACGGCGGGACGGATGAACGAATTTGGATGAAATTTGTTATATAGGTAGACCATACTCCGGATTAAAACATAGGATACTTTATATCCCGATAAAGTGATTCGATAAAGTGATAAACAAATTTCCGCGATAAAGCTATTCAACGTAGGCGAAGCCGCGGGCGGAAAGCTAGTAGTTGCATAAAATAGCATTAACCCTCTGTAAATTTTAAATAAAACTAGTTTTATTTTGAAATTTCTATTGACTCATGTTCCAAATTTCTCTAAAGCCACTCAATTACAGCGCTATGTAAAATTGAAATAACATAAAGTTAAAATACAAATAATAAATGACAGAATGGTAATAATCTTTTATAGTTATATAATTTTAATATTTCAGTATTACATGTTAGTAACTTAGTTATTCTGTAGTATTGCTGGTTAATATAATAATATATGATATGTGTGTATTATTAAAATTCCTGATATGTTCCATGATTAGTAAGTTAGATTAGTAGACCTGATAAAGGTTGCAGGAAGTTACAGAATGCAGGCCGCTTCCAACCGGTGGCTCTGGAAGTCTATGGGGGAGACCTATGTACAACAGTGGACGCCCTGTGGTTGATATGATGATGATGATTACTAAAATTGGAGGAACTAAGTTGATAAAAGTACCACGAAATTGACCTAAATTTAAGGTTTCTAATTTTTGAAATGGCTAATTATTTATTATACCGGACATAAAAGAAATATAGTAACAAGAACATACAAAAAAAGAGATAACAATATGAATTTAAAAAACGAAAAACCCGATAGCATATTTTGCATTTCACTGGCGCCATGTTGGATTATTTATCATAATGTATCCTATATGTATGTCCTATATGACACTCCAGGGATCAAGACTAATCTAAGGACTCCTTGCACTTCGAAATCGATCTAGCCGTTTAGTTACAGGAGGTAACATAGAAATCTACATACATACATACACTAGAAAAACATTACCCTCCTTTTTTGGGCAGTCGAGTAAAAAAGGGGGGCCATAAGTAGAACACATGTTTGAGGCAAGGTACTCGTATACCCAGAAGGCTAGCGGCGTTGCCAAATTCAAATTTTTGTAGTATACATAACTACCTATTTACCACAAGCGTGTTTCTGGATTCAATAACTATCAATAGAAAATTTAGAAAACCCCCTCGAAATTATAAAAATATCATCTTGGTACAAAAACGGCTAAATCGCTTCCGTCAAATATGCTAAGAAACAACTCGCAAAAAGCTTTCGGAAACAAACGAGAATTTTGTTATGCTTTTCAAAGTGGTTTAACTCAACAGTGTTGGCTCTACAATGACAATGCCATAAACTGATATAGGTAGGCTCAAACTGTAACATACTACTTTGCCTCGGGGTTAAGAAATTACTATGACATACATACGGACTTACATACGATATGAGCACGGCCGGCGATCGAAGAAGAAAAATTGTTTATTGTACAGCACAAACTATATAGACAGTGATTAGTTCTAATTATCTGACCCCTTCGAAATCTCCTTCATTTGGTCGTATTATCGAGACTTTCTAATAATACTTCATAGATGTCACTGCTAAAGTTATTGTGCTAAATTAAAGCATAGTAAAATATAGATTGTTATACAATACATGCAGTGGGAAATTTCATCAAACCTATGTGTAATTAATTTAGCGCAAAAAATACAGGATTCGAACTTACACAGTCCGAAGCCATACATCGTCCATAATCTACACTAAACGACTTGACGAAATTTTCCACTGCATCCAAACTTTATAAAGTTGTTCATTCATTTGGCGCGAAATCGTTCGCAATGACTTTCATGAAGGTTGTATTGAAACGTCTAATAATACGTCTAAATAAAAGTGATCTAAAAGGGGTTTTTATAATTACACCAAATGACTGTACACAACATAAAATAAATATATAGAGAAACACTTTACACAGATTTACAAAAGCGGTCTTATCGCTTGTAGTGATCTCTTCCATACAAGCGTGGCAAAGGGGTTGAAACCTAGGCCCGTATTAATAAACCGTTCTCAAATTGTTGGACTTCCATAGTAAAGGTGGTTTCTGAATAGTTTATTTAGTATGGGTAATCGAAACTTTTTTGATCGAATTCGATTATGGTTCCTTGGGGAAAGTTGTTCGTAATCAGGAGTGGAGTCACCAGTATACAGAAATTACACGAATTCAATTTCACCCTGTATAGTTTAGGCCAAATTGTCGTTATTACAGATATTTTTGCATGCCCAAAAATGAGTTTTATCTTCAATATTGAAACATTATTGACGACCGATTGGTGTAGTGGATAGTGACCCTGTCAGCGAAACCAATGGTTGCGGGTTCGAATCCCGCGAGGGGTAAATGTTTGTACGTTGAATACGAACATTTATTCCCGAGTCATGGATGTTTATAATAAATATTTATGTATGTTTATCCGTTATCTAGTATCCATAGCACAAGCTTTGCTTAGTTTGGGACTAGATTATTCGTGTAAATGTCCGAAATATTAATTAATTTATTATTATTATTTATATTATTAGGTAGGTACCTATTACATTCTAACAAAATATGATTTGATTTTGACAACATTTAATGTAACTTATATCGATGTGTCTGTTCTAGTCTCTATCCCTAATTTCACTGTTGGCATCACAACACAAAATTCAGTCTTTGTCTCAAAATCTAAAATATTTTATTCAATATAGGTAGGTAGCATACAAAAACATCACTAATGTTTTAAAGCTACATCGCTTCACAAGGTGGTATGGTTAGGGAGAAAACACCATCTTTGAAATAGATTTCCATTAAGGTATATAAAAAGGTTGTGTTCCAACAGTGGGCACATGGTGTTGATTATACAAAAGACGGTTAAGTGCGAGTATGACTTGTGACCTGAGAGTTCCGTCAATAACATCATCATTGCTTAACAAACTTACCGTACCTTAGGATTGGTTCTTTTTTATTCCTGTGTGTAGGATTCAAAGTACCTAGGTACGATTGAAAAGAAACAGACTAAAGAAAGGAGTGATTACATTCTCTTTGCCCATGTCATGTTTCATTCGTCCATGGAACTAATAAGTGTAGTACTTATTAGCTCCATGCATTCGTCACACCAAGAGTTTTTTTGGTCATTGTTTTAAACATAGAATTAAGGGATTCGGAGTCGGTCCGCTAGATCATCTTGTCGTCAAGTAAATAGACTATATCTTGAGTCAAGACTGTAGATTGTTTAACGTTTGATTTGTCAAATTGTGTGTATATGCCCATGGACTTATTATTTAAACAGGACTGATAACTATCAAAAGAATCATTTAGGAAAATGATCACTATGTCAACGCAATAAGGTATTAAATTGGATGCACCATACACAAAGGCAAATCCGAGCCGAGAGAGATAGAAATAACGGAGGCCGTGTGTCTCGTTCTTACATCTTGCCAGCAAAAAAAATGATTATGATCAACAGTTTTGGCTACTCAAAAATTCCATTGAAACACTTATATTTTTATGTTATTTTAACAATTATAAATAAACAAATAACATTCGCATTAATTTCTTTTCATATATTCTTAAATCAAACAGAAAACATAAATTTTTATTTCGATTTTGTTATTTTTATGGTAACCCTGAAAAGCATGTCATGTCATGGCGGCTCGGTGTGATTTTGAATTTTCTTTGCATTAAAAGTTTTTTAAAGTATTTGTTATATTATAACAAGTAAAAGGAGTAAAATGGTGAAAAAGTGTTGCGTTTATACTTGCCCAAGTGAATCCTATGGTGGTTGCAACATATCTTTCCACAGGTAAGCTAAAAATAATATTTTTGTAAATCAAAGAAGTAGGATGTCCATGAATTCTTGAAATGAGTCGAAATATGTGAAATATGTGTGATTGATTAGGGTCCTGACTGTTGTACTATTATTGCAGTTTCCCAAAAAATGAAGAAATGCGAAATAAATGGCTCACGCCGGCTAATGTCAAAACGCCAAAGTTTTTTGACAAATATTTTATTACAACATTTGTCCCAAGTAACAAATATATTGTGGTCACCCTGTTAGACAGAGACAAACGGCCTCTACGTTACACATCCTGCTCGGCTCGTTTTTCAGCGGCGAGTACTCAGTCCTGTTTAATTAATAAGTCCATGGTATATGCCTCACATAAACGTGTTATGCAGCCTTAATGAATATTTGAAAAGTGAGACGTTGTAAAACTAAGCCGTACAGAACGCTACCTTTGCCAGTTCTTTTTTTTCTCTCTCTCTCTCTGCTCTCATCGACTGACGTAGCTGGCTGCACATTCAAAATGTGTTAATCTAATTTTATAATATAACTGCTTAAATAATATTTTAATTCCATCAATAATGTGACGTAAGAAACTCAATTAAATAAATGATTATTTACTTCTTAGCTTCCAAATCTGCAGCTTAATTTGCGTCCACCACCGTCTCTCTGTTACACGTTGTCAACGACCACTGTCGACGATCCACGCACCTCTGCAATATGATTAAAACAAAATTATGTGCTTGATGTAAAATTATACTTTTGCTTGACAAGGCTGTTTAATTGCGTACCAACTTGCTTCAAGTCTTATGCAGTAGTCTTATGATAGCATTTACGGCGGCGGCGGACACATCACATAAGAGCTAGAATGCTTTGAGAAATATTTATAAAATGTAAAAATTATTAATTTGTGGTTGAGTTCTTTCATAGTTACTTCTAATCGCAACCTTTAGGCCATCGCCGGCTTGATGTGCGCGTAATCGATCATCAATGACAAGCACAAACTTTTCAGCGTGCTTGATCGTCTCCAATCCCCTTTAGAATGATTAGTACCTACCGTTCCTTGTATTACTTTCGTACAATCTTAACGTACAATGAATGAAGTACACAAGTCTATGTTCATTCGTTTAAAAATAAACATTAAAAATGTTTCTGTGTATCTGTGGTTAGTCCCTCCCAGGTGTCGATGTGTGGTGGATGTGTGTTACGTGCATACACAACTTGTTAAAAAATATGAAGTTCGAATATAATTTATTATAGTATAACCTAAAAATTGTTAATAAATGTATTAGTGGAGTTTCAAAGTCTTACAAACAACACAATTTACGTTTTGTCAACGTGATTTTGTTGACTTACGGACTGAGCTTTCGGGGCTTTCGGATATTTCAATTTCCGTCCATTCTTAACCATGGTAGAAGCAAGTAAACTGCTGTTTGATAAAGGCTGCCGAGATGCTGAATGCTATGAACTCATTCACCCGTGGACTCGGACTTGCTCTGATGCCACTGCTACCATGCTCCACGGTTGTATCAAGGGAAGCTATAAGTTCTACGCCATGGTATATCTTGTAAGTACAGTCAGTCGCACTGTTATGTAAATATTGCAAAATGTTTGTATTGCAAAGTATAGACAAAATATGATTTAATTTTTATTATGTACTAGTTTTGACCATATAATATTTAGGTAAGATAGAAGTATCTTGTGGGTTAATCTGGTGCATATCAGGAGGCACTGATCTGTTTGTTTAACTTTTTTAGTATGCCTGAAACTGACTAGATATCATTCTTTTGATTGGCACCATTAGTGCCAGTAAGTGACGAGATCTGAAAAATTCAAACAGGGTTTCATCCAGCGGCTATATTGTCTAACGTCAATGATGTTTGAAGACCTACTATTGGTTAAAATAACAGTTGCCGTTGGAATCCATTCCCATAGACTGAGGCCCGTATTACGGAATGTTACTTAAGCAGAGATCTTCGCTTGAGGACAGCTTTATGTAACTCGTATATGGACATCTCTTTCTAATATTCTAAAATACGGGCCTTAGTTAATAAGGGGCCCACCGTATAATCAATTGGTCAGTGTCGAAAGAGGGCCACAAAAAAGGTGAATATTCACACTTTTGTAATGGAAGATACTCATCTTTTTTAAAAAATTTTTAGTGACACAAAGGCACAGACACAAACTAAAGCATCAATGAACTCAAAAAAGACTAGAAGCATAACGAAAGTGACTTACAAAATATAAAAACATAAATAATAATAATAATAAATATCATACACACAGCCCCATCTAGTTCCACAGTAAGCAACTATAGGCTTGTATTATGGATACCAGATGCTTGTTATCCTACATAAATATTTTTTTTTTGTAATTAAATACTTATTATGAAAATATGTATAACTCGGGTACACATGTCCATATTCATCATACACAGGTATAGTGGTCAGAATTGCTAATCAATTCACCAAACAGGTCCTCAAATGGAGATGGACTGGTCACATGATGTGTATGAATAAAAACTAATGGACTAATTACATCTTCTTGACAGTCTAATATCTTAGGGATGATAGTAAGAGGCACAGACTGAGACCAGTTAAAAGATGGAAGAATATTTAACCAAAGGAATGGAGAAGAATGTCTGAGATTTGCTGGCAATGGCACATCCTCAACACAAAACGGTTAATATGGATACCAGAAAATTAAAAATAGTTTAAGTAAAAGTCAGCTGAATAGGGCTTATAAAAACTATCTACTATCTATTATGAAAAGAATTAACTCAGTAATTATTTCTTTTCAGATACAAATACTCATGAAAGGCAAGAAACTTGGCAAAAAGGAGCTTTTGGAACAGTTCAAGTTATATTTGAAATCTGGTGTTTTTGGACTGACTGTTGGCAGCTCCTTTGTCACACTTAATTGCTTATTCAGGTAAACTTTTTATTTCATCCATAAACTTAAGAGCTGAGAGCAGTTCTGCTAACTGTGAGGTGTGTGGTATTGTAGAGGATGTGCAACATATATTGGTGGAATGTGTCCGGAACGAGCAACTACGAAAGACACTGATGATGGAACAGAGGCTAAATATATTTATATTATATATTTAGTCTCTTCTATATAAGAAAATTTGTGGCACCACTCTCCGCACCCTGACCACTATCGAACGATAGATGCAGATGAGTACTGAGTTGTCCGTGCTCCATTTATTTATTTATTTATTAAGCTTTATTTTTCCATATACAGGGTGTCCCGAAACTCAACGATAACCTGGTACCGGGCGAGAGGCCAAGGTATATCAGTTATGAATAAAATGAGAAAAAAAATCCATGTTACTTAGTAAAGCGATAATAGAAATTTTTCGAAAAAGTTTAAAATTTGACACCCTTAGTCGCATTTTTAAGTACTGTGATCACAATTTTCACAATTTTACAGTAATTTTTTTAAGAATGTAATCTCTAATAGCAGTGCTATTAATCGTAACCACAAATCAAAGTTAATACATTGTTAACTAAGTAAAATAAATTAAGTTTTGACGAGTTCTGGTTCAAAAAATTATTATCAGTTAACTTTGACACTCCATAATGGAAAAAAAAAGTACCACACTACCCTTGGCAAGTATTTTCAAAAGATGGCCCATTTAGTCTAGATTTCAAAATGGTACAACACTTGCCGCTTTTCTTGTCAAGAAAAGTGTAATTTCATACTTTTTGCAAAGGGACCTCATGGAAAACTTAATCAAAATAAAACAATCAATTATCGTAAACATTTTAATATCCTTCTAAATCTAAAGTAGATGCTCAAATTGTTTTCCTCCGGCAAGAATACAAGCTCTGCAACGCCTCAGAAATGACCTCTTGACCAGTCGTGCATATCTTCTCGATTTTATTTCTTCTGATGCTGCATCAATTTTTTGGCGCCGTTCTGATAGATTTTGTATTGGTTTTGAGTAGACTTTTTCTTTTATGTATCCCCAGTAAAAAAAATCTACTGGATTCAGGTCTGGAGAACGAGGTGGCCATAAAATTGACCCAAGGCGTCCGATCCATCTGTCGGGATATTCTTCGTTTAAATATTCTCGTACAGGCCGGGCTTAATGAGCTGGGCAACCATCTTGTTGATACCATATTACTCTGTAGATGTTGAGTGGTACATCTAACAATCTCAGCAAATTATTTTGGACATCGACATTCAACATCGGCGTCACTATTTGTCTCACTCACCCTAAAAGTCGAATGACAAACTGTCTCGCTCTGACGGACAGCATAACTACTATCTCATTTTATGACTTTCGTTCATTACAATGGAGACGCCGACCTTTTTAAACAAAAAGTATCAGGTATTTTTATTGAAATGTGGGATCCCTTCGCTAAAAAAACGAAATAGTACTTTTATTGGCAAGAAAACTAGCAAGTGTAATACCATTTTGAAATCTAGACTAAATAGGCCATCTTTTGAAAATACTTGCCAAGGGTAGTGTGGTACATTTTTTTTCCAACATGGAGTGTCAAAGTTAACTGATAATAATTTTTTGAACCAGAACTCGTCAAAACTTAATTCATTTTACTTAGTTAACAATGTATTAACTTTGATTTGTGGTTGCGATTAATAGCACTGTTATTTGAGATTACATTCTCAAAAAAATTACTGTAAAATTGTGAAAATTGTGATCACAGTACTTGAAAATGCGACTGAGGGTGTGAAATTAAAAACTTTTTCGAAAAATTTCTATTATCGCTTCACTAAGTGACAAGGATTTTTTTTCTCATTTTTTTCATAACTGATATACCTTGGCCTCTCGCCCGGTACCAGGTTATCGTTGAGTTTCGGGACACCCTGTATATGTTTATATTTACGTTATCTGGGTTATATACTAAATGTCTGGGTTATATAATAGTGTTATTTATTATAGAGAGTTTTACATTATAGTTTAATTTATTGTTCTATCATTCGGGCAAAAGCCTCCTCCTTCTCCTTCCACTTCTTCCTGTCCTTGGCTACATCTGTCCATTTTCGTCCACCAACTGTAATAATATCGTCTAACCATCGTTTTTTAGGTCTTCCAATATGTCTTTTTCCTAATGGACCTTTCCACACTGTTGTTTGTAAGGTCCATCTTTTATCAATGTATCTTGAGATGTGCCCTGCCCATTGCCATTTGAGTTTTAGAGCATGTTCCAGTGCATCTGTTAGTTTTGTTTTTTTCCTTACATCCTCGCTTCTTACTTTGTGTATTTTTCTCAGTTTTAAGATGCTTCTTTCCATTGCATGTTGTGTTCTCATAATCTTATTTTTTATTTTATTGGTATACACCCATGTTTGGCTTGCATAGGTAAGGCTTGGTAGGATACAGGTTTCCATCACTGTTTTCTTTATGTTAATGTTGTATTTTCCTTTCAGTATTTCTTTATGCATCCAGAATTTTTTCCATGTGAAGTTTACTCTCCTTTCCACTTCTTCTTCATTGTTGTCGGGACTAAAAGATATTTGTTTTCCAAGGTAGATATTATTCACATATTCAATCTGGTTTCTTGAATCGATTTCTGGTGACTGTTTGTTTTATTTGCATTCATCTGTAAGTCTACTTTTTGCTCTCACTGCTCAGAGCCTGCATCATTTGTTCTAATTCTAAAGCTGTTTTAGCAAAGAGAACATTGTCATCTGCAAATCTCAATAGGTGCTCCATTTAGTAATTATTAAATAAAATATCCCTTAAGAAAAGCGCACGCTACCTCCGACCATTTCAGGCCAGCGCGCCTTCCACAATTTAAAAGAAAGAAAGAAAAATTAATTTAAACCCATCTCATGATACAAACAATCATCTACAAGTATTACACAGTCGAGACACATACAAAAAGTAACATTGTGTTTGCCATCTAATTGTCGGTGTCTAATTTCAGGCTCGGAGCGCATGTCTATACTGGAAGTGTTACCGTTAGGAAGTTTTAAGGGTATACTCGTACCTCCCGATAAGCGTCCAGGCGACAGCACGCGTAAAGCATTTCCCCGCGCTAAAAATGAAACCGTCGTGCGCCCGCGTGTAGTAGAACTAATTCGTAACAATTACAAATGCGAAAGTGTGTTTGTATGTCTATTTGCGTTATCTTCATGGAAACCACTGAACCGTTTGCATATTTTCACTGAGATTAGGCGTTGTATTCACGTGAGCGGTCGAGATTTCGGCTTCAATATAATACCAAAGCGAATTCGGTTGCTTGAAACGTGTCTCTTGGTAGTAGCTGATTGATGTCAAGATTCAAGTTGTATTTTTAACTGTTCCTTGGTAGCATATGCGCATATAGAGTTCATAAGGTGGCAGCTAAGTACTTAGTGGGAAGAGCTCTCTTTATAACACCTGCAGAGAGGCTTCCATCGGGTAACGATCTGGAGTTGCCCGTATGGAAATATCTCAACAGTCTGCGTACCGAGGTGGGTAGATGCCGAGAGAACATGTCCAAGTGGGGCTACACGAACGACAACCGGTGCTTGTGCGGTGATACACCACAAACTATAGGGCATCTTCTATGCTGCTCTTCACATTATTTGAACAATCTTCACTATAAGACGCCTACGAAAACCTGTAAAGGTTTGTGTGTAGTGCGAATGAGGTCACTTGTACGCTACGGTACCTTTATGATGATACCACAGACAATGCCGCACGCCACATTGTCCTCAAGAACTTGATATTGGTGTCGATTCGGATGTACACCAACTAAACAAAAACCAGTTTTGGAGTGGTGCCGTCGCATCGTACTGTTTCAGGGAGAAAGAGACAGTACTACTTAAAAACTGGTTTTAGTTTAGTTGGTGTACATCCGAATCGACACCATTTTTGCCATCGACTCGCTAAGAAGAAGAAGTACTTAGTGTAGGCAATACTGACTTTCATTACCAACAACTTTATTTTATTTATTTATTGATTTTTACAGTAACCGCCTCCTGATGGTATAAATAATAACCACCTCCGTGGCTCAATGTAAACTACATTGGGTTTACGAATCGGAGGTCGCGAGTTCGATCCTCAGCGGGGTACATGTTTTAGTATGTGTTTTAGTAGTTTGGATTGGTTGCTGGAAGGGCATTTTAAATTTCCGCCAGGCCAGCTACCACCATCTTATCTAAATCTGCCGCCAAACAGCAATGTTAATAGCATTGTTGTATTACGGTTGTTATATAAGATAGCCAGTGCCCCAAATATGTTGTGGTTTCCGGGTCAGTACGCTTCAAACTTCGGCATCATGTTCATTTATCATCAGGTGAGATTGAGGTGAAGTAGTGCCCCTTTGGGCATAAAAAAAACATGTAATAAGTGTACAAAACGGAGGTCGCGGGTTCGATTCCCAGCGGGGTACATATTACTCGGTTTGGTTGTTGGAGGACATTTGTAATGTCTGCCGCGCAGTACTGAAAGAGCGTTGTTGTGTTCCAATTGCTTGAGATAAGATAGCCAGCTCTAAGTAAGTTCGGGGTTCCAGGTGAGCACGCTTCCGCCTAACACGTTGTGCATAAAAATGTAGATAGGAAGTGATCATAAGGCATAATAGCCTGTTAAGCAAATAATTCAAATATTTATTACTTACAATTCAAGTTTTATTATTATATTATATTTTATTTATGTAAATATCTATAAGTATATTACATTACATACATTATATGGATAATATATATTGACGACCAATTGGTGTAGTGGATAGTCACCCTATCAGCGAAACCAACGGTTGCGGGTTCGAATCCCGCGAGGGGTAAATGTTTGTATGATGAATACCAACATTTATTCTCGAGTATTGGATGTTTATATAAATATTTATGTATGTTTATCCGTTATCTAGTATCCATAGCACAAGCTTTGCTTAGTTTGGGACTAGATGATTGGTGTAAGTGTCCGAAATATTTATTTATTATTATTATATTATAATGTTATCTATACAGGGTGTAATTTCAATTGGTAATTCCTGTTTACTGGTGACTCCACTCCTGATTACGAATAACTTTCCACTAAGAACCATGGCCGAATTCAGCAGAAAATTGTGGGATTTCCATACTAAAAGTGGTTTCAGAATGGTTTACTTTGTATGGATTTTTTTACGATTTTTACGACCTGTTTGGTGTAGTGGTTAAAAATTCTGACTGCTATACCAAAAGGTCGCGGGTTCAAATCCCGCTAGGGGCATATGTTTGTATTATGAATACAGACATGTGTTCCCGAGTTATGGATGTTTTTCATTTATTTATGTTATAATTTACATAAAAAATATGTATTTGTGTAGTTTATCAACCATCTGGTATCCATATACAAGCCTAGTTGCTTAGTGTGGAACTAGATGGCGCTGTGTGTATGTGCAAAGATATTTATTTATTTATTGTTATTTATGGGTAATCGATTTTTTTTCGATCGATTTAGACAATACAGTACAATACAATTACTCTTTATTGCGCAAAATAATTTACAATAATTTTTGATGATAAGAATAGAACATATTTAGGCGGATCTCTTCCAGACATCCCACAGCCATGGGACATTTGTAGGTAGAAAAACAGGTAGGGTCCACGATACTACCAACTAAATATAATAATACTTTAGACTATGGTTGGAGAATGTTGTTTGTAAACAACAGTGGCGGTACTATTTAAAGGACACAAATTCACCCTGTATATTCTATTATATTTATTTCTAATAACAACAAATATAGCTAAGTATTATGAGTTTGTTGTGGACATGTTTCTTATTTTCTTTTATTTATCAGTCGTATGTTTATAACTTCGTTAAGCTTCTCTTGCTGTAAGTATACTTGGATTGTAAGTTACTGAGGTTTGCTGGAAGAGTTTTTTTTATATATTTTTTTATTTATATATTTATATGTATAGAAATCACACAGCATATAAAAAAATTTCTTGAAATTTTTAAAGCCAAATTTATACAGATTTCTAATTTACAATTTAAATATTAACCGGTACTCAGCTAACTTTGATAGTAAATAATTTAAAAACTAAGGCATTGCTTTACAGCATTTGTGTGTATGTGTGAGTTCTTAGAGATAAACTCGCCTCTTGTATATTTTTAATGGTGGCCTGGTTTTCTTTGTTTAATATGCAATAAAGTGTTTAATAAACATTACACCTTTCTTTGGCGACGATAAATATGGTAATTTGTAGGTCTGTACCCTCATTGTTTCAATTGCATTAGTATGTCAAAGGTTAAACGGAGGAATCTTTGTCGCATTCCGGTATCGTTATGTTAATTATAATGAATACTTTGAATGTAAGTCGGTTGTGAAAGTGTAGTCTTTGTAGATACGATATCTAATCAACGTTGTCGTGCGTTGATTTCTTTAATAAATGAATTATGAGCTTTAGGTGAAAATTAATTGGGTAATTCATATGAAAAATGGTATTTTGAGGGGTTAAACGGATTATTTTTGGATATTTTAAATATTTGTTTCTTGTTTATTCAACACTTTATTACATATAAGCATACACATTAGACACAAATATACCAGGACAATAGTAAAAATATACAAAAGGAGAGCTTATCTCTATAAGAGATCTCTTCCAGCAAACCTAAGTAAGGAGACAATTTGAGGAGTAGCTTTCAAGGAGACTAAGAGTATACTTACAAAAACAGAAGGACAATCTAACGGTATATGACTAATACAATCATGTTTTGCTATCATACATTTATCCCAGATATCTCAAACATTAGCGTTTGGGTGGTCCAAACATTAAAAGATGAATGCTTGAAACAGAATCCACGGTTCGCCTGTCGCCATTAAAATAAAATAAATAAATAATAAATAGTTCGGACACTTACACCAATCATCTAGTCCCAAACTAAGCAAAGCTTGTGCTATGGATACTATAACGGATAAACATACATAAATATTTATATAAACATCCATGACTCGGGAATAAATGTTCGTATTCATCACACAAACATTTACCCCTCGCGGGATTCGAACCCACAACCATTGGTTTCGCTGACAGGATCACTATCCACTACACCAATCGGTCGTCAAATTTGCAATTTGCATATATATACTATAGATGTTTTTTGGTGGACAGTCCCTTAGTGGCCCTTTACAACACCCACGGGAAGAGACGGCTTGGTTGTATTCTTTTTACGTGCCGAAACCACACAGAAATTAGCTGTGGTTGAAACTAGAAGGCGATTTGGGTCGCTTTAGTCATTTAAATACTAGTAACAAAGTAGGAATTGTATTCTCTTTTAATAACGAGTTTCAAAAAAATGTTTTGAAACGAAACTAAACGGTTTTTAGATGAAGACAAATTGATAATGAGAATATTTAGTGAATAAAGTAAATTATTAAAAAACTAAAAGGTAGACTGTATTTGATAATAATTAAAAATCGTACACCACAAAAATGGTGACTGACTGCGGCCATATTTATTTAACTTAAAAAATATATATCATAAAATATTCCCACAATTACAACGAATCCAACTACACCTCATTTATTCAAATTCGTTAAGCCATTCAGGC
Organism: Oegoconia quadripuncta; assembly: GCA_949316235.1. Lineage (NCBI taxonomy): Eukaryota > Metazoa > Arthropoda > Insecta > Lepidoptera > Autostichidae > Oegoconia > Oegoconia quadripuncta. The sequence continues at coordinate 17,729,525 of OX438754.1, read as the reverse complement.
TACAGGATGCGCCAAAGGAACAGCAGTAGATTAAAAAATGTAAAATCTGACTATTTTTAGTGTACCCTGTGTACGTACAAAATAAAACATTTTTGACTTTGTACGGACATACTTTACATACATACATATAGTTGAAAAAAATTTCCCTCCTGCTGCAGTTGGGAAAAAACACCTTTTTTTTTTATTCACGACGGTTTTGTACTTGACCTCAATCACACCTGATGTTAAGTGAAGATGAGGTCGAAGGTGGAAGCGTACTGACCCGGAAACCCCAACACATTTGGGGGACTGGCTATCTTATCTCTGACAACCGGAACACAACAATGCTATTAACATTGCTGTTTGGCGGCAGATTTAGATAAGATGGTGGTAGCTAGCCAGGCGGACATTTAAAATGCCCTACCACCAACCAAACCTATATTCTTTATTGCACCAAAATATTACAATAACAGAGTACAAACAATAGGTCACGTACAAAGGTGGACTTATCTCTTTAAGAGATCTCTTCCAGTCAACCTGAGCATTGAAATAGGAAACTTAGTAAATTTGGGGTTTAGCAGTTGATTGTGTGTAAAAGAAAAAATCATATAACGAATAATAAAACAAATAAAAAAAGAAAAGATAACTGAATAATAAACTTACACTAAACTAACCTAACACACTATTAAGCATCGATTGGACCTTACGGACTGTGTATAGTCAACAATGGTGTTAGTTAGGCTATATAGGTAATTCAGGACTTAAGGTGATCATGTGCTTCGAAAACACGTTTCTTTGAAATTTTTCCGTCTGAAAAGCGTTCGAGTAAGTGAGAGATACCCCTTGAATAAGAGCCGAGTTGCCTTGCAGTATGATACAATGGACTGAAGCTCCGCCCACTTAGACACCCCTCGCACCCCGCACTTCCCGCATGATTACGCTTCGAAAGTCAACTGACTAACTGTAAGGATGAAGGCTTTTATTAAGCTGTGCTCATATGTGACCATTTGTCAACAGGAAACTGTTCTTTAGCAAATTCACATATCACAAAACGGTGCTGCTGCCGTGTACTATCAGTGGGCTGGCGATATTCTTCGAGCCGCCTTACCGAAGAGTGCTCGTCCTTAACTTATTTGTCAACCTGGTAAGCTTGTTAAACTACACAAAACAATAGTTAATAAATACATGACCTATTAATATATTTAATCACTTTCCATGACACATTGCTTAGTGTGAAATTAGAGTTTATTATCATTAATAAGTTGTAAACATCACTTTCCACCTGGCTAGCTACCCCTATCATATCTAAGTCTGCCGCCAAACACAAATGTTAATAGCATTGTTGTGTTCTGGTTGTCAGAGATAAGATAGACAGTCCGCCAAATAAGATGGGATCGAATCGTGAATGAGGAAATCCGTAGAAGAAAGACAGTCGCCGACATAGCCCAGCGTACTAGTAAGTTGAAGTGGCATTGAATAGGGCACATAGCTGGAAGAACTGATGGCCGTTGGGGCATTAAAATTCTGGAATGGAGACCACGCACTGGCATCACAATTTGGTACGTCCACCTACAAGGTGGACCGTGATCCGATGAGGGTCACAGGACGTCGCTGGATGTAATGCTTCCAATTGGCTGCTCTGGTATCTATGGGGGAGGCCTATGTGCAGCAGTGGACGTCCTGTGGCTGATACCGCTCATTCACAAAGCTGATTTCCCATGAGAACAACGAGCAAGAAACTCAGGGGTTGCCTTTACAAATATTTTTATAATCTGTGATTCGTTAAAGCAAGGAAAACATTAATTACATTGAATATCGCCGAGCGGTTCATGTCCATTGCATCGTTTTGCACATGGTTTCTATTTTGACAACCGATTGGTGTAGTGGATAGTCACCCTGTCAGCGAAACCAACGGTTGCGGTTTCGAATCCCGCGAAGGGTAAATGTTTGTGTGATGAACGCGAACATTTATTCCCGAGTCATGGATGTTTAATTAAATACTTATCTATGTTTATCCGTTATCTAGTACATAGGTACGTTAGTACCATATTAATTCTGTGACATACGTATAAATATAAATATTTATTTCGGACACTTACACCAAACATCTAGTCCCAAACGAAGCAAAACTTGTACTATGGATAGCCTATATAAATATTTGCTTAGTTCTGGGACTAGATGATTGGTGTAAGTGTCCGAAATATTTATATTTTATAGGTTTCAATTTATTTGAATACAAATTAAGGTAACCATCTTATATGCCCCTTAAATGACTTAGTGACTGTTAACGACTGTATAGCAATTTTATTTGTATGTCTTGTATTTACATTATGTATGTCACTATTTTTTCTAAACAATTGCTGAATACTTCATGGTTTGGCCTTAGCTATATTGGATTACGTAATTTTACTGCTACATACGATTACGAGAGTTGGCCATACTTTTACTAGAATTGTTTTTCGTTGGATCAATTTATACATCGCTAAAAAACTTCATATCAATAAGTATTTAAATCGAAATTACCTTTTTTTAAGTTGATTGAATTTATAAATTTTCTATTTCTTTGCTTCGAAGATGCGCTCCTCATGTTCATTTTGCACGTCGCGTAGGTACCTACATGTTGCCTAGTTTTGCAATTCACGCACAAAACTGGGAAGCAGCCGACAGGATCTTAAATCTATCGTTGCGTTGGTTCGGTGAAGTCCTTTCCACACTTCTCTACATTCCGCCTTTTCTTAGACTTAATGATACGACACGATTACTTTTTCCTTTACTTGTACCATGTATGTTCTTCTAGGCCTTCCTCTCTTACCCTCCACGTTTCCTTCAATGATCTTCCTGATAAAGTTGTCGTGTCGTGCGTTGACCATCTAATATTATAAATGCGAATGTTTGGATAAAATAAATAAATAAATATCTTTGCACATACACACAGCGCTATCTAATTCCACACTAAGGAACTGGGCTTGTATTATAGATACCTGATGGTTGATAAACTACACAAATACATTTTTTTTTTGTAAATAAATACATATATAAATGAAAAACATCCATAACTCGGGAACACATGTCTGTATTCATCATACAAACATATGCCCCTAGCGGGATTCGAACCCGCGACCTTTTGGTACAGCAGCAGAGTTTCTAACCACTACACCAAACAGGTCGTCTGGCGGTTGGAAGTTTGTTTATTGTTTGTTGCTCAATTTGAAAGAAATTTGGTATATGTAAAATATACCCTGGGGTAAGACAAAGGATATCTTTATCCCGATAAAGTGAGTAGTTCTCGCGGGACAAACAAATTAACCATATCCGCGATAAAGCTATTCCACGCAGGCGAAGCCGCGGCCGGAATGCTAAGCATAGATCGAATAAGGTAAATTTTTCTACAAGCTTAATTCAGCCGTATTTATTATGTGGTAAAGATTAGTATTAATCAAAATGTTTCAGCGATTGAGAAAATAAGTTAAATTAAAATGCAACATTGGGTAGTTCAATGCTAAATTGAGAGATTGAAGAAATATGAGAAATTGAGTTGATTCAAGTAGATATAAATATATTATAACTTTTGTTGAATTATATCCAACAACATATTTGCATGCCTGGAAAAGACTAAGTGTGAGAAACCTACTATTTCATATTTCCACCAATATAATGTAACCACAATTAAAGCAAATAAAGATATTCTATTCTATTCTCGCAGAGCATTGAACGATTGTTGCGATCAATTCACGGTTCAACGGTTCACGGTTCAAAACGCGAGGCGTCTCAGCTGGGGTTTGATTCACACGGGTTTGAGATTTCAATGTCGAAAGATATTGGTCTGTCACTCTCATACTTATAGGCAAGCGACGAAGTTATGAACTTATAAATGTGACGAACTTATAAATGTTCTGAATATTCGTTTGCAATAGCGCACACACAAGATATAGTGACGCGAACCTTAATTTTCAAAAAAATTTGCCCAGGTTTTCGAGTACTGGCTACGCACACTAGAAATGAAAGGATGGCTGCGGCGCTCACCTGGCAGGGAAACTCTTATCTTCATGCTGGGCAGTGCCGTCTTCTTCTACCTCATGAGGAAAGAAAGGGAGAACGACAAACGGACGCCTATTTTCTGGTAGGCATTTGCATGTCAGTCTAATCATGTAGTTTTAGCTATTATAACTACTGGAATTTATAAAGTTGGTCTCTTCCTCTACATATAGGCAGTTACTATATAAATTCTGTGATATAGGTTTTTTTTTTTATTAATGCCGATAATTTAATAAATAAACTTGTTGGAATACTTTCATCATACGATTTCATGTTGATATACAAAATCTTCCTTTCAATAAATTTAAAGATACTATAAAACAAAAACTTATTAAGAAAGCATCTTATAAAATATCAGATTATTTAGATGATAAACATTCATGGACATAACCAGCCCGTTCGCATAACCAGGCTATTTCACAATTAATAATGAAATATTATAATATAAAATAATAATTAATAATTTTGTAATATACAAACCTTTTTTAAAAAAGAGCAACCTCTCGAGTTTCTGCTTGTTCTTCTCAGGGGAAAATTGCCTTTTGAACAAGCAGTAGCTTTAAAAATGTAAAATTGACTATTTTAAGTGTACCATGTGTACCTACAAAATAAAGCATTTTAGATTTGATTTCATCATCATCATACGAATATAAGTCACAGGACGTTCACTGCTGAATTAGAAGCGGCCTGCTTCCAGCGACCTTCATCCTTCAGCCCTTGTGAGTGGACGTCACACGCTACAGTGTGCCGGTGTGTGGTCTCCATTCTAGAACCTTATACTCCAGTGAGGATACACTTTTAACTTCCTATAATCTTAAAGGCCGTGATTTTTGAAATACATGGAGTACCTGTAAGTGATAGAATAAAAATATTTTCTAACAAATCGGTAGCTTGCTTTAGATATAGTGTAGGTATTTAGTAATAAAACATAGACTATTAGATTACAATTACCACTGTGAATTTCATTGCATCGGAGAATATAGGTACTTAGAACTTCTGTAACTATTTAAAAAAAAATCGATCAATAACTTTTTACATTTATGAGAAGTTTTACCGATAGCAAATATCATGACTCAATAAACTATTTTTAGAAAATATATGAAGTAGCCACTGATTAATATTAAAAAAAAATTGTTTTAGGAAATGTGTTAGCATCTTGTACAAGGCAATGAAGTTCGCAGTGGTAGCTTATTAAAGTTATTACGTATTTAGTTATAAAACCTACAATATTAAATTATTAATATTGTAGGGTTTATAACTAAATTCCTATGCTATACCTAAAGCAAGCTACAGAAGGGTACAAAATCAGGAACTTTGGGATTTTTATTGGACTATTAATGCTCCCCCCCGCCCCCCCCCCCACGAAGCGCATCAGTGGCTCAGCAGTTCAGACTTAGCTAAGTTAATCTGGGAGGCCATGTTGAAACGCAATATGAAGTCCTCAACCCACTGGGCCGGCGTGGCCCATACTCCCTCATATACGAGGGAAGGCCTAAATCCCTGCAGTGGGATGTTTACAGGATTATGATTAATGCCTCAATGGCCATCAGTTATTCGGGTGTGCACTACCCACAGCCACTTCAATTTACAATACAATACAAATACACTTTATTGCACAAGAGGAGAAAAAATTTACAAAGCACAATACTGAAAAGAGTACAATTAGGCGGCCTTATCACTAAGAGCGATCTCTTCCAGGCAACCTTTGGGTGTAGGAGTATAACTTTAAGAAACAGGCAGGTTGTGCAATTTACTAACACGTTGGGCTATATGCCGGCGACTTTCGTTCTTCTACAGCTCCATAGCCCGTGGCGTGATCTTGAGTACTCAAAATATTTAATGGAACATTTCAAAATATATATTTTTGCGTAAAATACACATTTTAATACAACGAAATAAATAAATAAAAAAATAGCAAATAGTTTTCTGTAATGATCCAACTTAATGTGTGATGGACCCAACTTAATTGATAACCCAATTAATATCTGTGTTGTAATCATTGTTGTATCCAAGTAATTAATGATACGATTCGGTAATACAGCCGTATCTTGATTTAATCTGTTTGATTGATATGGATTTTAACACTAGGTACCTGATAAAATTGTTATTTAATTTTATATAAATGCGTGTTGTGCGTGGAAGTTCAAGTACGATTTTATTATCATCATATCAGCCGAAAGACGTCCACTGCTGGACAAAGGCCTCTCCACAACGATCGGTCCTGCGCTGCCGGCATCAAGGACGATTTATGATAATTTAATTCTATCTTCCGATCGCGTTTTTATTTTATATTCCCCTGGGAAATTAGTAGCCCTGCACTTCAACAATCTTTCTGCAAGAAAATTAGTCATTCTGCTGCTCCGGAATGACCTGAAAGGAAATAGCAAACAAACACGTACATTAAGTCACGCCTGTTTCCCGTATAGGGGTAGGCAGAGACCACAGACTTCCACTTGCTACGATCCTGACACACCTCTTTTCCTTCATTCACTCTCATAAGGTTGTTCACACATGCTCGTCGGTTTAGGGTACTTGACTTGGCCTTTTTTTAAGACGTCCCCGATTTGATCATGGTACGTTCGCCGTGGTCTTCCCCTACCCACACTACCATCCACATTCGCTTCTATATCTCTTTCGTTAGTCTTCTTTCATTCATCCTTTCCACATGTCCAAACCATCTCAGCATACCTTTTTCAATCTTTGTCACCACGTCTTCTTTCACACTACTTAACTCCTTAATTAACAAACACTTGCATACTAAAATACATATGTTCTGTGTGGTTTCGGCACTGAAATAGAATGGAACCGACCCATCTCTTCCCGTGGGTATCGTAAAAGGCGACTATGGGACTTTCTACCAAAAAACATCTTATAGTTTTGCATGTTTCAACGGCGATGGGCTCACCTGTCACGTGTGCATTTCTATATCTAACTAATAATAATGCGAAAGTTTGGATGTTTGTTTATTTGTTGCTCAATCACGGCGAATCGGATGAACGGATTTCGATGAAATTTGGTATATACGTAGAACATACCCTGGATTAAAACATAGGATACTTTTTATTCCGAAAAAGTGTATAGTTCCCGCGGGATAAAAAAAAATCCGCGTTAAAGTTATTTAACGCAGGCGAAGCCGCGGACGGAAAGCTAGTATTTCATAAGATGAACCGTGGATGTTGTTTCAATCATTAAACTTTTAATGTTTGGAGAACCCATAAAGTATCTTATCTAATTCGACTTATTTGTAATATACATATACAAATAATTCGTAAATACATTACAAAAAAACGTTAAACGTGCCATGGAAATAAAATCAATCCAAGTATAAGCCACCAATTTAGATTCTCCTTTTCAATGACGCTGATTGATTATATTTTATCTCTTTATACTGGATTTTTTTATCATAAAATATATGATATTACACATGATGACACCCCGGGGACCATACTTGAAACAACCGATTGGTGTAGTAGATAGTGACCCTGTCAGCGAAACCAACGGTTGCGGGTTCGAATCCCGCTACTGGTAAATGTTTGTGTGATGAATATGAACATTTATTCCTGAGTCATGGATGTTTATATAAATATTTATGTATGTTTATCCGTTATCTAGTGTCTAAATTTACAGGCTTTGCTTAATTTGGGGCTAGGTATTTATTATATTATTTATTTGGCATGGCTTCACATAATTCAATCTTCGTAGCAAAACCGCCCGCAACCTTGCGACGGCTCGAAGCGCATTCCGACCAACCCGAAGTGTGCGTCTCGTTATATGAATGAATGGAAGGAAATCTAGGAAGGTGACTTTCTTAAAAACGCGTTAAAATGTAGCCAAAACGTACGCAATCGGAAGTCTTCTGAAAATTAAATTCAAAATGAAGAGTAATTTAAATTTTGGATTAACTAAACCTTACCCATAACTATACCCATTTGTTATTTGTATTTGATGTAGATCAAATAGTTTCTGAGATAAATAGCTGTGGCAGAGCGACACACACATTTTTGATCTGGAACGCTAAACACGATATTCCTGGTACCTAATTCATATAGTATCTAATTTACTAACGAATTACTAAGGCCACCGCCGAAATATAATAACAAAACTCATACATAAGTCGGTTCTGAGTTATGTCTGGCTAAGCTAATTTTTTTACCGTATTTTCCCTGGGCTATCATATGCCTTTGAATTTTTTATTTCTCAGGGATTCAGGTTTCCTCACTATGTTTTCCTTCACCGTTTATGAGCAGGGGGATAAATGCATATAAGTAAATAAATTAAATTTAAAAACTCGTCGGTATATGGCCTGCCTAGGAATCGCTCCCGGACCTCCTAAATTCGACCGCGTCTTAACCACTGAGCCACTGACGCACGTACCGTTGTGTAATCTGTGGTAATTGGTAAAAAACTTAAGGAAGGCGGCACAAAATAGATAATTACTGTGGTCTGTTGTAGTTCAAGGCATTATACCGCTACTAGAACTACTCGAAATGACTTCCTATTTTGTTCGATTTGCGGCACTATTATGCCTAAGACCTATAGGTAACAATTCGATGCCTGCTAAATTACAAAGCCACGAACACCGTCGCGATGTCGCCTATTTGTTAGTCTTTTTAACTGACCCCACGTCTTTATATATTTTTTTGTATGTTCACTGATATTTTGGTCAATTGTTAACCGGTTTTTATGATTATTGTTTTTGTTTAAGAGGGTTTACCGTCTGTGATCTCACTATTTGGTTACTAAAATCGTTTGTTGTGCCAATTTAAGGTTGTTTATCTATATAGGATGCATTGCAACAAAGTGGAATTCAGCTATTTTGGTAATGTGAAGAAACTGCTGAAATAGTACCAAATAGTAGGGAAAAAATTGCGCCACTGTATTTTAAGGTTATTCAATATTTTAAGCGAGCATTGTGGTGCAAAAAAGAAGAGATCTTTTATTATGCTTCTCCGGAGTAGACTAAAATATTATTATTATTATATTATTTATTATAGACGAGCAGCATTACTGCTTGTATGTCTATGTCACAGTGTTGGAAGAGTTCACATTGTTCATTATGTTGTTATTCAGTCAATATTTAAGTCATCACTAGTTTTTTAAAAATTTGTCCAGTTATAAAAATATCAGTGTATTTTGACATCCAAACAATCAACCATGGACGTAACCAGCTCGTTTGCATGCCAGGCTATTTCACATTTAATAATGAAGTATTACTGTCCCATTTTTTATATAAAAACCTGTTTTTAAAAAGAGCAACACTTTTCTTCTCAGGGGAAAATTGCCTTATGAACAAAAAGTAGCTTAAAAATTGTAATATCTGACTATTTTAAATGTACACTGTGTACCTGTAAAGTAAAGCATTTTTGTCTTTGACTTGACTTTGCTGCTACGTTGTAAATTTAACAACTTGTACATTGTACTATTACTACCATCTTGTACGTTATACTACTACCATGGCATGCAATAAACGAATCGAATTGAACATCCAGTATTCGAATTATGAACTGTACCCATAGTGTGGTAGTATTTGGGTTTGCCATTACGTTAAGGACATGACAAATTATGTGTATTGATACAAACCAACTACATGCAAACACTGACAGCCGAATTTATAGAAGTTACAATGGACTTAGAAAGGATTTGCAAGACCAGTGTTAAAAATCGTGATTCATAGACGCTAAAACCCATTTTATCTCCGTTGTAACCTGATTGCAAGCTGACAATAGTTACATAGACGTATTTGCGTTCTCACTTACATTACTTTAAAACTTACAGGGTGTTTTAGCTAAACAGCATTACAAGCGTATGGTAAATATTTTCTATGAATTCGGCTGTAAAACTCTACCTTATTTGCAGGTTCTTCTCTCCACCGCGGGTTTCGAAAGAGGTGGGCGAGCCCGTCCAAGGCATCCAAGGTAGAAGTCCCGCGTGCCCCCACAAAGGAACGTGTATGAACTACATTTTAAGGGTAACTTGAGATACTTAGTTTATTTAACCGCAGGGCTTATAACCGGTTTCGGAAAATACCGGTAAATGAAGTTTTATACCGGACTTTATTAAATGTTTCGTTCGTTAGCGCGTCCGAGATGAAATCGCTACCTAATACCTTAATAAACCGGTTTAATCCAGACAGTCAGCACGCGTCGGCGTCGTTTGAAGTTAGCGGTGATAGAGACGGGCATTGTCGGTATGAGCGAAATGAAAATATTAAAAACTGCTTAATTGATCCTAATGCCATTTAAGCCCAAGGAAAGTACGGTTTGACCTCGGAAAAACGAATAACCGCGATTTTCTTGAAACATTTAATAAAGTGTATACATATAAGCTAATGTTGAAAAATGTGTTTCTTTAAAAAAAATGCTCAATTGATGGATATTTCTTTAAATTGAAAACATTTAGGGAAATTATCGTTACAAAATATTAGTTCTAATTTTTATTTCGTAAGCAATGCAGCTCAACGACATTTTCAGCTTAAACACATGTATGCCTAACCATAGAACGTTTTGTTATCCATCACTACTAATTAAATATCAGTTAGTATTTATTGTTATTAAGATACAAATTAAAAATAGGGCTTTCTAAAAAAATCTAGACTAAGCGCTCGTTTTTTTTAGGCTTAATTATTTAAAATTACATCTCTAATATACCTCTATAAGATAGCAATTATATAAGTCTGTTCTGAATTATGTCTAGCTAAGCAAATTTTTTTATCGTATTTTCCCTGGACGTTTTGGCTTCGCTCTTTAAGAAAACCGGTTCTTTAAGGTTAAGGTAGAGCCAAACTTAAATGAAACACTCCTTTGTAGTTATATTAAAAAATAAACCTGTAAATAAGCCGTATTTAACCTATTTCATTCAGGTATATTAATATTAGACCTTGTTTGAAGAACATGTATGCTAACAGCCAATTGCAGCAGGTATAATTAGAAGCAATAATGTTACAAGTCATTATTTTAATTATTATAAACGCCCTTCGTAACTTTCTGTATAATACTTGTTGTTTATATAACGTACATATGTTATTGATTTACCAGGAAAAGTTTATTGTTGTTAATTATTTATAGCCATAGAGTTGTGCTAATGTTCGTGTAATAACAATGTAGTATATGTAATGTAAATGATCCAGTTATTCTAACCGAGAGCGTCGGTGGCTCAGAGGTTAAGGCGCGGTCTCCCAATTTGGGAGGTCCGGGTTCGATACCCAGGCAGGATATGTACCAATGAGTTTTTAAATTTAATTACTTATGTGCATTTATCCGACTGCTCTTAAACGGTTGAGGAACACATCGTGAGAATACACGCATGCCTCAGAAATAAAAATTCAAAAGCATGTGAATTCCCCAACCCGCACTGGGCCAGCGTGGTGGACTATGGCCCATTCTCCCTCATTAAGGCCTATATCCCTGCAGTGGGATGTTTACGGGCTGATGATGATAACCCTGGTTACAAGAGCTTGTATTCTTCTTTTATTGTTTAGACATATAAAGTACTGGCTGTGTACAGGGTGAATTGTTCAAGTGGGCGTGCAAGGCCAATTCCGAAACTATGAGGCATTGCGAAAAGTACTCAAACGAGTCTCTAATATAATTGTAAAATTTGTATTTAAGCCTTAAATATTTGCACGCCTCGTATAGGCAGGTTTTTGCGGGAATTTTGTAATATATTTACCACCCACGCCACCAAAAATCAATGCAAATAAAGTGATTTCATTTCATTTCATTTCATATATGTATCTCTAAGGTTTGCTGATAGAAAACTCTATCGGAGTTAAGCTCGCCTTTGTACATTTTATATACAATGCATATTTCTGTAACAATTTTGTGTACAATAATGATATTAAGATTTTGATGAAAACTGAAACTGCATCATTGGATTTTTGAAAAATCGATATTCCTAGCCAGGAATCCGACCTTCGTCATTCCTCATAGTTTAGGATTTGGCCATACACGCTCACTTGAAAAATTCACCCTGTGCCAAAGCGCGATTGAGGGACTAGAGTATAACGCAATCAGTAATTCACTACAAATGTAACTATATCTTCTTTCAGGGTACAGCGCAGTTGTTTGGCGTTGGATGTGCGATGACGATGCTCCGAGCTGTCATTCCCAAGCTCCTCACTCCAATGAAGGCGTTAAAGTCTTTGAAACTATCTCACTTAAAGCTTGGCCTGTTTTTTGGCGGTTACATCGGTATTTATAGGGTAAGTTAACATTTATTACATTTAGTACAATTAAGAAATTATTTGTGCTAACCCACTTAAATACTCGTATTGAATTCCGTGATGATAGGTTTGCCTGGAAGAGATCGCTGTTAGTGATAAGGCCGCCTAATTTGTAGTTTCTATAAGATATTTAAATGTACCTTCCTTATTTAAACAATAAAGCGTATTTGATTGATTGATTGATTGATTTACGACCGATTGGTGTAGTTTTATTTTTTGTAAATGTTAGTGTAATGAATACGAACATTATTCCTGAGTCATGGATGTTTATGTAAATATTTATGTATTCCGTTATCTAGTATCCATAGCACAATCTTTGCTTAGTTTGGGACTAGATGATTGGTGTAAGTGTCCGAAATATTTATTTATTTATTTATATTTAAGACTTGCATAGATTTTTACGTATTGTTAGAAAAAAAGTGATAGCCGATCAAGGCAAAAGATAACAGATTAATATCATTTTCTCAAACATGCATGGAAATATTGTCATTACTTTCGAAAAAGAAGTGGCTCGGCGTTCGATATAAAGCTCACATATACATGCTCGGGTCGGTTAATTTGGACGCCCCTTTATGATCTATAATTCCAACAGAACAACACGAATACCCGTGTGAAGCACAATAAAAGCTAGATTTTTTTTTATTTTTATATGAGAGGGCGACAAATGAGCCTGCGGGTCACCTGATGGAAAGCAATCACCGCCGCCCATGGACACCCGCAACACCAAAAGGGTCACAGATGCGTTGCCGGCCTTTGAGGAAGGTGTAGGCTCGTTTCTTGAAGGTTCCAATGTCGTACTCGTTCGGGAATACCGCTGCAGGAAGTCCGTTCCACAGGGTGGTCGTACGTGGTAAGAAGTTTCTTGAGAAACGTACAGTGGTAGACTTCCACTCATCCAGGTGATGTGGATGAAAATTTAATTTTCGACGAGAAGTGTATCGGTTAAATTGAGCAGCGGGTATTAGCTCGAACAGTTCTTCAGAACACTTTTGCCAAATAAACACTTTCTTTCTTTGTACATGTGTATAAATTGTTTCTCTGTATATATTTTTTTGTTGTGTACAATGAAGAATTTTTCTTCTTTATTCGTTTTTATTATGAAGAACGAAACACGTGTAACAGCATCTTTAGGTACATCTCTTTATGTTCCAGCTAATCGTGTGTTTTCTGTGTCGAGCACACGGGAAAGACAATGCGCTATATGCTCTACCCGCGGGCTTCCTCGCCGGTGCCGCGTTCCGGGCGTCGCCTTCTACCCCCATAGCGTTGGCGCCGTTTACCTCCACGCTTCAGGTAAATTTTTCCTCTAACTTCCAACGTTCCACAGTAAGCAACTATAGGCTTGTGTTGTGGATACCTAACATTTATATCAAGTGATTCCTTAATATTTTACGTCACACTTGAGTTCGGGATACATGTTCAGTAACCGGTTCTGAAAATCAAATATTGAACATGAGCAATCGCTAGGATTCGAACCGGCGACCTCCGTTTTTAAACCTTACCTTATTTACATTGAGCTATGGAGGCAGAATCTTCAGAAGAAGTCTTAAAAATTAACTTTTCTAATTATTCTTCCAGATTATCGGATCATGGGGTTACCAGAAGGGCATGATCCCAGAGAACTGGCCACTAGTGGAGATCCTGTACTGCCTCTGCCAAGGTCTCCTATTCCACGCTCGTGTCATGCACGAAGACGTGTGTCCGCGGTATATCATCAACCTTATGCACACCGTCACCGGTGCCAAGTGAGTGCATTTCTTTCTAACTTCACGGGACGCAGAGGGATGGATGGATACGTAAATTTACTGCGTGTACCTTCCGATACGAGATCGCTTGCTTCATTTTCGACCACGTGGTCGCTTTCCATTAGGTGAGATCGTGATCCAACCACAGGCATACATACGACGGCATACATATGACGACCTGTTTGGTATAGTAGTGGTTAAAAATCCTAACTGCTATACCAAAAGGTCGCGGGTCCGAATCCCGCTAGGGGCATATGTTTGTATCAATCATCTAGTATCCTTGACTACCCAGGCCCGGAATGCATAATACAAGTCTAGTTGCTTAGCGCGGAACTTTTTTTTATGATTAACTGTATACGCACCTGATGGAAAGTGACGATGTGCCTGAAGATGAAGCACGCGATCTCATATTTGCCTATTCACCCTGCCTTTGAAGATCCCAAGGTTGTAAGATTCAGGAAAGACTGATGTCGGAAGGGAGTTCCATGTTTTGGCTGTGCGCATTATGAATGAAGAGTCGAACCGCTTAGTGCGAAGTATAAACATGATGTACACGAAACACGGAGTACCGGTGAACCGAAATAGCATTTCGACCTTTGGTATAGTAGTCAGTTTTTAACTATTACACCAAACAGGGCGTCTATCATATCCCATTTAAATTTATCCCATTAAATTCTAAAACTAAAGAAGCCTCAATGAGACGCCCCTAGGGTCCCATCGTCTCGAACCCAACCGGTACAAATTCATTATACCGATTCATTATATTGAGTTTAATTTGTTTTCAGGGCCGACGAAATCCAAAGTGCTTTTATACAGAGGGTCCTCAGAGCAATGTGAGGTCGAATTTAGTGCAAGTGACTGTTCGTACCATAGTATAGTGAGTGCCTAGGAATTAATTATTACTTCATTATTTACGATTTAGGTGCAAGTCTGTGATTATTATTATTATGTTAGACGAATTTTTTTATTCTATGGTACAGGGTTTGTTTAACCGGGGTTTTTTTTTAATGTAACTTAATGAGGTTTATCAAGGTCATAACGGGGTATTATGTTTATGTTAAATGTGTACCATTATTATGTTATTATATTAGTAGAACAATGACGGTTGCCTTATAAATGATTTATAAAAGAAAATAAGCAATCACATCGAAATGTAATGTACAAATGTAATAGTGAAATTTGAAACACTTTTAAATAACCGGTATTTTTAATGTTAACTTACCGGTATCCCACGCCGGTATGCCGGTGAAACACGGAGCACCGGTGAAGCACGGAGTACCGGTGGACCGAAATAGCGGTTTTTACGATTAGGAAATTGTTAACAAGTACAATCGAGAGCATGTAAAAGTTATCTCTCACGAATGTTCTTTCTATTTGCATTTTAAAACTAGAGGCTATAGTATTTTTTACACTACAAAATTTAGTGATTTAGGAAAGTTTACTGGATCCCGTATTAATAAAGCGATCTCAAGTTCGAGGTCGAACTTAAAATACAGTTTTCATATAGACAAAGTATGTTCGAGCAAAGGAAGAGCGAGGCCTCCTGGTACAAGTATCATTAATACGTAAAAGGTTGGTCTCAAGCTCTGATTTAAATTGATGGACAAGTGCAATTTGAAAATAAAGATTTTTTTTTGTTTATAAAATGGTATCGCGGTGTTTATATTTTCGCTGGCACTGGTCGCACATTAGTTATAACAATAAAACTTCAATTGTGTCTGGTTCACTGCACGTGAAAGGGTTAAGGGTCTACGCTACCAATACCCATGTGTATGAATAACGATGTATTGGAGCAATCCCGAAATTACCCAAAAAATCGATTTGCAAAATGAATGAAAACATTAGCATTTATTTTTTTCAAACTTCTATTTTGGATACATGGTAATTATCTTCCAAAATCACTAAATTTTGAAAGTGTTTAAGATAAAAACGTTACACAGTTTTACGACAGAGAAGCTGTCGATCGTACAATTACATTATTGTCAATCAATGAAGGGATTTAAGATGCAGTCCTATAATATTATTGATTTCTTTGATTTTAGGAACCGTTGATATTAAATAATAAATATGGTACAGTTAGTTTATACAAAGAGAACATCTTAAATCCTCTCATAAAATGACTATACCATTGGAAGGGTTAATACCAGTAGTTTTGGTGTTGGCTCCTGCTACGTGCCTTTAACTCAAATTCACGCCAAGGAATAGAATTAGTACTGTCGGCGTAGTAATTCATATGGGGCTAATTTATGTGGTCAATGGTAGCATGTTGTTTCAGAGAACTGTGAGTGGTGTAAATAAGACAGCATGTTAGTTCTAACCATTTGACACATGCCGTATGAATCATAATTGATCCGACCCTACAGTATTGTATAAGATTAGTCCACGATACCGATTTTTCTTTTGGTAAATGTGGACTTGAATACCGGTACCGGTATAGATGTATTTTACCTTTCGGTAGGTACCGGTATTTTGTTAAAGTCCGCAAATGTTTATATTTAAAACTATTTATTTATTCTACTGAACAATTCTGCACATGTAAATAATCTTTGCTGCTATAATAGCCCTCGCGGGCATCGAACTGACACGGTTATTGTTCGAAAGAGAACACACTATGGCATTATTTTATTGTTAAGGCAGGTTGTCCCAATGCAAGCATCTTACTCTAGCAGGAGTTTTTAATTAACGCTTAAAGAGTACCCAAATCTCTGTTGGATTTTTGGGTTTTGCTTGAGCAGTAGTGCAATGTGTGGATACTGTGGTGAGGAGGAGGAAACACCTATATACATCCTTTGCGAGTGTTATCCACTCATCCATACTAGAAGTCAAACGCCGGGGGGACGTTATGCCACACCAGAAATCTTAAACTCTTTTCTCCCGGGATATCGTGCGACACATACAGGCCACTGGCCTAGAGGAGGAACTTTTACTGAGTTACGTAGCGATAATTAGGAGTTTATGTTTTTTTTTTTTTTTATATGAGAGAGTGGGAAACGAGCATGCGGGTCACCTGATGGAAAGTAATCACCGCCGCCCATGGACACCCGCAACTTAAATTGATTCAGCGATACAAAACGCTGTCTTTTAGTGATTTGTGGTACAGGAATTCATACGACTCCTTGATTGTTAACATTTGGTCCGCTATTCGACTTTCGAATGAGTTTGAATTTGACGTGTCTTGAGTTTTAAATGCTCGCTTATTGTTGTTGCTTGATTTATAAATGTTGCGAACTCCGGAATGTTCGTTTACATAATTTATAGGTTCTCGTGACTTTAGATCTTTCTGATCCGAATATTGTCCATGAAGTCTTCCCGCTGTAAGGATAATTATACTGCACCCAGAGTAGCTAAATATGTGTATTTGACCATCGTTCGCAGAATTGTTCAGTGACGGGTTAGAACAAGTCAACGGGTGATTTTTATAGCATTATTGTGTTCTGGATATTTTAAATATTTAAGAATTAAGTTGGGGATTCCGGGTGAATGCATTTCGACCGTCGGTCTCATCGTCACTTGAGTGTGAGGTCAACCGCTAACCCGATGTGTAAAGAAAAAGAAAAAAACAATTTTTGTACAATTTTATTATAAAATACAGTCAATAATTCATTACTCATTCATTATAATTGCATAATATACTCTGTGGTTGGTGATGATTAAAAGCGAGTTATATGCGGAACATGAAAACAGACAAAATGTATATAATAAGCTCCGGTACAGTATCAATGTTAGAAAATTATTATGTGTTAATTTGTCCTGTATTTTATTAATAAATTATAACTATTAAGGGTCTAGTTGTCGTAAATGAAATATATTTATATACAGCAGTGCCTAATGATTAGTGAATTATTGTATAATAGTAGTTTACATAATGCAGGGTTCTGAACTCGAAATATGGAATGTTTGATATAATTTATTTCATTAGATACTAATATATAACCGCATCTTGATCCGCGTGGAATACGTCTGTGTGTAATATCGTTATGTGTCATTTGTTTATCCCGCGGGAACTACTCGGGATAAAAAGTATTCTATGTTCTATACCTGTGTACCAAATTTTATCCAATTCCTCATTCATCTCGTTGTGATTAATTAACAAACACAAACAGACAAATATACTTCGCATTTATAACATTCGTCGGATCTTTTTTCACGTTCCGCGTGTAACCGCTAAGACAAGTCTATTTTAACTTTGAGCATGATCAAAGCCACAGGCGTAACTTGTCTAAAGCCCGTAAATCGATCTTGAGGTTGAGATTGAGTCTCAGTCTGAATACTATTTTTTGATACTGTTTTAATATGCAACAGATTCTCAAGCTAAGGTCATCTCAATTTTGAGAACGATTTATTAATACGGGCCTGAGTCACGACGCTACTTATTGTAAACATAGCTTCTTCTCTTGCTAATGGGCGTTTAAATTTTATCACGTCGTTCCGTCAATTTATTCATTTATTTATGCTTCTTGGGAAAATCAAGAGCTATTTTACAAAGTACTACTTAAACTAAAAAACTGAAAGCCAATTAGAAGTTTCCAATGATAGATGGAAAACGATTTGACAGGCATCAAAAGCGTAGCGACTTCTTAAGTAACCAACCCCCGTAGCATGACAGGCGCGATAAAGGTTTATGTCGCGCGAGATAACATTTATCCTGCTCATTCGCTTGGACGATATACAGGGTGACTTTAAATTGAAGCATAACCTTGTAAGGGGATGTTGCACAGGTCATTTGCAACAACTTTTGTAGGAACACTCATATGCAAAAGTGAACCAATCTTTTTTTTGGGAATTTTTTTAAAAATATCTATGTGGTAAGCAAAGAAAATTGTAAAAAAAAAATTGTTGAAAATTTCGATAATTTTTCATTTACTGATTAGTCTCTTACGTTCTAGTTACATGTTAGCATCATCAAATCTACATTATTTGCATTATTCTAGACACAGTGCTGTAAAACTCAAAGAAAATAATAAATAATTTACTAGTTTTATTACAAAAAACAGCTCGTTTAAAAAAAACTCACTATTATACTTACTCTGCGTATTATAAAAAAAACATCTACATTTCTTAAGCTTTCAAATGAGGTATAAAACTCTGGCATAGCTAGTCAAACATCAGAGATATTAGCCAAACAAGGGAACAGGTTGGAATAGCAAAAAAATTACAGATTACAATAAAAACTAATTTGTGCAAAATGTGACTCACACACTTAGTGGTGACAATTCTAGAACACACATTTTAAATTTTATTTAGGTTTACAGTACCACCAGTCCTTATTTTCTTTTAAAAAGCCAAAAATTAAGAATGTTTTAAACACAAAAGTGTCCGTTTTAAACAAAATTTCACTATAACACTTGCTCTGCGTATTATTAGTAAAAAATTTATTTCATAAGCTTTCAAATGAGGTATAAAACCGTGAGTCTAACGGTAAAGGTATCGCATAACAAAGGCGCACGGCCCAAACAAGGGTCGGCTAGTAGAGCATGTAGAGACAGCAGGTCATTGTGTGGAATCTGTTTACTTGGTTGTTTAGTTTAGTCCGTTCTTGTGATTCGTTGCGATCGGATGCTTCGGATGGAAAGTCGTCCATGAATCTGGGCGTCATCCATACCATTACACTCCAGTGCAAGCGCTGGAGGAAGGAGATCCCGTCAGAAGGGTCCAATTTTGCAGATATCTGCTTAACTGCGACATAGAGGACGGAAACTACCTTAAACAAATTTTATGGACCGATGAATGCAAATTTGATAAAGACGGGATCACTAATTACCATAACGCTCACTTCTGGGAAGAAAAGGTGGTGGAAATCCAAATCTAAAAAGACCGAAAGGATCCCAAAGAAGATTTTCTGTGAATGTGTGGATGGCTATAATAAATAATAATTTGGTTGGGCCGTATTTCCTGCCACAGAATATAAATGGTGAATTCTATGAACATTTTTTGAGAAATGTTTTCTTTGATTTGTTGGAAGACATACCCTTAGCCACCTTGCGTGCTATGATCTTCCAACATGATGGGTGTCCAGCCCACTACAGGCGACAAATTAGGGATTGGCTGGACGAAAATTTCCCAAATAATTGGATCGGCAGAGGAGGACCCATACCTTGGCCAGCTAGAAGCCCAGACCTGACACCCATGGACTATTACGTCTGGGGGCATATGAAAACGTTGGTGTATGTCGATAACCAGCCAGTCCCAGATATTGAAGAGTTAAGACGACGAATTATTGCAGCAGCTGACCAAATTAGATCCAACCTCAGCTCGGTGGTGGTAAAAAGCGATTTAAGAAAAAGAATGAGAATTTGCGTACGAAACGGTGGGAGCCATTTTGAAAATCAGCTGTAATATCCTAGAGGTTAACTGGACAACTGTGTGTGTGTGTATTGTGTGCGTGTACCAGTAATTAGGTGTCAACTCTACAGTACACACTAAAACATAATTTTATAGCTTTTTATCTATTTTAATAAGAGAGAATACGGATTGGTGGAACTGTAAACCTAAATAAAATTTAAAATGTGTGTTGTAGAATTGTCACCACTAAGTGTGTGAGTCACATTTTGCACAAATTAGTTTTTATTGTAATCTGTAATTTTTTTGCTATTCCAACCTGTTCCCTTGTTTGGCTAATATCTCTGATGTTTGACTAGCTATGCCAGAGTTTTATACCTCATTTGAAAGCTTAAGAAATGTAGATGTTTTTTTTATAATACGCAGAGTAAGTGTAATAGTGAGTTTTTTTTAAACGAGCTGTTTTTTGTAATAAAACTAGTAAATTATTTATTATTTTCTTTGAGTTTTACAGCACTGTGTCTAGAATAATGCAAATAATGTAGATTTGATGATGCTAACATGTAACTAGAACGTAAGAGACTAATCAGTAAATGAAAAATTATCGAAATTTTCAACAATTTTTTTTTTACAATTTTCTTTGTTTACTACATAGATATTTTTTTTAAAATTCCCAAAAAAAAGATTGGTTCACTTTTGCATATGAGTGTTCCTACAAAAGTTGTTGCAAATGACCTATGCAACATCCCCTTACAAGGTTATGCTTCAATTTAAAGTCACCCTGTATACAACTATCCCACTCTCACTCCTGTGTCGTGCGCGTCAAACGATGTCATGCCACGAGGGTGGGGATACGATTTTTGAGTTGTTCGCATTGTGCATGCGAAAATTGCCGATTCACGTTTTTCAAAAGTTTGCGTTTTTGAAAAGTCAAATTATTTGCATTCCCGACGAGTTATATTCAAAAATCTACCGCCTTTTGGCGTCAGTCAAGTTGTTGTACAAAATATTTTGCTTGTAATACTTGTTTTTTTTTATAATTCGAAACGCAGCTTTCGTATGATAACAGAATCAATAGAAAACATAGTGCCAGTGGAATTGATTCGGATCGTGATTAGGATGTTCAAAATTCGCACTAAAGTGGCAAATCCATAAAGTGAATTAGGTATAAAGTCTATCTGCCATAAATCTAGCGTTCCGACTTCCTCCTTTCAAATGTAGCGGCAAACCCACAACATAAATTAGGTATAAACTAAAATATCTTCCATAAATCTAGCTTTAGTTTAAGGGGAATGGAAACAGATGGATTCTATAAATTGAAGTCCTATTAAATAATATAATTATATTATCATCACTGTTTTGTTAAAATTTCTTTTTTGGCTTCCAAGTTGAAGCCTACATCTGTCGGTGTGTGGCTTTGTAGCGACAAGAGGGCTGAATAGTTACGGTTTTTTGTCTTCGAAAGCTGGTGTTTGCGTTTGTTCAACCATGTTTGATGTAGCTTTCAATATAGTTGATTTAAAAAAAAATATATTTTAACTAAATAGTGATAAACATCGATTTTCTATACAAGCTTAACTTTTAAAAGTACATCCTTTTAAAACTGAAGAAAAAAGTACAAATTTTGCATAGGGACATCCAATGCCAATCCTAAATCGCAACTAATTTGATAATTATTTTATGGGTAAATAATAAGGTAGAATTTAGCTTGTAAAGAAAATCGGTCCTTTTATCATTAATTTTGTTAAAATTTTTTTTTTAAGTCATATTAAAAAAGGTTTTATCGGACGCATTCTTTTTGCTTTCGTGATTATGCCTATTTACTTAACCTGTTAATACTTAATACTTTAATGTGTGTTGGTAGGTGATTTCGCTGTCGTAAATCAAATCAAAAATGCTTTATTTTGTAGGTACACAGTAAATGTGTCGAGTTGAAAATGACTGCTCAAAAGTCCAATCGTAAACCAGCTATGACGTTTCATACACACTTGCTCTTAAGGGGGTATCCTATGAAATGAAAACCGACGGTGCTGCTTTAACAAGAAAAACAAGAATGTGAAGCCCGAGTTGATTTAGATTCCGATGTTTTAAAGTACTGATAATAGTTTTGTATTGCACAGGTTATCCACAATCATTACAACGGATGGGCACGGAAAATTGTGTTAACGATTGTAGGTTATCTGAGTAGCAAGAAAACTGCAATGCTTTAAAATATCGGAATATAAATCAATTACAGGTTGACAATCTTGTTTTCCCTGTTAAGGCTTTATTTATGAGAGCCCTCATAATCATAAAAATTTACCAACGTTTTATAAGCCAATTTTAGTTAAAATATGTTTTGTCACTTTCTTTCATTACAACATTTCCTTATGAACGACAGAGACAAAACATACTTTAACTAAAACAGGCTTATAAAGCGTTTGTAATTTTTTATGAATAAGACGGTAACCGTCTTATTTACACTTATGCGTAAAATAAATAGTTGAAAAATATCTGTTTTCTTGATATTTCTTTAAGTACATGCTAAGGAAAGTGTTTATTTTCTGATACAATTATTACAATAATAGTTGAGACGAGAAAAAAGTTTGTGCGGAGGAACACTGACTCCCAGGGCACAGGTTCTCACCTAGTTTGGGAGTCAGAGGACCAACGCTTCCGTTTTGATAGGTACCTTGTTTGACAGAGGACAAGAAAACTAAATTGAATACAGTGTTGCCAGACAAAGAAGAAATGTGAACATGAGATAGCGCCACTGCAAAAAATGCGGATTTCTTGTTTAACTTTTTCATCGAGTTTTCTCTTCTTAGGGCGTAGTAATAAATCGATCTTGAGATTGAGATCGCGTCTTAGTCTCAATACTATTTTTTTTGCTGCTGTTTTAATAAGCTACAGCTTGTCAAGCGTCAACTTAAAGTCATCTCAACCTTGAGAACGGTTTATTAATTTTGGGAAGTTTTAGGAAGTAAAGTGTGGCAGTTATTTTTGATAACATGTTTTGAGACGCTTAGAAATTTTTGCAGCATTTTTCTATCTGCCAAAAGAACTCCATTTACAGTTGGCGTTATGAAACCATTTCGCTTGACGGTTTTTATATTATTTATTTTAGTAATTTTCTTGTCACAATCAGCATTTGAAATAGAAGCTGACAGAGAAGAAGTTTAATGTAGGTAGGTAAGTACCTAGTAAATAGGCGAGTCGCAATCAATAAGTAAAACTTTTATCTACAAGGTAGAGAGATCTTATTACCTTTCATCTGCATCCACTCCAAACTCGTATTATATCATCTATCCCGCCAACCAGCTCAATTAAAAAATTATTGCAAAACTTTTTTTTTATGCACAACGGGTTATGGGTTACGGGTGGAAGCGTAATAACCCGGAAAAACCCCATCCATCCAAACTTCCGACCACAATTAAATAGGAACGGACAGAGAAAAGGTTTTAAGTAGGTAGGTAAGTATTTTAATGGGCGAGCCGCAATCAATGAGTAAAACTTTTATATACAAGGTAGATACTTAGTTACCTTTCATCCACCACAGCTCCAATCACGTACTCTACGATCTATCCAGCCAACCAGCTCAATTCAAAAATGTATTCTTTTGACGTATTATCACAAAACATCCGACTAGAATTTTCAATTCTTTAGTTAGTTAGGTTAGTTCATACAAAATTATGTATCGACTAAAATTAAGTTAATTTACGTTTGACATTTCTTATTTTAGACGATATTTGGTCATCCCGAATAGCAAAAATGTGTTTTTAACTAAGTTTAATTCGATTAAACTAAAATAAGTCAAGTCCTGTCAAATTAGTTAAGTTTGTAATTTTCCGAATAGCAAACGTCATTTTACTTAACTAAACCTAATTTTAATGTAGTTTAGTCTAGTTGGCGTACATCCGAATCGACACCATTGTCGATTGTTTTTAATAAATAAATTATCTATCTATATAGTTATTTACTTGAGTGGCTGCACCGTCCACTGTTATTTCGTGAGGTGTCCTTAAGTCAAGCGCTCTTTGGAGATAGGTATAGTACACGTCATCTTCGCCGTAACAAGAAATAAAGATATACTTGCAGGTCACCTAAGTCGCCTCCACAAAGTCAGTAATTCATTCAAAGGGTTATGTATACGCGTTTTCAATAAGGTTCTTGTTCATATACTTTCAATAAATTTAAAGATACTATTAAACAGAAACTTATTGAAATATCAGACTATTTAGATGATAAATATCCATGGACATAACCAGCTCGTTCGCATGCCTGGCTATTTCACAATTAATAATGAAATAGTATTGTGCCTTTTGTAACATAAAAAACCTGTTTTAAAAAGAGCAGCCCCTCGAGTTTCTTGCTTGTTCTTCTAAGGGGAAAATTGCCTTTTGAACAAGCAGTAGCTTAAAAATATAAAATCTGATTATTTTAAGTGTACCTACAAAATAAAGCATTTTTGACTTTGACTTAACACGTCAAATATAAGAGGGTGTCGCGGCGATCACATTTCTGATATCAACTCGCTGCCAGCATACATTGGTAGTGTTATCGTCGTCGTGCTGTTGACTGTACATAGAGGGATAACCTTGTATAAGTCTGTACTTCGTTTTACTGTACGATGTTTTACTTTATAAAAATAACAAAAATTTAACTGGTTTGACACAAGGAGTCTATAGTTACAATATAATTACTTTTTACATGTTTTATTGGTAGTACATAAACACAGTGGCTCAGATTTTACGCAATATTGACTTAAATTTCTTTTTATTTCCGGTAATTCGTAATAATTAGGTAAGCCTACTGATACCCTAGGCCCTAAGTACTAGGTCAAAACATGTATAAAGTAATTATACAGGTGTCAATTACTGTTACTTTAGTATATTTCATTAAACCCACAAATTGATTACTCTGGAAGTTTTAAAATGTACAAACACATAGGTTTGATGTGTATAAAAAGTACTTTCTTTACTTTGTACTTTTTATACATTTTCTTTTGTAATTTTTATGCCATTTCTGGGTTAGTGATATACTCAAATAACACTTTACGTGGTCTAAAGCTTCAAAGTACTTAAATATACACTCTATATAGCAACCGTATTGACAATATTACGTAATGAAATAATCGAAAATGTTAATGCACCCATTACAATAATATAATATCCTTGGACATATACAGACAGCTCCATCCAGTTCCACACTGAGCAACTAGGCTTGAATTGTGGATACCAAATGGTTGATACACTACACAAATACATATTTTTTTGTAAATAAATACATATATAAATGAAAAACATACACAACAATAAAATTAAAGTAAATCCCGCTAGGGGCATATGTTTGTGTGATGAATACGGACATGTGTACCCGAGTTATGGATGTTTTCATTTATAATAAGTATTTATTTACCATCCTGGTATCCACAACACAAGCCTAACGGGAGGGATACCCACTAAAACCCCGCGGCGACCTTCTTCGGCAGTAGGGAGGACCTGGGAACGCATAGGCGGCTCCAGGTCCCCCCCCGCCCCCCCTCACAAGGGGAGGCTCATTCCCGGAGGGCGTCTAGCGCACCCTCCGCACAACACAAGCCTATAGTTGCTTACTGTGGAATTAGATAGCGCTGTGTGTATGTCTAAGGATATTTATTTATTAATTTATTAAAGGTTACAGAAGAATTATTCTCATTTTTTTCCAAGGATTTATATTTTTAAATTTTGATAGATTTAAATTTTGTGGCAATGAATTAGTGGTTCTGAATTACGTCACAATTTCTGTCGGTACCACACAATTTTCCATATATAAAAAAAAATAACAATAATAATATATGATATAAAAGAATAAGATATATGATATAAAAGAATAATAATGAATAAGATATAAAACTTAACAACAAAAATATTTTGAAAACGTCGAGTTTTAAAGACAGTGTGCGACACGGTCACAAATCAGTGATAAATAAAAACAAAAAATAAGTCCGTTATTTAACGTTAACTTAAATATTCACGTATAACCTTCGAAATAGGTCAAAAATTACAGAAATTGCGATGTTGCAAGAACCAAAATTTGGGAAGCCGTCTTAGTCCTTTAAAAAGTACAAATATTTCTGTAATTCCTTTTGGCTTTCACTTTATATAAGCTTCTTTATTTGTCAATTTATTCAACTAGATATTTGCATGTCATTGTTACATACTCTTATTATTTATTGACCTCGGAGAGCACATTAGCTGTTGGTGCCACCAAACTTATAAAATGTTCAAGGTAATTAATATTTTTGTAATAAATAATCTCTATTACAAAAACCTGCGTTTTTTTTTATTAAAACACATTTTTGATGGGTAATATTTTATTTCATAATTATTATAAAAAAAATTGCTTTAAAAGTTATCGAAGACGATGCTCTTCGATAACTTTTAAAGCAATTTTATCTTATAGTTAATAGTTATATAATAAATAGCTTTGTTTGGTTATAATTAATATAAACCTGTGATGTTTGCAGGAATTTATTTTTATTATGAGGTGTTAATAATGCGTAACTAAATTAACAGCCAGTTTGAATGAATATGTCAGTTTTTACATCTACCTAGTCTTTGATAATATATTCTTTCCATTATATTTATAAAATCTTTTACATCAATATACATACATCGATGCATACGTATATCAGCACACACCACACCGTTTGATTTATTGTTCAGAATTAATCAATTAGCTGAGGTTCCGGGTACCGCATTCTCTTTCTCATTGGCTCTACCAAGGTCGTTATTGACGTGACCTGGCAAGACTAGCCAATATCTGATTCGATGTTTTTGGGCAACTGTTCTATTATCCTTAGTGTATTGACAGATGCCCCTCGCCTGTGTATGGTCGATGCGCCTCATATACACGCGGTCATACATAATATAGCGTAGCCTTTTCACTATCAAAACCAGACACATAATTCGAAGCATTCTTCAAGCAATCGCATTATAAGTCAAAGGTATTGATAATGCATTTCTCACAGTACTTGCCCTCTTAGACAAGCGCCAAACGTTTCCACATCTGCATACTGTAAAGCTTCGACTCTCGCAGCGGATTGGGTGTCATTTGCTTGCGATTTATTGGCAACCAATCAGCTGCGTGAAATGAAATGTTAGCGTTTGTGATTATAGAAACGTTTAACAATTGTTTTAAAGCCCAGATGCTACACTGTTTGCATGATACTCTCTCAGGCACCAATAGCGAGTTTCACTAATCCAGCTCCGTAACCCTGGGACCGCCTGCTGAGCTAGCTGGCCTAGCACAACTCGGGCCACCTCCGCCTAAGGCCCCGTGCATCTTCATCATGGTGGGCTGACACACAGCCTGTGCAGCCTTCAAATGATTTTCAAGCTCCAACGTGGTAGCTTCAGGATTGGTCTCTAGCCAGCGAAGTTGTGTGCTGCATTCGTTGAGCACACTATTCTTTTCACTGTCAGTGAGTCTGCTGCTAGCGTTTTCTACTGCCTGTAAGAAAAATACTGAATGAATAATGAACTCTGAAATGAAAATTAAGCGAATGAACAAGGTCGATGAGCTCCGTAAGTAGAACGTACCTACACATTGTGATAGGTACTGCCCGTTGCGTAACTTACATTTGCAGTATTGCGTATCTGTCAATAGTCAAATTAATAGGGATGATGAAAACTTAGGTATCATTCTGCAAAAGGAATACGCAAGTTTAATCTGAATTTTACTATTTTGTTAATTCGTGTGTTTGCACCCTTGGTAACGCGGTTTTGCAGTGCCAATGGTGTCGATTCGGATATGTACATCAAGTAGTTTTAGTTGAGTTCAACTAAAACTAGTTTTAAAGTAGTACTGTCTCTTTCCCCCTGGAACAGTACGATGCGACGGCACCACTCCAAAACTGGGTTTACTTTAGTTGGGTGTACATCCGAATCGACACCATTGCTGTTGTTAATATTAGGGTGGTTTTATACTTACTATTACCTACCTACAGATGTGTAACAGAATCAAAGTGTAGTGTACCGTTAGCATATTATTGACAAGTTCACTTTCGCGTACACACACACAGCCACGAACAGTAATTCTCAATATTTTTCAGTTCGAAAAAAAAAAGATAAGAATCAGTAGCGTAGCCTATATCTCACGCACCTGCAGTCTATGGAAGCTTTGGTCAACCCCTAACTATGTTGCAACACCCTGAAAATATGCTGTTGTTTGTCGACTTAACAATGAGGTGTAGGTGAGTGAATTAAATTATAGACTGAATTATCTTAGGATTCCCAGTGGTGGTAATGGGTAAACACCTAAATGCCTATAAAGATTAAATTTCCATCCACATCACCTGGATAAGTGGAAGTCTACCACTGTACGTTTCACAAGAAACTTCTTACCACGTACGACCACCCTGTGGAACGGACTTCCGGCAGCGGTATTCCCGAACGAATTTCCTACACCTTCCTCAAAGGCCGGCAACGCATCTGTGACCCTTTTGGTGTTGCAGGTGACCCGCATGCTCGTTTGCCGCCCTCTCATATAAAAAAAAAAAAAAAAGAAATTCGGCGGCAAGTGTAAATAGGAAAAAGTCACTGGGCTTTTTAGCTAAATCAATAATTATGCAAACGGCAAAAATGACAAGACAATCGACTTCAGTAAGGTAGGTTCCGATAGATATCCGAGGTGCGTCATCAGCTCATCACCCAATTTATATAGAACCACATTGACGGTATCTATACCGTTACAAATAAAAAAATAATTATTGAAGTCTTTTCATATTTCCTGCTGCAATCTGTACCTATTGGAATGATCGCAAAATGCAACAACAAAAATATGTACCGTTTTACAACCAAACAGGTATCCTTCCAGCTGATTTCTAGCTTCAACCCTCTTCTTTATGGCCTCATCTTCCGCCTTGAACTTGTCTGCATCATGCAGCATCTTTTCGATGTCCTTCTTGGATAGCCGACCCTTGTCGTTAGAAATGGTAATGTTCTCAGATCGCCCGGTGCTTTTGTCTTCGGCGCTTACGGTCAGGATGCCGTTGGCATCCAGGTCGAATTTCACCTGTGATATTTGAAGACGATATTACGCAGGCAAGTGCATGAACCTCTTCTTCCATAACAGTTAATTTGTTTGCCTCTAATTTTTAACTTGACTGGGTTCCCTTCATATTTATATTTTATACATACATAACTCAACGATCTTAATCCCAAGTTTAAAAGTTTAATGCTTGAAACCACATCCACAGTTCACCTTTCCCAATTTGCATATTGCAATTGTTGCATATCTGTACACGTGATCTTGTAAGCACATGGCCTTTGAAACGTGCAAGTTTATAGATGTTTTTGGTGGAAAGTCCCTTAGTCGCATTTTACGACACCCACGGGAAGAGACGTGTTGATTCTATTTTTTTACTCGCGGAAATCATCTAAAATGGTTATTGCTCTTCAGGTTATAAACCTTATATTTTAGACGAGGGCTTGTTAGGACTTGATGGCGGGGAATTCGCAAGACATTCCGGTTGCTTGCTGAGCAAGGTTAATAAGCAAGCTACTAAGTAGCAAATTAAATAATTTTGTCTTTGCTTTATGTAACCACCAAAGGTCCTCAATTCTTAGAATTGCGCAAACTTCGCCTAATTTTGATCTTAGATTATTATAGAAGCTCAGGAGGAGTTGTACGAAATTCAAATTTACAAGATAAGTATTGAAAGAGAATGGAAATGAACTTCATGGATCAGCCAAA
This sequence comes from Oegoconia quadripuncta, assembly GCA_949316235.1. Lineage (NCBI taxonomy): Eukaryota > Metazoa > Arthropoda > Insecta > Lepidoptera > Autostichidae > Oegoconia > Oegoconia quadripuncta. The sequence continues at coordinate 17,699,549 of OX438754.1, read as the reverse complement.
AGACGTCCACTGCTCTGAACATAATCCTCCCTTACACATACGATAGTAAGTAGTAGTAGAACATAACATAGTAAAAGATAAATGCAATAATAAGTTATACTCGTACTTTCTTTGATCAAACATGTTAATTTTCAGATCCAATTGTAAAAGGAAAGCTTGTTAAATCGGAAGTGAATTATGTAACTCCTTTCTGGTTAACTTATCTCGGACAACCGGAACACAACAATGCTATTAACATTGCTGTTTGGCGGCAGATTTAGATAAGATGGTGGTAGCTTGCCAAGCGGACATTTAACCAACATAAAACCACCAACCAAACCGAGTACTAAATATATACCCCGCGGGGGATCGAACCCGCGAACTCCGAATCGTAAACCCAATGTTGTTTACATTGAGCCACGGAGGCGGTTAAAAAAGGCTCCTTACTTCTATTTGAGGCACCCCTCGTGGGGCCGGAGGTATTCCCGAAAGCTGGAACGTCCCCAGCAAGTTGTTATCCTTCGTCATTGCCCTTTCGCCTTCGTAGACCTGTTGATCGAAATATCGATATAATATGCTTAGATAGATAGATAGATAAAGCATTTATTTACGCCACTGCGTTCACACAACTACACAATTTTTAAATTACAAAGAAATATACATACAAATAAACATAAGTAGCACAAATGGGTTATAACTCAGTGTGGCACATCATTCAAAGAGCGAAATACTGGTTTTCAGTTACAACCCTTACAAGTACGAGTGCACAAAAGAACGTGCTTGTTCCCGTCTGCCTGTACATTTGTGATCAATCGTGAGTGAAAAGTGTCGGTTGTTGATACAGCTAGTGTTGAGTAGTAATTAGGATAACTAGTTAAATGAATGATAATGATGTGACAAAAAGAAAAAGAGAAGTGCATAGGCAGTTCCACTACAGGTAACGCTTTGGAATTACAATTTTTTGTTTTTCCATTAAATGTGCCCTAAGGTGTTTTTTGAACAAGCTTAATGTTTTTGTTAGCGCACAAAGGATTCTATTGCCGAAAAGCTGGACTAGCTAGCAAACTAACTTGAATCGTCACAGCCGGTTGATTATCAGCGTATGTTGAGAAGATCTGTTTCTGATACGTTGGTATTCTCGTATTCCTATCTACAAGACGAGTCATTACGCCTCCTGCTGTTTCTATTCCTAGTGACAGAGGAGTCACGTCTACCAATAACACGTCTTGGATACGGGTGTCTTTCGAACCGCTGAGGATAGCGGCTTGCACTGCTGCTCCATAGGCTATGGCCTCGTCTGGGTTGATTGAGAGATTCAGGGTCTTGCCGCCAAAAAATTCCTGAAATATTCAGAAATTTTTATAAGTATACAAGATGTGTGCTGAGAACTTAAAACTATAATTCGTAGCATTTAATTCTTAAAATATGATGATAATACCTGTAATAACCTTTGTATCTTCGGGATACGCGTTGATCCACCAACCATAACAACATCGTGGATTTCCCTTGTATTTAGTTTAGCATCTTTTAACGCTTTTTCAACGGGAGCAATTGTTTGGCGAAATAGATCAGAGCACAACTCTTCAAATCGTGCCCTCGTGATTTTCGAATAGAAATCTATACCCTCGTGCAAAGCATCGATTTCTAAACTTGCTTCTGTGCTAGATGAGAGTGTTCTTTTGGCTCTCTCACAGGCAGTTAGAAGCCTCCGCAGTGCTTTAGGGTTTTCTTTTATATTTTTCTTATATTTCCGTTCGAACTCCTGTGCGAAATGATCGACCATTCTATTATCGAAGTCTTCGCCACCAAGATGTGTATCTCCCGCCGTTGATCGTACTTCGAATAACGATCCTTCAGCTATTTGTAATATTGAAACATCGAATGTGCCTCCTCCAAGATCGTAAATGAGAACATTCTTTTCACCTGTCAAGTTCTTGTCTAATCCGTAAGCCAAAGCCGCTGCAGTTGGTTCGTTGATTATTCTCAGAACATTCAGCCCAGCTATTGCGCCTGCATCCTTGGTAGCTTGCCGTTGGGAGTCGTTAAAGTACGCTGGAACAGTTACTACCGCGTCTTTGACCGTTCCACCGAGGTAGACTTCAGCGGTTTCCTTCATTTTAGTTAGAACCATAGAGGAAATTTCTTCGGGTGTGAATTTCCTTGTCTGTCCTTTATATTCAACTACTATTTTAGGCTTGCCAGCATCAGCGACCACTTTGAACGGCCAGTGCTTGATGTCTTGTTGGACAGTTGGATCATCGAATTTACGTCCGATCAAACGTTTTGCATCGAACACAGTATTTTTGGGGTTTATTGCTACCTGAAAAATAATTTTCGATATAAATCCTAATTATATACAATCCCATACCTACTAGCTTAGTAGTAACAGTAAAAAAGTGAGTAGATATCATTATAATAGTTACAGTGGCAGGAGTAGTATGGAGGCGGGATTGTCTACCAGACAATTTAGACATTCGATTCGACCCGATACTTCAGAGAGAACAGAGTCATGGAAATACATTCGAAGTTCGAAATTTCCAATATCGAACCAATCCCAGTACAGGTCCTGGCATACCAAATCGATGTTCTATTGCCAAGTGCTTTCCGACAAAGAAAGCAGTAGGATCAGCCCGTCACCTAATTCTTGCAAGGCAATTAATGCTATAAACACTTCGAGCAGTATGAGCTTCCTAGGTCCTGGCTTACCAAACTGATACTCTCTTGCCAAGTGCTTCCCAGCAAAGAAAGTAGAAGGGCCAACCCGTTATCAACTTCTCGCAAGGCAACTAATGCTATATACTCATGGAGCAAAATCGGTGATCAATTTGTGCTTTGGGAGAGAACCTCCGGGACTTGTAAGGTGTCGTCGACCACACAGAGCCTATAGACGCCTAATGTTTGATTTACTGTACTGAATTTTGTCAAGCTCTTGTCTTTTGTCTAGCTGAGGTATGAGGGAGGCGGGATACCCCATTCCGATTGGCCCTCCCTTTAAGTGTCCTTGACAGAGCCAATGAAAGTGCACTAAGCTGACCGGTCTAGCCAATAACTGATGAGAAGTTTTTGGGTATCAGTTCGATTATACTGATGCTTGGATAGATTCCCCATGCCTGTTATAGGAGACTGTGGGCTGTACGGTCAATATAAGAAGGACAATTGATGTGATGATGCTGACCTGGTTCTTGGCGGCATCTCCGATCAGCCTCTCGGTGTCTGTGAAGGCGACGTAAGACGGCGTAGTCCGGTTGCCTTGGTCGTTGGCGATGATCTCTACCTTACTGTTTTGAAACACGCCAACGCATGAGTATGTCGTGCCCAGGTCTATACCAACTGCTGGCACCGTCGGCATTGCTCGTCAAATACTGGAAGGGCAAATGTGTCTTATGTCTTAAGTGCCGTAAGTGACCGAATGTTTAGTAAGTAGGTATCGCGGCTGTAGTTTGGGATTCAATTAATGCATAGAAATATTGTTTATAATCTGTATAGATCTGTTTATCACTTCATTGACCATGTCAGATTTGGGTTATTTATGGCCAATAATTAGGTAGTTAGGTAATAGTACCCAATGACTTATAGAACTCGGTGAACTTCTGCATAAAATAAGTTTCTCACATTTCCATAAATCTCTATTTACTTACCTCTAAAGTATCCCACTAGTCCCACAATGCAAATGTTTATCCTCAAACACGCTATAACGCCTAAAGGATTTAGATTAAATTTGGTACAAACAGAGATGAATTACGTCTTGGACAACTTAGGATGATAGATGATTAATAGATAGTTTATTCCGGAATTTATAAAAAATCCACGAACCCATAAGGTGATACCAAGCTGTCGAAGGCGCGGACGAAAAGCTATTTTATTAATTTTAAATATAAAACTTACAACTTGTTATATCTAACTAAGCACCAACATAGTGAAATTAATTTCTAAAAACCATTAACATGTTTTCACATATGGATGCATACACAAATTACTTTTAAAAACCACTGATAATCGCCATCTAGTTCCACACTTACCAACTAGGCTTGAGTTATAGCATAGAGGAATAACACTGGTTATAGATACCAGATTGTTGATATAATACGACACAAATAATTTTTATGGAAATATAAACATAACTATAAATGAAAACATCCATTACTCGGGTTCACATGCCCATATTCATCTTACAAACATGGCCCTTACGGGATTCGAATCCGCGACCTTTTGTATTGTATAGTAACTAATAAGAAGTATAACCAAATTCGTTTCTTCACTTCACTCCGTTTCTTTCCCGCAAATACAATGTCTAATGAATTCAGTGAAAATAGGCTTTCTCCAACAAGCAGCCGAGGAATATGTCAAATCATGTGTAAAGTTCAAATAGGAAATTGTAAACGTTCGGCGGGGCGGCGCGACGGCGGCTGACGGGAAGTCGATTGGGGCAGAGCCAAGTAAAATCACAGAGTGTCGATATTTACCTACCTTTAACTCCAGATACAGCGATGTGTAAACGATTTCATTATGTTCTGTAGTTTTTTTTATTTAACTGAGATATGTAGGTAGGTAGTAGGTAAGTATAAAATACATGAAAATATTTTATTTTCAGTCACCATACAGTCCATAGGTGTTTGTATAATTATAACATAGTGAAAGAAAGAAAGAAAAATTAATTTAAACCTCATGACAGACAATTAATAATAATAAATATCCTTAGACATACACAGCGCCATCTAGTTCCACAGTAAGCAACTATAGGCTTGTGTTGTGGAGACCAGATGGTTGTTATACTACTTAAATACATTTTTTTTTGTAAGTAAATACTTATTTTATATGAAAACATGTCAGATGTCAGTGTGGTCAGAGTTGCTAACCACTACACCAAACAGATCGTTAAATTAGATATTAGATTATAGAATACACTCGCAATACTGTGATATCATCGAAATATCCAAAGAACTATGTTAAAAGCAAAAAATCAAGTAGTATTATATTTATACAATTAAGTATTATACACATTTGACATACATACAATAAGAAAACATGGTACTCCATCTCATGACGATCGATTGGTGTAGTGGAGTGACACTGTCTGCGACCAATGGTTGCGGGTTCGAATCCCGCGAGGGGTAAATATTTGTGTGATGGATACAAATATTTATTCCGGAGTCATGAATGTTTACGAGTATATAAATATTTAGTTTGGGACTGGTTGATTGGTGTAAGTGTTCCGAAATATTTACTTTTATTTATTATTATTAAATATAAATGTCGGTATCGCAAGGCGGATTTAAAAAGGTCTCCAACTCAGTATTTGCATTGCAAATGTATAAATACGTACAAATAATGTACAATCGATTCTCACCGTAAAACCATTGAAAAGCAAATTATAACGTCTGATCAATAGGAATATGTATTTTTTATTCAGATTTTAATAAGCTTGAATTCAGTCCTTTTATGATAGGCTAGGCGGGACATATAAGATGGGTGGATATGAATGGACACAACTACGTTATAGGTGTTTAAAAAAACTGAACAGAAATTTGCATACTATTATTAACTATTAATCATTTAACCGACCACTTACTTGGATGGGTGACCACTGTAAAAAAGTCGGTCCCGGTTGTTTTCAATTAAAAAGGCAGTCGTTAAAGCAAGTCGTTGACCCACAAGGGCGGTTTGAAAACACTGACGGTGGCCACTAGTCCGAAACAAATCCACCAATCTACACTGAGCCCTCGTGGTGGATTATGGCCCATACAGTGGAAGGAGGCTGTACCCCAACAACGGGGACGTATAAGGCTGTTGATGATGATTGATTACCTAATCATTTACTCCAATTAGTTTAAGCCGATCGCAGTAAAACATGTAGGAATGATAAAATCTCGTCACGGAGACCTCGTAAAACGCTTTTCACAAGAGGTTTTGTGTTGCTCTAATCGCACTTTTGCCTACCGTATTTTACTTTGTAAGGGTTGTACAAGTGGTATCCTACTGATCGGAGGCGCTTCTTAATCATTTTTTAAGGATTCTTTCTATACACTAAAAAGTGCACAGTTTACCATATCTATGGTAATACCTCAATTCAGTCCTTTTGTTAACTCGATTTTTATGTTGTGTGTGTGGCACTACCGTCTGTCGACGACTCTCGCGCCACACTTCACTCAGTCAGTTCTTTTCCCTTCTTACCTTGGCTCTAACACGAATCGGTCGAGCCCTCAACCTTTGCTCTTCACCTTCACATGCACCGGCAAGATGTCGGATGCATTTTATTTGTCTATCAGATAACATTGTTTGTATTAGCCAGATGGCATAAGTTTATATCAGTAAATGAGTTGAAATCATCAGTTCTACATTTTATATTAGACGACCGATTGGTGTAGTGGATAGTGATCCTGTCAGCGAAACCAACGGTTGCGGGTTCGAATGGGATTTTTAATTTAAAAACTTAAATGGTTATTCTCAACGTAAATTAGGGAGGCTTAAATATATAAATAATAGAAAAATATAATTTATAAATTTTTATAATATAAGTATTATATTTATAACATTTACTCCGGAGTCATGGATGTTTTTATAAATATTTATGTATGTTTATCCGTTATCTAGTATCCATAGTACAAGCTTTGCTTAGTTTGGGACTAGATGATTGGTGTAAGTGCCCCAAATATTTATTTATTTATTTAAACTACGGATACCTAGTCCACCGCGGCCTACAAGAACACTAGTTCGTCAGAGTCAACGCCTCATCATCATCAGGTCTGTAGGCGGAGTTCCAGAGGGGAGAAACCTCCGTCCGCATTTACATCATCAGACCACGAACCCGCACTAGCTTTCCGCTCATGAACGTTGGAATTCCTAACAGTTTCTAGTGTAACTATAACCGACCTGCAATCCTTTGTTCTAAGCTCGTTGTTAATTTCGTTACTCATTATGACGGAATATGTTTTACTACGTCGAATTTATCACACGTTCATGTTGATGACATTTTTCAAATTTTGCTCAATTTGACAGTAAGCGCCTGTCGCTGTCGCATTTACTTTGAATGGCCGACTTTCGACATGCTTTCGACGTAGTCTTATGATAGAATTGTTTCGGCCAGGAATTATATGCAAGTAAACTTATTTACGAAAGTATTATGCCCAAAATAATAACCTATTGTGTTGTTTTCTCTATACAGCGTGTAATCGTTAACTGTGCACAGGCGATTATTTCCTAACTATTAGAGATATCAACAAACTTTATTGATATCGAAAGTGCATTAGGTACCTAATGGCTAAAATGACATCAATAACTATTTTTTAAATAAAACGAGATATATCCAAATTTTTGACATTAAATACTCCCTTACATTTAATATGACATTTTAACAGCCTTCGTGTAATCAATGTAAACAACATTGGGATTACGATTCGGAGGTCGCGGGTTCGATCCCCAAGCGGGGTACATGTTGAAGTACTCGGTTTGGTTGGTGTATGGGCATTTTAAATGTCCGCCTGGCTAGCTACCACCATCTTATCTAAATTGCCGCCAAGCAGCAATGTTAGGTAATAGCATTGTAGTGTCCGGTTGTCAGAGATAAGATATCCAGTCCTCCAACCTTCGACCTCATCTTCACTTAACATCAGATGTGATTGAGGTCAAGTACGAACCCGTCGTGCATAAAAAAAATTACATTAGTGGAAAGGTTTTAGTTTCCTTACTATAAAAGGTTATTTTATAAGGTTACTGATATTTACAAAATGTAATAAAACTATCTCTAATTGAGTAAAACCAAAGTTATCTTTAAAATAAGGAAAGTCCTTAGCCTAGGTCCAACTGTATAGATTATACAGGGATCATCGTCGGTTTTTTGAGGATAATATTTTTGAAAAACGCACGCAAATCTTAAAGTTTTATTTCTATAGACTCTATTAGTACACTATTAATGATGGATTAACGTTTTCCCTTCTTTTTCTTTTTATTAAAATCTGGTGGATGGAAGCCCCTAGCTTGCAGCAATTCCTGAACGTTATGGCAGGCGTAGTAGACGTTGTCCATTGCTGCATCAGTGAGCATGTCCACATTGCATCTGAAAGTAGGAAGCAATGAATAACAGTATGGAAGTTAAGTCATATTTGATAGAAGTTATCTATCTTGAAATGTTTGAGACCGATCGTCTCATGGAAGAGACCAAACATTTTCTATTCCGCTATCTTGAAATGTTTGAGAAAATAAGAAAACTCTTTAACCGATAAATATGTTTAAAAAATTAAATTTCCTACACATTAGGTATCTGTGAATTTTTATGATTGATTTAATGATAAGCTGAATGTGAAACACACGCTAACATTTAACTAACACTAACAGAAAAAGATTGTTATATTAATGTTCTACATTACCTCTGCAAGTAGGTATATATTAGGTCCTTACCTATGAAATTGACGTTTTGTATGAAGAATTTCATTAAGACCGTTTTCTCCATACAAACATTTTTGTTTTTTTTTGGGAACGGCAAAAACAAATTTAGCTAAACTTTGTGTGTATTATCGGATAACATAAAGGTAAGTATAGGCAGCGTTAATTTTTAAAAGTAACCGCTTTATAAAAGTTTCAGCGAATCTAAGAAATGATTATGGGAAGCACATGAAAAGAGCTCTGTTCAATTTTTTTTTTATTATGTGATTTAGCTCAGAAATTAAAAAATATTTAATGTGAAACCTTGAAATAATATTCCATTTTCCAAATAAAAAACAAATTTGGATATAGCTTTGAAAATCGCAGGAATTGGTAACATATGATTAACGAAGAAAAAAACTCCAATTTCATAGGTAAATACCCAATATTAGCACACTATTATATTAGATTATTTGGACATCCAAAAAAATATATGGACAGCACCTTCCTTTAGATTTTCCTTTCTTGCCCCGTCCTCCTCCCCCGCCGCCTTTCTTGCTTTTCTTTTTGTCACCACCTTCTTCTTTTTCTTTCTTTTCCTTCTTCTTGCTTTTACCTTTTCCGGGCATGTCGGTAAACTTTGACTACTAGGTACTACGTTAGTACTATATTAATACTGTGACATAGGTAATGCTACTTACAGATTATAATAAATCGGTTGTCTCCATGGTTACCGTTGCTACTTTACGCAAGATAACTATCGATGTAACAAAACAATGCGTAGTTATAGTACTTGGAGGGTATAGTAGGTAGTAGAGGAATTATAAGGTTTACGAAACGTAGGTCGTGGGTTCGAATCCCAGTGGGTTGTGTTGTTTGATGTTTAGTACTCGTTTGGCTACGTTTTCCCGTGTGAATGTTAGTGATTACTCTGGATATGTTTTAGTATTTAGTTATCATGACTATTACTTTTCATTTGACAATGATGGCTGTAATTGCTTATAGATATGGGTTTTACTGGGACGAGTAGAAACATTTCTTTTAAGCCTTGGTATGACAAACGTTGTTGGCTCGGAAACAAATGGAGCGTCTTTGGCTCAGCGGTTAAGACGCGGTCTCCCAATTTGAGATTTATCCAATGGTCTTAAACGGTGAAGGAAAACATCGTGAGGAAACCTGCATACCTGAGAAATAAAAATTCTAAGACATTTAAAGCCCCCAACCCACTTTGGGCCAGCGTGGCGGACTACGGCCCATACTCCCTCATTATACGAGGGAAGGCCTATATCCCTGCAGTGGGATGTCTACGGGCTGATGATGATGTTGATGATAGTTGATGATAGCTTTTAGTGATAAGGCCGCCAAATTGTACTATCCCCTTTCTTTATTTTTCTTTGTGTCATCTTTCTTATGTTATGCAATAAAGTATGTTTTGTTGTTGTTGTTGTTGATGACAAACGAGCAGGCATCTCACTTAGTATAAGTGATTACTGCTCATGACAATTTGGGAGGTTATAGTGATAACCTCAGAGTACAATTAAATAATTCTTTCGTAACAGACTATATTTAATTCAGTTTATTTTGTTATTTTGAGTTTATTGTGATTATATCTCAATGGTATTGTAAAATATTGGAGTAGTATACAACACCTGAGGCTGAGTCACAGGCAAACGAATTATCCACCATTTAACACTATTTAGCAAGTACATTAAATAAATAATAAATAAATATCGTAGGACATACACACAGCGCCATCTAGTGCCACCCTAAGCAACTAAGCTTATATTATTGATACCAGATCTTTAATGTACACACAAATACATCTTTTTAAATGTACATATTATAAATGAAAATTCGGGTACACGTGTTCGTATTCATTATGCAAACATATGCCCCTAGCGGTATTCGAACCCGCGATCTTTAAGTATAGCAGTCAGGGTTCTAACCACTACACCTAACGGGTCGATGATTTTAATAATTATTATCTTACAGTGGAAATACTTCATACTTGGTTATGGATCACTAGTTGTCAGACAGATCTTTGTCAAATTTCCTTTATCAAAATAGCAGCATGTGAGAAAAAATGTCTTTATTGATCTTATTTAAGATCAGCTATGCTTGTAGAGCTGTGGTTAGGTATACTTAGGTTTCTATTTTAAATGACTAAGTGTTTCACATCATTTGCATTTCCGACTTCATACTATCTAGATAATTGAAACAATTCTCACTTATAAAAAGTATAAATTTTTTATTTAAAATATATACCTACATAGTTACAATAAATGCATCGATATTGATATTTTTACTTACTTAAGTAATACCTATGTTAACGTGTGACGTAACATCACATTTGATGTTAAATGGACATGAGGCCGGAAGTGGTGTGTAGTGGAGGGGACCAGTAATGAGGCTGACTGTAAAATGCTACTGTGACGCGTGGCTTTGTGGAATGACACGCCATGTTCATGGGAGAGGAGTCGATGGTTGCTGCAAAATTGCAGTACTTTGAATACCGTCACAACATCCTCATGCTTCTCAGTATCAGGTACCCTTTCACAGTGTCTTGTCGATATACCAAACATTTCGCTTCTTCATTCATGCAAACTGCTGAGGTATGTAACTGCTGGCAACGGTGCTCTCCAAAGGGTATACCTACTCTTGGGACCTTTAAGTCTAGGGTGATAAGGTATTTAATGCGATCGCGTACTTCACCATCAGCTGCATCTTCACATTTCACCAGATGAGATTGTGGTCAAACACATCTCCAGTCCATCGAAAGTTACTATAAAATTTTTCTATGGTGTCTTTTGTTTTATGTTCTAGTAGATATCTGAGCCAGATACCCTAAATAAGTAGGTACTCTCTATAGGCCTGGCTCAAATACCTGAACTAAAATCCTGCTATATTCCGTAATCCCGCAGGAACAATTTGCATCAGAACCCAAGGCGCGACTTCAAATGACTACAAACTTTGACTGGAAATCTCACCAGGGATTCACACGCGAGCTGCACAAACAAGTTTATGGAATCACTACCCAGTTTACGATCATGCAAAGAATATGAGTGTTTTTGTGTGATGGATTTAAGAAGGTAAAGACTAAATAAAGTATTCATTTAATGTTATAGAGTGGTTGATTGATCACATGTTCGACTTCGGCGCGATGGAGCGTCCCCGCCCCCACTGCTGGGGTAGCAGCTTCTTTTCTCCCAGCATATACCAACTGAAAAGAGAATAGTACCTTTAGACTAGTTTTTAGGAATAAATATCCTTAGACATACACAAAGCGCTATCTAGTTCTACAGTAAGCAACTACATGCTTGTGTTGTGGATACCAGATGGTTGATATAATACAAAAACACATTTTTTTTTGTAAATAAATACTTATTATAAATGAAAACATCCATAACTCGGGTACACATGTCCGTATTCGTCACACAAACATATGCCCCTAGCGGGATTCGAACCCGCAACCTTTTGGTGTAGTGGTCAGAGTTGCTAACCACTACACCAAACAGGTAGTCATTACACCAAACAGGTCGTCAAAAAAATCTATTACACACCACAACAGTCCAATAAGACGAATTACTGGAAGCTCAGGACCAATGCCGCTGCTGTCCATCACTGGTCCATACTACCATGTTAACGATACCTCCTCGCACGGGAAGAGATGAGAAGTAGGGCCCATTCTTCACTACCGAGAAATGTGTGAATAAAGTAAAATGAAATCTTTACCTGTCTTCCAAGCAGATTGTCGAATCTGGGCTTCACGAATGTCCATGCACCCATGTTTCTGTGTTCTTCTTGGCTCCATATCCATTCTGTGAACGAGAACGAATTTTCTTTATAATTAGATAACCTACTATTGTACAGGTTGTCGCCCTTTAGGTTTTCAACCTTCGAGATGGTAAAAGGTATTTGTCGGTGACATTGCGGGAATTGTACGTACAAGCTGAAACAGTTGGACATTTTATTTTTATGATTGACTGGATTCGCGTTTCACCACAATCTCACCTGATGGAAAGTGACGATGTGGTCGAAGATGAAGCACGCGATCCCACTATTCACTCTGCTCTTGAAGATCCCAAGGTTGTAGGATTCAGGAAAGACTGACGCCGGAAGGTAGTTACATGCCTTGGCTGTTCGGATGATGAATGAAGAATCGAAATTCTTAGTGCGAATGTTCGGTATACATTGAAATTTGAGATTTCGGGAATTCGATTTTTTGGGAATTGGACTTTGTAAAATCGTTGGACGCTCTTAGTGGATAAACCGTCGATTGCAACAGGTAAACCTTATCACATTATAAACGTTCAATCTTAGTAAAAATCTGTCGATTTTCTAGCGTTTCTCAATTTTCAGTGAAATTCAAGACGCAATTTTTTTTATAATAGGCGAAATAAAGAGTGCTTATAATGAATTAGAACAATGTTCCAAAGTCTTATTAGACTGGAAAGTAGGGTTTCGAGTTTCAAAAGTACTATTTTATTGTATTATGCAATCGATAAAAAGATATTTACATAGAGAATTTTATAAAATAATGCAATACAAATACACTTTATTGCACAACAGAAAAGAAATTAATAAATAATAATAATAACAAATATCCTTAGACATACACACAGCGCCATCTAGTTCCACAGTAAGCAACTATAGGCTTGTGTTGTGGATACCAGATGGTTGATGTACTACATAAATACATTTTTTTTGTAAATAAATACTTATTAAAAATGAAAACATCCATAACTCGGGTACACATGTCCGTATTCATCACACAAACATATGCCCCTAGCGGGATTCGAACCCGCGACCTGTTGGTATAGTGGTCAGAGTTTCTAACCACTACACCAAACAGGTCGTCAATTACATGTTACAAGTTACAATGGAGAAACTCTTTCATTCGTATAATTCAAACTTGAACCACTTCTCTAGTTTCAAAAATTACGGTAGGACCATGTAATCTAACTATAACTGGTCTCACCTAGCAGTAGGATCACGAACTCACATTACAGGAGTAGTGGGAGCAGGAGCCAGGGTGGGACGGCGAGTCAAAAATGGCAACAACAGGTTGATCCTGTTATATTTTTCATTACCTAGCGCATATATTCAAATTCAAACCATTCCAACCCAGGATGGGATATTGGTACGTACGTGGCATTCTCGAGTAACCACTTACTTCTAGCATTAGAGAATTTATCAATTTCCTTCTGCAACGCTTGCAGAGGGAATGGGCTGAGGGATTCCACTCTTATAATAGCGACGTCCTCTATTTTTGCTTTTACTCGCTCCTTATGGAGTTCGTAGTAATGCTTTCCGCTTACTAGTATCACTCTTCGAACCTTCAATGGATCAGCTAAGTTGTCACCTGAAAACAAAAAGATATTGATCGTTGGTGGTAGGGCATTTTTGTCTAGTAGTAGCATGCCTAGGGTTTCAAAATAGGGCAATCTCGACATATGTTTTTCTGGTTTTTACGCAGGCAATTAAATAGTGCGTACCATCATCTTTTCGAAGTCTACCGCCAAACAGCAATGTTGATAACATTGTTATGTTCCGGTTGCTGAGATAAGATAGCAAGTCCCAAATAAGTTAGGGTTTCCGGATGAGAGTGCTTCCACCTCCAGCCTCAGTCTCTTAACATTAGGTGTGATTGAGGTCAGGTACAAACCCGTTGTGCATAAAAAATTACACCATAAAAACCTTATCTGCCAGATCTTTGTACATCTGCTTATTGATTGAGGAAACTAGTATTCTGCTGCAGGTTACATTTTGGTACTTACCAATAACAGGTTTGAAATGCGTTCCTGGTGCAAATTCTGACATCGGCGATACAGCGTCAGCCAATCGCAGCAGGACTTTTGGTGATACCACCACTAAAGGCTTTCTGTAGTTACGGACCACCTAAAATGATAATAGTGGACAATAAAGATGGTGATACAGTTATTGGTTTGTGCGACTTAAAAGCTACAGTATTTTCAATTTTCTATTTGGGAAACTTACAGTACATACATTATGCTAGCTATAAATAGATCATGGACCAAATTTCAATCACCAACGCATAGAAAACTTAAAATGAGTATTTTTCTTTTCTTTATGTTTAAATTTTTGTTTTTGTTAGACTTTTATTTTTCTAAGCTCCGCCACATAATGTTCGGGGAACGAGCGAGTCAACCCCAACACGAGTATTATATTTTACTCTCTGGGGATGCCTCAATACTGCTATATACTATTACAGGAGAAATAAAAGTATTTTTATTTATTTAAATTGTTTCCACAGATTAGTAGGTAACATATTAAGTTATCGTCGACCGGATCGAACTAGATCTGTCCCCGCCAGCATTAGTCGCGGCTATGCTGGCGAGCGATTAGAGTTGGAGGGTAGCGGCCTCCTTCTGCGAGGCAGTCATGCTCCAGAAGGAGGCCGCAGAGCGGGATCGGGAGAGGGAGGGCCGATCCCGCTCGCAGGAGGCGACGTCGGGGGGGCGGCAACGCTCGCTACCCCCCCTGCAACGTCGCCCGAGGGTCGCGGGCGGCTACATCTCAGCTTATGCGTTCCCAGGTCCTCCCTACTGCCGAAGAAGGTCGCCGCGAGGTTTTAGTGGGAGTCCCACATAACCCTCTCGCCGTCCCCCAGGCGAGCGGTACGCGTAATGAGTATCCCCGTAAAAACGTAACATATTAATTATGAATGGTGTACACAGAGAAGGGAAAGGAAATTAAGAGTAAAAGTGCATAGATAGCTAAATTAATTTATCTCACAGTAAGGGGGTGTTCGTAAGTAAGGGCACAGTATATAGTACTACTAACGTAAAGGTAAGTTAATCTTGCGGGTGAACATTTAAAATCTAGGGATATAGAAGTTTGCATTCGTAGTTTTATTTTGGAGTGGGCTCTTAACTGAAGATCTTGTAAATGCAGGCACTCGAGATCGGCAGTTTCCTCGCTCAACGTATTTGCATTCAACTGTAGTGCTGCCAGTGTCCTTGAATGCAAGCCTCAGAGACTTTTACATTTCATATGACTTGCTTTTTTAAAGTGATTTTATCTGTAGTAATTTAATTATTCTGTGGTAAGTTAAGTTAAGTTCTTAGTTTATTAATAAACACGACCTGTCACATTTCCGCATTTGCATCATGTATAGATATGACACGTATAGACAAGTATGGACACTCATTTCCTATCAGGTGAGCAGTTTGCCGTTTAAAAAAGTAGCATACCTGCCTCCTCAACAAGTGGAAGTACTGAGCTGGCGTCGTAGGGTTCACAACGTGCATGCACACCGCTTCCGAATCTGGTGCCGTCTCCGAACTGTCAGTTAGCTGGAGGAACCTCTCCATCCTGCAGGATGAGTGCTCTGAAGCTGCGCCGTCATATCCATGTGGGAGCAGCATTACTAAACCGTTGCTGCGTACCCATTTTGCTGGAGAACATGTTAGGATTAGGTCATTTAAGAAATAAAGCTTTCTACGAGATAGGTTTAGGTTGTTGACTTGTATAGCCTATCAATACCTAAGTATGTTACAGAAACCTTATCCATCAGCCAGGCAGTAATGTATGAAGACTTTTTGACTTAAATTTAAGGGATACTTTTTCTGTGTTTTAGTAATAAAATATAAAGTTGATAGAGTTTAGTTATCGTGAATGTAGTGATGGTTTAAATTTTCATTTTATTACGATTAATTCGACAATCCCAGCGGTAACTGTAAGGTAAATACAAATGTATTACATTCACGACAACTAACCTAACGTAAGAGAAAGCATGCTCCCATCCTCCGACATGCTTCGTCAAAACACTCACCCTCTCCCGAGGCGATGTAGGTGTCAACAATTATTTGAGCCCCATTATAAAAGTCACCGAACTGCGCCTCCCACACGTAAAGATTATCCGGATTATCGTATGCCATACCGTATTCGAATCCCAGTACTGCTTCTTCAGATAATATTGAATTTGCTACCTGAAAAATACTTATAGGGTGAAAGACAAATAATCATAGGTGATTCTGGTCAAACGAAACGGAACTGTGAAGGAAATAATCTCTATTCAACTAATGCGGCGAACTCTATGGAAAAATAATGGGTGACATTTGACCATTTGTGCATATTTTTGTGGGGATCACGAGCTAATGGAGGTTGAAATGGTTGCCCTAAAATCACAAAATAAAATATACGTGTTCAAAAAATTATTGATTTAATCATACTCTCAACAAGAGTACTTTTTTTCAATAGTTAAACAAGGTT
Source organism: Oegoconia quadripuncta (assembly GCA_949316235.1). Taxonomy (NCBI): domain Eukaryota; kingdom Metazoa; phylum Arthropoda; class Insecta; order Lepidoptera; family Autostichidae; genus Oegoconia; species Oegoconia quadripuncta. The sequence goes on along the minus strand of OX438754.1, from coordinate 17,682,977 downwards.
AGGTATGCGGTCGCATTAGACGTTTAGCGGGACTGTTTTGCTAATTGTTCCGATGCGGAATTGCAACTACAATATCCGCAGAATCTGGGACGGTTGGCCGCGTTACATTAAAAGTAAATGAAGATCCTAAAATAGGTATTTTAGATCTTCAAAATATGAAAATAATGGGCGTGGTTGAAGAAACAGAACTAGTTTCTTCATTCTTATGTCACATTACCAAGTAGGTCCAACAACAACAAAGACTACCCTTAGTGTTGTTGTAAAGGAAGAGTCACTACTCTTCGTGTTATATGTCAGACGGCGCTGAGTGTGTCCAGTTTTTGATCCCCAATAATGCGTGGTCCGATTTGAGTGCCATTATATTTAATATTTAAGATTAAACTAGAGGGAAAATACGGTTCAGCCGATTCGAAGATATATAACTATTAAAACAGTAACTTTGTATTCCTGAATAATATTATTATGTTACCTTCGGGGGTTTTCTAAATTTTCAGTTTATGTTATATTATTTTTCAATAAATAAATTCTTTATATTAAATAGTTAACTATTACATTACTTACCTCTAAGAACCCTGCCTGTCTCTCATTTATGTGGTTCAGTGGTATGTGAATTCTCTCAGTCTCCTGGTCAATGAGCATCACATGGCGGTGGGAGAATGTGCCCCGACCGACGTCTTCACCGCATATCCTGACGTGGCGACCCTCCATTAGCAGTGATCCTGATAATGGACGAGTTCTGATAACCAGAGAGTCTAATGGGCGTTCAGTGTATAATTAGTGCTATGTGGTTTCGACATGTAAAAAAATAGAACCAACCCGTCTCTTCCCGTGGGTGTCGTAAAAGGTGACCAAGGGTCTTTCCACATCTATTGATTTTACACGTTTCAATAAGGTGACCCGTGAATGTTGTTTCAAGCATTAATCTTCTTTCAATCCCAATTACCATTGGACCTTTTTAGCATAACGGAAATTTCAATTTTTGTTTCTTTTACTGATGTGAAAAAAGCAAAAAAAATAGTAGGCCGACGAGATTCGTTTCACCAAACCATTACGATTCTATAGTAATTGTTTATGACGTCCAAAACCACTGGGCTACGAGTGCTATAACTACTATTGTTGAAAATTTCGAACATATTAGTTTACAAAAGGCATATAACTCGACTGGATTGAATAAATTGTAGCAATGCTATTACTGCTAGCAAGTATCAGTATGATTTCATAGATGGCGTTAGTTTCGATTGATTGGGTAGTTACCAGTTATGTAAATAGATACTACTAGTGACGCTGTCCGTCAGTCTGTGGCATCAAATGTAGGCCCGAATTTCATCGCTTTCCATGAGAGAATTTTCCTGATCACGATCCCTAGTAGACCCCACCTAACCACGGGAAAAGATGGATTGGCCCCATCCTTTTCTGCCACGGAATCAGTAATACCACACCTTCGGAAAAATTGTCGGGCTTATCTGAGAGCTTTTTACCTGGCATGAATGCCGATAGTAGTTTCATTATCTATATTCTTTTAATTTAAACGAAAATTAGAAGAAGAGCAAATGAGTTTCGTCCGTTATGTCATGTCTCATAAGATAAAAATTGACTTGTAGACCGCTTAGCTAGTTAAGGGACGCTCTAGAAACGATATTGTGGAAGGTGAATGAATAAGTGATTATACATAGAAAATGTAACAATTTCGACTTGCCGAGACACTAAAAGTCCGAGACCTTTAGGTACAGATGTGACGTGGTGTGATGGACGAAACTCATTGTTTTAATAGGTACTGAGTGTTACCAAATGCTAATGCTTCAGCCGTCGCCCAATCCAGGTCCCTTCCTTGTGAAAGTTTGGTGAGGCGATTCCTGACGTGGGTTTTTGATAAGTGCGGATGAACGTTCTGAAAAAGAAGCATTTTTATAAAAAGTTATGCCTATGCTAATACTACACAGAAAGCGTTTTGTAGTAGGAAGATAGTGTCTGCTTTCTGATGTACCAATTTTATAATTCATACATTAACAGTTTACTTTCTTTTTATATCTAAATATTATTATGTTCCATGGGGGTTTTCAAAATTTTACAATCTATGTTCTTGTTATATTCAGTATTGCAAAATGACCTATGAAGGAAAAAAGTGAACACGGTAGATGTTTTGTGTTTTTCCATGTACGTTTAAAATCACATAAAAAATCACTAATTTTGAAAATACCTTTTTTTTTATGCACAACGGGTTGGTACTTGACCTCAATCACACCTGATGTTAAGTGAAGATGAGGTCGAAGGTGGAAGCGTACTGACCCGGAAACCCCAACACATTTGGGGGACTGGCTATCTTATCTCTAACAATCGGAACACAACAATGCTATTAACATTGCTGCTTTGCGGTAGATTTAGATAAGATGGTGGTAGCTAGCCAGGCGGACATTTAAAATACTCTACCACCAACCAAACCGAGTACTTAAACATGTACCCCGCTTGGGATCGAACCCGCGACCTCCGAGTCGTAAACCCAATGATGTTTACATTGAGCCACGGAGGCGGTTACAAACACATGTGGTGAGGTAAGAAAAATATATCCAGACCAGTTGGCGTTGGATAGTTATCCATCCAATTAATATAAACGCGAAAGTTTTGATGTTTGTTTGTACCTTGTTGGGTTCGTATTTCTGTTCTTGACATGTTACACGGAGCAAGTCCGTTTGTTAACCACCTTATTCAGTCATGCGCGTTGTCATCCTTTACTATTACAAAAACTCACCACAAAAAGATAACACTGGCTTACGGATATTTCGCCATTCGTAATCGTAAACCTAATGTTATTTACATTTTTTTTCTTATGGTAAGAAAACTCATCCGGTATAATAACCACGCACGTGATCGTTTCGAAAAATCCTACAGGCAAATCTCCAAACACTACAATTTCGAGATTGTTCCTGTTTTTATTAGAAATTACTTACGAAATCTTCAGGAGTGGAGACAGAGGCTCGCCCGACGAGTGTTAGCAAACCGGTGTCTACACCGGTGTCCCAGATCTCGACTGCCCGAGGCGCCGCCGACACTCCTGCCCACTGATCTTGGAAATATGATACCTGCAGCATTTAGAGTATGAAGAATGTTAGAAGCATTCATGGAATGATGGTCGAGATGGGCGAGGCCAGTGGGTATCAGAAGCAATAAAGGCAATAAAGGTGGAGAGACGAAGCTTAAAAAACTGGAAACTCAGAACGTTCGATACTATATATACACACACACACATACACAATCACATACACATATACACACACCCTCACATATACACATAGTCACACACACATACACTCATAAAGCCCACACACACCTACTCAAGACCACGGGCATATAAATAAATATTTTTTTATATTCAATATTTACTATCTCACCACAAACAGGAATGGTAGGTAAATACAAACAATTTCTTTGTGAGAGACTGGAGTCCGAAAAAGGTTCCAAATATGTGCTGGCCCAATGCGGGTTGGGGACATAAACCTAAGTTTTAGGTGCCTTAGGAGACCAATCCCGCTATTTTACAAAGGTTTTACCGTTCGAACGGAACTTTTTGGTTTAGCTTTAGTTTAGCTGATGTAAAAAATGGTATCGAGTTATTTTTTGTGAACAATTATATCGTTGATGCTACCAAAGGTAAAACCATCCCCAAAATGTTAAGAGTTAACCACAGGTATTAAAAAATAATGTTGGTTAATCTCCGTTCAAATGATTAGCGCGATACAAAATGTGCTTATCTTAACGTTTTTGGTTATGGTTTAGCTTTAGTTGTATCGTTCGAACTTATTGTGTGTGTGTGTGTGTGTGTGTGTGCGTGCGTGCGTGCGTGCGTGCGTGCGTGCGTGCGTGCGTGCGTGCGTGCGTGCGTGCGTGCGTGCGTGCGTGCGTGCGTGCGTGCGTGCGTGCGTGCGTGCGTGCGTGCGTGCGTGCGTGCGTGCGTGCGTGCGTGCGTGCGTGCGTGCGTGCGTGCGTGCGTGCGTGCGTGCGTGCGTGCGTGCGTGCGTGCGTGCGTGCGTGCGTGCGTGCGTGCGTGCGTGCGTGCGTGCGTGCGTGCGTGCGTGCGTGCGTGCGTGCGTGCGTGCGTGCGTGCGTGCGTGCGTGCGTGCGTGCGTGCGTGCGTGCGTGCGTGCGTGCGTGCGTGCGTGCGTGCGTGCGTGCGTGCGTGCGTGCGTGCGTGCGTGCGTGCGTGCGTGCGTGCGTGCGTGCGTGCGTGCGTGCGTGTGTGTGTGTTGCGCATCGAGTATTTAGTCTCATTGCTTAGTCGGATTTTACAAAAGATGCTCGTGACTTACCTCTGGCCTGAATGAAGCAACCGCTTCGTATTGCGACTGTAAGAACTGTGTATATTCTCCTGACATTGTTTTAACGTCTTCCTCAGTTAGTACACCTTCTGTAATCAATCTCTCTGCGTAAACATCTGGTATTGATCTGTAAAGAAATAAATAAATATAAATATTTCGGACACTATAAATAACATTATTATTGTACAAAATCCTTTATACAGTCATAGTTTTGAATGACAGGTCGTCGCAAGTCGTCACGCGTGGTATGATCTTTCGCAGTATTTTGTGCAATTTTGACGGTTCACGCTCATATTGACAGATCAACAATGAGCCCTTTGTTCTTCTATAGAAGATTACTGTGTATACGCTAGTCACAGACCAATCTGTGATGCTAATCGCTAGTATATTCTAAGATAAAGATATAAACTTACTTACTTTCTGCTATGTATCAACTTGTACAGCAGTGGGTTGGTGAATGTAGGGTCGTCAAGCTCATTGTGGCCCCATCGGCGGAAGCAGTTGTAGTCTATGAATACGTCCTTTCGAAATCGCCTCTGGTACTCGAATGCTATATTTGTTGCTCTCACAACTAGCTTTTGAAACAAATAAACATAATGTTTAATATTAATAGTTATTACATATGTACATGATAACAATCAGGCAGCGTAGGTGTAGTCGAATTATTATATATATTTTTTTTTAATTACGCAAGGTCGGCGACAAGTGGACGGAAGTCATGAAAAGTTCACAGTGGACAACAAGTCACCTCAAAGTCCCCGATTTCACAGATGGAGACAAGGTCAGCGTCAAGTGAACGGAAGTCACGATAAGTTCACCAAATTATCATAACCGTGTACGAAAAGTTGGCCACAAGTCACCACAAAGTCACTGACTTGTCACCATGGTGGACGAATGTCGGCGACAAGTCGGTATGTCATCGACCTGTCACCACGCTGGACGCAAGTTCGGCGAGAAGTGGACGGACAAGTCACCGACCTGTCACCATGATGGACCCAATGTCGACGATAAGTTACCAAAAATTCAAAGCGGACTCTTTATAAAAATTAGACTAACGATTCGTTAGTATCATATATAATGCGTAAACGGCTTTAGAAGAAATTGTGAACTGTGTTTGAAATTGTTATATATTTAACATTTTTGTTTGATGTTCGAGTAGTTGCGTGTCCTATTTACACTTGGTAGGTTTTTTTATGCCCATCGGGTTAGATCACACCTGATGTTAAATGAAGATGAGGCCGAAGGTGGAAGCGTACTGACCCGGAAACTCAAATATTTGGAGAACTGGTTATCTTATCTCTGACAACCGGAACACAACAATGCAACATTGCTGTTTGGCGGCAGATTTAGATAAGATGGTGGTAGCTAGCCAGACGGACATTTAAAATGCCCTACCACCAACCAAACCGAGTACTAAACATGTACCCCGCTGGGGATCGAACCCGCGACCTCCGAATCGTAAACCCTATGTTGTTTACATGAAGCCACGGAGGCGGTTTATAACCATAGCTATATCCTTAGGTACATCCTCCCTTTCTATCCTTATTCCTTCATACATACATATTTGGAACTGGATATACTTTTATGAACCCGGTTGTGTGTCCCTTTGCTGAATAGGATGTTTACATAACGTGGTTTACCCTTGAGAAATCGTTTACGTTTGTGATAATGTTGCGTTACTTACCTCTGGGTGGTCCCCGTTGACGTGAATGACAGGGACAGCGATGGCCTTGGCCAAATCAGTCACGTAGCGGCTGGAGCGGCCGCGGTCAGCGGGTAACGTGAAGCCGACCTACAAAACATAATAAGGGTATTACAGTTCAGGGATGTACAACACGTGTCTTTGTATTAAGCACTCGTGGCGAGTCGTGGCGTTTTTGATTAGCGAAGTTAAGTAATGTCTGGTACGGTCAGTTCTTGGATGGGTGACCACTAGTGACATGTTATTAGGAATGTTTCCGTGGTTTAGAGAGCAATTTAAATAGTTGGTCTCAGTTAAGCCAAGTTGGCAATCGAGAGGACCAGCTTATAAACACCGACGGTCAGGTTTTGACACAAATCCACCCCGCATTGGCCCAAGTGGTATATAATGGCCCATACCCTCTCCCAGTGGGAGAAGGCTATCCCTAACAGTGGGGACTTGTAGGGCTGATGACGATATATTTAGGTATATACCGGATGAGAAAATAGAGCATATTAGGTAAGTGAAATAGAGGTTATTGGCATATGTAGTAAATTTTTTGTTTTTCAAAAACGCAGGCGTCGGCCGTTGTTTGATATGCGACTGGCGGGATTCGTAGGGTTCCTATCATGCGAAATTTATCTGGAACTCATATGTTCTCCAAGGTTTCTTTATTTATTTAATTTAATGATGTAATTATGTGGGAAAAGCTACAAACGCGACCGTCAAATGACACAATTACAGTTTTTTTCGATGATGATTTTGGAAAAAAAAATTAAATTGCCTATGCCAATACCATCTTTCACTCACCTAATAATACCCTATTTTTTTCCTTACGGTAAAATAACTCATCCGGGATACATATCCCACCAAAAACATTTCACGTTAAATATGTTTCCAAGATTAACAAGCTCATATCATAACGCTTTCGTTGTTAAAAAGTTGTCATCTCTTGAAGAGGTAACTAACTTAACAAATCTAACTCTACATCTTGGTCAAAAAGTTTGGCTTGGCTGTTTCATAGAACTATTACATGACACAATATTGTAGACCATTGACTTAATTTAGCAGTTGGCGATACAATCCATTCCCATTGAAGTTAGACAGTCAGGGTGCAAGTCAACCTTTTAAGTACCGTAGAGTTTGCTCTACTAACAACTTATTTATTCTACTTTATAGTATTAGGTCCTTGCCTATGAAATTGGCGTTTTGTTTGAAGAATTTCATTAAGTCTGTTTTCTCCATACTAACATTTTTGAAAGTTTTTTGGGAACGGCAAATCCAAATTTAGCTAAACTTTGTGTGTATTATCGGATAACATTAAGTTAAATATATGCAGTGTTGATTTTTAAAAGTAACCGCTTTATAAAAGTTTCTGCGTATCTAAGAAATAATATGGGAAGCTCATGAAAAGAGCTGTGTTCAAGATTTTTTTGTTATGTGATTTAGCTCAGACATTAAAAAATATTTCATGTGAAACCTTGAAATAATATTCCATTTTCCAAATAAAAAACAAATTTGGATATAGCTATAGAATCGTAGGAGTTGGTACATAAAGATTAACGAAGAAAATTCTCCAATTTCATAGGTAAAGACCTAACATTTGCCTCCTATTCAAAGGTGAAAATGTCACTTGATGTACCTTCGAATGTAGATTATAACAGTGCCAGTTGTCGGAAAACTCTCACCTTTAATTGCCATGTAGAATGGAATGGCCTTGACTAATTGATGTTCATTATTAAAACGAAACGAAGAGGGCTTGTTCGTAGCCAATTAATAAAAGTTGAAACGGACAAATGGATTCCGCGAAATGCTAAATTACTTTTAATGAGTCAAAGGACTTAACTGTTTTTAACTGAGCAAAAATGAGAAGGTACTATATTCATGCTGTATGTACATTTTTTAAGGATATTCGCCCATATTCGTTTTTGTTTGATAGAGTTTATCACCACGGTGGTCCCATTTCCCATAGAGAATGGAGCCTAACTGAAGTCGGTTGTTCTGGCAATTTTTGGCGGTTCAATTATTTATAAAGGGAACATAATATATTATTTTAAGATCTGGTTTTCGGGGGTTTTTAGTAGAGAAAACATGAGGATAAGTACCCCTAAGTACGTACGACGAAACCGAATCCCTCCACACACGCGCACACAGTATTCCTACACGCTTACCATTGTTAATAAATGAATCTAAGTCAGAATAACATATCCATATCACCTTCTACATAATGTTTGCTACATATTAGTAGATCTTATAATAAGGCAAGGAAGTAGATACAATTTTGACACAGGCATTTTTATTTGTAAAAGGAGAATCCTATTATGCTATGTAACACATTCAAAATTCGTTTGTTTTTCCCTTTTTTTTTGATTAACGGGATACGCGTTTGACCACAATCTCACCTGATGGGAAGTTACGATGTGGCCGAAGATGATGCACGCGATCTCAATTCCCTCCACAATTTACAAATTACTGCATTATGGCAGATGTACCTATTTCAGTTGTAAATAAAAAAATTGTAAGAGACTGATGCCTAAACTAACGATTTGTAAAAGTGAATAAACTATTTTTAGTCCAGTAAGTATACACTTTTAACTTCATATAATCTTATATTTATAAATATATTCATATTTATGTTATACTTGTATACTAAATATTTATGTATTTATTATCTTCTTTGTCACATTCACACACTGCACTATTACAATGACACAATACTTTCCCGCTACATAACAAGCACATATTAGTAATGCACACTCTTTTTACACATCGCTTACAGGTTGGGACGGAAGAACAGCGCCCAGTTCCTGGAACCGAGCATAATGCTGAGTCCCACTCCTTTTTGCCACAGTGGCACTCAAAATTCATTATGTTTATCTTTACATGTTTTGTAATTTGTTCTTTTTAATGTTTTAGATGTTAAGTTTGTTTTGTACATTTAGTGTGTGCCCACTTGTGGCGAATAAACTGTTTTCTTTCTTTCTTTCTTTCTTTTCTTTCTTAAAGCCGTGATTTTTTGAAAATGGATATAATACCTGTCAGTGATAGAATAAAAATGTTTTCTAACAAATCGGTACCTTGCATTATATATAGTATAGATACTTAGCAATGCTGTACTTCTGGTCCTCAAAAATTTGATGTTTTTGCCATCGACTCGCTTAGAAGAGGAAGCAATAAAACATAGACTATTAGATTAAAATTACGACTGTGAATTTCGTTGCGTCAGAGAATATACAGGTACTTAGAATTCCTGTAATTATTTTCAAAAAAATCGATCAATAACTTCTTAATATTTATGAAAAATTTAAACCAGGGCAAATATCACGACTCCATAAACTATTTTTAGAAAATATAAATTAGCCATTGATTATTTTTAAGAAAATTGTTTTAGCAATGAAGATCATGGTGGTAACTTTAATTTAATATCGTAGGTTTTATAACTACTTACCGATAACATTTTTATTCCATTACTGATGGGTACTCTATCCTTCTACAAAAAAATTAAGATTATAGGAAGTTACTCCACAAAAATTTCGTATTTTTATTACTGGACTATTTACCTAGAGAACGCTACAGATAACGCTCATTTGATGGGATGGGACAATCAGAACCAGAGGAATCAAAATCAGAACCAGAATCAGAAGAAATTTTGTGCTATTTTGACGCACACTTTCACAAATCAAAAATCTTCATGTCATTGAGCTCCTTGTTCGTCTATAATTGTGCGTAAATATTAGCGTCAAATACCTAATAAATACTTATGATACTTACTTGGTTGTTAACGACGACATGCAACGAACCGCCAACATCGAAATGTGGTGCCTGAGACAACATTAGGGTCTCCTGGTTCACTCCTTGACCAGTGAATGCTGCGTCCCCATGGATCTGGTGATAATATATTATTATGCAATTATGACTATTCACAAAAATAAATTTGACCCTACAGCTTTAAAGTGTGAACATTGCCTGTCTCTTCTATAGGTATATTAACTACTACTTTCTGAGTTTTATGAATGTTACATTAATTACCCGACTGTTCAAGAAAAGAGGGCAATGTTTTTCGAATGTTTGTATGTCTGTTCCTTTGGCGCATCCTATAACCTAAACGGCTTGGCCGATTTCGAAATGCACAATGCATGCAATGTCGTTAGATTCGTTTTGATACCAGTGTTATAGAATTCATTTTATTGTAAAACTTCCAACATGGCGTCGGCAAAATACAAAATATTCTGTCGGGTTTTTAATTTAAAATATTTAAATGGTTATTCTCAACGTAATTTAGTGAGACTTAATGTATTTACATTATATAAATAATAGAGAATTATAATTTATAAATTTTTATTCTTTTCGAAGGGAAAATACCTGCTGACCTTATATTTAAATACTTAAATATAAGGTCAGCAGGTATTTTCCCTCTCTCAATACTATCAATCGTATCAATAATACTATTGATAATTAGTTTTCGAGGGCAGATCAGAGCAATATTTTTGGTTTATGCTGTATATTTAAAAAGAAATCTTATTTATCCAATGAGGACACCACTGGACGGAGTAAGCCCTCTTAAAAGGAACATTATCACAGCTAAGTACGCTTTACCAGTTAATGAGTAATCGAAAAACTTATAAGGTCCGTTGAGAAAGTTATAGAATATAAGGTCAGCAGGTCTTTTCCCTTCGAAAAGATTAAAAATTAAAAAAATATATTTATTTAAAATTTATATATATTTACATTAAGCCTCACTAAATTGCGTTGAGAATAACTAAGATTTATCAAGCAACAAAAGCGCCCTTTTAAACGAAATCTTACACTGCGCGTGGCCCGACATGCACTTGTCCGGTTTTTAAATTTATATGTCATGAAGTAATTCCAAGCGATGATTAATGTGATTTCATAACGAATTGTACCAGTCCAATGTCATCTCATCAATCATAAAAATTTGCAACGCATTACAAATTTAACACCCCACATACGAACCAATCCGTGGGCACAGCAAACAATAATTTTCGAAATACTTAAGTTGAATTTATATTTTTAACTTTTTCAACTCATGACAATAATTGGGTGGATGATGAAGGCAAGTCGATGACCTACATGGACCGCTTAAAAACACTGACTGACGGCCACTAATCCCAACTAATCCCAAGTAATATTATAAATGCGAAAGTTTGTGTGTGTGTATGTCTGCATATATGTTTGTTACCTCTTCACGCCTATACGGTTGGACGGATTTGGATGAAATTTGGTGGGTAGACAGATTAGGACCTGGATTAACATGTAGGCTAATATTTTTGGTGAACTGATTTTGATAAAATCTTCCACGTGGAAAGCTAGTCTTACATAAAACCACTAATCTACGCCTCCACCATTAGTTACGTATAAGCACAGAACAGTGGGATTTACTGGCAGCTTCCGCTACCAAGCTACGAAATGTTGGAGCGATATTCCACCTACATTAAGAGTATTGAATTCTAAGTTCCCATTTAGGAAACTATTAAAAATGTCAATCCTTGAGTTTCAAAACCTTAAATATTCCAAAGAGAAATCGCGAGGCGGTGGCGGTTGTTGTAAGATGTTAAACTGCTATTTAACGGGCATATACATGGATAAATCTGTGTGTAAGTCCATAACTGTTTAATAATAGTACATTGTTATCCTAAGGTTTAATTATTATTATTTAATTGTATTAACTCATGTTTTTATTTTTACTTTCCTTATATTCGTAATGAAAAGCAGTGTTTACCTTGGGTTAAAGACGCTACGCTTGGGCGCCAAACCCCCGTCTCGGGACTAAATAAGTCTTTAACCCGTGGTAAACACTGTGCTTTTCATTAGGTACGAATACAAGGAAAGTAAAAATAAAAATATGAGTTAATGCAAATCTCTGCTATACGGAAGTATAAATAAAACTCTAAAACTCGAAATAGCAAATGGAGATCGGATTTCCCGTTTTCCCGCCTATTTTGGTTTGGTTTTTTTTTTGTGTCCGGCCAGCTTTTCAGCCATTATTTTTCATTTTCATCCTTGATAAAATGGTAAATATTTCGCCCAAATCTATGTTATTTTAAAGAAATAGTTGAAACTAAATTATAATAAAGTCATTTAAAAGAATATGTTCTTTAATTTAATACATAATTTTATGTCATTTCAATTTTACATCGTGCTGTAATTAAGTGTCTGTAGAGAAAGTTGGAACACGGTTCAATAGAAATTTGAAAATAGAACTTTTTTTTTATTTGACAGCTATCAGTTGAAAACGAGTCTCCCTAGGGCAGAAAAGTATTACTTTCAACCCGCTCCTTAGGCAACTTCAAACCTACTTTCCGTGTATTAGTAATGAAAAGTGTATTTGTAGTGTAACTACATACATATTACTCATCGTATATAAGGATGTAACCGGTAACATTTAAACAGATCTCGTAAAGAGAGAGTTGAGTTATTTGACGAAAATAAATGCTACATTTCAGCTGTTTCGTTTTGAGATATTTTACACAAATGAATGGATCTGCGTCAACGTAGCGTTATCGTCTTACATCGTGCCATAGGAAAATACTGCTTCATTCCTGAGCCCTAAACAAACATCAAATAAATCAAACAAACATAAATCTACACAAACTCGAAAGCAATAAAGGCGAAAGGATTGTGTACTTAAAACTGATTACATCCTCTCTAAATAAGTAATCCTGTTTACATGGATGGAATTATTAAGTAAGGAAATGTCAGTAAGACCCCCTTTATATTAGAAATGTTATAGGGCTTTCGAATTCGGATGCGTTATGACCAAGTTAGTCTGGTAGATAGAAACGTAATGACTTATGGGTTATGCTTGGAGTTACTCTAAGAATCAGAATTAGGCACAAGGTTTTCCGCCAGAGAACCCTGCCCGTCGACATAGCCCTGAAGGTTAACTGGCGGGTTCTGGGGGACAGCGACTAGGCTGATAAATCAATCTGCCTCGAGTAGCTGGAAGTAACATGATGCTTAAAGTTGAAGAAATCTGTCACGCGTTTTGGCAGACACCTATGTCTAGTTGTATGCTAGCGTCGGATGATGATGGTAATAGACCCAGCTATCATTTTTATTAGTGTCTCCTATAGAGCGTTTGTGTTACTATTCAAGTGATAAAAGATGAACTTGGTTGAGCCTATTCTAATTATCATATCACGTCATAGGACGTGAACTTTTCTCCCACAGATTTCCTAAGCGGCCAGTGTTCCAACCACTTGTATCCAGCGCTTTCCCTCGACCTGTATCAGGTCTTCCGTACCTACACCTTCTGTGGCACTGGCTCGTGGTCTTCCTTCTCGAACTTCTACGTCCCTATCAATGATAGGGTCAATGTTATACTCTCTGTGCCTAGCTCACAGCCACTACAACTTACTAATTCGTGGGATTATATCTGCACCTTTCATTCTTCTAAAGATCTCCTCATTCCTCATTAGATCTCAGGGCAACACGGAGTATTGCTCTCGCTGAGCGACATGGAGTATTTGTCCTGTTCTATTCTACTAATACATACCTGAACATTCAAGAATTTATCACCCATCCTCGAAGTTATGTCCGAAGAATATTCACCCTCCCTCGCCTGTAATTGCTTTGATCTCGTTTTTCCCATTGAGACTGGATTTGCGGCCTGAACGAATAGATAATATGTCTGTATGTATTAAACAACAACCGCATTCGTGGTTTAATGTATACAAGGTTTACAAAACGAAAGTTGCGGGTATAGATTCCCAGCGGCGTTTATTTATTACTTAACATTCTCGCTTTGGTTTGTAGAAACATGTTTCAATGTTCGCCAAGCAGCAATACTAATAGCATAGTTATGCTCCGGCTGTTTAAGACAACTTAGCCCTTACTGGAGGGTTGAAGGCGTTACCACTTTCTATCTCATTTTCACTTAACATTAGATGTATGTGATTGAAGTCAAGTGCTAACTCGTATTGAATAAAAACCTAATAAAAATACAGATAATATCTACAACTCGCTCCTTGAGTGTGTCGTATCATTATTTGTCCAACTTATTTTTAACCGCCTCCGTGGCTCAATGTAACATAGGGTTTACGAATCGAAGGTCGCGGGTTCGATCCCCAGCGGGGTACTTAGTACTCGGTTTGGTTAGTGGTAGGGCATTTTAAATGTCCGCCTGCTAGCTACCACCATCTTATCTAAATCTGCCGCCAAACAGCAATGATAATAGCATTGTTGTGTTCCGGTTGTCAGAGATGAGATAGCCAGTCCCCAAATATTCGGGTTTCCGGGTCAGTACGCTTCCATCTTCGGCCTCATCTTCAATTAACATCAGGTGTGATTGAGGTCAAGTGCTAACCCGTTGTGCATAAAAAAAAAGTGTTAATAATTCTACGTAGATTCCCCATGATGAGGGTGATACTTTCCTTTCAAAGTTCTATGTCAATGGAAAGTAGTTTATTATGTTATGTATATGTAGATGAGGAGTTAATCAGTATTAAAGTACAATTTGAGACGTATTATCTACAATAAATATTTTGAATTAAACTGAAACTTTCTACAAGACCAAGAGCCTTAGACCTTATTATTAATGCTTTCTATCCATTCCTGGAAAAAGGTCTCGATACGAACAACAAAAGTATCTTATAAGGTATACATATATATTAAGGTGGCGCATGCACTGTGTACAATTGCGTTTTTGCCACATTGGACTGGTATGTGTCAATCTTGTTAGTAATCCTAAAAATAAATAAATAAATAAATAAAGATTGGCTATTTTCATTATGTACCTACAGAACCTTAAAAAAATTAAAGCTTTCCAGCAAATCTCGTCGAGTCAAGGGATTTATTGGTTGACCATTTTCCTCATGACAAATCCTTTTTAAGTCGTTAAAATAACAGTTAAATAGATACCCTTTGTTGTTTTACAACGTTACAGCAATAATGGACTTTATTGGAGACCAACAATAAAATTCTGTGATTTTAACGGCAAGAACAATAACTTCGAAGTGATTTCGAAAAACACTTGCATGCGTATTTTACAATGTTTAAAGGATAAAGCAACCACCTCCTGCTGTAATTTCATAAAACAGTACTTATGTGAGTCAAACCACCTCCATGTTTCAACGTTGTAAATAACATAATATAAAACGGAGGTCTCTTGTTCGATTCACATCGGGGTAAATGCTTAGTACTCGGTTTGGTAGGGCATTCTAAATACCTGCTGCCGGCCAACTGCCACCTTTTAACTAAATCTGTCATCAATTGTAATGTTGATTGCATTGTTTTGTTCGAGCTGTTTGAGATAAATAAGTTAATGTTACCACAAATAAGTTGGGGGTACCGCGGGACCGCGTTTCCACCTTCAGCTTCATTTTCAATTCAACCGGTATAAATACATAAATATTTCTTATAAACTTTAATGACTCTAAAGTGAACCCACAACTTATTCGAAGGCACAATCCACTAAAGTACCAATCAGTGTCTTAAAAACGTTGAGAACGTTACTGTATCTCTGTTACTCACCTCTAAATGCGAAGGGTTGTTGAGGAGAGAAAAGCGGACAGTCTTATCATTTATAGTGATGTCTGCTGATGCGCCTGAAAATAATAAATAGCAGATTGAACATTTTATAGAATCTCTATGATTAAAAGACGTCATTAAACAAGAAAATATAACTTGCATATACAAGTGAATTTGAATTAGTGTAATTTTCATTAACTGGTGACGTTACTCTTGATTACGAACAACTTTCCCCAAGGAACCATAATTTGATCAAAAAATTTTCGTTTACCCATACAAAGTAAACCATTCTGAAACCACCTTCAGTATGGAATTCCGATAATTTTCGGCTGAATTTGGTCATGGCTCCTAATAGAAGTTGTTCGTATTCAGGAGTAGAGTCACCAGTAAACAGGACTACACGAATTAAATTTCATACCGCCTTAAATTTCATACGAATTAAATTAAACCGCCTCCGTGGCTCAATTTAAAAAAACAATGAGTTTACGATTCGGAAGTCGCGGGTTCGATCCCCAGCGGGGTACATGTTTAAGTACTCGGTTTGGTTGGTGGTAGGGCATTTTAAATGTCCGCCTGGCTAGCTACCACCATCTCATCTAAATCTGCCGCCAAGCAGCAATGTTAATAGCATTGTCGTGTTCCGGTTGTCAGAGATAAGATAGCCAGTCCCCCAAATGTGTTGGGGTTTCCGGGTCAGTACGCTTCCATCTTCGACCTCATCTTCACTTAACATCAGGTGTGATTGAGGTCAAGTACCAACCCGTTATGCATAAAAAAAAAATACATACATATGCTCACACCTGTTTCCCGTTGCGGTAACCATAATATTGATCTCCACTTGCAAAGATTTCTTCCACTCTCAAATGCTTCATACACGCATAAAATAGAACTTAGAATCTGATAAAGTCAATTCCGATTCCGACTCGATTACAAGAGACAATTTGTACGTTTGGCAAAATTATATGAGATACAATGTTTTGATTTAGCAGTGGACATCTGTATCAGGAATCACATGTTATCTTATTAAACACACATCTTATCAAAATGTTAACTGATTCATCAGCTGGTCGTACATGACAGTGTCGTAGATTGGTAGTCTATAAGCAACTGGTGGGCATTCATTTTTTTTTAAGTTATCTTTACTGCGCCAAAATATTACATACTAGTTTTCTGCTCGCGGCTTCGTTTGTGTGGAATGACTTTATCGCGGTAATTTGTTAAAAAACAAACATTGAAAAAAATGCATTTATAATATTAGTTAGATGACAGAGTAATAATGATAGGTCAACTACAAAGGTGGTCTTATCTCTTTAATAGATCTCTTCCGGCCAGACTGAGCATTGAGGTAGGCAGTTTCCTATTTCAGTTTTTGTACCTTAACAAGTATTGTCTCTCTAGTATATGTACCTAATTACTTGTAACATGAGTAAAATAAAGTTTTCTCTATGTATCTACAAATACTTACTAAGATGAGTGGATATATCACAAGCAGCATTAGCCTCCTCAGGAAACTCCGGCTTTCCGCTGAATTTGTGGAAGATTTTCACAGGTGGACATTGGAGCAGCCCGCTTAGTGCGTTTAGCTTGCCTCTGTGAGCCATAGCCAGTATCACTTGCTGGACGCCTTCTGCAAAATTGAAAGCAATATTAACTTCATCATCAACAGCCTTACACGGTCTCACTATTTGTGTCAGACTGCCACCTGACAGTGTTTTAACCCCTGTAGGCCACCGACTTGACTTAACGACTGCCTTAATTGAAAACAAACAGGACCGACTATTTAACGTGCCCTCCGAAGCACGAAAACATTGACATTAAAATGCCACTAATGGTTACCCATCTAAGGACTGACCGCGCCAGTCATTGCTTAACTTCTCTAATCGACAACGAATAGCGAATGCGACTGTGCTTCGATATCTCCTTCATTAATAATTATTCTGACAAATCTGTATGGAACACTAAAAGAATAAGTTGCGTGTCAATATAAATTGTTAATTCCTATTACCTGACGTGGTGAGCCTAAATAGAGTTGACAGGAACGTTAATAGAGATTCAGCACCTTCCCCACAGTACCGCTTCACAGTGGGATACTTCACTCCCAAAAATTTGTCCCACGCTTGGGACTGTAGCATTTCTCGAGCAATTTCTACGCGACGATCCCTATTGATCGAGTCGGAGCCGCTTTCAATCCTTTGAGCAAACCATTCTCTTTCCGCTTCTGTCTGGAGGAAAATGTATACTTTACTTTAGATACAGTAAACTCATGCATGACGTACGAGCAACGGGCAGAGCAAGGAGCAAAGAACGCAAGTGACATACATCATACGTCATCCGAGCATAAATTATTTTTCTATAAGAGATCCATGGTGCTAGAATCTTTACAGTGGAATTTAGCTATTTTGGCAATGTACAAAATTAGTGCTTAAAAAGTACCAAATAGTGCACAAAGGGCAAAATTAATGCCACTGTAATTTCAAAGTTTTTTAACATTTTCAGTACTTTGGCGTCATGTGATGCTGGCATCCTTATTTCTCATATGCCGAGACTGTTTTGCCTACAATTTGCATCCCAAAAAATCGTGCCCAAATAATGCCTCCGAACTATCCTATAAATGACTATTTAAGTATTTAAAATCCAAAATCCCGGAAGCATATTTTGTATTTTACGGATGCCATGTTAAATATCTTTATAAAATGTATCCTATGACACTCCGGGTACCAAGGCGAATCTAACGACACATTGCACTTCGAAATCGGTCACGTCATTTAGGCTACAGGATGCGCCAAAGCAACGGACATATTATACATACATACATAAATACAGACATACATACATACACTCGCAAATCATTACCCTCCTTCCTTATGGGTACCGATGGGTACTCTATACTTCTACAAAAAATCAGGACCTTTAAAATGACCTTTTTCTGGACTATTATCCGCACCGAATCATACTAATAATCCATATCTTTTTACCCGACCCAAGGAAGGAAGATAAAGTTTTTCGAGTGTATGTATGATGTATGTACGATGAGTAATCAAATAAAAATGTTTTCTGACAATTCTGTAGCTTGCTTTAGCTAGTAAAAAAAATGTATTTATGCAGTATATCAACCATCTGATATCCACTGCGGAACTAGATTGCGCTGTGTGTATGTCCAAAGTTATTTATTTATTTATAGTATAGGTATTTAGTTACAAATCCTACAATATTAAATTAAAGTTACCACTGTGCACTTTATTGCGTTGCAGAAGATGCTAAGATCTCCTAAAACAATTTTCTAAAAAAATTAATCAATGGGTACTTTATATTTTCTAAAAATAGTTAATTATGTCGTGATTTTGCCCTTCTTGAAATTTTTGATAAATTTATCTGAAAATAGTTTTTCAGATAAATTTTTAGTAAAAAAAAAATAGGGCAAATTATTTAAATGAAATAGAAGATATTGGCACAGGTAGTTTAATATTTTTCTTTATCATCACCATAATCGAATTAAGCGTTGTGTCATTTGACGGTTGCGTTTATAGCCTATTCCACATAATTACAACATTAAACGAAATAAATATAAAAAAACTTGGAGAAAATAGCTGTTCCAAATTTTCGCATGATAGGATCCACACTAATCCCGATAGTCGCATTTCAACCTGTTTACGGCGCGGTCGATGATGATTTAAAAAAAAAAGACTAACTATGCCAGTAACTTTTATTACACTTCCTTACGTAAAAAACTCATCCGGTATATCCTTGTCCAGAGTATAATGGTATTTGTTATTATATTAATCATATAGAACAGCCCTGTATGAAAAACTATGACGCCGATTGTAAAGCTCAAGTACAGTATCCGACCCCTTTCGGCGTGATATATTATCTTTCGGTTACACGTTATATGTACCATTAAATCTATACCTACCTCCAAATACGAAAACTCGTAGGAAATAGGACCGCAGTATATCTTGTCCAGCTCACTGATTAATTTGTCAGCTGGTTGCTTGCCGCTGAAGCCGTAAAGCAATCCCATTTCCACGGGATCTGCGGAAGTGAGTCCATATCTGGATAGGTTGAGCTCTTTCACTGTCCTGCATAGGAAAGAAACTGGTGAAGGAAATTGCAGGAGATTGAGGTTGATCGATGCATTTGCATTAAGGCCGTCATCATAGATAGATATGCTAGCGGTGTGATGGGTGTTGAGGTTTTGAAAATCTGCGATAGCCATCTCGCCTGCCCAGTGTGCAGTTTTTTATACATAATGAGTTTTCACTGATCACACCTGTTAAGTGAAGATAAGGCCGAAGATGAAAGCGTCCCAATCTTATTTTGGGCGACTGGAAATGCTATTAACATAGCCGCTTAACGGCTGACTTAGAGAAGATGGTGGTAGCTAGATGATGTTTAAATTGAGCCACGGAGTAGTTAGATTGGGGTAATTTCTACCATGGAAAGCAAATCTGTTATGAACTTCAATATGCTGTTGATATGTGTAATGGGATATTTAAATAAATGAAGAACGTTCTGAAGCTTATTTGAGAAGAAATTCTTCATCGAAATACGCTGGTCATCTTGTGATTACGCTTGTTGTGAGGGAAGATTTGTGCCCGGAAATAATTTAATATGCTGATGCAGATATCATGTATGTGATAGTAAAGCCGCATTTCCACACTCGCCTCACGTCGCCCGATGTCTTATCTCCCTCCACCTGTTTAATCGAACCTATCATGTCACCGAAAGAGGTAGTGTTGCTCAGTGAAGCTTATGTAATTATAGTTTAGCTGACAAGGATCGTTGGTGGCTCAGCGGTTAACACGCGGTCTCGCAATTTAGGAGATCCGGGTTGGATTCCCAGGCAAGCCAATGTACCAATGAGTTTTGAAATTTATTTTAATTACTTATATTTTAATATGCATTTATCCGACTGCTCTTAAGCGGTGAAGGAAAACATCGTGAGGAAACCGGCATGCGTAAGAAATAAAAATTCTAAGGCATGTGAAGTCCCCAACCCGCTTTGAACCAGCGTGTTGGACTATGGCCCATACTCCCTCATACGAGGGAAGGCGTTTATCCCTGCAGTGGGATGATTACGGGCCAGACATGTAGAGCGAAGTATGGAAGTGTACACATGCCGCTCGACAAATGTTGCCTAGTGGCAACGCGGCTTAATCAAAATCAAATCAAAATCAAAATGTTTTTATTTCGTAAGTTATAAGAATAACATTTGAAATCGTCATGACATACGGTTATCGCTCATTCACTAGGCAGTCTCCCCAGAGAAGAACGAGCAAGAAACTCCAGGGTTGCTCTTTTTAAATAAGTCAATACAAATACAATTTGAGATACCTAATTGTAAAATTGATGATTCGACAAAGAAAAATAAGAATAAAATGTACTGGATAATGGCGAGCGGTTCATGTCCACGCATCCAATCCATACCTGTCTCTATTCCTGTAATCCACATTATCGACGGTAGCTCTCAGATGTCCATGAGTGCGGTATGCGTTGACTAATTGTTGTGCCCGGCTGTTCTCAGACCTTAACTTTTCCACTTCTACTGGAAGTTCTGAAATGCCATGAAAACAAACCTTCAAACATCATTTTAACAATAAATATCCGATGATTAATACTGGACATTATGTCATAGTAAGTGGATTAGAAGTTGTACCAAGATGACAGATTTTTTCCCGACGCAAAGAAGGGATGTCTGTCTGTGGCATTATAGCGTAAACACCGATGTTTTTTTATTATTTCAAATTTTTTACACAACTATTTTAATATATACTATTTTTTAACAAATAGTGTATATGCAGGGCGTCCCACGGCTATGCCACATGGAGGGAAAGTACCTTGAATTTTGTAGATAGAACATTTTACTGAAAGAAGACATTATTTTAATTTAAAAAACAATTTAAACTGCATTCATAGATTTTTAAATAAGTACATGGTTGAAACGGGAATCGAACCCTTTATTTATAAAAAAAAAATTACCATGTAACTTTATCATACCAATCGAAAGGCTTCATCATAAGGATAATTTTTTGCTAAATAACATAGTGTCAGAAATAAAAGGAAGACCATGAATTTTAACATTTTTAATACAAAATTAATCAAATTTATCAAATGCTCAAAATGAGTCCCATCCTGTTCAATACAAAGTCGCACTCTTTTGATTATTTCGCTCCCTGTCGATTTTTTGATCATGTTGTGGTGGATATTTAGAATAATACGTCGAAGTTCAGTTTGTAGCTCGTGGACACTTTGACACTGGTTCTTGTAAAGTAAATTTTTTACATAACCCCATAAAAAAAATCTAACGGGGTTAGATCTGGGGATCTCGGCGGCCATTTTTTCGTCCATTTGTCCCGATCCAGGAAAGAAAATGTTCATTGAGATAGTCCTACTTACTAATTACGTATCTCTTTATCATTTTATCATGAACTTAAATTATAATAGGGAAATGATGCATACTTCTCGAGTGGGTAATTAGTATTAGTAATGATAATGTCAGTTGTATGTCCTTACGGCAATGTCAGCTTTTCATTTTTCTGAACAAAATTGAACATCTAATGTTAAAATTCATGGTCTTCCTTTTATTTCTGACAATATGTTATTTAGCAAAAAATAATCCTTATGATGAAGCCTTTCGATCGGTATGATAAAGTTACATGGTAATTTTTTTTTATAAATAAATGGTTCGATTCCCGGTTCAACCATGTACTTATTTAAAAATCTATGAATGCAGTTTAAATTGTTTTTTAAATTAAAATAATGTCTTCTTTCAGTAAAATGTTCCATCTACAAAATTCAAGGTACTTTCCCTCCATGTGGCATAGCCGTGGGACGCCCTGTATAGACAAAATAGTCTCCACATAAAGAAATACATGTTTGGGAATTGGTAACTTTTATGATATTCGAATTAATGTAACAATGCTATAAAGTGATAGGGACGAAGGTATATATTTGCATTCGAAGAACCTTGTTGAGTTGAGTAGTAACTTATAATATTATTCTTATCTTAATCTAATAGTTACTTATACTTGCTTTCGAAGAACCTTGTTGAGCACCACCGATAACTGGGTGAAGCAACAGTGAAATCGTATAAAGTACAAGCTTTTCAAATAAAAATAATAAAATTGAAAATAATAAATATCGTTGGACATACACACAACGCCATCTAGTTCCTCACTAAGTAACTAGGATTAGGATTTGTATTATGGATACCAGATGGTTGATATACTACTACACAAATACTTAATAAATACATTATATAAATAACTATTTAAGTATTTAAATATCAGAAAACCCGACAGCACATTTTGTATTTTGCGGACGCCATGTTGGTTCTTTACCATAAAAGTGTCTTATGATATTTCAGGTATCAAGACGAATCTAACGACACCATTCACTTCGAAATCGGTCAAACCGCTTAGGCTATAGGATTTTTTTTTTATTCACGACGGGTTCGTACTTGACCTCAATCACACCTGATGTTAAATGAAGATGAGGTCGAAGGTGGAAGCGTACTGACGCGGAAACCCAACATATTTGGGGGACTGGCTATCTTATCTCTGACAACCTGAACACAACAATGCTATTAACATTGCTGCTTGGCGGCAGATTTAGATAAGATGGTGGTAGCTAGCCAGGCGGACATTTTTAAAATGCCCTACCACCAACCAAACCGAGTACTTAAACATGTTTACATTGAGCCACGGAGGCGGTTATAGGATGCGCCAAAGGAACGGACACATTTACATAAATACATACGTACACTCGGAAAACATTACCCTCCTTTCTTAGGCAATCGGGTAATGAAAACATCCATAAGTCGGGTACACGTGTCCTTATTCATCAAGCAAACATATACCACTAGCGGGAATCAAACCCGTGACGTTTAGTATAGCAGTCAGTGTTCCTAACCATTACACTTAACGACATACTAAACAGGTAGTCTTGACCACAGAGTACTTAATTTTTTTGTTTATTTATTTAAAAAGGTTCATCTACAGTTATTACACAATTTCTTAAACTAATTTCAAGCATACAGTCTGATTCCATATGCACAACTATTTACATATGTTATATTACCTTATTTACATTAAATAAATAAATATAAATATCTTTGCACATACACACAGCGCCATCTAGCTCCACACTAAGCTACTAGGCTTGTATTATGGGATACCAGATGGTTGATAAATTACACAAATACATTTTTTTTTTGTAAATAAATACATAACATGTGCCCCTAGCGGGATTCGAACCCGCGACCTTTTGTTATAGCAGTCAGAGTTTCTAACCCCTACACCAAACAGGTCGTACATATGACATTGACTTTTAACAACCTTCTGACGAGTTCCAAGTAAAACATAGGCATCGTAATCAACGTGATACATTTTACTTGGACATATATAATTTAATAAATAAGTATAAGTTTAACGCTTAAGTATCTGCATACAACGAGGAAACGCCGCCAGCGTTTTGGGTACCTTAAATAAATATTTTATTTAATAAATTGTGTAAAAATGTTATAGTGTGTATATATCTATGTGATAATAATTTACCAGTTCCAGTTTCTAATCATAGTTATTTAATTTTACTCCTATTTTATCATAGTCGGCTGGCCGATGAAGGTTAAAATGATTCAATTTAACCATTTTGCTGTTTATCTGTATATGGTACTACTTTGGTGGTTAACTGCTTCGAAGATAAATATCTTTTAATAAATAGCTTTTATCAAAGTAATTACTATTTAACATGCAAGATCCAACAAAACATTAAAGTAATTTGTAAGAACAACTACAACTAATTTTCATCTCTACTATCTCGCGCAAGCTTACACAATATCGCTCTACATTGACGTTTATGTTATTAGAACACAAAAAGTTGTCTTCTTCAAATTCTTAATGAACGTCGACCTATGCGAGAATGTAAAGCATGATTAAGGCTCGTATAAATCAATCTCAATAAAAGTCTTGAGGCTGTATCAACCGAGATGCGTCTTAAGCAGTTGACGCTATCTCAAGCTCCGTATAAACCAATCTTGAGGTCTACTCCGCTGAGATCACTTTTCAAGTCTTCACCTCAAATGAGTACTGCTTGAGTATGCACGTGCTTTTCAGGTCTCAAGTTAGGTTCATTAATCAACACGTTTACTTGAAATCGGTCACAAGACTGTTCTCAATCTTGAGAATGGTATATTAATACGGGCCTAAGTCTCTACCAGACCTACAATAACTGGTTTGATATGGTATAGGTAATGGTTATGACCGATATGAATACCTTAGTAACTTGACTTTAACCTACCGGCTTCGCTGACATTACGTGGTCTATGTCCGAACACACCCTCACCCGAGTGGTACCACACCTTACTCTCCTTCCACCACAGCATCTGTCTCACTCCTACTCTACTAAAACTCAACATTTTTCTCTCTTCACACTTATCTCCACAAAAACATTTCAATACAACACTATTCGGAATTCTTTTAATGTCAAACTCAAGGTTTTCTATTTTTAAACATTGTGCGCAGGAGTATCCGGCGACGCGGTTCGCGTTTGACTGATTGTATGTGAAAGAGACAGACACGCCAATGATAACGGAGTTGTTTACAATGTAGTAGTTTGGACACTGACAGACAAACACATATTTTCAACCAATAGTGTTAAATTGACAAATTCCCTAATGTTATCTTACGTTGAAATAAATGTTTGATCTATAATCAAATTGAGTCGTTGAAAGGTTTTACGTTATTTTGTGTGACGATGTAGCCGGGATGATTGACAACCTGTTTGGTGTGCTGACCAGAAACCGTGACTGCTACACAAAATTAGTATATTAACCCACTGGTATAATACAAGCCTAGTTACATAGTGTGGAGCTAGATTGCGCTGAGTGCATGTTCAATGACTTATTTATTAATATTTATATTATGATGATAGATAATTTGAAGAAAAAAAAATCAAAGTACGCCCCGAATACAGCACCTCCTCCTTTTTTGAAGTCGTTTAAAAATTAAACTTGACAAATACAAACATGTGTGTTTCGTAGATATATTTTTTAATTATTTGTGTGAACAAATAATTACATTAATATAACTAATGTTCAAATCTTCCAAAGCACTAAACTAAGTTTAACAAACTTTTGCATAAGTAAGGCTGGATAACAGGTTACATTTTTGAAATATGTAAGGAAAAGAATGTAATATCTGACACTAAGTACACATATAACAATTATCTAGGCGCAAACCAGGCAAAGCCTGTACTATAACCACTAGATAACTAGATAAAAAAATTATAAATTAAATAAAAAATGACTCGAGAATAAACGTTCGTATTCACCACACAAATAGATTTCAACCTCCCCAACCGAATTGTTTTTTTAGATTACTATAGAGAACTAAAATTGTTTTAATATATTTGCAATTAATGACTATCTACATATTGTACGCATGCTGCTTATATGCGTTTCATTAAAATTCAGTCTACAGAATTTTTAAGTGTGGAACATTTTTTCACTACAAAAAAAGTGGATTATAAGTAGAAACCTTACTTTGTCTTTGACTGTACTAAACATGTAACCCGATGGAGTCGAACTCATGATCTCCGTCCGTATCTATGAACCACATGTTTCATCTAGAGGAGGAGGAGCTGAAGGACAAACAGCATACATCTTTGTATTTTACTATCTTCGTCAAAATTTTTCCAAATAATAATTATTGTAGCAAATAAATCTTTAACAGTCTTTATCTGAATAAGACTCCCGTAAACACAGATAAGATTAACAATCGTGAAATTATATCGTTATCACTATATGTGATAACGGAATAGTTAGACTTCTTGGTTTGTATAATATAATTAATTATCTTTACAGTTGAACGACATAGCAACAATATTATACGAATTATGTCGATCTTCGTTGCTAGTACATTTTTCCTTCAATCAATCAATCAAATACACTTTATTACTACTATTGGCGATCGTTAGCCTATTTGGGAGACATTTATGCCATTGTCGAGTGTAATATTCCAATCTGTAAATTATGCATTTTGCCATTGATTTTCATTAATAATTTTTAAGTATTTTTTAGATATCACCCGAGGGAACAAAGACTAAATACTTTCGACATGGCTTAACTGATTTCCATCAAACTTGGCTAAGAATCTGCTCTGGTGTAATATTAAGTGGAAAATTTAGAAAACTCTCAAAAGAAAATGATATCATCGAAATTCACCAAAAAACTGTCTAAAAAGTTAAATATCTTCGATACGGTTAACCGATTTTCATCAAACATGGCTAAGAACCGGTCCCCTCGTTTAGTCGTCAATACAAACAAAACCGCATTAAAATCGGACCACGCATTACTGAGACACGTCCGGATAAAACCTAGACACCGTATTCGTATTCGTTGGCGGGCTGGCGTCCGCAACGCCACGACTAAATGCGCCTATTTTAACGCATTTTTCGTCAGGGATTATTAAAAGGAAGTATAAAATTCGTGACTTCTTATATTCAAATACGGTGTCAATATTAATTTGCATGTTTCGTTTGTGGTAAATAAGGTTAGTGTAATGATTGTTAGATGTTAAAGTTAGATATTGTTTAATTGGTTTGGCAACACGAATTGTCCATTAGTTTGACACATTTTAAAATAACATAATATAAATAAAATCTATGTTATAGATAGTAAATCACAATGCTGTTATTAGTTTTCACATTATTCTTCCTACAATTAGATACAGAAGACAGATAACAGTCAGTGCAAGCAGACCGCATTAACCAAGTAATCTACTGACCAATACTTGGCGTTGTCTGTGGTTTATTAAATTGGGGACTCGAGCTTCGCTTAGCTTTCTTCTTCTTCTTTTCTGGCTGTTTAACATCACATTAGTTACACTAAGTGGTCCTTTCTTTGCTGCTTTTCATCCTTAATTAGGTAAGTCCCGTAAAATTACTTAATGTTGTGGTGTAGTCTTCCTATAATCTTTTTTTTTTTTTTTTCAATCTCTTTTAAAGAGCTTAGCCATTTCAATGTCGCTCTGTAATGACTCAGAGAATATTTACACCTTATTATTTATACCGACTCTGACTAATTTATATATTGCCCTGGCCATTTCGGATATAAGGAATGCCAATACAATATTACAGCCCCCAACAGCTTCAAGTGGATGGATTCCTATAATCTTAAAGTTTCTAATTTTTTGTAGAAGGATAGAGTATCCATTAATAATAGGATAATAATGTTTTCTGACCATTCTGTAGCTTGCTTTAGATATAGTACATATAGGCATTTAGTGATGAAACCTACAATATTAAATCAATGTTACCACTGTGAAACCTGCACATCTGCTGTGTGAATGTGGCCCGCTAATGCGTAAACGCAATATCCACCTGGGCAGCCACTTATTACACCCGGATGCGATAAAAACCATCGGTGCCAGGAAAATTATCCAATTCCTCAAAGAGGCAAACCTGAGCAACGAACTGTAGGTTAGTGGCGATCACAATAGATCGGCAACGGTCGCAGTGATACAGGTCTCCGATGACCTGCAACAGCCACACACACATACAATACAATACCACTGTGAACTTCATTACGGTGTAGAAGATGATAAGATCTCCAAAAACAATTTTCTAAAATATTTATCAATGGCTACTTTTTATTTTCCAGAAATAGTTTATTGGGTCGTGATATTGGCCGTCGGTGAAATTTTTTTCTTGAATATAAAGATTTTTTTTTATGCACAACGGGTTGGTACTTGACCTCAAATACACCTGATGTTAAGTGAAGATGAGGTCGAAGGTGGAAGCGTCGACCCGGAAACCCCAACACATTTGGAGGACTGGCTATCTTTATCTCTGACAACCGAAATACAACAATGCTATTAACATTGCTGCTTGGCGGCAGATTTGGATAATATGGTGGTAGCTTGCCAGGTGGACATTTAAAATGCCCTACCACCAACCAAACCGGGTAGGTACTTAAACATGTACCCCGCTGGGGATCGAACCCGGGACCTCCGATTCGTAAACCCAATGTTGTTTACATTGAGCCACGGAGGCTTTTTTACAAGCTTTTATTTTACTTTCACCTGTCCCGTTGTCTGTAATCAAATCTTGCAACTTAAATTTGATCCACTTCCCGGTTTCCGATTGAGCTGAAATTTAGAATGCATGTATAAATCGGATGACAATGCAATGTTATTGTGACATAGAGCTGATCTGATGATGGAGCTGGAAGGTGGCCATAGGAACTCCGTAATTAAATGATGCAACCCTATCGAGTTTGAGCTCATTAGATTCGTCTTGACAAGTACTTTGATACTATATGGTAACCAGGGTCTGATGATGGAGCCGGAAGGTGGCCATAGGAACTCCGTAATTAAACGATGCAACCCTATCGAGTTTGAGCTCATTGGATTAGTCTTGACGAGTACTTTGATACTATATGGTAACCAGGGTCTGATGTTGGAGTTGGAAGGTGGCCATAGGAACTCCGTAATTAAACGACGCAACCCCATCGAGTTTGGGCTCATTGGATTAGTCTTGACGAGTACTTTGATACTATATGGTAACCAGGGTCTGATGTTGGAGTTGGAAGGTGGCCATAGGAACTCCGTAATTAAACGACGCAACCCCATCGAGTTTGGGCTCATTGGATTAGTCTTGACGAGTACTTTGATACTATATGGTAACCAGGGTCTGATGTTGGAGCCGGAAGGTGGCCATAGGAACTCCGTAATTAAACGACGCAACCCCATCGACTTTGGTCTCGTTTGATTCGTCTAAATAGAGGTACTAAAAAGTAAAAAATAAAATTAAAGAAAAAAAAACCTTTTTAAAAACAAGCTTTTATTATTTGTTTATAAAATGAACTAAAAAGTTAAAAATAAATTAACTCTAAAAAGAAATATAACACTTTGTAACTTGATTGTAACCTTTAACGACAAATAAGCGTCTTCGTCTAGGACAAACACGCTTTCATTTATAAATGGGGACTATGATAAAGAGGGGGGACGAGATTGAATAATTATGTATGGTGAAAAGTTTTAGTGTTAAAATTAAATAAATTTGTACAATATGGAATTATTTTGTCCTAGACGAAGACGCTTATTTGTCGTTAAAGGTTACAATCAAGTTACAAAGTGTTATATTTCTTTTTAGAGTTAATTTATTTTTAACTTTTTAGTTCATTTTATAAACAAATAATAAAAGCTTGTTTTTAAAAAGGTTTTTTTTTCTTTAATTTTATTTTAAAATAGTTACCGGAGTTCTAGTATTTTCTCCAATGCAATGAAATTCACGGGAATTTTAATTTCATTTAATAGTCTATGTTTTATTACTATACTAGCTTTCCGCACGCAGCTTCGTCTGCTGACTTTATCGCGGAAATTTGTTTATCCCGCAGGAACTACTTACTTTATCGGGATAAAAACTATCCTATGTCTTAATCCAGGGTATATTCTACTTGTATACCAAATTTCATCCAAACCCGTTCATCCGTTTTGCCGTGATTGAACCACAAACTAACATCCAAACTTTCGCCGTTATAATATTAGTAGGATACCTACACTATATCTAAAGCAGGCTACTGATTGCTTAGAAAACCTTTTTTACTCTATCACTGACAGCTACAACTATGTGTAAAAAGTGTATCCTTACTGAACTATAATTAGTCTGGGATCCAAGGTAGCAATAGACTCACATAAGGCACCGTTTAGTCTAGGCGGGTCTGACCAATAAAAACTTTACCAGGAATATTTAGGAAATTGCAAATAGTTTGTCTACAATTTACAGCATTCAAATACAGCAAAGGACTTCAAACCAAGGCCAACTTCGACGAAATGAGCCAACCTAACGAATCCATATGCAGCAAAGTGTTTGTGAAACTATGGAATAGGGTCAATTACTTCGGCGATGAGAGCAACTTGCATGGCATTGGTTATGTGTTCTCAATGAGTTTTATATCGTTCTTCAAAAGGTAATGGATCAAATAGTACATATATAGCATATACAGTACATATAAATAGTCATACACCGACTTCGTTCGGGAGCTGTCCTATCAAATGCAATCAGCATTTGTAAAAAAATATAACACCACAGAGAAGTGACCAAAAAACATGCGAGTATCTTTAAGTATATCTTTAATGTAGGTAAGAATTACTCGTAAAACTCATATTCTTAATCAATATTGTAATATTTCTATCCTACTAGTTCTAGAGGATTGCAAGAGATGGCGCTGTTTTATCTACTAAGAGAACAGTGCGAAATAGATCTGTAGCATATAAATCAATTAAATTGTTTTATATTTCCGTGGTCTTACAAACAGTGTTGACTGATGTTTGGTGGCCAGTAACAACTGTGTCTATACCTGTAAATCAGCCATTCTAGTTGGATATAGGAGCGATTGTGTTACATATTAATAAATAATAATTTTTAGAAAAAAAGTGGTCTGAATTGAAACATAATTTTTTACAAATTTTGTTAAAAGAACGACTAAAATACTACCTACTATGTGTACTGCCTACCTATTTATTTTATTTATTTATCATTTATTGCACACAAGAAAAAAACATACAGATACAACATAGAGACGACACAACAGGTTCTGCTTATTTCTACAATGAAATGTGTCTGTGTATCTGTTTATTGCAATGTAGTGCCAAAACGACTTAAAAATAGTTGCTTATTTATTTAAGCCAGCACTGGCGCGTGAGATGGTTGTTAGTCATGTTTGATGGAAATTGGTTCAGCCGTTTAAGTTTGTTTATTTGACGAAATGCAGGGTTGAAAAGGACCCGGGGTTCTTTGTTAAAAATGTTCGATTTAAATTATCTTTTCTACATCCATTAATATCTGTATTAAAGAAATAAGCGGTGTGTTTATCTGGTATTTTACATTATTCTTTGGTTTCAGGTTGTTTTGGCTGATTATCATGATATGCTGTTGCCTTGGCTCCGCAGTCATCCTGCGGAGGGCTCTAGTGGTCTACTCTTCAGACCTGGTATCTTATTCGGTGGAGACGAACTATTTGAAGTGGGACACTCCGTTCCCGGCAATCACTTTATGTGAACAAGTTGATAACAATCGACTCAAGGCGTTCTTGTTAGAGTGAGTCATTTATGCTTTGAATGTTGCATATTATGGCACAAGTTCTCTTCTCTAAAATTAAACAAGTATACGTCTGTGACATAGTCCACCACTAGAATTTGGAATCATTTAAGAATAACAGTCCCATAAAGCTAAAGATTAGCCTGCTTCCTGGGGCAGTCGAGTATAATAAAATTAAACTAGCTGTTCCTGTCAGTCTCCAACAATGTATGTATAATAAGGTTCCGTTTAGGTACAGAAACGTGATAAAGGTTATTATCTTCTGTTCTGTTTATTTAAATGACAAGTTTCCTTGGAGTAACTTTTGTTTCTTCAATATTCAATTTCTTTATTTCTGTTTTTCCCTTTTCTTTACGACCATCATTTTTCTGCTCTTTACTTAATAGATATAAAATATAAAAGTAAGAAATCAACTTGGTTCTTTTCTACAGAAATAAATTGCCAATGACTCTCACACCATTTCTGAAAGAGAATGTCTACTGGAACCAGAGGTACTGTGTGACCTGCACTGACTGTAAAGTGAATGTTACTTGCATGACCAATATCCAGGAGTATGTGTACAAAATTCGAAGGAACTGTAGCGAAATGTTATCTGACTGCCGGTGGGGCAACAAACCTTTCAATTGTTGTGATAAGTAAGTATGATTTTCGACAATAATCCATAGTTGTTATTAAATGTTAACAGCATCATAAAACTGCCTGCGCAGCGTGGTGAGTTGGGCAAATCGCCCCCGAAAACTGATGAAACCGCTTCGTGAAAGATTTATTTATTTCCCCAGTCACACACATACATTTAATTTTTGGGGACAATAACGATTGTAGATCAATAAAGTTATGGCATATGTATTACTATGTGTGTGCTGCAACAGCATTAAAGGGTCATAACTCAGTGTATGGGAGTATAAAGTATAAAGAGGTTTATGTCCAGTAGTGGACCTAATTTGAAGCGACAATGGGCAAGCCCATAAAGGAATAACATTACCATATCGGCTCCCTAACACCAGAATTATGTTTATCTTGACATTGTTATTTTTCTTAAATATTTAAACTATAATTATAATCATCATCATCAAGGTAGAACATCCACTGCTGAACATAGACCTCCCACTTTAGATTTCCTGAGCAACTGATTGGAATCGGCTTGCATATCGTTTGCAACCTTTATAGGTCATGTGTCCATCCTCATACATACATACAAATATAACGTCACAACTTATATCCCATATGGGGTGGCCATAGATATCTCAAACATTCATCATCATCTTATCAGCCGAAAGACGTCCGCTGTTGGACAAAGGCCCCCCCCCCAAAGATCGCAACCAGCGGCAGTTCCAATGATTACTGGTTATTAAATATTATTTACTTAATTCTCGAATAGAGATCACGCATCGACAAGCACAGGACGTCCACTCACAAGGTGGACAGACGACCTGATAAAGGTCGCGGGAAGTCGCTGGATGCAGGCCGCTTCCAACCGGTCACTCTGGAATTCTATGGGGAAGGCCTATGTCCAGCAGTGGACGTCCTGTAGCTGATATGATGATGACTTAATACCTACAAAACCTGTTAATGATGTAACTATGCACACTGTTGTTAAGTGTCCCAAATAAAAAATATTAACAATAACCAAGTGAATCAATGAATGTGGCATTATGATGTGAAATCTACGAGTTAAATTGATTTTTGATCCGAAAATGCAAATGCGTTTCACCCTCCTTGCCATGTCTCTACATCCCCTTATAGTGGCACGTCCCACTGGTTGAAAAGTCTTGGGTCCTTTCCCTTTTATAATATGTATTAGAGGGGGTAGTGGGATTTGTCATTTACTACTGAAGCAAACTTTCTTTCTGATGTACCAAGAGAACTTGACGTGGATACCGCAGACAAGGAGTAGAGCAAATAAGTACAGTTTGATCCAATTATTGCCACTCAGTGTATCTAATTAATTACGTATGATAAACCCTAGATCTCATTATAGATAACGTCTACTCTGTATGTGCAATCTACCATTTTCCCAGTCACATTTCGGCTTCACCCAGCAAAGTTAGTATCTATTGTTTATGAAAACGTTTCTGTTTGCGGAGAAAGCAATTGGACGGAAAATGATAAAGGCGAGGCCCGTTTATTATCCACTAAGATGTTTTCATTGCACATTACTTTTGGTCTGGTTTTTATGAGAACGGTTGTTGATAAAAATGATATTTAATAAACATTTCGTTTGTCTTACGTAGATACCTATCAGACCAAATGTTAATAATGTATGAGTTAGTCAAATCGCCTTAGAATTTTCCTTAGAAAAGTCACGATAAGGAGTCGACTCGAGTCGCGGGATATCTATTCTAAGTATTATCACAAAACCAATTAAAGAATGGTTATTTCATACACTGTACACACAACGAACGGCAGCCGCGTCATACCAAGTCGGCCATTTTTGAGAGACAGTGGTACTACCCTCCCGCAATACAGTATTTTTACTAGTGCGGAGGTTAGTTTGTCATTGTTTTTCACTGCTAATAAGTACTAATTGCTAATAATAATTATAATAATTAGCTAAACAAATGTTGTAAATTAGTCTGTGTAATAAAATAATATTTATCGCATTTCCATGTTGAACTTATGTTGTAGGATGTCGTCGATTTTAATAAATAACAGTAGGTAATGTATTTTCCCTGAAATGGAAATTACCCTAGAAATGCCGCTGTTGGATACGCAGTAGGCGAATTTGGTAACAAGCGCATATCGATCAACGGTAGTTCGTTGCGAAATTGTTAATTTGAGAACGCACCATTCATTGTTTCTATCTGTGTTACTGTCTGTGTGTGCGCGTGTGTTGTCTGTTGATTTTGTGATTGTTGAGTTGATTAAGTGATTGCTGTATAAACCAGTTGATCGGTTCTTCTGGGTTTTTATTCCTCCACCAGAAGTCATCGGGAATGGAGTGACGAAACGCAGATTATGTCTTTTAAGTCACATAGGCCCTTCATGCACCACTCGCTTTTAAGTCATTTATGTTCTTCTTTTTATTATTTCTGTAGTGCCTATTTATAATACTGATTTTTTTCAAGATCTATATTATGTTAACAGATTTCAGCCACTGGAGACTGAGTTTGGAATCTGTTATGCCTTCAACTCTAGACTCGCTTCAAACTCCACAATATTAACTGTTAATCGAAGAGTTGGTCTACCTAGTTTGGTGTTGTCATGTAAGCGTGATGTGCAGGTGGGTGTTTTATACTACAATGTTTTATATTTTTAAGTGCTCGCGTTACCTGCCCATCTCTTAGTGCACAAGACTCATTGCTCAAATTTTTTTACCTTCCAATAATCCCCACATAGATTGGGACTTACAATAACCCACCTCCTTCCCATGGCCCTACCACCTCTCGATATACGGGCCGAAACAGCGAGTGCTGTGCGTGGTCCTCGGGCTTTCCCCACGCACATTTTCTTGAGTCTCTACAAATCCTTTAACTATATTCTGTCCTTTGTCGTCCTTCTCCCCTTCCTGGGGCTGACGCCACACCACAGTACTCCGCTCCCGAGTTACGAATCTATGAGTAGCAGGTATCGTCGTGGGGTTCCTCGGCTAGCTCCATGGCCCGACTCCTTCCATGCCAGTCTTGGCAAAAGCCCGCAATGCCGCATAATTAGCTTTCAAGCATACCAGTTCCCCATAATAGACCGATCCTTCCTCAGCACGCTCCAGCGAGTCCAGCATTGTGCTCCTCCCCTCCTCGTACAGCGGGTACTCCCACAGTATGTGGTCCCTGTACTCATCTACGTCTCCACTGCAGAAGCACGAGCCCTCCTCAGTCAAGCTGAGGTCCCGAAGCCTGCCCCTGAAGGAGCCGTGTCCCGTCAATATTTGTGACGACACACAGAGTAGGACTATTTAAACCTATTAACACCTTACTTCATCATCAGTCATTTGCCAGTGGAAAAAGGTATGGGCCACATCCGCCACGCGAGCCCATCGCGGATTGGTGGATTTGTGTCAATCTAGCGGTCAACTGGCTTTACACACACCTTACAAGTACCTACTACCACTTTAAATAATTACAGAAGCCTTATAAAAAGAACAAAAGCTCTGGAGCATTTTATGCTTACGTCACAGGTAGAACACGTTCCGTCACTGCTCTGAAGCAGGGTGTCTAAAGACTAGTTGCGTTACCACGTTTTAATGGTCAGCCTAAGGTACTGGCCTGCAGCTGCCAGCTCTCTGATCACACGACATTTCGACGAGACGCATTGACGCTCTTTGAAGAGCTAAAGGGGCTCCGGATCCTAGCGTCCGAAGTCTCTACTCTGTAAGGCAGAAATACGTGACCCTGATGAATTTACAATATACAAAAAACATACAAATGGCTGAATTGAGAATCTCCTTCCTTTTTGGAGTCAGTTAAAAGGGCTGGCCATACTCGTTTGTCGTAGAATGAGTCTTATCTTTCACGCCAGGAAATTCATTTTGTAATCTAGTTCGTGCGGCTCGCGGCCGAATCTGTGGTGAGATTTCCCTAGGCCATGGACTTTAAGTTGTGACCCTTAAGTGGAATCCGATGCGAATTCTGTCACTGGACTTATTGAACAGGAGTGCCTAATACCAGTTCGAAATTTAAACAATATGTTTCCATTACGTTAGGAACAGCTATCAAAAAACTATATAAACGTCATATTAAATCTTGATCTATACCATCCTTCATAGGATCAAAAGTTTTATAGAGCAATAACAATCAGTGAGCTATTGCTGCTCCAGACAGTGCGAGGGGCGCGGGCTAAAATGGCCTGCTAGTTATAAATCTAGACGGCCTCAAACAGCTTAAAAAATAATTAAGGCCCTGGTAAGGCCGCCGGTTTCATTACAGAATATCTAAAAAACGGATGACCCAAAGGATAAGACTGGGACTGCATATTAGGGAACAGGGAATTCGTAATCGTCATCGGTTACTTTCTGACATGTGATTGGTTGGCTCATCGCTCGCTCGGCAATTTAAAGGTTTCTGATTGGTTAACGTAATCGATAAAGATACCGATGAAGGTACGTAATCTAAGGGCAGAGTTAATTACCAATACTATCAACTTCTGAAGACTTAGTCTTTAATCAATGTATGTTAACCGCCTCCGTGGCTCAAATCAAATCAAATCAAAAATGTTTTATTTCGTAAGTTATAAGAATAACATTTGAAATCGTCATGACATACAGTTATCGCTCATTCACTGGGCAGTCTCCCCAGAAAAGAACGAGCAAGAAACTCCGGGGTTGCTCGCTCAATGTAAACAACATAGGGTTTACCAATCGGAGGTCGCGGATTCGATCCCTAGTTTAGTACTTGGTGTGGTTGGTGGTAGAGCATTTTAAATGTCCACCTGGCTAGCTACCACCATCTTATCTAAATCTGCCGCCAAACAGCAATGTTAATAGCATTGTTGTGTTCCGGTTGTCAGAGATAAGATAACCAGTTCCCTAAATATTTCGGTTTCCGGGTCAGTACGCTTCCACCTTCGGCCTCATGTTCACTTAACGTCAGGTGTGATTGAGGTCAAATGCTAACCCGTTGTGCATAAAAAGAATGTTACTATACTAGTGATGACGTATGACACAGAAGCGTGGCCTCTCACTAGGGGCCTCATAAGAACCTAAAGGTCCAACGAGCTATGAAGAGGGCGATGCTCGGCGTTGAACGTGACGAATCAGGAATGCAGACATCCATAGATGGTCGTAATTCACCGACATAGCCCAGCGAATTAGCCGGTTGAAGTGGCAGTGGGCACGGTACATAACTCGAAGACCTGATAGCTCGAGTGAATACCCCGCAACTGAAAGCGTAGTGTAGGACGTCCAATCATAATATGACGACCTGATAAAGATCGCCGGAAGGCACGGATGCAGGCCGCTTCCAACCGGTCACTATGGAATTCTCCATAGAATTATACGTCCCCCATGGGAGACGTATGTTCAATAGTAGACGTCGTATGGTTGATATGATGATGATGACTACCAGCAAGTACCCTGCAAGTATACGGTTGTAGGTGTGCGTAAATCACACACACAATGAGCGGCCGTCGTATGCGTACTCTTGGCCGTGTGTTCAAAATGGAAGTGTAGTCAAAATTGGCAAGACAACCGACTTCAGGCAGGGCCACTAAATCATTGAAATCGGTTAATAACTGTCGCAGATTTTTTTTCTATGCACGACGGGACGCGTTCATACTTGACCTCAATCACACCTGATATTAAGTGAAGATGAGGTCCAAAGTGGAAGCGTACTGACCCGGAAACCCCATTTGTGGGACTGGCTATCTTATCTCTGACAACCGGAACACAACAATGCTATTAACATTGCTGCTTGACGGCAGATTTAGATAAGTTGGTAGTAGCTAGCCAGGCGGACATTTACAATGCC
This sequence comes from Oegoconia quadripuncta, assembly GCA_949316235.1. Taxonomy (NCBI): domain Eukaryota; kingdom Metazoa; phylum Arthropoda; class Insecta; order Lepidoptera; family Autostichidae; genus Oegoconia; species Oegoconia quadripuncta. The sequence continues at coordinate 17,645,001 of OX438754.1, read as the reverse complement.
CTACCGCCAACCAAACCGAGTACTTAAACATGTACCCCGCTGGGGATCGAACCCGCAACCTCCGAATCGTAAACCCAATGTGGTTTACATTGAGCCACGGAGGCGGTTAAATATACGAAACCGAGAAACCGGTGAAGTGTTGACGAGAAAAATAAAATAAAAAAATCTTTATTTCGGGCTCGATTCATAGTAATGAATATTCCGTACTAACAGTGTTTTACCGCAGTTCTACAAGTAATCTTTATCAAATATTTACCTACAAACTTTGATAATTGCATTGAATTGTAATTGCATATGTCACTAAAACCCACCTATATAAACAAAGTTCCTGATCAACGGTTTTTATTTTCATAACTAGCTTTCGGGTGAGTAGCTTCAAAGGGAAGCAGAGGGACTATACAATTTTCTCTCTTTTCTTTCAATCGTCAGAGGACCAAGCGTCAGAGGATTTGCAGACAACGTTGGAAAAATAGGATGGGCAAGGATAATAGATGTACTTTAAATTAAAAATTTATCGTTTCCTCTCAGTCATTTGCGAACATACCTATATACGTCAGGGTTCAAAACAAAACCCGACATAATTCAATTAATAAAAATAAAAAGAGAGTAAATATAATGTATTGTATATTTATAATGCGTAATGGAAGTTCGATACTTGAAACTGTAACTATAAGTAAAAAAATATAATTCCATTCCGGAAATTATTTGGCTATGAGGCCTATGTTCAGCACTTGATTCTATTATATAATTACTTGCATTTCATTTCCAGATGAGAGTTCACTCACCGGATGATATGGTCACCGTGGCGATGGAGGATGTATTAGGGGATAAGTTTTCGTATATAAAAGTAGTTTCGGATTTCGAAGTTATTTTGAAAGTAAGTTTAACATAGATAAGTATGTAGATAACAAACTTTAAACTTTCAAACTTCAAGCATTTATTTCAACGTAAGATACATGATATCATTTGTTTAATGTCAATTTAAATCTATTGGAAATAAAAATAGGGCTAAGCATTTTTCGGTCAGTTAGTATGTCCAAGCTACCACCGCTTCGGAAAGGGAAATCATCTGTGGGAAAAGAAGCGGCGCAAGAAACCCACAGGATCATTTTCTTTTCTTTTCTTTTTCGACAGTCGACCAAACTATCGTTTTAAGAGTTATTTTATCCGACTGCCCAAGAAAGGATGTATGAAGTATGTCCGGTCCTTTGGGGCACCTGTAGTCCAAACGTTTACGACCAACTACGTAGTGCATGGTGTCATTAGATTCGTCATGATCCCCAGAGAATCATAGGATACATTTTATGGTAAAAAATCCAACATGGCGTCCGCAAAATACAAAATATGCTGTCGGGTTTGTTGGTTTTTAACTTAAATAGTCATTTATAATAAACTTTACAGATATAGCTTCTCTATATTTACTAGATTCATGCATAAGCTGTCTGATAGCCACTGAGAAGATAGAAACAAACACACGAAGCAGAAGTAGTGTCTGATAGATTGGAGGTCCCCATAAAATTAAGTTAGAATTAAGAAAATCTGCCTCTGTCATGTACTGTACCTATGGCAAACAGATGTACTTACTGATTGTATCCTATTTTCATGGTCAATATAGGTATATTCAGTCATGTGGTCGCTATTATACAGCGGGCAGACTTTAGCCTTGCAAGTCTCAATATAATACAACGTAAGTTTATGTGTGTGCGTTTATGTACCTGTAATATATGTGGGTGTAGGTACATACATACATTTTTGCATTTATATATCTACAGGCAGAGCAAACAATAAGCGACATATCGGTGAGCAAACTCTCGAGCGAGGCACGAGGGTGTCTCTACGAGCAAGAGCGGCCGGCGCAGGCGCACCTCTGGCCTTTCCCCATTTACACCTACAACGCCTGCCTTATGTACTGCAAAGCGTTGGGGCTCGTTGATATCTGCAACTGCACGCATCACTTGATGCCAAAGCTTAGTAAGTGTTAAAGTTAAACACAATAAGTATAATAGTATCTACCTACATCACTAATGCACAAAATCCGATCAATGTTACAATAAATGCATACTTTCTAGAAGTATGCATTTATTGTATTATCATTCGAGTGTTTCCGAAGGCAGATTAAAGAGTCGGTTCCATTTATTTTCAATTGAAAGTCATCATTAAGTCTAATTGATGCAGACGCGCGTGGTGGATTATCGCCCTATGGATATGATTACAGGCCGATATGTCAAAAGCTATATATTATACCTTGGGTCCTATCTGAATAGAAATACTAAAAAAGCAGTTACTGATATTAAGTATAAGACAGAATACCTAAAGTTTCAAGAGATGCTCTATATACACAGGCTATCGTAATTTTCAATTCATGCGCTCTCAAGCAAGCGAGACGGAAGGTGACTGCAGCACAAGCGCTTATACGCTTCACTGTCTTCATACCAAGCTGAGTGAACCCAGACAATAGTTGAATTACTTCACAGCATTACTTACACTTGGGGAGCTGACCGACTTGAAGAAATATTTACGGTTTTAAATATCAAATTTCTTGCTTCTACCTGCAATGTATTCTTTTTTTTTTTTTTTTTGCAATGTATTCTTGTAGCTACAGTATTTGTGATAACTAATTCGGACTGCTGTGGCCCAGTGCTTGTGTACTATTATTTTTTTATTGTTTGGTAAATGTATATAAATATAGTACCTATTAGGTCCTTACCTATGAAATTGGCGTTTTGTATGAAGAATTTCATTAATACTGTTTTCTCCATACAAACATTTTTGTTTTTTTTTTTTTTGGGAACGGCGAATCCAAATATAGCTAAACTTTGTGTGTATTATCGGATAAAATTAAGTTAAGTATAGGCAGCGTTCATTTTTAAAAGTAACCGCTTTATAAAAGTTTCGGCGAATCTAAGAAATGATTATGAGAAGCACATGAAAAGAGCTCTGTTCAAAATTTTTTTATTATGTGATTTAGCCCAGATATTAAAAAATATTTCATGTGAAACCTTGAAATAATATTCCATTTTCCATATAAAAAATCAAATTTGGATAAAGCTTTGAAAATCGCAGGAATTAACGAAGAAAAAAAAACTCCAATTTCATAGGTTACACATATAGGATTTTTTTACATTCATATTTGATCGTAAATCGAAACCTATAGCACCCTATATTGGTAACTATGGACAAATAATCCCATATTCGCTTTGCTTTTGGATTATTTTTCCACCGTAATCTGTAAAGTCTAGTTTGTCATAAAGCAAACTGTGAAAGTGACAGAGGAATTTTCACTGACAGAAGAACTCCACCTCCTCGTTCATTTTGGCGGGCGCGACAGCCGCTTGGTAATATTATCACATTGAAAATATTCTCGTTGTTTCTAGGAGGAATCCGGGTTTGCGACATTCCAGGCATGACATGTCTTTACAATTTTAGAGGTAATTTTATACCACATCACACACCCTCGTATTTTAGTAGATCAGTAGTTGTTTAGTGTAATATACAGGATGTTCTGGCGTCACATATCAAAGGGCGGGGCAAATTATAATGCAGGGGAAAAGGTATAATATTTAATGTTCGGTTTAGTTTCGTTTTTGGGGAAAGTTGTTCGTAATCAAGAGCAATGTCATCAGTAAACAGGAATTACACCAATTAAATTTCACTCTGTATAGTGCCTAGTTTAGACTTTCCACTATCTGATTTTACAATCTTTGCGGTACGTAAAATGTTTTTCTTTTGGCCTTTTGCATTTCTGTTATAGTCAAAGACCGAAACTCCGTTGCTCCTAGGTTTGGCAAGTCAACCCTCAGGTCTATCGAAGTCAAAGTCCAAACAAATTTTCTGTTTCAACGTTTAACTACCTCATTCTTTTCTAATCCGAGGAGAGATAAACTTGGACAGTCAATCCCCGAAACTCAATTTGATGAAAACCAGGCTTGCCTATTTAGACTATAGGTGTAGGAATGTGTTTAGACAATTAATAAAATAAATTTTTTGATATTTTTGTATTATTATTATGGTGATGGTAATTAACAAAAAAAAAAGTTAAAACATGTAAACATGTGCAAAAGAAATCGATCTTAGGATATACTAGTTCAGGACCGAACAAGATTATTTTACTTTCGACGCTTGTCAAGTTTAGGTTGTCCTAGGATTGACTAAAAATACTTCAGCCAAAAGCCGACATTGGAATCTATTTCGGGGTTTGCCGAAAGGGGTTGCTTAAATCTGGGATAAACAAGTCATTCCGCGAAGGGGCTACATATAGACTATAACATCGATAAGTAATTTCCGTTTAACTTACTTTGCGATCCATCTCGGAATCGGAAATTGAACTCGGATGTTTTTGGGCTCGATTCCAATACGCTTTTGTAGTAAAGGAGACCACCATAGAGATCCGCAACACTGTTTATCTTCTAGCTATTTTTGAAAAACCACATCGCTGTGAAAATACCGAAGCATGGTATTGACAGTCAGCGCTGGCTCAGGATCATCAGATAGAGCACTCATATAATGCAGTCAGTAGGACACACATGAACATTTGCTAGACTTATTCGTATTTTTATTCTTATGTTTGTGGGGGTGGGGCGCGTGTTCAAAGTAATTTTGACCCAGTAAAGATCTTTTGGCGTTTCACCCGCATTCGCTCTCCCCTACTGCTAATTATAGACTTCATGTCTTATCTCTTACCCAGATGACGTACATGCCTTGCGGCCATTGAATCGCAGTCATACGAAGTTGCTTCATCCCATTCTTTGTTGTATGCTCTGCATTTGCATTTCAGCGTCCATCCTGTATGATATCATGGGTGGAATGGAATATAGCAGTTACTAAATAAGTTTAGTTATGGGTCTTGTATTTAGGTCTGTTAACACCCTTCATTAACCCACAATATCCACATATTCCTTAATAGAACCACACTTTGGAACAGCATTATCCAAAATTTATCCTGTTGCAGACAATCTTCGGAACTTGAACTGTGAATGCCCCATGGGCTGCGAGGAAATGGATTACAAGACTGTTCATGTAAATTTACAGTGAGTTACAATTAAGTTTTATTTAAAATTTTGATGAACTGCCAAGCTACCGCAGGTATGTATTGGACCGTGCTACTAACAAAGAGAACAAACCAAGTTCATGCTCGAAGTTATAAAGGAGTACTTCGACCGTTAAGAGATCCAATAAATAGGAGAAGATGCGTGCTTCGAGAAATATGCCAATCGTGGAATCTAACTCGGTTGGGGAACATTTGGACTGCGCCATGTCTTCCCGTACAAGTCTTAACTTATGGCACTGAAACGTGATTTCTCACTATGGGCCAAGGACTCAAGGCCACGTAGCGACCTATGGATGCTGGGCGTTTCACTGCTAATTGAATTAGAACCCAGCGGCTTAGTACGTTGAAGTGGCAATGGGCAGTGCAATGGAATCATGAATGAGGAAATCCGTAGAAGAACGAAAGGAAGTGCAGCGTAGTAATATACATATATGTACCCCCTCAAGATGGAGGAACAAATAAAGACCGGCGGTGGAGGCAGGTCGCTTCCAACCACTGGCTTTGGAAATCTTGGTTCAGCAGTAGACGTCCTGTGGCTTATAGGATAATGATGAAACTCAAGTTGTGATTATCTCCTCTTGGCTCTAGCTTACTTCAGTTGTATATGGTGTAACCTACTGATGGAAATTGATAACTGTCTCACATAGACATTGTGTATGTGTTGCCATGTTGTGGACCTTGAAGAACCTCTGTTATAGGAACCCCAGTTTTATGCTTGTTTGTTACTCATATCAACATTTTAGCCTACACAGGTCACCATGACATACATGGTGTAAGTAGATGGTTAAATTTCAATTCCATGATGGTTTTGAAAAAAAAAAAATTAAACTACCTATGCCAATACCTTCTATTTCACTTACATAATATGCCCTATTTTTTTCCTTACGGTAAAAAAACTCATCCGGTGTACACAACAATAGTATATTATTTGTCCAGAATGCCTTATAGGTACTTACACATTGTAATTGTAACAAAGCTCCTTCAGATAACCAAAAGGGCACTATATTCCTTTGTGAAAATTAAGACGAATTAACGACCCGTCTGCGGAATAAAAAACTAAATTCCCTCTGACCCTCCGCAAGCTCGGGGGCGCAATTTATCTGATCCTCTTTGTAACGAGATTGATTACATCTCCCTCGGATAAACGAGTTTCGGATAAATCCGCAGGTATTTAAATAGTTTAGGGAGTTTAAACGCTCCATTGAACTTCTTGTCGATTTGGGCTACTTTAAGGGCTTTACTTAAATATAAAATATGTTTCAAATAATCCGCCAAACAGCAATGTTAATAGCAATGTTGTGTTTCGGTAGTCAGAGATAAGATAGCCAGTCCCCCAAATATACCCAGTTCCCCATCCCAAACAACCCATCTGGGTTTCCGGGTATGCACGCTTAACATCAGATGTGAGTGAGGTCGTGCTAATCCGTTGTGCATAAAAAAAAAGTAACACATTAAGTAATTAAAGTTGTACCTATTATGGATATCAGATGGTTGATATACTATACAAATACTTTTTTTGTAAATATTACATATTATAAATAAAAACATCCATGCGTCCATCCATCTATCCACCAACAACTCGCGTACACATGTTTGTATTCATCATACAAACATATGCCCCTTGCGGGATTGGGGAAATTTTAGTATAGCAGTCAGGGTTTCTAACCGCTACACTATCATCTTCATCATATGCATAACAATTTTAGGTCAATGATGTTCAGTCAAATGGAATTACAAAAAAATTAGGTGATTCAGGGGTAGGTATAGGTAATTACCTAGTATATAGGTAGTCAAATGATTTTACGCTCGAAACATTATAGGTATTTATTGTATTTGCTGTGTACCTAATAACGATTTTTCTAAATTAATGTTCAAATAACAGATTACTTGTTATTAGACTTTCCCGTATTAATCGTCCACATCGTGAATATAGAATTTGCGTATTTTATCGGTATTAGGTATATCAAAGAGTTAATGGAAATCGCTTCGTCATGTTTAAATGAATAAGTGATTACTACTTGGAAAGGTTCATGATATATTTTATCCGGAAAATCTCGTACCTTTCGCCCTTTATATATCGATCACAATTTTCGTATTAACATCTCATGTATTTCAAGGTATAAGTTAAGAGCAACTTTGGATGTGCTTCGGTGCAAAATTAATAGCAGGCATTTTATCGTTTTTCAACCAATTTCAAAAAGGAGGTTTATCAATACGCGTGTTTTTTTTTGTGTTGTTACCCCAGAACTGAGTCATTTATAAGCTGATTCGGAAATTCGTTTTTTATTTTATAGGACATATTTCCAGGGAGATCCCTATGTCGTCATAATCCTGTTCTGATGATGGGATCTATGAAGAATTGAGGGAACTCCTCACATGTTATAGACGTACATAGTACCTATAGCGATTTTGGTATTTATAAATAATAATAATAAATATCCTTAGACCTACACACGGCAGCATCTAGTTCCACAGTAAGCAACTATAAGCTTGTGTTGTGATATACTACATAAATACATATTTTTTTGTAAATAAATACTTATTATAAATGAAAACATCCATAACTCGGGTACACATGTCCGTATTCATCACACAAACATATGCCCCTAGCGGGATTCGAACCCGCAACCTTTTGGTATAGTGGTCAGAGTTGCTAACCACTACACCAAACAGGTCGTCAATATTTCAACAGGTATTTACACTAACGAGTCAAGAATTTGCATTCAGAAAGTATGATTTGGTGAAGTGGATGTGATGGAGAAGATTAAAGATGGCCACCAACACAAATTGTTACCTGAGAACACCGTCACTTGTAAACCGATTTGGAAAATTCTTTTTTTATTTAATAGAATATGCGTGCAAGGTAGTCTCATTTTTAATTTCTTCTATTTCGTATAATTGTCTCTAATTTCGTTGCAATATTGAGTTTAAAAATTTATTTATATCTTTACTTGCTTTTGCCTTGCCCTTTAATATGATTTAATTGCTCACAATATTTCTGCTGCTACGTTTACAAAATTCTTCTTCTTCTTCTAATTTAAGAGCTACCTTCTTGTCTGTGGAGCTACCGCCACTCCTTTCTTTTTTCTGTCCTCTCTTTCACATCTTTATACGACACGACATGTACTTTCTCCTTTATCTGGCTGATGTAGTCTTTCCTTGGTATACCCCTTCCTCAGTTTCCTTCGATTTTTCCTCAATTTTGGGTTTTTAAACATGTCGTGTCGTATTAAGTGGCCGATCATAATTTCTCTTCTGTTCTCTATTGTGTCTAGAATCTCTTTCCGCTCATTCACCCTCATCAGTACCTCGTCATTTGTTATCATGTCTGTCCAGCTAATACCTTCCGTCCTTCTCCAATTCCACATCTCAAATGCAACCAATCTCTCCTTGTCCCTTTGGTTTAAAGTCCATGCCTCGCTTCCGCATAATGCAATGCTCCAAATAAACAATTTTATGAATCTTTTTCTTGATTTTATTGATATTTTAGATTTAAATACATATTTCTTCCGGTTAAATGCTTGTTTTGCTATTGCTATTCGTGCTGTAATGTCTTGTGTGCATCGGGCTTCGCTATTTATAATACTTCTCAGATATTTAAAGTTGTTAACTAGTTCCAATGTGTCGTAATACAATTTAATAGGTCGATGAGCGTATGTAGTAGTAGTAGTTTTAGAGATTATCATTGTCTTTGTTTTATTTACATTTATTTTAAGATGATATTCCTTGAAAACTGTAGCCATGATGTTAATAAGGGCTTTCAATTTGGAGCTGCTTTCTGCAAATACTCCTATGTCATCTGCGAATCTAACAAATAAAATGTTCTCTTCATTGTGTTTCACCCCGCCTTCACAAATTTCCCTGAATTTATTTATGGCTCCCTCAATAAAAATATTAAATATTAACGGTGAAAGCGGGCATCCTTGTCTTACTTCTTTTCTGATCTTTGCACTTTCATTTTCTTCTCCTATATTTATCTTTGTTTCTTATAAAATTCGCAACTATAATATAATGAATGATAAAATATATTAGCGGGTTATTATTTACGAATTTGAGGGCTCGTACATTCGTAAATTCGACAAGAGGTTGACTAATATAATATTTAAACACAAGTTGTGTAACTTGTATACCTACAAGTCGCAAGTTGGATAGGGAATGATGATGGGCCGCACAAAATTCCACGTATATTAAATTATAATACTTATTAGATGATAAAGTTAATGAAACTATGTAACGCGGAATTAATTTCTACGTAAGACATAATCGGAGACAAACTAATTTGGTCGTTAAATACTTGTAAAGTTTCACATGGTAATACGCAAACTTACGCTACTTGTGCATTATTTGCGGTTCTATTACATAATTTCATCGTTATCGTCATTGGTTACGTTCTGACACGTGATTGGTTGGCTCATCGCTCGCTCGGCAATTTGACGGTTTCTCATTGGTCAATGTAATCGATAACGATACCGACGAAGCTACGTAATCTAAGGGCAGAATGTATATCTAAAACACTGTTGCAACCCAAATACTTCTTTTAGAAAAAGTATTTAAAAACATCACGAAAATAAAAAATTGCAGTCCACAAAAACCTGCATCTAATTCGACTATCAAATATTTCTTGTAGTATTTTAGAGTCATTACCTAATTCTGTAAGAAATAAAACGGCCAATTTCAAGAAATCACTTATTGTCCAAATAAATAGATTTAATAAAAAAAATGAATTTTCCAATGAACTCATAATTTTGGAACTTGAATCTGAATAATGACCAATCACGAGTCTGATATATTGTTAGCCTAACAATGGCCTGGCCTGGCCTGTGAGGTATCAATGATGCGTAGCCAACAAAAGCGAATACCAAACCGATATAGCCTGTGATGATTTTGATGATGTTTATGTGCCCTTTCACTTTCAGTCGACATAAAAACCCATCAGAAACATTGGTGAAGAGGGGCACGTCGATCAAGGTCCAATTGGCTCAGCTGCCTGCTTTGAGAGTGAGGCGTTATGCCATCAGAGATACATTGGGGCTTGTTGGTACGTATACATATTTTTTGTGCACAACGGGTTAGCACTTGACCTCAATCACACCTGATGGTAAGTGAAGATAAGATCGATGGTGGAACCGGACTCGAAAACCCTATCTTATTTGGGGAACTGGCTATCTTATCTTCGACAACCGGAACACAACAATGACATTGCTGTTTAGCGGCAGACTAAGGCTCCGTATTTCGGAAAGTTGCTCAAGCGTAGATCTGCACTTGAGACAGAAAGAGATGTCGCTATACAAGTTACATAAAGCTGTCCCTTTTTAACTGTCCTCAAGCGAAGATCTCTGCTTGAGTCTATAATACGGGCTAGTTCTATAATACGGGCCTTAGATAAAATGGTGGCAGCTAGCCAGGCGGACATTTAGGCCCGTATTAATAAACCGTTCTCAAGATTGACATGGCCTCAAGTTGACGCTTGAGAATCTGCTGCATATTAAAACAGCATCAGAAAAAATGGTCTTGAGACTGAGACGCGATCTCAATCTCAAGAACGATTTATTAATATGGGCCTTAAAATGCCCTACCGCTAACCAAACCGAGTACTAAACATGTACCCTGCTGGGATCGAACCCCCGACCTCCGATTCGTAAACTCTATGTTGTTTAGATTAAGCCACGGAGGCGGGTAAAACGTAACTTATTTAGGTAAGTAGATCGTACGTACAAGGCAATGTCCTGGCGTCATTTGGAGGCTCCCCGGAAAACTAGCGTTGTAGTGAACGGCTACAACCCAAGCTGAGTTGGAGACCCTTTTAAATCCACCTTGCGACACCGACAATTAGATGGCAAACACTAGTTTATTTCTTGTATATGTCGACTAGGAAGTTGGTTTAAATTAAACAATTTTCTCTTTCCTTCTTACGTAGGATGTTTTTTTTTTATGCACTACGGGTTCGTACTTGACCTCAATCACACCCGATGTTAAGTGAAGATGAGGTCGAAGGAACACAATTGGGGGACTGGCTATCTTATCTCTGACAACCGGAACACAACAATGCTATTAACGTTGCTGCTTGGCGGCAGATTTAGATAAGATGGTGGTAGCTAGCCAGGCGGACATTTTAAAATGCCCTACCACCAACCAAACCGAGTACTTAAACATGTACCCCGCTGGGGATCGAACCCGCGACCTCCGAATCGTAAACCCAATGTTGTTAACATTCAGCCACGGAGGCGGTTAATAATTGTCCATTCACAAAGTCGTCTACCTCATGAAAGTCGCGGCAAGTCGCTGAATGCAGCTTCTGGAAATCTATGGGGGAGACCCGCATGTTCAGCAGTGGACGTCTTGGGGCTGATAAGATGATATATTTTTTACAAACACCATTTATTTAAGTTCGTGGTGGACCTGAAAAAAAAATAATAAATGCAAATTGTAGTGCTTTTAGTAAATCTTTTCCTCAGCTCTCAGCTCCTCGACTAAAGTCAACTCATTCATAACATGGTAGGTACATCGCAAGCCTATAAAATTCATGAATTTGGCTTTGTTCTCTTTTCATGAGAGTGTTTACCTCACAATCTAATATTTGGCAAAAGTGCGCTGACGAAGGAAATAATAGGCGTATTAAAGTAAGACCAAAATGTTAATACTCTACTTTTATTATATTATTGCGGGCGACCACCATTCTACTTACTTCAATTGGATTTAAGTCTGATTTGGCCTAATACTTAAACACTGCTTGGGGGTTATATAAAAATCCGCGTCTGTTACTAAATATTTCTAATAAATTTTCCTCGGAACGCTTCTCAACTTCGTATTAATTTCAATAATTTGGCACAGGTTCGTTCAATGTTTCGCAAAATTCATTTAAAATTCAAATGAAACTCCCTGCTTCAATTGCAGTTAACATTTCACAATCAATCGTAAATTTACCCGGTTCGCTTCACTCTAATTTTCTATTGATCGAACCGACGATTGTATGATATTTGTCGCCATTCCTCTCTTTGAGTCCCGAACCCACCCACGTGTTCTCATTTCGGCTGTACGTTTATTGTGCGATATTTTGGTCAATTTGTTAAACGTTTTGAAGGGTACACAGCCAGGGTTGTCCCACATAAATTGGGTGAAGATCTGATGATGAAAGCTGGAGATAGAAAACGAAACCATAGAGTCGTCGGTTATTTTGCAAAAATTTGGCGATCCTAATATATTTTATTAATTAGACAACTCCTTTTCCAGTGGACATCGGCGGCGTTGGCGGTGTATTTTTCGGGGCCTCTCTACTGAGTGTCATTGAAATTATCTACATTTTCTTCATACGGCGAGGACCATAAATAGACAAAAGAATAATCCCAGTTCATAAAGGATAGGAATGGTGAACAAAACTCGTAAACATCCAGTTTACGAGCTGCCAGAGTTAATCATTCTTTCTACTGAGTAGTTCAAATCAATTAAATATGAAAGAAGTAATACATTTCTAATTTTTTTTTTTTTTTTTTATATGAGAGGGCGGCAAACGAGCATGCGGGTCACCTGATGGAAAGCAATCACCGCCGCCCATGGACACCCGCAACACCAAAAGGGTCACAGATGCGTTGCCGGCCTTTGAGGAAGGTGTCCACCCCAGAATAAGTAGGGCAGCCTGAGCGATGAGGGATTCTCCAGCACTAATAGTGCTGGTACCCTCCTGGGGTACTAACTCTTTAAATAACGCTACCATTCTGGAGAGAGGCTGGAAGGTGGGCCTCCGGCGCCCTCGCTCACCGGACGAAGCGCAGTGGCAAAATGCCACTACTCAGACGTCGGTCTTCTGCGAGAGGGTGGTACTTCCCCGGTCGAGCCGGCCCATTCATGCTGCAAGCTAATAGCTTACAGCGTGGCTCTACCACTACAAAATTAAATTAAATTAAAGTTTGAATTTCAAATAGTGCCTAAGTCTAACAGTATAGAGAGATTTATTTGTAAATCTGCCCTCGTAACATGATATCGTGACACGACGTAAGAGTAGAATAGTTATATATTTCGACATATTATAATGACATTCTGACATAGATTATTTATTTATTTATTTAACACTTTATTGCATATAAGTATACAAACATACATTGAACAAACATAGGGCAGAAATTACAATACACAAAAGGCGAGCATTTCTTGTTTGTTGCTCAATCACGTCGAAATGGATGAACAGATGTGGATGAAATTTGGTATATAGGTAGAATATACCCTGGATTAAGACATAGGATATTTTTTATCCCGATAAAGTGAGTTGTTCCCGCGGCATTAATATATTAAACATATCGGCGACGAAGTTATTCCATGCACGCAAAGCCGCGGGCAGAAATAGTGAACCGTGGATGTTCTTTCAATCATTAATCCTTTAATGTTTGGAACACCCAAACGCTAATGTTTGGGATATCTCTGACCACCCCATTTGGGACAAAGGTCGTGACTTTATGTATGTATGTATAACATAATATAGTTACTTTTCGTTGGAAATCCAATACCAAGTATCCGATTAGTTTGCCTTAATTTAAATAAGCCTTTAATTTACAAAGTCTGCGGTCAAACTGTTTAGAAACTATCTTCACGGATAGTAGTCGCATCTCTAATCTTTAAATAGTATAAAACAAAGCCACTGTTGTGTGCTTCGCGGATCTAAACTAGGCAACGGATTTTGATACGATTTTAACTATCATTTAGAGAATTTACCATTAAACTTTTAACTTTTGGTTGGCATATGTCTGACCACCCCATTTGGAATAAAGGCCCTGACGTTGTGAATGTATGTTAGAGAATTTCTTCTTCTAAAAGATTTATATGTACACATGTATATTTTGTTATAGAATTCTTCTTAGAAAAAGAATTATATGTATAACACATGTATATTTTGTCATAGAATAGATAGGCAGTTGTTGTATAGACAAGGTGGTGACGCCGCTCTTGATTACGACCAACTTTCCCCAAGGAACCATAGTCGAACCGGGTCGGGTGGCGATTCACACCATAAACGGTTCGCACCGCGGTATGAAACGACCCATTCAATTTTTGAAGAGCCCCTTTCGGACCGGTGGTGTGAATCGCCACCTGCAAATTTTGAATGGGTCGATTCGCACCACAAGGTAAACGACCTGTCGCTGCCTCGAAGGCTTATTCTGGACTCAAATAAAAAGGATCCCATTCGCATGAAAGAGAGAACTTTACTCATATGGTCGAACTCGGTCAAAAAGTTTTTGACTACCCATACAAAGTAAGTCATTCTGAAACGACTTTTAATATAGAAGTCCAACAATTTTCGGCTGATGACTCCACTCCTGATTACGAATAGACGTATTCAGTCGAAAATATTAAGCATTCATTTCAGAATGGTTTACTTTATTTGGGTAACGAAAATTTTTTATCCAATTTGGCTATGGTTCCTAGTGGAAAGGTGTTCATCATCATCATCATCAATCAGGAGTGGAGTCACCAGTAAACAGAAATTACGCTAATTAACTTTCACCCTGTATATTTATAGCTATGTTAATATATCGGGGACTTATAAAAAGAAAAGCAAAAGACAATGATATTAATATAGGAGAAAAGGTTTATGTTAACCGCCTCCGTGGCTCAATGTAAACAACATTGGGTTTACGATTCGGAGGTCGTGGGTTCGATCCCCAGCGGGGTACATGTTTAGTACTCGGTTTGATTGGTGGTAGGGCATTTTAAATGTCCGCCTGACTAGCTACCACCATCTTATCTAAATCTGCCGCCAAACAGCAATGTTAATAGCATTGTTGTGTTCCGGTTGTCAGAGATAAGATAGCAAGTCCTCCAAATGTGTTGGGGTTTCCGGGTCAGTACGCTTCCACGTTCGACCTCATCTTCACTTAACATCGAGTGTGATTGAGGTCAAGTACGAACCCGTCGTGCATAAAAAAGAATGTTAAAAACATGGTTAAAGAGAACAAATTGACGGCAAACTTTAACTCAACGCCACACACGGTGATTAGCACTAATGGTGGAGATATCAGCATAGGAAATGACGAGACAGGACAAAATTTGAGAAGAAATATAATACACCTAAAAAGGGTAGCAGGACAGTGAAAATTCACAATGGAAATGAAAATGAAGATGAAAGTTATTTGGAAATGAGAACTGAAGATGATCGATAGATTGGTTTTTATTTTATAGCAATCTGTGGAAACCAGTAATTCGTATTTCATTATTAGAATGCTTGTCATGATTTAATTGAACCAAGTGGATAATCCTAATAATCTATAACAGCTTTTAGGAGTTATAAACAAAGGGAATTTGATTGACCTACCTAGTAATCTTGTTGCGGACTGTACTCATGATTACAAACAGTCCCCAAAGCAACAACTTTTTAAATTAATTTTTAAATTATTTTTTATGAACAGGTTAGCACTTGACCTTCAAACATGACGTTAAGGGAAAATAAAGCCCACGATGGACTGGCTTACTTATGTCTAACGGTCATAATACAACTATGCTACAAACCTTGCGTGGGAAATTGGGAAATGAATTTTAAGTCGTTTCCTTGGAAAGTTTGTTTGTAATCATATCTTTTGGTATCAAGAACTAATTAAAAGTCAAACATGGCATTCTATATTTCCCGAACACCATTCAGAATTTCCTTCTTGTCACGAGACAGGGCGTGATATTGTTTCATTAGGAACGAGGAATTACTCCAAATACTGCGCGAAAACCCGACTCCGAGGGATTAGGTAAGAAACGTCCGGGAACAAAATTAAATGTTTGTAACCTACTTCAACTTGATGTGACTTTAAGTTACACGTTTCTAGTATTACAATATGCGAATCTAAGAAGTCCATTAACGAAATTAAGCTTCTACAATGGCGTGATCTGCATCGTTTTCGTGGGATTATTTAATATGGTTAAAAATTTTGAAACCCCAGAGCATTAAAATAAAACGGCTGAACCGATTTTGATAAAACACGTCTTAGAACCACCGCTAAAAATTTTTGTGTATGTTCGATGATATTACCGTTAGTTGTGAACCGTTGTGACGTAATTGTATTCTTTATTTAAAAGATACACCTTCTTAGTTGCCCCACAAAGGTGAAGATCTGATGATGCACTCCGGAGATAGAACACTGCCCCCGTAGCATGACATCGATTGTCGCGCGCAACTCGACGTGAGAGTGGGATAGTTGTACATTTCGTCCAAACGAAAAAGCAGGACAAATATTATCTCGTGCGACATAAACATCGCGCCTGCCATGCTACTAGTGCAGAACTCTACGAGTATTGACATCAGTTGTTTTGCCAATTTTTATACAGTTCAATTATTAATGTGTTTTTTCAGCAAAATAACAGTAGGTATGTAAATCCTGTGCTCGTTACAAAAGGTTTACGCTCGCAAAAAATCTGCGATTGTCAACCCCACTTATCCAGTATAGGGCGGGCCACAGGGTGCAACCAATTACAGGAAGTTGCGGCGGCGCCGGGGCAAGCGCCGCCGGCGACGAGCGGCGAGTGGTCGCCTTTCGGCGTCTTCAAAGATAACGCGGCACGTGTTTGTGTGTTGTGGCAAAGTACTTAGAGCGCGCGGTCATTAATGTCCAACTCACAAAATTTACATTAAATTAATTAAAAAAAAACAAGCAACTCACTTTAAAATGATATACGGTGAAGTGATAAAGATTGAAAAGGGTATGCTGAGTAAGTTTAGACATATATTTTTTAATTTTATTAAGGATAATATTAATAAACAGGTATACATTACATGTTACTTAAGAAAGTTGACAAATTATGAATGTGGGTAAATGTACACCCAACGACATTATCCATATGTGGAGAGGATGAATGAAAGAAGACTAACAAGATATACGAAGCGAATGTGGATGGTAGTGTTGGTAGGGGAAGACCACGGCGAACGTACCATGATCAAATCGGGGACGTCTTAAAGAAAGGTCACGTCGAGAGTACCCTAAACTGACGAGCTTGTATGAACAACTATGAGAGTGATTTTTTTCACTCGGTTAGAACTTGACCTCAATGACACCTGAAGGGCAATTCTCGTAATATCTCGTATTACAATTACAGTCAAAATTCAGTTCGGATCCAGTCTCGATCTCCTAAATGTCAACGACATTAAATATAAAGATTCGTAATGTAATTATATCGAAATGTGATCGAAAGTTGAACAAAGCTCTCACTATTAATTGTTCAGTATAAATTGCCCAGCTGAAGTGATATAAGTAGTTTTTTAACAAATGTGAAAGAGAATAAATGGAAGCAAGCGCATATTTGACGAACTGTCAATTTTTTTAATCTCGAACTTGATGTTAAAAGCTTTGTTCAACTTTCGATCACATTTCGATATAATCACATTACAAACCTTTATATTGTAGTACGAGAATGACGTATTTGGTATTTGGAGACCGAGACTAGATCCGAACTGAATTTTGACTGTAATTGTAATAAATGATATTACGAGAATTGCCCTTCTGATGTTAAGTGAAGATGAGGCGGAAGGTGGCAACGTATTGACCCGGAAACCCCATGTTATTAGGGGAACTGGCTATCTTATCTTTGACTACCAGAACACAACAATGCTATATATTAACATTGCTGCTTGGCGGCAGGTTTAGATATAGATTACTGGGATCGCGTGCTTCATCTTCGACCACATCGTCACTTTTCATCAGGTGGGATTGTGGTCAAACACGAATCCAGTCGATCATAAAAAAAAATAGATGGTAGTAGCTAGCCAGGCGGACATTTAAAATTCCTACCTCCAACCAAACCGAGTACTAAAGATGTACCCCACTGGGGATCGAACCCGCGACTTCCGATTCGTAATCCCTATGTTGTTAACATTTAATGTTCTGTATGTAATTACAATGAGGCAGTGAATGAAGCAAAAGAGTGTCAGGATTGTAGCAAGTGGAAGTGTGTGGTCTTTGCCTATATACCCCTGTAGAAAACAGGCGTGACTTTATGTACATATGTATGTATGTACCGTACCAGAGTAAGGTGGCTGCGCGACGCTAATGAAAGTGTAAACGCATGCATATACTGGAAGTGCAGTCGCGTACACTCTGTGTACCTTGATGTGTACTGTGGCCGTAAAGAATAAAAATAGATTTTTTTGTACAGTTTATCATTTTAGCAAAGCAAAGGGTTCTAAGTGTATAGAGCCAAATCTTTTTATCCATGAGGACGAAGTCGCGGGTGGGAAGCATATATAGGTAGGAACTTCAACCAAAGTACCCAATATATTATTTCCTGGTCGTTATTATCAAGTGTTATTTGACGTTATCCTCCACACGATTTCACGCAATTTCATTCTTCATGGAAGTCTTTTATCGCATTTATGGATATTCCGTCAATTTTACGGTGACTGTTATGGTGGAAGCGCATTTAAGTTATTGCTATGGCTTTTCATAAGACTTTCAGATATTTGAAATGATTAGACAATAATTCTTCTAACTGCAAATCATTTTACGACGTTACTTTGAAAATTGGAGTGCATATGTACTTATAACACAGTGGGAGCCAATGTAGTAAATCACCATTATCATACAAGCACAAGATGCCCACTGCTGGACATAGACTACAGATGGTGGTATGGCCGTAACCTACACCTGCTAAGAACTGAACCGCTTCCGTCGGTGGTGTATTTTTCACTACTCCTTGGTGGCAGCAACTACATCTCTATGGCCTGAAAATTAGCATTTCTGCTGAGTACCTTCCCGTGCATCACATATTTATAACTTTTAAATAGGAAATGTTACTGTAATTTGTGTGATGAAGAGTAGCTATACAACCAGCCATTATTTGTCCTCTACAATTATAGACACACAGGATAGGCAAGGGCTCCAAACTTCTTTAAAATCGTCAGAGCTTAAAAATGGTTTTCTGATAGAACATAGCCGACAGAGGAAAAAATATTCAAAATTTGACATTGCTTTGTCAACTCTGTTTTCACACATTTTTTATGATTTTTTTTATAATTTTATTTTAAAAATGCATTTGAAATTGTTTATATTTATATTATCCATTGCAGCTGTGAGCTGCACCTTTACCAGATTCTCAACTGTTATTTATCAAGATGGTGAGTGATCTATCGACAGGCTATTAGTTAACTTCTGTAGGTATACCTCTCTGGCGTGGCTGCGGACGATTACCGAGGGGTACCCGTGGCCACGCCGTTATCGTTGCGCGCGGAGGAACACCGGGGGGTATTTAGTGGGTAGGACCGCTCCCGTCTGGAGCTCACCGCTGTGAGTCCCACATATCCCAGCTGCTGACCCCCGTCAGCGGCGGGTCGAACGCGTAAATGCGTTTTCCCCACGTCAATAAAAAGAAAGGTACTTATACCTCTCCCATAGGCGCAATGTAGCCCCTCCTGAGCAGGTAATCTAAAAAGTAAAACGCCGAAGTATTTTATCGCCTAAGATGCATAGTATCTACTTGGCAAATCACCTAAGTCACACTAAGTCTTAGTAGCAAAATGCCTGAAATGCATTATGTACATATTATTATTATGTACTGTGACAGTTTTATGCTAATCACAGAGCAATGCCCTAAACTTAAATTTAATGACATACTAATGTAGTGTGTATATAACCATATTCTGTGTAGTTGACGTATGATGAAACTTGAAGTTTTAGAAGTTACGTTCTAGAGAACGTATGATAAATCTAATTGTCTGAATGCAAAGATAAGTATTTTGTTTTACTTATGGCACTAACGAGAGCGAGAGCGTCGGTGGCTCAGCGGTTAGACGTGGTCTCCCTATTTGGGTGGTCCGGGTTCGATTCCCAGGCAGGCCATGTACCAATGACTTTTACTCGTAACTCGTACTCTCGGAAACAGTTGACGTAGTTAATTGTTGACAAAATAATCTGTTGATCTAATGAACCATTGATATAACATTATTGATACAATAAATGGTTGACTTATTACACTGTTGACCTATTGGTGTTGATATAATGAAAGTTGATCTAAAGAATGTTGATTTTAGGTGCCAATCCCGGACAAAGAGAGACGCAGTAAACAGACATAATATTATACTTTAATATACAGTACCTAAACAGACACAATAATAAATTATTCCGAGACGTAAGCTTCCGATTTGCTTTGTAGAGGTAATGCAGTGCGACCAGCCGACTTGCGCGCCGCCGTGCGAAGGCGCCGGGCCGCCTCGCAAGTGTCCCTCCAACCACAGCGTCTGTTCCCATGGCTGCGCCTGTATCCGTTTCTGTGATGATCTCCAGAGCGTCGTCTGTTATATGACCAAGCACTGCGAACGGCGAAGGTTCATCAGCAAGCGTAGGCGAACCACTAAGAGTATGCGAGGACATTAGATCGAGAAAAGAGGTCGCTTTCCATTCATAGTCAGCTTCAAAATGGTAATAACCGCCAATATTGATCATACATTGTCTAAGAAAAATTAACCTTGCGTTTAAATGCTTACTTTTGACCAACTTTAGGGCTAATATTTAGTATTTTTATGCTAATTATTTAACACCTTTTGCCTCCTGAATATTATATTAATATACTTATATGTAGTATATTAATATCGTTATAAATTCAAGCGGTGTCCATATTGTATTGGGAATTTTAAATCGATTGTCATGATGGTGTACGAGTACGTCTATAAATTCTTTTTGTTTAAATAAATTTATCTACATTTTTTTTGTAGTTTTTCTGATAATCAAATACGCTTTATTGTTTAAATAAGCAAGATAGCAAATACTTGTATGGGTAATTTATTATGGTAATACACGCTGAAATGTTTTTCTTATTTACAAAACAAAGAAAACTAATAAAATACATTTTCGTAGCTATTTTCCATAGCTAGATGTGAAATATGAATTCTTTAGTGTCAATCAATGTCTTGCCATTTATAAAACGGCTATACGTAAATTAGGAAAGGGAAAGTAAAATCCAGAGTAATTGGAGAAAAGGCTAGATTTGGAATGGGAATTAAGCATACTGGCTCAGATAATATAGTTGGTAATTAGCAATTCAGGGTATTTAATTTAAAATACTTGTTCCTAATAATGTAAACTATTAATGTATAAATTTTTATTTCCTAGACCAGAGTGAGGTTAAAAACCGGTCAGGTATGTGTCGTGTCGCGCGCAGTGTAAGGTTCCGTACTTGCCCGTGATCATATTAGAACGACTTACAGGGGGCTTTTTGTAGTTTGATAAATAATTTTAAACGGAAAGTACATGGTGGGACACTCGACTCAACAAAAATTGGTACTTCAAAGTTTAATATTTCGCAAACGGATCCTAAATTGTAATTTTTGTTCAAGATCACCGCAAATATCGGACGACCAAGCCAACGACATCCCACACGATGGGGTACAAAAATTAAAAAAAATCGCCAATTTACCTGGCGAGGTATCCTAAAAAAATTCTTTTATCAACATTTTGTTTTACTATTTTGTCGGCATGATAAATATGTCCCATGCCAAATAGCAGCTTAATAACAAGAGTTTATGAGCTAAACCGCGGACAGACGGACATGGCGAAACTATTAGGTTTCCTTATTGACTACGTTACCTTAAAAACAATTGAACCGCCAAAAATTGACAAAACAACCGACTTCAGTAAGCCACTCTCTATCCACGGAGTGCATCGTCTTCTTAAGCCCAATTTATATGTGATCACTCTGGTGTTATACAACAAGAAACAATCATCAAAATCGGTTATCAATTGATAGAAATATTGGTGAACACACATTAAAAAATTCATATTGACCTCCTGGTTTTTTGGAGTCTGTTAAAAATGTATGTGCCGTTCATAACTATAAACATTGTGATTGAGGTCAAGTACCAACCCGTTGTGCATTAAAAAACAAACATAATTTCCAAGTCTAGTTTCCTTTGTTCCCCGTACTACCTGTAGTACCACCGGTTAAAAAATTTCCCGTAGAATGGTCGACCAACGAGCGATCTAATTTTTTTTATACCCGTTTGTACACTAACATTTCATAAATTTAGGACTTAGTAGTTTTTATATAGTAGGTATACACAACTTCATAGAAGTCGAAGTGAAACACTTGCAAATAAAAACAAATGAATGACGTAAAAACAAATGAATGACGTAAAACAAATGAAGGACTTAAAAAATGAATGGCGTAAAAACAAATGATTGTTTTATTATGGTAATGGAGAAGAGGCTTACACCCAGCTGTGAGTGGATGTGGGCTGAGATTGATTGATATATGGTACCTGTTTATTTCGTTTATGAAGCCGTTAAATCAATAGTAAAAATAGGTAACTGAATTCACACTTCGTGAATTATCTACAGCGAAAAGAAAAGCGAATAATACAAAGCTTTTTTAACACACCCAATATAAATGTTAATTTACTCTGGATTTAACCTTTGGAGATGATAAAAAGTGTGCAGAGCTGAGACCATTGTCTGGAAATACAACGGGAGGTGAATGGAATTTAAAGATAACAGTTATTTATGGATAGCCTCCATAAAACCTGCTTTGTTTATTTGATTTTCTTCTAGATTTGTGGTCGAAATCAATTTGAGAATTCGATTAGCTGCTGCTGGTTAAAACTCTGACGAAAAATGACGGCTTATATGCGTTTTACGATGTACTCGTATATATAATGCGCTTTCCGAATTGAGTGCAGGCTATCCTTAATGAAAATCGGTTAAGCCGCTTCGTAGTTATTTAGCTTTTATCACAGTTTTTTGGTGTATTTGGATGATATCATATCTTTCGGGGGTTTTCTAAATTTTTACTTTTCTATATGAAGATGAATCACCCATTCATTCCTCGGTTTTATGCACGTTCTGCACAGGGGGCTGAGTGGGGCACCTTTATTAAACAGAGGTTTGCTTGACCGTGCCCTGTTAGTGTACCCGTGATCAAACGCAATTGCGTCTTGGAAAAGCTATTGCTATAGGTACTTACATCGAGCATTTAAGTAGACCTATGTCACTCATCACGGCGGCCATTTTGACGACGTCACCAATCACTATTATAGATGTCAGACGAAAAGGTATCCCTGGGGTTTCTTCTTGCTTGGCATACAACACATATTTTAAGTATATGTAATGTGCCAAATTTGTACTGTGCCTGTTAGCTGGGTGTGAATTATTTTGGTGCAAATTATCGCAACTCTGACTAATATTGGGTCTTTACCTATGAAATTGGAGTTTTTTTTCTTCGTTAATCATATGTACCAATTCCTGCGATTTTCAAAGCTATATCTAAATTTGTTTTTTATTTGGAAAATGGAATATTATTTCAAGGCTTAACATGAAATATTTTTTAATTTCTGGGGTAAATCACACAATAAAAAAAATTGAACAGAGCTCTTTTCATGTGCTTCCCATAATCACTTCTTAGATTGAAACTTTTATAAAGATGTTACTTTTAAAATTTAGCGCTGTCTATACATAACTTAATGTTATCCGATTATACACACAAAGTATAGCTAAATTGGGATTTGCCGTTCCCAAAAAAAATCAAAAATGTTTGTATGGAGAAAACAGCCTTAATGACATTCTTCGTACAAAACGCCAATTTCATAGGTAAGGACTTAATAATATTATTATGTGGAAGGTGCTTTCTCTATGTGACGGGCGCTCGCTATCCTTTCTCAGGTGGACACATTCCCAACTGGACATTTCCACACCTACCTATTTATATGAACTAGCTAGGTATTCTGAACGATATTGTAAAACAAGAAATGCTTTTGACCGTTCTCTAGGCTCATAACCAACAGAGGGTTTAGAAACGGAGATCGAACAGTTCAATTCAGAGCATGGTGGCAATTATGTTTAATAATTATTGATAATTCGTGGCGAATATTTTTATCAATTCTTTTTAACCGAATGCCAAGGAAGGGTTATGTTTTTATGTATTCTGCTCAATCCCGTCGACATTTGTGAAGCGATTTCGATAGTTTTCTTGTTTGAAAGTTATAGGCGTGAATATACGTCAGATTATTGTCTGATCGAACTATGTGATGGTATTCACTCGATACATGTCCAATTCTTCCGTCAGACTTATTCTGAACTCAGTTGTTCTCGAGCTATTATCCCAAATGCCTGCATGCGGAACAGAAAGAAAAAATGGACGATGAATTACTGTTACTTAGTGCCTTAAGAATATTGCAAAAATATAATTGAAAACATTTTCTCATGTTGACGCGAAAGAAGAAATAACCGGTAATAAAATCGTAAACACCTCGGCGCAGTTTCCGACTCGGACTTCCGAGCCGACTATCGGATCGGACGTGTATTGAATGTTCCAACAAAATAATGTCAAAGTCAAAAAATATTTATTTCGTAGGATAAAGATTATCACTTGAAAACGTCACATTTTTTTTCTTAATATTAAAATTATTGACATTATTGCTCATTCGCAAAGCAGACTCCCCAGAGAAGAACGAGCAAGAAACTCAAGGGTTGCTCTTTTAAATAAGTTTGGGTTACAATTATATTATATTGTATAATTAGGCTGAATATCGCCGAGCGGTCTACGTCCATGCTTGCTTATCATCCAGATAGTCAGAAATTTTATAATAGCCTTTGGTAAATAATGTCTGTTTTATGATGGTTTTGAATTTATTTAAAAGTAAATTTTGAATGTCCACTGGAACCCTATTATAAAAGCGTATACATTGCCCCTTAAATGACTTAGTGACTTTGTGTAAACGGCTGGCATGAACAGCAAGTTTATTTTTATATCTGGTATTAACATTACGTATATCACTATTTTTCTTAAACGATTCTATATTTTTTCTTACATACATTAAGTTTTCGTAAATATATTGCGATGCTAATGTTAATATATGAATTTCTATTTATTCCTAAGAGACACAATGGCTCCAACGCCAAAGGTGTGAAGGAGGAAAGAAGTTCCCCCGCCCACCCCCGACAAATGGGAGCGTATTAGAGAAGGATTCTGACTTCTATTGTAGCTTAAAAACAATCATTATAAACTGGGAACGTCGGTGGCTCAGCGGTTAAGACGCGGTCCCCTAATTTAGGAGGTCCGTGTTCGATTCCCAGGCAGGCCAATGTACCAATGAGTTTTTAAATTTAATTTAATTACTTATGAGCATTTATCCGACTGCATTTACGGGCTGATGATGATGATGAAATAGTCATTTTATTCATTTATCCCCCTACACACAACTACGTATATCACTTATCAGTCTACACCAATACAAAAAATTAATAAGAATAGGAAAATAATATGGTGGCTTATAACGAAAACTATTATTATATTAATCAATCAATAAAATACGCTTTAAGGTTTAAATAAGGAAGGTACATTACATTATATACATATTATTATATTACATTATATTAGTGTCGTGTAAGGAATCCCGACGAAATTTATCAATCAATTTAGATTGTTATTTACCTTTGACAACGTACTTCATGTCTTGAGACTTCAAACTTTCGCTCTTATTAGCCATCATACACAAGTCTCTTTAAAACACCCGACAAGGAAGGTTAATTGAAATCATAAGTCTCGTTACGTGAGTAACACTAATGTGTGTAATATTACACTGAAACGTAATTACAATCAGTGATGAGTTTGTTTAAGGAAGAGTTTAGCTACCTACGTAATTTTGCTGATATTTATGTAAGATTGAAATGTTTGTGGGAACGTGCGTGAGGTTGATGAGATGTGGTTGCTTTGTAGTATTTGTGCCCATGTAATCTACATTAATTCAGCGCTAAGCTCGTATGCCATGTAGTCGCACGGTTGATAGCTACTGTGCCTGCATTTATTATTATTATTAAGAGCCCATAGTGTCCCACTGCTGGGCAAAGTCCTCCCTCATCTGTTTCCAGTCGTTTTTGTTCTTGGCGAGCACAAAACATCCCTTATTAAAAATGTCAAGCTCGTATTAGCTTCCACGATCGATTGGTGTAGTGGATAGTGACCCTATCAGCGAAACCAACAGTTCGAACCCCGCAAGGGGTAAATGTATGTGTGATGAATACAGACATTTATTCCCGAGTCTTGGATGTTTATATAAATATTTATGTATGTTTATCCGTTATCTAGTATCCATAGCACAAGCTTTGCTTAGTTTGGGATTAGATGATTGGTGTAAGTGTCCGAAATATTTATATATTTATTTATTTATTGTCAACTGCCTGCATTTAGATTGCATAATTTTTTTTCTTTCCTTAATTCACAAACCAGGATAGAATTTTATCACATCACTCGCTCGTACTATGTATTTCCTAATAAAAATATGTAAAATATAAATATGGGTGTCTTACTATCAAACACACGCACGCGCACACACTCACACACGCGCGCACATGCATACACACACATGCATGCACACACATGCACGCACACACACGCCACACGTTTCTCACAACAACATATCTCGTTTCTTTTATTGTTGTTCTTATCCCTCCACTCTGAAATTAAAATACGTATTATTATTTAGGGGTATCTACTGTAAAGACGATGGAGTCAATCGCTCCAGGGACTAGCCATAGGGGTTCTCCTCGTAAAATTGAAACTATCTTTTATTCGAGTATTTTCATTATTTTGCTACATTGTTCCTTTAACATTTATTACATTCCTTGTTTCACTTCCTCGAACTTGACATTCCTTGTTGAACCTTTTATAATTCTATTTAAATCATGATCCTCGTCCACAAACCACCATTGGGATAGAGGTCGTGACGTTATGTAAGTATGCTCTGCAGCGTCGCAGTCAAAAAAATTCGACAAATATCAGACTTAAATACTGCTACATTAGTATATTTCAGTTATTTCCACAGCTTGATGTCTTACGGTATCTTGCTGTGGCGAAACGCCGCGGATATAAATACAATCTTTATTTTACAAAAAACGAGCCGTTCGCGCAATATCAATTGAGACCTGCAGTGTCACTTAGAGATAGGTTTAAAGTGTATAACATTCTAACCTTTTCGTCACAGTACATTTTTGAAAATCTAATGGATGTCAAAAAAAATATAACATCATTTAGGAAAAATAGTGATAAACATGATGTCAATACAAGAAATAAAGATAAACTTGCAGGTCACATGCCTCCGCAAAGTCAGTAATTCATTCAAAGGGTTATGTATACGCTTTTTCAATAAGGTTCCAGTTGATATACAAAATCTTCCTCTCAATAAATAAAGATACTATAAAACAGAAACTTATTAACAAAGCATATTATAAAATATCAGACTATTTAGATGATAATCATCCCTGGACATATTCAGATTGTTCGCATGGCAGGCTATTTCACAATTAATATTGAAAAATAAAAACCTGTTTGTAATATAAAAATGTTTATGTAAAATCAAAGCCTGATTTTAAAAGAGCAACCCTTCGAGTTAGTTGCTTGTTCTTCTCAGGGGAAAATAGCATTTTGAACAAGCAGTAGCTTAAAAAATTTAAAATTTACTATGTAAAATTGACTATTTTAAGTGTACTCTGTGTATCTACAAAATAAAGCATTTTTGACTTTGACTATGTTGTTGTGGCATCGACCTTTCAATCTAGTAATTCCAACTGAAAAGTAGATTTCGAAGCCACTGCCGTTTTATTTGGGTTTACTTTTTTACGGCTATTTCGATGTTTGGACTTGGCTTTTGTACGTTTTTATTGCTATTTGTTATTACTCTTCCGTACTCTTATTGTGGTGACCGATTTCTATTGGGGATTTATTTTGTTGCACATTTCTCTAAGAAAGAATTCTAGATATTCTAATAATCATTTTAAAAGTCGTTTAATTTTTGATTTATTTAAACACCGGCGAACAAAGAAGGGTGTTACAAGTTTAAAGCTTATGTATGTCTCTTTGTCTGTCTGTGGCATTGTAGGGCCAAAACAGCTGTAGCTTTTTCGATGTCTGGATGTGTGTGTGTGTGTGTGTGTGTGTGTGTGTGTGTGTGTGTGTGTGTGTGTGTGTGTGTGTGGGTGCGTGCGTGCGTGCGAGCGTGCGTGCGTGCGTGCGTTTGTGCGTGCGTGTGCGTGCGTGCGTGCGTGCGTGCGTACGTGCGTGCGTGCGTGCGTGTGTGCACTGATATTTCTTTTTGTCTTCGCTGGTTATGTATGAGTCAGAGTCAGATTTTGAGATTTTATTATTTTGTTTTATTGGTCCATGGTAGTACCTTTTAGTTAAAAATTCTCTTTTTGCAACAAAACAATACATAGGTAGCTTTACTTAACGAATCCTAACAAACCTCTGTGGCAATGAAACTGGAAATTTCCGGTTTTACGAGTACATCAGCATATAAATTTTCATTGAATAGCCACCGAGGAACATTAAAGTTGAAAGCTCTTTTGTTGGTTTCATGATACCAAATGTAGCGTTTATTTTTGTTCGCAATCATTAGGTTTGACCTCTGATGCCTTGTGAACTTAATGCCTCTCAATATCTTATCGCAATGATAGATGATAAAGCGGTTGGGCGGTATAGGTACTTAGGCAAAATGGGTCTATGAATAATTATTTAAGTATTTAAAAACTACCCGAAAGCATATTATGTATTTGGCCGGCGTCATGTTGGACTTGAAATTGGCATTGGCCTCATTGGCCTCTTGTAAAAAATGATGTCTCAATCTGTTTACTATATTGTTATGTCTGTGTGTATAACCGGTCAATAATCTTGAGAGGGTTTGATACTATCAATATCTAAAGAGGTTCTGATATCATTTTGAAAATCTATTTTAGTTGCCTATTAAGAATGTAAAGTTCGCTTTCGTAATTCATTATTTCAATAGAAATTCCTACGTCGAAACTAATAACGTGTAAGGAAAAAATCTATTGCTTGGAAACTAGTTTCGTAGAAAGTAGATTATTTCTTCTACCGCAATTGGTTACGAACCTCCCGGTTTCGTACGCGGCCGAAGGGTTTTTCCTAGGACACTCTAGGGATCAAGACGAATCGAACGACACCTCGCATTTCAAAATCAGTCGAGCCGTTTACAAGAGGTTACATAGAAATCTACATACATACATACCGGATGAGTTGCCTGCCGGAGACTGATATGCGACTGGAGGGATTCTAGGGTTCCAACTTTTTATTAATTAATTTAATTTAATAATGTAATTATGTACAATAGGCTACATGCGCGACCGTCAAATGCCACAACATTTTATTATATTTTATTACCTAATATGCCCTATTTTTTCCTTACGGTAGAAAAACTCATCCAGTATAGGTACTCGAAAAACATTACCCTCCTTTTTGGGGCTGTCGGGTAATAAGAATAATATAATAAATAAATAAATATTTCGGACACTTACACCAATCACCTAGTCCCAAATTAAGCAAAGCTTGTACTATGGATACTAGATAACGGATAAACATACATAAATATTTATATAAACATCCATGACTCAGGAATAAATGTTCATATTCATCACACAAACATTTACCCGTCGCGGGATTCGAACCCGCAACCGTTGGTTTCGCTGACAGGGTCACTATCCACTACACCAATCGGTCGTCAATAAGAAAACTTTATTTGTTCCATTTAGCGACACATCATACATTACTAATAATTGATCAGCCCCCGTAGCATGATAGGCGCGATAAATGTTGTCCTGCTTATTCGCTTGGATGAAATATACTCACAACTATTCCACTCTCGCACCTACGTCGCGCGCGACAAATGAAGTCATGCTGCGCAGGTATTGGTAGCTAGTCAAGCGGCCATTTAATAATGCGCTACTACCAAATCGAGTACGTAAAATTACCAGTGTGAGCCGGTACCCACATGTAAACGGTAGAAATGTAAATGTAGTGAGACTAGCATAGGGTTACCAGATCTTAAAAGGAGGCTTGTGTATATAAATAAATAAATATTTCGGACACTTACACTAACCATCTAGTCCCAAATTAAGCAAAGTTCATACTATGGATACTAGATAACGGATAAACATACATAAATATTTTATAAACATCCATGACTCGGGAATAAATGTTCATATTCATCACACAATCATCCTCTTTTTTTTTATGCACAACGGGTTCGTACTTGACCCCAATCACACCTGATGTTAAGTGAAGATGAAGTCGAAGGTGGAAGCGTACTGACCCGGAAACCCAACACATTTGGGGGACTGGCTATCTTATCTCTGACAACCGGAACACAACAATGCTATTAACATTTCTGCTTGGCGGCAGATTTAGATAAGATGGTGGTAGCTAGCCAGGCGGACATTTAAAATGCCCTACCACCAACCAAACAGAGTACTTAAACATGTACCCCGCTGGGGATCGAACCCGCGACCTCCGAGTCGTAAACCCAATGTTGTTTACATTGAGCCACGGAGGCGGTTAACATCCTCGCGGTATTTGAACCCGCATCCGTTGGCTTCGCTGACATGGTCACTATCCACTACACCAATCGGTCGTCAATAGGTGTAACAAATAGGAGATATACAATAAAACCCGCTTTCTTTTCTAATTTACTTTATTTTAATCATATTCAGCCCGGCCTTCTTAATTTTTTAACAAAAGAGGATGGAAATCTGCTCATTATATATTTTTTTAAATTGTACTGTGTATCAATGATTTTACTAACTTCACGCTGACTCTGATCCTTTCCACTGATCCATTACGCAATGTCGTCATTTGAGAAGGCGCACGCATAGTATTATCAGCAAACATTAAATACTTAAAGCGAAAGGAGAACACCAAATAGGTAAGGGGCGACATATCAAACTTTAAAATATAATCTGGCAACCCTAGACTAGCATGTTCCATAGTCTCTCTACCTACTTTGAGATGAGATAGTAGCCTGCTGTCACGTTCATGCTCTATGTCAATAAGAGAGAAGCAAAGCTTCTATCTCCGGTCGTTAGATAGCTAGCTCCGCTACCAGGAACTGTTACAGTCATCGTATGGTATTCATACAGGACTGTTCTACATAATTAATTGTAGCATGATACCTAATCACGCAATATCCGAAATGACCCTCTTGTCTGGATTATTATTTTAGAGAAATGCGGAACAAGCAGCATACCTAGAGCCTGCGCCTGTATGTGTGACCCATTTATATGCTAGAATAATACTACAATTAAAGCAGTCTATCATCGATATTGGGTGTGTACTTTTCGGTTCTTCAGTTCCATTCTATTTATTCATTCATTATATTGGTCTCATATTACTGTCTCTAATGTTATTAATTACATATAAGGTCTAACAAAATTAACCCGACAAACTTTGGCAATTGCACGTAGGTACATGACAATAAAACAATATATTCATTAAAAAAACTAGCCTTCAAAATTTTGTTTCCGAGTAAAAGAATTAAATGTAAGTGCAAATGAAAATACAAATTAACAGACTTACTTCATTTCGATTGTACCTTATTTTATTAATGAGAAAAAATAGGCAACGTTCATATGGAAGACGCCAAAGGGGGTGGCGGGGCACAGGCCGCACCAATCACAGCAAGTCGCGGCGCCGGGGCAAGCGCCGGCAGCGAGCGGCATGTTTTTATTTTCGTAATAGGTACATCATGTAAGTTTAATAATATAAATAATAATTTTGTTACACTATTATGTATTGCAAAATATTTTAAACAGACTGTTCTTTAAAGTAGGCTTTCAGGAAAAATAAACATTATTATTCTTATCACCACCACTATCATTAATCATTTGCAATAGCGTTGTATGACTAATTATGGAACCGACTGTACGAGTATCTACTTTGCTGAACATTGAACGTTTTGTAAAATACGTTTGTCCTTTCATTACTTAATTATTATTATCTTTTACTAGTTTATCCTCGTCACTCACAATTAACTACATTCAAAGTTCCGAATATAAGTTACAAGCCCATGTTTGGACAATCAAATTTTCAAAATCAATCAAAAAACCGATTTGATTTAAGTAGCCATATTGTATTATCAAATAAAACTATTTTCAAATCTATTCAGTCTTTTAGACGCTATAATGCCACTGATAGACATAATTATAGGCCTCAAACATATTAACCCTTCTTTGTGCATCGACACTTAAAATATAGTACTACAGACAACTTCTTGAAAGGTTTCCATTTCTGATTGTTAATTCAGTTATATAGTCGTTTGTAAAAGATACGAAATAGGCAAGTTTGGGACTTCATTTCGGATTCTGTCTGGCGGCGAAAGGAGATCGTAATGTCACCGTCTTATCGAATAATCTAGGCACGTATCGAGATATTTTGAAACTGTTATTGATCCATATCCTTTCGATACACTTTGTAATTTTAGAGCCAATGGAAATCTAAATCTATCATGGACAGGTTAAATTATTCATAAAAACCTCGATCTTTTAGAATTGATTCCATAGTTGATTCCTATTAATCCTACCATCGACATTTAATTGCACCCGTATGTAGTTAACATACCGAACATTCGCACCAAGCGGTTCGACTCTTCATCAGCCAAGGCACGGAATTCCCTGCCTTCAGTCTTTGCTGAATCCTACAACATTGGGGTCTGTTGAATACTGAGATCGCTTGCTTCGTCTTCGTCCACATTGTCACTTTCCATCAGACGAAATTGTGGTCAAAAAAAGAAATGGTAAAATTTGTCATACTGAAGGACAATAGATGTCATATGATGACCATGTCATTTTGCGTAGGCGGTGGTAATTAAGACTTACTCTTTCGTCGATTAAGAAAGAAAGAAAGAAAGAAACTGATTAGGTATATTTCGGAATAACTAAAATCTCTATTTACACAGCCCAAATAATGTTTTAATATTGATTTCAAGATTATTTACAAACCGATAAATTAAGTAATACAAAGTGTAATAATTTCCGTGTTGCTATGTTAAAGTCAACATGCTTTATTTTATAGGTACACAGGGTACACTTAAAATAGATTTTTTTTAGCTACAGCTTGTTTAAAGGCAGATTTTCTCTGAGAAGAACAAGCAAGAAACTCGAGGGGTTCTCTTTTAAAAACAGATTTTATATTACAAAAAGGTTTTTATTTCATGATGAAAGGAAGATTTTGTATATCAACAGGGACCTTATTGAAAAAGCGTACACGTAACCCTTTGAATGAATTACTGACTTTGCGGAGGCGACTTTTGTGACCTGCAAGTTTTTCCTTATTTCTTGTATAAACATCGGTTATATCACTATATTTCTTCAATGATGCAATATCATTTTTATAAACAACGCACCGAGCACAATAAAAGTCCAGTGGACAAATTCTTCGCTTGTGCGGGGTGCCTAATACTAGCAGCCTCCCATATGAATCGTCCCTCTCCATTCTCACGGTTATCGTGCTTTTTCTATAATAACAGTTTTATGTGGGGTAGACTGAATCTCACGGTTATGCAAACTTTGTCCTTGGTTGGTTTAATGAAGCATAGAAATAAGTAGGTAATATATAGCAAAGTAACTTTGAAACATACTCCATTTATTTATATAAAAAGATACAACATATTTATACATCGATATTTACATGGCTCCTAGGCAGACCTAATTTTGCTAATAGGAATTAATATAGTATATAATATAAGGCAATAGGTAGGTGAAACTGCGGTTACCTAATTAAACGGTTGTCAATATCGTATGCCCGTTGTTAATCTCACGACGACAACTATAATTAACGGAATAGATCTAGCGCGCTAGCTAATATGAGGACATAGTTTTAGTTGCAAGTGATTGTACCTTAAGTATACAACCAGTAGCATACTTTAGCTAAGTAACTTTTGATTTGAAATACTTTAACATATTCACATTGTATAACCAAAGCTCTATAAAGGTAAACTTCACAGGACAACTTGTTAAAGTCTCGCAGCGTACCGCTTTCTCGTAGCAAAGTATTCACTTCTTCAGGCATTATGAAAAGTTGGAGGTTCGAAAATTAATTTTGATGGGAGTCATTCATTCGTCCACGTATGTGTTTGTCAGTAGAATTGGTGACGAATCATCAATTTAACTTACTCTAAAATAAAACAGTCAAGTGCGTGTCGGACCCTACATAATAGGGTTCCATAGTCAATATAACATTATTACTTAAAAATGTCGCTATATTCCGTTACGTATACAATAATGTCATGATAATAATAATTAAAATACAGTGGTCTTTACCTACTATATAACATATATTTTATGCACAATCTGCATCTGGAGCACGTATTTATATGTCAAGTATTCTCAATTTAACGTAAACTTTCTGTTTTATTTAACCTCACAGTAGGTGTATAAAGTGGAGTATGCTCCTTGTGGATAAAAGTGTCTTAGCCTTGGGCAGACTTGAATCCTTTGCTTCATCAGAATTCTTACATGAACTACAGAATCCTTCATTTCGCTCAGAATTCTATATGCTGCCCGTGACACATGCACACACTGCTTTATGCTCTTGGTGCAGATTTTTATTTCATAACTATGTGGTTCTATAAGCATATAGTCAGTCTGTGTGTAAAACAATTGTCATACAGACATACGGAAGAACATGATGGAATTCTAAGGGTTCTTAGATTGACTATGAAACCCTAAAAATATTGACCTACTGCCATAATGAGTCCGGCTGATATAACAATCACACTAAGCATTAAAAATTTTAACAAAAGTAGTCACCAGACCTCCACACATCAAGCTTGTGCGAGACTAAGCACTTTTTTTTACATACAGTCACCCCACGCGCCACGCTCAATGTATGGAGCTCTTTAACAAAGAAACAGTCACAAATTGTCCTTTAGTTTCACGCGGCGAGACATCAGGTGGGCTCAGGGGGCTGCTGGTCTTGCTCCTTGCTCTGAGGACTGCCTCCAGGTTCCGTCGCGTCTCCGCTGTTGCCACTGTACAGCGCCACTGATGTTAATGGTACCTGTGGGTTAAGACATTTTATTGGAAATGTGGGAAGACCCTTACGCCCCACTTCTGCAGTGAATCAGTCTCCTCTTAAGGCGAGTGCAAGCAGCATATCATAGACTAGTAATTGGTTAGCAGCGTCATTGTGCTACGGGGGCGTGCGGCCAAATGTAGCCAAATGGTTCACCATTCGCGACCATATCACATCAACTATGCAAATCTTAAAGACAAATCTGTATTTGTCTTTCTAGTCTAGTCTGTACTAATCGTATACTATAAATATCATCAAAAGGGTCGAAAGCTCCAAATTTCTAAAATATATGTTTCATGTCATAAATGGTGACCCCTTTCATCTGCAGTCTAAAATGGTAGAAATTGACTCAAGCAAGGGGCGGTTAATTTTAATATAAATTCAATTTCGCCGTCTTCATATTTCTTGTCCTATTTAAATTCAGCGACGATTAGTTGAAGTAAATTAAATTTTGGAGGCGAGATTCACAAACACGTGCAAGATTAGGCGTATACGAGTTCATACGTGACTTGAACGGTATAAATTGAGTTAATGTTTGGAAGTTATGTTTATTGTACATGTAGGTACGTTTTATTTGCTATGACGACAACGATGACAATATAGAACTTAGAGCTGTGTTACTTAGAACTGTAGAACCACAGTTATGATGAATATTTCACACATGTTCCATAGATAGCGTATGAATGGGTGTCTGATTACTGGAACCTTAGACGAAGAATTGGACATACGGGAAGATTGACAACGCTGTTTCGAAGTCAGATAAAGTCCTTACATGTGGATCACGTTATGTAAATGAACTAAAGATTGCTTCAAATTATAGATTAAAATGCAGCTTGAACTGTTGATGCGGTGTTCAATTGCCTAGCATTGAACAGTACAGCGTCGAACTTGCAACTTGACTTGTGAATATCACCACACACGTACCATAGACATAATAGTAAATTGATGAGTGTCTGACGGTAGAGTAGGTGACAGCGATGCGTCTAACTCATATCAATTTGCAACCTGAACTCATGATATCAATCTGCAACTTGATGTGTGGATGATATTTATTTATTTTCGGCAAACTAGCAGTCGATACATTACATTATAATATAAAGTAGAACAAATAGTCATTGCATAGACAAAATAGTATCTACAGTTATCACGCAATAGACACAGAAGTGATGCTTGATATCAAGCTGCAGATCATTGTGTGGATTATGTCACGTACGTAGCAAACCATACAGCTGCACATTTGTGGGTGTTCAGCAGTAGGTATAATTCTGGATATCCGACTGCAGGATAGGTGAATATGTGAATAATGATGCCACTCACATACAATATACACAGCAGTACAAGAGTGTTACAGACTTCCTTGAAGATGACAGAGCAATAACAAATTGTCCGACCAAGTTGGAATTAAATTGTGGATAACATAATATTTAGTCTCTGCGCCCCCCGTGGAGGGCGCGCTAGCCGCCCTCCGGGAACGGGCCTCCCCTTGTTAGAGGGGAGGCAGGACGGTGGGGGGGACCTGAAGCCGCTACCGCGTTCCCAGGTCCTCTCTACTGCCGAGGAAGGTCGCCGCGGGGGAGTCCCACATAACCGATTCGCCGTCCCCCAGGCGAGCGGTACGCGTAATGCGTTTTCCCCCGTCAAAAAAAAAAAAACGTAGTGTGCAGATGTCAAACTACCGCGAGCGGGTGACAGCACTACATAAAAAGTAATCAATTATTAATCAACTTGTAGCATGAATCTCGATGAATGACGTAACGCACGTACCATAGATACAGCAGTACATGTGTGGGTGTCTGACTGCCGGGGAGGTGACAGCGCTGCGTCGAATCTCAGGTCTAGTTGAAACGTGAACACTGCTGCTGCTAGCGTCGTGATGGACACTGCAAGTTGAGCTCCTGCTACCCCAATGCAGGTTGTACTGCTACACCTGCAGCGAATGAAAAAAAAATACACAAGGGGTTAGCACATTACCTCAATCACACCTGATGTTAAGTGAAGATAAAGGCCTAAGGTGGAAGCGTACTGCCCCCGAAACTTCTTATTTGGGGGAATGGCTATCTTATCTCTGACAACCGGAACACAATAATGCTATTAATATTGCTGTTTGGCGGCAGACTTAGATAAGACTAAGGTGGCATTTAAAATGTCCAACCACCAACCAAACCGAGTACTAAACATGTAATCCCCAGATCAACCACGGGGCTGCGTCAGTACGCAGCCCCGTGGTTGATCTGGGGATTACATGTTTAGTACTCGGTTTGGTTGGTGGTTGGACTACTGCAATGCTATGGATACTGATCCATAGCCCTCCCAGGTGATCCACGGGTCTGCGTCAGTATCCATAGTCCACCCAGGTGTACCAAGGGTCAGAACAAGTGCCCCTAGTCCACCCAGGTGAACTTGTCAGGTGGATCCCGGGCCGGGAAGGATCAAATCCGCGACTATTTACATTAAGCCATGGAGGCTGTGAAATCTCGACTTTGACCTTAACCTTGAGCAAGAACAGGACCAATCTACAAGACTCTTGCAGGCCTTTATTTTAATGTTGTATATTGAAGATATGAAAGTTAATGTTTCGGGTGGTTTTTTACTGTGGCTACTGACGGACCGCCTAATGTGATTATTTTTTATGACGAAAAGGAGATACTACCTATATTAACAACAGTAAGGCAGACATTAAAAAATAAATGGTGCAATTTGTTCGAGGTTCTTATGGCGCATTAAATTGTACCCTACACCACCGCATTAATGGCAGGCAGCGTCTCAACTGGGCCATATCTTTGAGATAACTTAAAATTTATCATATGTCCTAACAACAAATCGAGATTATAATATAATGTCAAAATTGTCACCAAATAGACCAATAAGCTCTTGGCATACATTTTGTGCAGGGTTTCAACAACAAGCAGCAGATATAAAGGCGGTTATATGTAATCTACTCTGAGTCCAGTAAGGATACATTTTCAACTTCCTGTAAAGACCGTGATTTTTTGTACATGGATAGAGTACCTGTCAATGATAGAATAAAAATATTTTCTAACAAATCGGTAGTTTGCTTTAGATATAGTATAGGTATTTAGTAACAAAACATAGACTATTAAATGAATTTCATTGCGTCGGAGAATATACGTAGAACTTCTGCCACTATTTTCAAAGAAATCGATCAATAAGTTCTTTATATTTATGAAAAATTTCACAGAGAGCAAATATCACGGCTCAATAAATTATTTTTAGAAAATATAGAGTAGCCCTTGATAACTTTTTTACAAAATTGTTTTAGGAGATCTTAGCATCTAAGAATAAAGCAATAAAGTTAACAGTGGTCGCTTTTATAACGTAGGTTTTATAACTAAATACCTACCTATGGTGTACCTAGAGCAACTTACAGAATGATTAGAAGACATTTTTATTCTATTACAGGTACTCTATCCTTCTACAAAAAATTCAAGAACTTTAAGATTATAGAAAATTACACGATGAAATTACGTATTTTTACTGCACTATCTATATCCGGGGTAGGTTAGAGTTGGATGTACTGCGCGGTCGTATATAAGGTCTAACAAAATTAACAACAAACTTTGGCAATTGCACGTACATGACAATAAAATAATATATTCATTAAAAAAATTAGCCTTAAAAATTATGTTTCCGAGTAAAAAAATTAAATGTAAGTGCAAATGAAAATGCATATTAACAGACTTACTTCATTTCGATTGTACCTGGTTTTATCAATGAGAAAAAACAGGCAACATTCCATTGATATGGAAGACGCCAAAGGGGGTGGCGGGTGGCGGGGCACAGGGCGCAACCAATCACAGCAAGTCGCGGCGGCGCCGGGGCAAGCGCCGGAGGCGAGCGGCGAGTGGTTGCCTTGTGTGTTGTGGCAAAATACTTAGAGCGCGCGGCCATTAAGGTCCAAGTCACAAAAATGTTACATTTCTAAATTTTATTTTTTGAATAAAATCTGTTACCTATAATAATGTTTTATTTTTTATTTTTTTCGTAATAGGATCTACCATCCTATATATACACTCTGCAACGTTTGTCTGGTTAATTTTGTTAGACCTTATAGCATCGTTCTGCGAGCATAGCGAAAGGTCTCCCGGCTCACACGCCTGCTAGTTATTTAATATTATAAAATAACTAATTAACAACATATCCTCGACTTCAAACAAAATTATCCTTTGTTCTTCTCAATATTTTATGTGTTTTTTTTATACCAACCGCCTTTTTGCCTCCCAGTATAACAGGTGTATATTTATGCTTTTATTTTAAGTTGTGCTACTTGCTATAATATATCGTACTTCCTTCATACTGTGGCAAAAATAACTCTTACATAAAATATAAATGAGTGTCGGCGATGTTAGCATTAAGGAGACACGACGCTCATAAATTAGAGAGGGATATTAAGATAGAACGAACTTTATTTACTACATTACGTACGTACATCATCATAATCGGCCTAGGCGTAAAATTATTGGGGTTGAAGGAGAGCACTTCAAGTGATAAGGCTGCTGATATTGCCCATTAAGGTTGAAGATATTCAAGCATGGAGTTGTTGAACACCACAAATGATTTAGAAGTCTGAACTTCCTTTGTAAATAAATATTTAATGATCTTTATTTTTTGACAGAAATTATCACCTGAAATCGTCGCAACTTTTAACTATGCCTTTCATTAACAACGCTGTAATCTCTAGTTAAGAATCAGTAAGAAACACGAGTGTTGCTCTTTTTTAGAAGTTGCAAGTGGAAATCAATAGTCTCTGCCTACCCCAACGGGAAACAGACATGAGCAAATATATATGTATGTAAGAATTTATCAACAATTTAACAAACTTAAAACACATACATACGACCGATTGGTGTAGTCTGTTAGCGAAACCAACGGTTGCGGGTTCGCGTGATGAACACGAACATTTATTTTCGAGTATTGGATGTTTATATAAATATTTATATATGTTTCAGTGGGACAGGGCGGGTCACGTGGGCCTCATGCCGTGAGAGTTGTGGGCAAATGCGTCCACTATTTGGACTCCTACAACCGCCAGACGCAAACGTGGCAGACCGCGAAAACGGTGGAGAGACGAGCTTGACAGTTTTAATAAGGGATGGTTTGTGCTCGCCAAGAATAGAAACGACTGGAAACAGATGAGGGAGGCCTTTGCCCAGCAGTGGGACACTATGGGCTCTTAATAATAATAATAATGTTTATCCGTTGTCACTAGACAACTGGATGATGGACTAGACAAGATGGATACTAATCTGTAGTACAAGCTTTGCTTAGTTTGGGACTAGATAATTGGTGTAAGTGTCCTAAATATTTATTATTTATTATTCATGTGTTATTAAATTTAAACAAATAAAAGAAAAAATGTTTATTCTCAAACAGTAATTTTATAGTACCCTTTTACACTTTGTCTCTGAATTATGATAACTTTGAACTTATTTAAGTAATTTTTGTATATCTTCCCGAATTTTATTGTAAAAGCATATACATTTCTGAGATCATGATATTGGAGAGCTACTGGTATCTCTTATGGCAGTATTAATTTAACCTTTTTAAAGTGTAACAAGTAATTATGCCATATTCAGTAAAAACGATGAAGTCCTATGTATTTGGATATCTCACCCGATATTCATCAGAGAACGCAAGCAGAAGACAAGCATAGCCACGTGGCCAGCCACTGCGGTAGCCCACAACGTTGTGAGAGGCACGGCAGCACACGGCGAGGGTCCGAGAGCTCTCCACGGCACTCCCCAACTAGTTGATGACCTGGACCTGGCGGACACCCACCCGCCAAAGCCACGGCTGTAGTATACTGATGTAGCTGTTGAAGATACTTCCGAATTTATTTCATGTTCATCATCATTTTGAGGGAGATTGGTAGCTGCTGCAATATGCTCGTCTGATACCAGTTTGACAGTGACTAAAACCTAGCTAAAAGAAAAATCTTATACAATCGTATTCAAACTACAAAATGTTTTCGAGGCAAAATAAATTATATTATTTAAATTTATTAGAAATAATAATTTATCCATCAGTCAGTATGTCCAAGCTGCTACCGCTACGAAGAAGTGGCCTAGGAAATCCACATGTTCATTGTTTTGTTTTATCATTGTTGTATTCTGGGTATTGTTTCAGACTAACTAAATAAATACTAGAATTTAAAGGAGACACTAAACCTCATGTGGGAGCTATTGGTGTATGACTAATTTTCTACCACCTTATGATGATGGAAAGAACTATTCGAAGTTGCTCTGAGATACAATATCCGGAACGAGATGATCCAATAGAGAACCAGAGTCGTCGATATAGCTCTGAAAGTTAGTACACTGAAGTGGCAATTGAATCTACATATAACGCAGAACTGACAATCGCTGGAGCAAGTGGTACTGCGACTAGACAAACAGTGTGGAATACCCCCAGCTAGATGGAGCGACGACATTCGTCAGGTGATTGGAAGCGACTGGATGAGTAAATCCGAAGACCAGGATCTGTGGCGTAACTTGGGAGAAGACAGTGGACTATCATGTGCTAAGTATGATGATTAGACTCCATATCCATATGATGAGTAGACTTAGTAAAGTTAGTAAGTCATTCAGAGGTCAATGTGTGCGCTTCTACAACAAGGTTCACATGGATATACAGAATCTTCCGCTTAAAAAATTTAAACTTATAATAAAACAAAAATTATGTAAAAAGGGATATTACAAAATTTCAGACTACATTAATGATAGTACTCCATGGGATTAAACGGCTCCTCTACACGATATATAAAAACTGTTGTAACCTTTCTAGATTGTAAATGACTGATTGAAAAGAGACAAACCCTCTGAGTTTCTCTCTAGCTCTTCTCAGTAGTGGTCGCGTTCCGAGCAAGATGGTAGTTTAAAAAACAAATGACGTTCATAAGTGCAAATTGTATTGCCTACATGAATAAATGATTTTCATTTCATTTCCATATCACAACATATCAAAAAACTTATGATACATGAACTTTACCTGCAGCAAGCACTGTAACCGCTCCTGCTGGTACACCCAGACCCAATAGAGGCTTGTGTTTCTCTTCCAGCCAACCCACAGCTCCCACTACCATCCCACCGATACCGCAAACGATCTGGATAAACAGAAAAACATTAATGCTCATGTAACTTAGTATTAGTTTGAGACCAACAGATAAACTCAAGTGAAACAATGACTTCGGTTGAAGCAAACATGGAGATATGATGAAAAGATTGGATAAGGAAAATTTTACTGTTGATTGGTAATGAATGCCTTCAACACCAACGGTTGTGGGTGTGGTCGAACTTCCACTAGGAATAAACGTTTGTATGAGGATTATATACGAATATTTGTGGATGTTTATTCGATCTCTGGTCTAAGGGAGAATTTTATAAGCACCTGTTTCTGCCGGTTTTGTGGAGTGTGGGGAGCAATAATAGCATTATACTGGGTTTGACCACCCAGAACTTAGACGTTTTCTTCTTCTTTCGTCCTGCTATTGGCATTACGCCTATTCGGGCGACATTTCTGCCGATGTCAAGGTAATTAATAACTTCAATAAATTATCGTTATTGTCATTAATCTTCTTAACGTGGTATAAAAGATTTTGGTCTTCAATTACAGCTTTCCTTCACTTGTATACAGGGCGTCCCAAAGTTATGGGACATGAAGGGGAAGTACCTTAAATATTGTAGATAGTGAATTTTGCTCAAAGAAGACTTTATGTTATTTTTAAAAGTTAGTAATTCTGCATTCATAGATTTTCTAAAAATTACTTGCTTCGGCTGGGAATCGAACCGACTTAAATGTGAAAAAAAAAACACCCTACTTTTATGATGCCAATCGAAAGAATAGCTAAAAAATAATAACTCTGCCTAAGTAACATAGTATTTTAAAAGAAAGGAACAACATAAAATGATTGAGTCAAATTTCAAGAAAGTTATTTATTGCCGACGACGTTCGAAAAGTAGCGATATTATCATTCCAAAGATAGCATTGATTATTCGTAAATAAGTACCCACTTCATAAAATAGGTACTAACATAGTTTTCCTTATTATAAGTGCACGTGTAGATGAAATGATAAAACTTGTATTTCAATACGTCCTCTGTAAGCTAGACAGAAGGCAAATTAAAAACAAAAATAAATAATTTATAATTTGAAAATGGAACAGTTTATGACAGCGTTTGTTTGAATGCATACTTTTTAAGATATTTTAAAAAGAAGTGATATTTTTAAATGTTGTTCTTAAATTTGAAAATGGAACAGTATGTGCGAGCGTTTGTTTTTCGGATATTGATCTGTTTAGTCTCAATTCACTTACACAAGTGTTATTGTGTTAATTTATTGCGAACATGGCATATCAAGTAAGTTTTGATCTAATGGAAGCATATTTTTTGAACGATAAAGATATCTCTAGAAGTTTGCGGTGGTATGGCGTAAAATATCCTGATAGACAAATACCGTCTCGTAAAGTTTTGAAAAGGCTTGTGAACAATTTGAAAACTCTGGGACGTTTCGATAAACGCCCAAGAGAACCACAGCAAGAAAACCATACGATCAACGACGAAGAACTTGGTATTTTAATTTACTTTTCGGCTTTTCCGAAAGCATCGGTGAGAGAAGGAGAACATGAAATTGGAGTTTCAAAAAGTAAAATACACCGTGTATTAAAAAAACACGGTTTTAAGAGTTATGTTGAAGGACGATTGGTTCAAAAATTACTTCCGGGCGATACAGAAAGGAGAAAAAATTTCTGTCTTGATATCCAGGCACGATTGCTCGAAGATCCAAATTTTTTGGATAATATTATTTGGACAGACGAATCTAACTTTAGCAATAACGGTATGTATAACCGCAACAATAATCGTATTTGGTCTAAAGAAAATCCCCTACGAGTGACTGAAACTAATAACCAAGTGCGTTTTTCACTCAACTGTTGGTGCGGACTTTTAAAAAACCGGGTTTTCTTAATCCATTTTTACCAAGGAACCTTGAACACAGAAAAGTATTTAGGAATACTTCAAATTTTAAGGGATAAGATAAGAAACCATTCCGCGGCGGAGCAAGAAAACTTAATTTTCCAACAAGATGGAGCTCCGGCTCATAATAGTCGGAGAGCAGCAGATTTTCTAAATGAATGTTTTCCTACATGGATTGGTACAAATGGACCGATTAGATGGCCGGCCAGATCCCCGGACCTCACACCATTAGATTTCTTCTTTTGGGGATACGTGAAAGATATGCTATACAAAAAGCGATACGAGAACGTAGGCGAGTTGCAAACAGAATTGTGCCATATCACATCGAGTGTTCACCATAAAATGATTAGAAAATCAACAGGCAGCGGGCTCATTAAAAGATTGGCGATTTGCGTAAGACAAGAGGGATCACATTTTGAGCATTTAATTAATTAATTTACAAAAAAATACCTACTTAATTGACTACGGCAGTTTCATGTATGTTTTTTATTTGATTAAAATGATTAATTTCACGT
The DNA here is from genome assembly GCA_949316235.1 of Oegoconia quadripuncta. Taxonomy (NCBI): domain Eukaryota; kingdom Metazoa; phylum Arthropoda; class Insecta; order Lepidoptera; family Autostichidae; genus Oegoconia; species Oegoconia quadripuncta. Next base: position 17,600,654 of record OX438754.1, on the reverse strand, counting down.
TGTTCCTTTCTTTTAAAATACTATGTTACTTAGGCAGAGTTATTATTTTTTAGCTATTCTTTCGATTGGCATCATAAAAGTAGGGTGTTTTTTTTTTCACATTTGAGTCGGTTCGATTCCCAGCCGAAGCAAATAATTTTTAGAAAATCTATGAATGCAGAATTACTAACTTTTAAAAATAACATAAAGTCTTCTTTGAGCAAAATTCACTATCTACGATATTTAAGGTACTTCCCCTTCATGTCCCATAACTTTGGGACGCCCTGTATACAAACACTGACATTTCTTGCACAATATTTTGCTTTATTTAAACACCAAAACTCAAATACTACAGATTACAGTAAATATAAAGTAAATGCAACTTAACTCACCAAATGCGCAGCAAAAAGCCTTACCTATTTTGACAGAGTAATGCCATAATGTCAGTCCGTATTTCTTCGTGATTGGTCCAAAAGCGGAAGTGGCCCTAACTTAAATTGTTATAAATAAATAAAACCTACTTTACCTGCAGTACTCTAACCCTGAGCGCAATTGCAAACGGGTATATTTGCAAGCCACCCGCTAGTGGGGAATCCCCATCGTCTCCTTTTGACGCTCCGCTCACCGCACTACATACTGACTGCTTGCGCGACCACATAGCAATTTTCGCTTGGAGCACTGTAAGTATGTAATAAATCATTAATTTTTTCCAGACAATAAGGTCCATCTTTGTTAGTACAGTCACGTATAACTATGTTAATAAACAGTGGTAGACATTGAAAATTTAAAATGACAATTATAAATTCAAATGTCAATTGAATTAAAAAAAACGACTTCAAAAAACCCGGAAAAAATAATTTAATTAAACTACTGCAATAATAATAACTGAAAAGTATAAAATAATAAACCAAAGCAGAATGTTGTTTATAGATAGATGTACACTATTATATATAATGAGAATACAATACAAGTTATATGCTATACAATAATAGTTAGGTATAATAATGAAATTAAAAATATATACAATAGGTACTTTTTGAAGTCGGTGCCTGCCTAGCCTATAAAATACACAATCAACAAAACAGTAAAAATACTCCCCGAATACAGGACCTCCTCCTTTTTTGAAGTCGGTTAACAAGGGAATTTTCATACAATTTAAATATTCAATTAATGAAGTTATTACTGTTTACTTTCATTCGATTGTGTATTTTATAGGCTATGCAGGCACCGACTTCAAAAAGTACCTATTGTATATATTTTTAATTTCATTATTATACCTAACTATTATTGTATAGCATATAACTTGTATTGTATTCTCATTATATATAATAGTGTACATCTATCTATAAAGAACATTCTGCTTTGGTTTATTATTTTATACTTTTCAGTTATTATTATTGCAGTAGTTTAATTAAATTATTTTTTCCGGGTTTTTTGAAGTCGTTTTTTTTTAAATCCTTTTTATTTAATTCTTTTTAGTGTCTGGTCAGACATTACAAAATAATAAAATATATTAATTGACCAATATGGGCAGGCCTATGAAAGGTGCTGCTCGTTTAAATAACTGTCGGTCAAAAGAAACCGAAACTGAGAGGGTACTACGGCTTAAAAAAAATGCCTCACGGAACGTAATTTCGCGTTCCCAGGAGACGCCCGAAGCTTGCCGAGTACGTCTAGTAGCTATGAAAGATTACGTTAAATCACGTATTCGTCGGGAAACTCCCGAACGGAACGAGCATAAACTCGGTCTTATACACGACCGGCTTGCCGAGGAGTCCGCTGAGCAGCGTGAGCACAGGCACGGCCTTATAATCATGTAAATCGGACTAATCGATGTACATACATAAAGATTACAGAACCTCCTCCTTTTTTGAAGTTGGTTAAAAAAAGTTTTTAGTATTTATCCGTGGTTGCTAATCTCCATGATAATTTTTGTGCGATGGCGAACCTTCTCGCTCTTACAGGTTAGGTGGGCACTTGGGGTGTACCAGCTCGACTTGATGATCTTCGATTTGTCATATTTATTGTTGATAATCACACCGACGTAAATTGGCTTAAAAATCTCGGACTAATCGATGTACATACATAAAGAATACAGAACCTCCTCCTTTTTTGAAGTCGGTTAAAAAAAGTTATTAGTATTTATCCGTGGTTGCTAATCTCCCTGATAATTTTTGTGCGATTGCGAACCTTCTCGCTCCTACAGGTTAGATGGGCAGTTCGGGTGTACCAGCTCGACCTGATCATCTTCGATTTGTCATATTTATTGCTGACAATCACACCGACCTTCTCTACACTTTTTCCATACAAACCCAAACTGTATCTACTTAGTTTCCCTGTGTAAAAACTACAAAATCGTCTAAATGTGTAATGCCATTCTGATGTTTACCATGATTACACAAAAACTACTGGACCGATTGCGCTGAAATTACAATGGGACCAACTCGACGGTATCCCATTTCATTTACAAAAAGAACCATGTGAATCAACCGCCAAATCTCGGAGATATCGGTGTACATACATAAAAAAAAAAAAAAAAAAAAATACGCGCCGAATACAGAACCTCCTCCTTTTTTGAAGTCGTTTAAAAATTAAAACAATCGATATAAAACAAGCATAATCACTTCATATTGTATACAGGGTGAATTTAAATACGTGGTCCCTTTAACTGGTGACGTCACTCTTGATTACAAACAACTTTCCCCAAGGAACCACATTCGATATCGATCAAAAAATTTTCGATTATCGATACAAAGTAAACCATTCTGAAACCACCTTTAGTATGGAAGTCTAACAATTTGGAGCTGGTGACTCCACTCCTGATTACAAACAACTTTCCACTAAGACCATAGCCGAATTCAGCCGAAAATTGTTGGAAATTCCATACTAAAGGTGGTTACTATAATTCAGATTACTAGACATTACTTTTCTTTCCATTTTGTCTAAAGTAGATACTAACCGCCTCCGTGGCTCAATGTAAACAACATTGGGTTTACGATTCGGAGGTCGCGGGTTCGATCCCCAGCAGGGTACATGTTTAAGTACTCGGTTTGGTAGGTGGTAGGGCATTTTAAATGTCTGCCTCGCTAGCTACCACCATCTTATTTAAATCTGCCGCCAAGCGGCGATGTTAATAACATTGTTGTGTTCCGGTTGTCAGAGATAAGATAGCCAGTCGCCCAAATGTGTTGGGGTTTCCGGGTCAGTACGCTTCCCTCATCTTCACTTAACATCAGGTGTGATTGAGGTCAAGAAGTTGTGCAATACCCTTCAGTAATATGCGTGCGAATGTGTGTGCGAAAGTATGAAAAAATGTTCCAAGCCTCAAAATTTTTCTGAGGTCACAGTTGTTTCTATAAGTAGTATAAGATTGACCCTTATGGCCGGTGTTCCAGAAGTAATTTATATCACCCTCGTTGGATAATTCAATTTTATAATAAAAAAAGAACGGTGACCTAAGAGCGCTTTAAAAGCTCATCTGGGTCGAATATTGTTAGAACTAAAGTGCCATTATCCGTGTTAAAATTTCTCTACTTTTAAAAGCGTCGCGGAATTGTAGAGTGTCCGACCATCCGGAATAGGTTTTAGGGTTCTGTTGATAACTAATATAATATAGGTGGTGACAAACCCCTTCCAAATGTCTTGATATCTTTGCCTATCAGTTTTTTTTTATTATTATTAGTGTTTAACATTGAATAGGTTACATACATCGTTTTAATTAAACAATGTCCCATAAAATCCTCTGCACAGTTTCTCTGTGGGACACGAGCGTCACAAAAAGCATGCATTAGACCAATATAAAGTGCTCCCTAACCAATCTCGTCGTAAGCACATTCATTCCAATTTGGTTAATGGGTCAATGTTCAATGGGCTGAATCTTATTATTCACTCCAAATAAATAAACCGTAGAAGCCAGGGCGCAAAGTTCTTAAGAGACTAATCCTAACTTTTTTACAAATATAGAAATATAAAATGACAATATATTCTCAGAAATCAGAAATTGCATCAGGGAACGCACCGAGGAGGACGAGGGAGCGAACCTAGCTTCCGGTCACTTGACTGTCTCGGATATAGAGCAGAGACACCAAACGTGGAATGAGGCATAATTTGAATTGTAATCCATAATTTTCATAGATAGTGATAGTACAGTGCGGCAGTGATGACTCATTCACGAGGGGTTATATTTTTTTGCAACTGGTTATAGGAATATAATACAAATGTCAAGTATTCCGTGCTAGGCTATTGGCTTCTTGCTGGTTCGGGAACAGTGGCGTGCACAGTTTTGTCACAGGATAGGTAGAATTATAAAATTTGCTATTAAATGAGAAAAATGCAACTACAAAATAATAATAATAAATAAATATTTCGGACATTTAGTCTAACACCAATCATCTAGTCCCAAACTAAGCAAAGCTTGTAATATGAACGGATAAATATTTATGTAAACATCCATGACTCGGAAATAAATGTTCGTATTCATCACAAACATTTACCCCTAGCGGGATTCGAACCTGCAACCGTTGGTTTCGCTGACAGGGTCACTAACCACTACACCAACCGGTCGTCACTTACTATAGTCAATAATAACTTATTCTTATAAGGATAAGTTATTATTTTGTAGTTGCTATAACAATCTTCGCTTCTGTTCTCATCAGTATGAATCATCTGTCTGGACGATGCATTTCGAGGAAAGCTCACAACCACTGCATAAATCTGAACTATAAGTATTGCATTTTGATACATTGATAGTACAGGATTACTAATTTTTGGACAAAAAACGTTTCTGAAAGTATCACATGCCAAAGTATGTTTCCCAAATTTTCATTTGGCAAAACATCTTTTCGCAATTTTACAGTTTTGCATTAAAAACCTTGGACAAATAATTTACAGGTAAGAACTTCTATAATAAGTATATTGTTATTATACAAATCAATTCCGGCGCTTCGCCGGCCGCTCTGCCCCGGCACGCTCGCTTCGCTCGCTCGGCTCGCGCTCTGTGGGGGTCACAGTTCTAACATAACCTAACCCAATTTTCTAGCAGTTCTAATCTAGCCTACGTAACGTTATTTTAGGAATATATTTTTTTACAAAATAAAGCATTTGCTTAATGTGTATTTGACTTAATAAAACTTGAGCAAGTCAAAAGTTGCCAAATTAATATTTGACCAAGTGATTAAAATGCGAAATATAAATTTGCTAAAGACTCTTTTGGGAAATGCAACTAGTGCGATAAGTTCTTTGGGAAGTAAAATTTGACGAAAAATATTTTGTCAAACGGATGGATACCGATAGTACAGTCTGATAAGATATTCGTATTGTGATTCTTGGTGGACCATTTTCTAGTGTAGGCAGTGCCTTTCTGCCTGTATGAAGGGCACGCTGCCCTTCGGGACAATGCGTTTTGCCAGCTTAGGAATTCTGATTTTGCTCGTTAAAGATATAGTTTTACGGATAAATACTGCAGAACAAATTCGCAAGCGTGCCAAAGATAAGCTGCCAATCACATGCACTTTATCTCTATTTGAAATCACCCCAACAAGCGCATAATGAAAAATTTCGAGGGTTTGCCTTATCTAAATCAATGTAACTAAACTAGAATCTAGTATAGCCGAAACAAAACGCTTATCACGCGTCCCGTCAATACAAAAATCGCACCGAGGATTACATATAAGTAGTTACAAATTATTATAAACCAGCGATGATATTTAAACGTGGTACTGCAGTGTGAATAATAATTATATAATTGGTTTTAAAAAAGGCCACGAATATTTTTCCATGCTTTATGAATTTTCTGAATTTCACTGATTATTTTTTATTCGAAGCATAGAAATTATAAGCTAAGGCGGCTTGAAATTATTGATCATGTAAACCTAGTTCTAACCTAGTGTAGAGATCAGAGTTCTATTCAATGTATTATCTATAATAGCCAAGCTTAATTTTAGGTTACTCAAATATTAAAATTGTATTTATTCGTAAACAATAATTATAATTATACAATATAAATATAAAAAAAAATCACAAATAAAAAACTAGCCCCAAGTCTCTGATTGGTCGAACGGTACCCAGAAGGCTGGCCGCGTTGCTTCGCTGTAAGCAAGGCTGATTCTTTGACCAAAGTATTGGCCAGCCCTCCGATCGTGGGATGCATCAACCAGACGCTCAGATATCTCCCTAAAAAGTGTAATTATATTGTAATTTAAACAAATGATTTGTATTTCTATAGCATGTCGTAGGCAGATGGTTAAATTAGCCATTTCATTGAATGCCTAAGCGGATCGTATGTATGGCTGACATTTCCTGCATTATTGAAAACTGCACTGCCCAGAGGAGTGCCTCAATGCTTGGGGCTTCAAAGCAACACATAACTTAACCAACTCGCTCTGTACAACACATAGGTACATACTTAATGTCATAACCTTTATCCCAAAAGGTGGTCAGAGATAACCCAAACATAGAGTCAAAAATGCTTTATTATGTAGGTAAACAGCGTAATCTTAAAAAAAGTCAGATTTTACATATCTTGGGCTTCGCTTATTCAAAAGGCTATTTGCCGTAGAAAAATAAGCAAGAAACTCCCTGGTTGCTCTTTTAAAAACAGATTGATACATTTCAAATAGGTTTTTTTATGTTTCATAATTATTTGTAAAATAGCCTGGCATCGGACGAGCTGGTTATGTCCAGGGATGATTATGATCTAAGTAGTCTGATATTGTATCATTTGATTATTCCAAACATTAAACATTTCATGCTTGAAGCAAATCAAATCAAATCGAAAATGCTTTATTTTGTAGGTACACAGGGTACACTTAAAATAGTCAGATTTAACATTTTTAAAACTACTGCTTGTTCAAAAGGCAATTTTCCCTAGAGAAGAACAAGCAAGAAACTCGAGAGGTTGCTCTTAAAAAAAATAGGTTTTTATATTACAACATTTTTAATTGTTTTTTTTTTTATTTTATTATAATATTTCATTATTAATTGTGAAACGCAAGCAACATCCACGGTTCACCTTTTTAAATATACATATGTTTTCTGTAACATCGGAAATGTCTGCCATACATGACGATCCTCCTAGACATTCAGTTAACTACTTAATTTTATCGTCTGCCTACGATATATACATATGTTTATATTAAAGCTCTCCACTTTATTACCTTTCTTATGAAAATGAGTCCCGTAATCTTTGATCCCGTAATTGAAAAACCTCCACGTCATAAACAGAGCGTCGGATGTTTTTCAATTTTAACTTGGACTAGAAAAGTTCGGACTTCGAGTTTTTTAATCTACCAATAAACACGTGGCTTTTGTAGTCACTTCGGCAGCTAAATAGAGGATTCCGGATTGGACACCCGCTCAGTTATAATTAATTGGAATTAGGAGGTGACCCAGAAATCTACAATGCTGTATGGTGTAGTGATTAGAAACGTTGACTGCTATACCAAGGAGGAAATAATGTTATTTTTCCTTCTTTAAACCACTTTTTCTTCTTTTTAAATAAATTTGGGGTCAAAGGTAGCGTAAAGTCTTTTCTCAGGACCCGCTTACTTTCAGTAGGCGACGTTGTACCGCTGTTGATCCTGGCTACAGAAGTTGCAGTGGGAGGGTGTGGAGGTGGGTCATGATGCTATACCAAATGGTCACCGGTTCGAATCCCGGCAGAGCATAATGTTTGTATGATGCATCCGGACCCTTGTACCCGAGTCTTTGTATGGATGTTTTCGCATTATAGTATGTATTTGTGTAGTACCTATATCAACCATTTGGTTTCCATAATTAAAAACTTAGTTGCTTAGTGTGAAAATAGATGGCGCTGTATTTATGTTCAAGGATATTACATTATTAACTATAATATACTTACATATATATACACTCGCAAAACATTACCCTCGTTCCTGAGGCAGTAGGATGAAAAAATCAAAAACAAGATGTATGTAGTATGTAGCTAGGGTCTAGCAATTTGTACATTTCGAGTTTTGATGTTGTGTTAAAAGTCAATAATCGTGTTACTTACAAGTGAAGGGAAAACGTAGATAAGTGTATGTATGGGCGATAGCTCTATCCTTCTGCTAAATATGTGCGTCCGGGCTCGTCCCACACAGTACCTACTGACGAAAATAAAACCAAAGCATGCTTGAAGTAACAGAGTCCCGCTTCGGTCTGCCTCGCTTGAGTACCACATGTTCAAGTTCAACGTCATGAGCCGCGGTCCTTGATTTAGATATTTTAGGTACACAATCGAGGCAATACTGACACGAGAGCTCTTCTTTAATTTAAAGGTATTATATTTCATAAAACACAAGCCGCGAACAGACTGTTGAGATTTTGTGTTCCCACACCACCAAAATCTTCCGAATAAGACGCTGTCTTCTTACGGGAAATGGAAATATGAATAATTTAATAATTGGAGTTAATATTCCTCTCAACACTGTCAGAAATGTCGCGTGAATAGGGTGACGATTGCCAATAGTAGGAAGAAAGAAGATCTCATTTATTTCTCGCTCCGGATTTAAAAGTAATTTACATTACACATCACAATTTATGAGATAAATTCAAATAATTTCCTAATTAGATTTCCTGTCTGACCACCATTTATATAAGACTAGCTTTCTGCTCGCTGCTTGCCCTACATGGAATAATTTTATCGCGGAAATGTCTAATTTGTTTATCCCTTGGGAACTACCTACTCACTAGGGTATGTTCTACCTATATTTTTTTTATGCACGACGGGTTTGTACTTGACCTCAATCACGCCACGTGAAGATGAGGTCAAAGGTGGAAGCGTACTGACCCGGAAACCTCAACACATTTGGGGGACTGGCGATCATATCTCTGACAAGCGGAACACAACAATGCTATTAACATTGCTGCTTGGCGGCAGATTTACATAAGATGGTGGTAGCTAGCCAGGCCGATATTTAAAATGCCCTACCACCATCCAAACCGAGTACTTAAACATGTACCCCGCTGGGGATCGAACCCGCGACCTTCGAATCGTAAACCCAATGTTGTTTACATTGAGCCACGGAGGCGGAGGCGGAGCACAAATTTCATCCAAATCTGTTCATCCGTTTCTCCGTAATTGAGCAACAAACAAACATAGAACCATCCAAACTTTTGCATTTATAATATTAGATAGAATTTCCTTGATCTGTGGAAGACAGTAGCAAGTGAACAGTACAAGAAACCTATATTACGTAATATTTATTTGCCCCTTGTTTAATCATAACATTACTCTTCTAACAATTTTGTAACTACAATTATGACACCTTTGATTTAAAAAAATAAACCCTTTGAAATCCAAGGAAATAAATAATTTAGACCCGTTTGCATCTTGATTAATCGCATTTTTAACAATAACAGTTGGATATTAAGGACTCAGTAAAGCCATTGTTAACGAACGGCGAGGGCAGGGAAAATTAAAACCGAATGCCTGACAAGACGACACCTTTGATCCATTTTCCACGGTTGAAGTGATCCAATTTAACTGACCCTAATGTCATAATGAGCTTTTTCCTGTTGGGGTCTGCGAAAAGGTAAGTAAAATGATAACCTGTCCGCGGGAAAGGAAATAAAATGGATTTGATATATGAAACATTTTTTGTCTCGCTTAGGTTAATGTTCTGTGGAAGTTGAGCAATCTTCTTTAGCAGGACGAAGTAGAAAATGAATTGTGATTCTATTATTGCCATGGACTTATATTATTGCATGTACAATACAGTTTTTATATAGGTAATAGGTACGAATAGTGTCATGTATTAAATTTCTATTAAGGAATTATTTCAATCTGAAATATGGAAGTTGTGTGTTCTGTTCTACTCTGAAGACTTTATAGTCTTCAGAGTAGAACAGAACTTCATTATTGAAATAAAATAAACTGTAAGAAATAAAAGCCCATAGTCTCACCAAAACTTTATGTTTCACAACAGAACACAACAATGCTAATTCGTGCTTGCTGGCACAAATAGATAAGAGCCATGCAGTTATATAAAAAATAGCTTGTAACTACCAAATAAAGGTCAAGGGACATGGTTGTCATGATGGCCAATTTAACTTTTTTCGAACCGCCGCTCACCAAACTTATACCAATAAATAGAGAATATAATTATAAATAGAAAGCATATCTGGATTAAATGTCGTAAGTTGCGTACTATCTGAGATAATTGAATCTGAAAACTGTATTTTTACAAACTTACTACGTATGGTTCAAAATTTGCAGGTCAAATTAGAACCATTTCCTGTTTACCTAAGGAGCAAAAAATTTGTAGACTCATTCAGTTTCTAATGACATTACATTTATATGATAGAGACGAACTAATGCTGAAGCCAGGGTCTTCTCACGAGGGGAACTCCTTAACGGTTAATAGAACGATATTAAATTTTGCATTAATGGGTAGTTTTGATAGAACATGATTTTCGCGATGACCTGATGCTACTGCCATCATTGTTTTCCCAAGAGGAATCTCCTCAACGGTTAAAGCATAGATGCGAAAGTTTGCATACACGGTTAGATTAGAATACTATGTGATAATCACGATGGAGTATTAAAAGCTTGTTTCTAAAAGATTTCAATGTAGTTTCGTTATGTGTTTGATGGTGTGGTGTGTATGTTCAAGCTATACATAGAATGAATACTTAGTAGTACTAACGTATTGACGACCGATTGGTGTAGTAGATAGTGACCCTGTCAGCGAAACCAACGGTTGCGGGTTCAAATCCCGCGACGGGTAAATGTTTGTGTGATGAATATGAAAGTGAGTGAACATTTAATCCTGAGTCACGGATGTTTATATAATATTTATGTATGTTTATCCATTATCTAGTATGCATAGTACAAGCTTTGTTTAGTTTGGGACTAGATGATTGGTGTAAGTGTCCGAAATATTTATTTCTTATTATATTTACAGAAGACTTATTTCCTAACAGAAGCACATATTTCTATTTGTAGAATTTAGCATAAGTTTGGTCAGTAGCAGCAAAAAAAAAACAAAAATAATAAAATGACGGACGGTTTGTATGCCAAGCTCTATACTAAAATATCCCGTGACCTTTCATATATATCTTTTTATGCAAGATGGTTTTGCGGAACCCCGGTCACATCTGATGTTAAGTGAAGTTGAGTCCGGAGGTGGAAGTGCGCTCACGCGGTATCCCCTACTTATTATAGGTTGAAATTAAACAAAATTGATGTCAAACTTTCCCTAAGATCAACTTAAAGAAAACTTTGTTCTGGAATAAGAACTAGGCAATCAATATCGATTCTGTAGCGCACGTCTAAAATTAAAGCGAAGTTGGTCTTAGCACAGAATATTAATTGCCTACAGAGTGGGGCAATGGCTATTTTTGTAGTTTAAGTTATAGTAGCTGAAATTACAGTAATTATCTAAATCCGCCGCCAAACAGCAATGTTAATAGCATTGTTGTGTTCCGGTTGTCAGAGATAAGATAGCCAGTCCCCCAAATAAGATGGGGTTTCCGGGTCAGTACGTTACCACCTTCGGCCTCATCTTCACTTAACATCAGGTGTGATTGAGGTCAAGCGCTAACCTGTGGTGAATAAAAACAAAATAACTACGGCATGTTAGTGTAAAAAGATAAATAATTTGATAAAATATGACGGTGGGGTCAATTAGGAAGAATCACGTGGCTAAAAACAATAGCAAGCGCGACATAGAGTACATGAATTTAGTTCTACATTAAAAATTACATTAAAAAAGTTCTACTTTTAAAAACTCCATTACGATTATAATATGTTATTCCTGGTCTAACCTTGTATGCAAAATTTCGTATCCGTGCTATTAACCGTTGAGGAGATCCCACTTGGCGAGACAATCCTGGCTGTAGCGTCAGGTCATCGCGAAAATCATGTATAACTATCCAAAGTGAATGCAAAACATATTAAATACTCGTACGTAAAGATGCGTAAGATACATCTGAAGCAATCTATGAAAGTTTCTGTATTTTGTAAATAAATACTTATTATAAATGAAAACATCCATAACTCGGCTACACATGTCCGTATTCATCACACAAGATCCAGCGGTGTTCGAAGCCGCAACCTTTTGGTATAGTGGCCAGTGTTGCTAACCACTACACCAAACAGGTCGTCGCAGTATACACAGTAGTTACACAGTAAGGATGTGTAAGGTTTATCATGATGATACATAGTCGGGTAGATATTTTGCAAACTCTACGGCCATCGCTGGCCTGAGCCCTTGTAATTTTATTTTTATCACTCATGCTTCAAATACCTACCGAACAATTATTTATGTTACATTACATTTAGTATTGGTTACTCACACTAAAGTATTTTAAAAGGATTTGTTATTTATATCAACATCTACAAGTGTTTATTGCCCGTTACTCATCTATTACAAACTGTTCTTATTATTGGGCTATTGGGGGAGCATTTAATCAATCAGTCGGGTATTTTCCATTCGAAATACGAGAACATACGTATAAATAAACTGAAACAAAACAGTGTGGTTACACTTCAAGTAGTGAGATTATCCATATTTTGTTTAAGTATTAGGCCCTTACCTATGAAATTGGCGTTTTGTATGAAGAATTTCATTAAGACTGTTTTCTCCATACAAACATTTTTGATTTTTTTTTGGGAACGGCAAATCCAAATTTAGCAAAACTTTGTGTGTAAGTTAAGTATAGGCAGCGTTAATTTTTAAAAGTAACCGCTTCATAAAAGTTTCAGCGAATCTAAGAAATGATTATGGGAAGCACATGAAAAGAGCTCTGTTCATATTTTTATTATTATGGGATTTAGCCCAGAAATTTAAAAATATTTCATGAGAAACCTTGAAATAATATTCCATTTTCCAAATAAAAAAACAAATTTAGATATAGCTTTCAAAATCGCAGGAATTGGTACATATGATTAACGAAAAAAAAAACTCCAATTTCATAGGTAAATACCCAATATTATTTATTTTTGTCTGTGCAATTTTAAAACGCAACCTTAATAAATCCAAAATTCAAATACAAAAAACTTTATTTTCAAATTACAGTCGTACATTAATCATAGGTTGAAAACAGCCACTTGAGAGAATTTATACAAAGTTTAAAGTTCAAAATTTGGATCAGCGTACCACTGGTCAGTTTTCTTACTCAAATTTTTGTTTTGTAGGTGTACAGGGTACACTTAAAATCCTCAGATTTTACATTTTTTAAGCTACTGCTTGTTCAAGAGGAATTCCCCTGGGAAGAACAAGAAAGATCGCGAGAGATTGCTCTTTTTAAAAACAGTCTTTATATTACAAAAAGAGACAATTACATTTCGTTATTTATTGTGAAATAGCCTGGCATGCGAACGAGCTGAAGTCCATGGTTGATTATTTATTTTATTTCGTTCAGGACAACTAACAGCTACACAATACTGTTATGTTTTATAATCTTATATGTAGACAATGGAGGTCATTGTGTAACCAACTCCGCTATCCACGACAATTTATCATGCAAATAGCCTCATATTTTATAATATGCTTTCATAATAAGTACATTATTCGTCAAATTATTAATGGTGCAGGTGAATGGTGCATATGGTACAACGCGATTTCACACCGATTCACTTACTTATTAGACAATTACGCTAGGTTGACAATTTCGTTCGAAAATGAATGAACGGATTCCAATTAAAAGTACACATATTCTTTCTAGCTAGATAGTTAATAAAGGACGTTTTCAACAAAAAATATTTAAACTAAATTATAGCTATTTTCATTTCTCTGAAGCATTCTAAAATTAAATCATATGTTTTTTAAATATTTCAAACACACGTATCCGGCTTAAAGTTTCATTACAATCGGTTTAAACATTTAGAAGATTTTAAATTTGATTGAAATGCTGCATCTAAAGTTTTTTAACCGCTCAAAGCATGGCCCCACCTTTCTGTTACACGCAGCATAATACGAGTAAATAGGTGTCGATCGATGGTATTTTCCGAGAAAAACATCGAAATGAGTTGGGGGCGTGTCAAGGGGAAGACAATTTATTTTTGTTATTACTCTTTTTCATTAGCGAGGAGTCGGTTTCACCAAAATTACCGTTTCGTTTAAATTCTGCACGAGACCTCTCTGATCTATTATCTCGTTGTTACTACGCAGGTTCAATTAACGAGACTTTCGTTTGCTTATTCTTCTAAACACAAAACTAGAATAACTATAATTTAAAAATTTAGAAATCTCCCGAGAAACAAATGATGATCATCCAGATTAACCAAACCAACTGAGTTAAAAGCTAAATATGTTTTCTTTTATGCACAACTGGTTAGCACTTGACCTCAATCTCACCTGATGTTAAATGAAGATGAGGTCGAAGGTGGAAGCGTACTAATCCGGAAACCCAAATATTTGGTGAACTGGCTATCTTATCTCTGACAATTGGAACACAATATCTGCAGTGAACTGGTCGTGTTTAGCTACATGATTGATGGATGAGACAAAGATGAGATCTAAAAGAGATGGTAAGCAGGTTGGAAAAAAGTGCGTCGCATTAAGGGGTAAAATGTGAAGATTGCTAGCATTAACCAAATTCCTCAGTTGCCTTGAACGAAAGTCGTTTTTAATTAAACATGTATTAAAATCACCCATAATAATAGTGTGATCATACGCAGGGGTTAAATCCTCCAGAACTTTTTCCAATCATCATTCCACGTTAGTCCATTGTCGGATATAAAGTCCCAAGGCGCACTAAAGAGCTAGATCTTCGTCAGTCAGACGCTTCCAGAAACCTGACGCACACCGTCGCTCCATCTCTGGATACTTGTCTAGTGGTCTTCACTGTGCAGTCACACCGCCTAACACAATTGCTATGGGAATTGTAATCGTTTATGCCGTCAATAGACTGTCCGTCTTTGTCACATCGTAACGCAATGACAAGGATGAACAGTGCATTGGTATCGCTAACGCTATAGTTTTCAGTTAGGCGGTTGCGTTTGTCAGGGGCCCAATTTTCGCGCACTCGGAATTTGATATCGAGAGACATGGATAGGTTTGCCACCTTTGCACGCGCATATAAGTGTGAAAGTGATAGAGATATCTACCAATGGTGTTGATTCGGCTGTACACCAACTAAACTAAAACCACTTTTAGAGTAGTAATGTCTCTTTCTCCCTGGTACAGTACGATGCGACGGCATTACTCCAAAACTGGTTTTAGTTTAGTTTAGTTTAGTTGGTGTACATCCGAATCGACACCAATGTCTATCGACAATGAAATCTCGAGTAAGTATTACATGCGATATTACTTTAAAGGTATTTGGTAGAATTTGACAGTTTTCCATTGAAGCTTCACAATGAGGGTCCGGGTCTCCGTTCTGTTACAGAATTATACCTAGTACAATATATTTCGGACACTGACACCAATCATTTAGTCCCAAACTAAGCAAAGCTTGTGCTATGGATACTAGATAACGGATAAACATACATAAATATTTATATAAACATCCATGACACGGGAATAAATGTTCGTATTCATCACACAAACATTTACCCCTTTTTCGATTCGATCCCGCAACTGTTGATTCGCTGACAGGGTCACTATCACCAATCTGTGATAGTGATCAAAAAATATGATTATGTTTGTACTATACTTCCACATTTACGTATTTATGTTCTACGTACGTAGGAATACATTATACTTCTATGTCCTTCCATATTTTTACATATAGTAGACTCAGTAGGACGAAGGGTATGTTATAAGTAAATTAACATAAATACCTAACTGAAATGAGAAATGGCGTTCACTGATTAACTCCACCCGGGACTATGCATCATTCTGTGTACAACTCACATCGCAGTCTGTTTTTCAAATTAGGCACACGACAAAAGGTCCAGTTATAAAACAAAATTGTGCAACATTTCAGCCATATCAGTTTGGTCGTTTCGTTAGGATTTAAGCAAGACACATACATCCAACCTTTCGCATTTATAATATTAGTTGGAAATTTGATATAATTACAAGCTTTTATTTAGCTTGTTTTCATTTATGCTAAAATTTTGCTAACCGATCGACTCTTCTTTTCAATTCGACGCAAGTTTCAAATTTTATTAGACCAAAACCTAGCCACCTTAACAGCACTGCTGCTGTTACGACATGCGGAGCTAGGATAGGTCATCCATTGTCTGCGGGGAGACTCCGCACTGGCAACAATTGCCTCTACTCACAGATTATCTTTGCTGCAGCGGAGCTGGGTCCGAAACCGATGTAAAGATTTCCATGTCGGTCATGGCCAATCGTGTCCAGGAGGAAGAAACCCGCGCGCGGGACAAACGACGCATGAGAGTATTTCTCCCGCCACAGGCTGCAGCGAGCTTCATAATGAAAGATTACAATTTCAAATAATCTTTTCAACCTACATTGGAAAAGATTATCAGTATGTTGCTCGCGTTAGACACAAATGCCGTTTCATGTAACGCTGAGACCTATTCTGATTTACCCTATTTTACGATCGCCTTGCGACATACACATAAGCCATACATATACTATTGTATATGGTACTGGGAATGTTGCCAAGTCTGTGGATTTTTCACTAAAATTGTTAACTATGTATTTCGTTCGAGTGAGTTTCATATACATATATAAAAATGGAATGAAATAATGTATATACACTATAGTAAATTTATAACACAGAAGGGCTTAGACCATAGTTTTACTGTACGTGTCCAGTGCGCCCAGATTTGTGTATGTCTAGTGGCCATTCGAGAGTCAGTGTTTCAGTCAGTTTCAGGTCACGTTGAATACATCTAGTAGATAAAGATCTTGGTAAATGTACAGCTAATTTATGTATTTGTTATTTTTTCATTAGGCAGATAATGGAGTCCTAATAGCAAGTAAACACAGGTCCTTAGTAAATACACATTTTAGACACTTATATAATTGTTGGTTTAAAGAAATAAATAAAAACAAGCATTAACTATGAAAACTAGATAACGGATAAACATGCATATAAGTATTGTATTTTGTAATATATATTTGTATAATGTTTGAATTTATCACACAAACATTTACCCCAAGCGGGATTCGAACCAGCAGCCGTTGCTTTCGCATACAGGGTCACTACCTACTGCATCAATCAATCGACAAACGAACTGAAGGTACTTTAAGAACAAATGCCTTTTTGCTACGATGATATTATCACGAATTCGCCACAGACTGATGAACCAGGATAAAGAAAAAAACTTTTAATGCCTTTTTAAAACTCAGAGCTGGCAATCCTTGTATCTCTTGGGAAGTCAATTCCGTCCGACTTCCTTGTTATGTATATTATTATTTAATATGTTGGCAACTCCAATCCTCTTAAATTCACAATATTTTTCCCAACCAGCCATAATAGCGTAATGTTGAATGCTGTGCACGTATGTGGGTATACTCTCAACGAGATAGGGACTTCATGGTATTGGCAGGCGCCTTGAACAGCCATCGTATCATGTAAAATTTTTTGCCTTGGTCGCTAATAATTTGCCGTATTGTATTGTATGTGTGTGTGGCTGTTGCAGGTCATCGGAGACCTGTATCACTGCGACCGTTGCCGATCTATTGTGATCGCCACTAACCTACAGTTCGTTGCTCACGTTTGCCTCTTTGAGGAATTGGATAATTTTCCTGGCACCGATGGTTTTTATCTCATCCGGGTGTTATAAGTGGCTGCCCAGGTGGATATTACGTTTACGCATTAGCGGGCCACATTCACACAGCAGATGTGCAGGTGTTTCCTCTGCGAGGAGGCAAAGTCTGCACATTCCTGTTTCTCGGAGCCCTATGTTGAGCATGTGTTTGCTCAGACAGCAGTGTCCCGTTAGTGCCCTTGTGAGAATGCGTAAATTGTTCCTACTGAGTGCCAGCGCTTCGCCGGCCGCCTTCTTGTTGAAGGCTTTGATTAGTGATTTGGAGTGTGTTAAACCTGGCGTGTTCGTCCAGAGTTTAAGAGCTGCTTGGGTGCACCGGTTCCTTAGGGTAAAGCGAATTAGGCTTTTTGAGATGCCGCAGAAAGGCTCAGGGCCGTACTGGGATCCGCTAGCCCCTAATTTCGCTAGTTCGTCGGCTTTTTCGTTGCCTTCGATGCCTGCGTGCCCCGGGACCCAACGAAGAAAGACCCTGTTTGTTTTGCACAGGGTATTTAGAGTAAGCCTGCAGTTTTCAACCAGCCTTGAGACAATTTTGTCTGAGGCTAGGGCCAAAAGAGCCGCCTGGCTATCTGAGTGGATATTTTGCCGTATATAATAGATTCGTGCGATCATCTACAAGTTAGGCTCCCGAGTATCTCCGAGGAAAAAATTTCAGGAAATCAATATATTTACTTTGGCATCGCAATATATTTACGAAAACTTAATGTACGTAAGAAAGAATCTGCACTTGTTTAGGAAAAATTGTTAAATACACAATGTAAATGTTATTTTTATATCTTATAAAAATAAACTTGCTGTCCATAGCAGTCGCTTACACAAAGTCAATAAGTCATTCAAGGGACTATGTATACGCTTTTATAATAAGGTTCCAGTAGACATTCAAAATTTGCCTTTAAATAAATTTAAAACAACCATTAAACGGAAACTATGTGCCAAAGACTATTATATAATTTCTGACTATCTGGATGATAAGAATGCGTGGACATGAACCGCTTGGCAATATCCAGTATATTCTATTCTTATTTTTCTTTGTCGAATCATAAAGACAATTATTCCAAATTGTATTTGTATTGACTTATTTAAAAAGAGCAACCCCTGAGTTTCTTGCTCGTTCTTCTCTGGGGAGACTGCCTAGTGAATGAGCGATTTACGAAATAAAACATTTTTGATTTTGATTTTAGATTACCGAAATTAGTCTTTATGGTACCGAATTTAGTCTTTCAGGAGATTTTTTATATATATTTTTTTAATATTTAAAATTAAACTCGGGCACTTAATTAATATACTACTAACGTACACTCGGGCATAAGTTCTTAGCCAGGTTTGATAGAAATCTATTGTAATGTGAAGATCTTTTTATGGTACTGTCAAAATGACCTTTTCAAAGTCCTCGACCACGAACAAAGGATACTCTTTACTTTGAGAACCAGAACAATTCTAGCTATGAAAATATTGACTGATCAGTTTTTATAAAATCTATACAGAGTGAATTTGAATTCGTGTAATTTCCATTAATTGGTGAGGCCTCTCTTAATTCCGAACAATTTTCCCCGAAAAACCATAGTCGAATTCGATCAAAAAAATTTCGATTATCCATACAAAGTAAACCATTCTGAGACCACCTTTAGTATGAAAGTCCAACAAATTTGGGCTAGTGATTCTACTCCTGATTACGAACAGCTTTCCCCTAGGAACTACTACTTACTACTTCTACCTATTTTCCGTTGAAAATTATTTATCAAACAATAAAAAGCTCCATTCTAAGTCCGCATATTGTGAGGTCACTTACGGGACCCTACACTGCACGTGGCGCCGACACGCACTTTTCCGGTTTTTTTTTTAAATTTACGAGGGAACTTTTTGCCTTCTGTTCCCATTGACTAAGATTTATTCATGCGAATATAAAAAATACATGAATACTACTAAATATTTATGAAGACTGGAACTGACTTATACAACTTATTGTTTTACATTTATTTTTCATCTTCGTTCAAAAGAAAAATTAAAACCTATTGACAAATAACTGAGTAACTACTTAACTAGGCAAGGAAGGAAATCAGGGTCCAGTTGATGATTAATTAATGTACACCTAATGGAGAATTAAAAGCCTGTACCTACTTACACATATTACTGCTTTATTGAACCACCTAATAAGATTCTATAGCCATATGAATTCGAAGGAACAAGTCGATAGCGCGTTCTATTTTACATGCGGCGCCATCTACTTATACAGAAAAATAACAAAATAATCCGCAGCATTAATATTACCTAAACATTTATATTTTTTGTATCTGGTCTCTGTCCACCATTCGAACCAACACCGTATCTACGTGATAAATTTTCCAAGAGATTCGTTACATTTCAGTGAACAGCTGTCAATTCCACGCCATTATTTCAAGCATCCGATAGATGTCAGCACCGGTACCACATAATTAATATAGTACGTACATTACATCGCGGTATCGTTGTGGGCAGTAAATTTAATGAGAGACTGGATCTCCTTTCATAAACTCTCGAGTCATAAAGTTGATTTTTTGATTGATCGCAATTTTTGAATGAACACGGCTTTATTGAGTTAGTGTTCAGTCCCAATGAAATGAAAAGTACAGTGTACAGACGATTTATAACCATCTTAACACTACAAATAAATTAAAAATAGAGTGGTGAAAATTATATTTAATTATATCGAGAAAGATAGAAAAATACGTAGACCTCGTGTTGCTGAAAGCTTATTTGTTATGTGGTCTAGTTTCTAAATGCCAAATCTAAAATTGCAGTCTGACCTTATACGGCGTTTTAATCATGTGCATATTCCCGGGTGTGATCAGAATTTCTCTTTGAATAATGACTTATTAATCACATCGGACATATTTACTTGATTTTTATACCATACAACATTTTAAAGAAACATTTAACACGGGTCATCATTTATTAATCATCGAATATATAATTATTTCCAATGGTAAAATTTTTTAAATTTCAAAATAGTTATTGAAGCTTCAATAGCTACCCACCTTCCAGAAATTAAAGACTTTCTGGGGGAAGAAGCCTTGTTCTTCATAAGTAAATCGCCTCCATGGCTCAATGTAACATATGGGTTACGATTCAAAGTTGCGGGTTCGAGCCCCAGCATGTTTAGTATTCGGTTTGGTTGCTGGTTTTAAATGTCCGCCTGGCTAGCTACCAGCATCTTCTCTTAATAGCATTGTTGTGTTCCGGTCCTCAGAGATAAGATAGCTAATGTCTCAAATAACATGGGGTTTCCGGTTCAGTACCCTTCCACCTTCGGCCTCATCTTCACTTGACATCAGATGTGATTGAGATCGAGTACTAATCCGTTGTGCATATATATATAATTATGTTCAATAGCTGTAATTTTATTCAAAACAATTCAAAGAAACAACTTGACATTGGAGCAGCTAGTCCACGCTTCTTTATCGCTTAAATAATCGGATTTTGTATAATATCCCTTCACACATAATTTGCGTTTAAAAATTAAAAATCTTATGTTATCAAAGACCAAGTTTTGGATATCACAGAAACCTTAATGAAGCGTATACTATAACCCTTTGACGGATATACTCGTACTAACGCTGTGAAGCCGGTTATCATAATAATTAATAATATTTATTTATTTATAGCAACTAAAATATCAATTAAATCAAATAAAGAAAGTTTTATTTTCATAAGTAAAATGTAGACTTGTAATTAGTCAGTTTTTACATACAATACAGTGTTGATGTCTTCTTTCAGCGCTCGTCCCATGCCTTAGTGAATGACAGTCAATACTTATATCATGATAATATTATATATAACTTAAACTTCCTTGTGCTTATTAATATTGTTCAAAATCCATTGTATAAATAAAAAAAAAACAGTAATTTTCCTTAAGTTTATCTCTATATCATCATCTCAGCCCGTAAACATCTCACTGCAGGGATATAGGCCTTCCCTCGTATATGAGGGAGTATGGGCCATAGTCCATCACGCTGGCTCAATGCGGGAAGGGGACTTCACATGCCTTTGAATTTTTATTACTCTATAGCTATACCAAATTCCAATAGTGTATTCATATAAATTGCTTCTGAAACATATGGCGGTGACAGACGGATAGATACCAATGCGATTCCATAAAGTTTTGTCATTTTTCGTACGGATATTAGGAACGCTTTATTTTGACTATTAATCTTTTTCTTGTATTGTACGAGGTTTCGAATTGACAACATAAAAGCATTATAAAATATGTGAAGCAACTGTATGTAGAGTATTGAGAATATTGTATTGAATATATGTGTGTATATTAAATACATACGTAGGTATTCATATTATTATAAATGTGAAAGCGTATTTATTTCTAGGAGTCGCTTGGTAACTCCCGGAAAATAAAGTAATCACACGAGAATGAAGCCGAATGTAAAAGCTAGTTTAATTACATATTACGACACTTACCAGGCATTTATAAATCCAAAGAGGAAATCCACATCACCATTCACTTAGGAACTATCACATTTTATCAATATTGAATTTATCTTTAATTAAAAAATAATAGACAACTTTTTCACAAAAGTTATTCTCGATAAGTTGTCTTGGAAGAAATTAAGAGTGTAGACACATCCATCCCTCTCGATGTCAGGAGAGCGACTGAACGAACTGCGGGCTGCTCTCCTGCTCCTGAAAACTGAAATACAGAATCCTGTATTGCCAGAAAATTTTTCCAAGTTCCTTTACATTATCTATCCGAATATTTGCGTTTGTAGGATAAGAAACACACAAAATATAATTGTAAGGATTATGAGCTCTATGTATAAAAGATATCGGACAAGTAGGTAGGTATAGAGTGTTGGCTGTCTGTCACTGTCAAAATCTGTTTTCTTACACGACTGCGCCAGTAGAAGGGTAATTATTTTATACTGTATACATATCTATTAATTTGACATATTCTGCAGCTCAACCTGCTTGATGGATTTTATTAAATACTGTCTATAGTTTCATATTAGTGAAAATGATTTTAGTCTTAAAAATAAGAAAAAAATAACATTATGTTTTTGAGAAATAAGAATAGGTCGATGGGGATAATTAAGTAAAGTCAACATTTAAAAAAATATTTAGGGCCTTAATTAGACTAAGGCTTACTTAACATAATATTGAAGTAATTTCTGAAGTAAAATATTTAAATTTGAGCCTCGAATGCGCTCCCTTAAAGATTTAATTATTTTAATAATATATTAAATGCAAAATAAGGTCATATCGTTCAACGTATTTATATACCTGAACAAATGCAACAAGTCTTTATTTTCTCTTACAAAAATATACATAGGTCAACAATGTTTTTGCGAGAGACTGGTGTCCATACTAGGAAACCTCAGGAGTGGTGTCTTAAATTGTGAGATAAGATTTGGACATAAACTTTGATTAGTATATAATATTTTTGGTGGTTTAGGCATATGGAACGAATGTACCCTCTACATTCGTTCCATATGCCTAAACCACCTTAACATGCTTCTTTCTATGTTACTCACTACGTCATCTTGCACACCACACTTTTCTCTAATCTATCATTCAAAGTCACTCCACACATACGCACTTCTACTGCGTTGATTCTATTTTCATTCTTGTTCTGCCATATCTAACTTTCGCTAACATATATCAGCAACCGTATATGGCACCAACACGCCACTGTGGATTGCCCCTGTAAAGTCCCACATTTAGGGGTAAATGCTTACGTGTGCCATACAACAAGTGTACTTATATGAGTGTATATTAAGGGTGTATAGAACTATTTGTGAAACATAAATAGCTCCATTGAGGGATGATTAAGTGGTTCGTACTAGAGTATGGCAGCCAAGACAGCTTGTTAAAAGTCTGTAACTGAATAAGCACCTATTTACCTTCTTGTAGTTATGTCAGAATGGAAAACTTTGAACACAAATGGAAGATTTCTATACGAACTAGTTATATTTGTTTAATATTATGATGTTTAGTGAATGGTTAAGTGATCGATCACTGCGGGCAATAACTCCTATAATCTGTAGGTTGAGAGGTCGTAACACTGAATGAATGGTCAAATCAAATCAAATCAAATCAAAAATGCTTTATTTTGTAGGTACACAGGGTACACTTGTAATATAAAGGTTTTTATATTATAAAAAGGCACAATCATATTTCATTATTAATTGTAATTGTTAGCCTGGTTATGCGAACGAGCTGGTGATGTCCATGAATGTTTATCATGTAAATAGTCTGATGTTTTATGATATGCTTTTATAGTATCTTTAAATTTATTGAAAGGAAGATTTTGTATATCAACAGGAACCTTATTGAAAAAGCGTATATATAACACTTTGAATGAATTACTGACTTTGCTCAGGCGACTTATGTGACCTGCAAGTTTATCTTTATTTCTTGTATTGACATCATGTTCATCACTATTTTTCCTAAATGATGCTATATTTTATTTTACATATATAGATTTTCAAAAATGTATACTGTGACGAAAAAGTTAAAATATTATATTCTTTAAATCTACGAGTATATCTAAGTGGCACTGAAGGTCTCAATTGGTAAATTGCGCGAAAGGCTCGCTTTTGTAAAACAAAGATTGCATTTATATCCGCGGCATTTCCCCACAGCAAGATACCGTAAGACATCAGGGTATGGAAATAACTAAAATACTAATCTAGCAGTATTTACATCCGATGTTTGTCTAATTTTTTTGACTGCACACGCTGCAGAGCTGAGCCTCTTCGCCACTTTATGGATATGAGGACCCCATTGTAATGACCAAAAATACAGTGGATTCAACAAGGTCTAGAGTGACATTTTTTATCTTTATATTTGTGGGCACCTCCCTGACATTAGGCAGTACAAATTTAACACATTTAGTTTTTTTCTCATTAAGTAACAAATTATTTGCCGTAAACCATTCTACTATTTGAGAAATAGCGTTGTTCACGTCGTCATAATTTAATTGTAGTCTATTGTGTAGTGTGGAAAATTAAGGCGGGAAAGTACTTTTATTAATACATTTTTTTTCCAACTTTTCAATATTGCGTGATAGCAATAATTTGCATAATTGTTTTCTTTTAATTTGAAGGGTAAACCACAGTGATTAGTTTCACACATTTAACCATCAAACAAATACGCTTTATTGTTTAAATAAGGAAGGTACATTTAAGGTATATTTAAATGTACCTTCCTTTTTATTTTAATAAACCACGTTAAAAAATTATGCCACACTTTTCGTATTTTTGTAATAAAAATAAAATATAAAGTCTAGTTGCCGTATGTAAAAAATGTTATTATGATTAACACGACATTTTTACAATTTTTTTTTTATGAAAACCTTACGTGACCTATTATGCTATTAATAACTTTTAAATTGAAACGTATTTTATTCACGCAAATTTAATTCGTATATTTTTTCTAGTTTGTATGCGAAACCTTTTCCCATATAGTAGTCGATTAACGAAGTCTGTCCAAGAAGTTTGATTAGAAAAATTGTATCCAAAGATATTCAAATTAAGAACAACCCCGGGTGCAAGGGGCGATCGCGATATGCTTGTTCTTAAATTGCATTTACAAAAATTGGAAAAAAAAATCCGCGTCAGGACAGATTTCACTGAAAAGTAAAGTACTCATCATCATCATATTCTTGTCCTGGTCCCAATTTACTTGGAGTTTGCACAGTACGCCTTACGTCGTACGTTCACTGATAAGACATACGTTATGGTTGATACAATGTGGAATTCAGTTATTTTGATAAATATCTTGTTATTATTATTTAAGTTAAAATATCTGCCTTATAAGATTCTGGTGTCTGTAAGGAAAAAAAAACCTTGTTGTAGGAAACAACAATGGTAGGTTTGAATGAAAAAAGAGCATTCCAACGCCACGTGCCGCCAAAATGCTCAATAAAAATATTGTATATGTGTATTCTCCATTCCTACCTACCGGTAGATTTCTACCGCCTCTGTGGCTCAATGTAAACAACATAAGGTTTACGAATCGGAGGTCGCGGGTTCGATCCCCAGCGGGACATATGTTTAGTACTCCGGTTTGGTTCACCAACCAATTTACCCTGCCCTACCACCGTAGGGCATTTTAAATGTCCGCCTGGCTAGCTACCACCATCTTATCTAAGTGCGTGTACATAAGAGAGGCAAGAGGAACTAATAGATAAGCTAAGTTTAAAGTCACTCTAAGGATTTCTCGGCACTGTACAAAAACCCTATTTGCAGTTTAGTAAAGGAAAATACGGGCAAATTTTATTCATAACCACATAAGTCGAAAGAGGATAAACATATGCAAGGGGGAAAGTCGGTAAAACGCTTGCGTAATGTAAAAGCGGGGAAGGAAATGCCGTGCTTTTGTTACAACTTTAAACAACGAATAGGATACTGATATAATGTGACATCATATTTTAATGTCAATAAAAACTTTTAACAAAAAAATAATCTATTTCACGGAACCGGCCACTACAAAGTAAAATGAAACTCTCATAACTCCATTGAGAGGTTTAGTATAGTGGCTTTTGTATAGTGGCTGATTCAGTGAAGTTATTTTTATTATAATCGCCAATTTGACGGTATGGGTATAACCGCCAAATCTTGGCGATATCAGTGTACACATAAAATTGATGAAAATCTTTTTTTTACATTTAGTTTTAACACAGTTTTTGGTATATTTGGATGGCAGCATGATCTTTCGGGTCTTCAAAATTATCCATCGCGGCAAATAGGGTTAAAATGTGAAAAGAAAAGTCGACATATACATAAAGTTCATAAAGTGATGTCAACTGTTTTCTGGGAATAAAATCGTGCCTTCGATTTGTTATAGCTGACAACATAATCGCCTGGCGAGGGTGTCGGGTGGACAATAAAATTAAATGATAGGGTTTGGTGACAATCGGCGTTTGGTTTCACTATACGACACGATATTACAGTTACGATTTGGTTAAAAAATGTATCTACAAAGCGGTAGCTCTTGATGTTAATTACAATACAATGCAATACAATACATTACAGTACCATATAATACAATATAACACAGTGCTATTCCGTGCCGTTCCGTGCCGTTCCGTGCCGTTCCGTGCCGTTCCGTGCCGTTCCGTGCCGTTCCGTTCCGTTCCGTCCGTTGCACACCTGTAGTTAAGTTATAAACTTGTGTGTATAATTTTTATAATCCAATTTTGTATTGTTGTTATTTATCCTTTTAAGTATATACTAAATATGTATAGTTTCATTAAAGTAAATCTTAAATTATGACTCTTAAAAGTCGATCTGATAATCATCCGCGAAATTATGTTTCATGATGCTATGCTGCAATTATGCTGCCGATACGCCGTTAAAACTTTTCGAGATTTTGATGCATCGAGACTGTGAACTTCGAGCTCATAATTTGTCGATTTTTTGAACCTTCGAGCTAACATTTTTCGAACAAATATTATACGATTCAACGACATTCGATTTCGAGTGTGAAACATCTTTGCATGGCGGCAAATTTAGATACATACTACACACACTTATGCGCCAGATAAATAGTTGGGATTTTTTTGTTTTTTGATATATCGTTCAGTACATGCTAAGGGCAAAAGTGTTTAGTTTCTGATACAATTATTACTGCATATTTAGTTTAAGCTGTGATATAAGAAAAAAAACTGGTGCGGAGGAACACTGAGTCCCAGGGCACAGGTTCAATAGTTCGGAGTCAGGGGACCAACGCTTCCGTATTATTTTTTTTTTTAATAGGTTACTTGTATAAGTGACTACTTACTTATAGCTAAGTGTGATAAGCAAATCTCTTTAAGGGAAAATGGCATTGCTAAAATTTGTGCTGAGGAACATTGAGTCCCAGGGCACAGGTTCAATACCTAGTTTCGGAGTCAGCGGACCAAGGCTTCCGTTTTAATAGGTTACTCGTATAAGTGACTACTTACTTATCGCTAAGTGTGATAAGCAATTTTTTTAAGGGAAAATGTCATTGCTAAAATTTGTGCTGAGGAACACTGAGTCCCAGGGCACAGGTTCAATACCTAGTTTCAGAGTTCGGGGACCAAAGCTTCCGTTTTAATAGGTTACTCGTATAAGTGACTACTTACTTATCGCTAAGTGTGATAAGGAATTCTTTTTAATAGTATATGTCATTGCTAACATTTGTTCTGAGGAACTCTGAGTCCCTGGGGACAGGTTCACACATAGTTTCGTAGTCAGGGGACCAACGCTTCCGTTTTAATAGGTATAAGTGACTTATTACTTATCGCTAAGTGTGATATGCAATTCATTTTAAGAGAAAATGTCATTGCTATTGTTTTAATGAATAAATTATCTATCTTAACTAGCATTCTACAGTTGATACATTCAAGCGTAAATTTAAATTGTACTTATTAAATTTAATCATTTATTTATTTTAAATAAACAATATATATATGATATAGATGTTTATGATATGTATTTAAATATTAATTAAGTAAGCACTAAAATCGTTGACCTTATCGTTAGACCGGTCGTTGTGGGTATCTTTGGGGGAGGCATTTGTCCAGCAGTGGACGTCTTTTGGCTAATATAATTATATTAAGTAAATAATAGATGTTTGTATATAAACGCTTTATTGTACAATAAGGCGATACCGCCTCCGTGGCTCAATGTAAACAACCTTGGGTTTAAGATTCGGAGGTCGCGGGTTCGATGCCCAGCGGGGTACAAGTTTAAGTACTCTGTTTGGTTGGTGGTAGGGCATTTTAAATGTCCGCCTGGCTAGCTACCACCATCTTATCTAAATCTGCCGCCAAGCAGCACTATTAATAGCATTGTTGTGTTCCGGTTGTCAGAGATAAGATTGCCAGCCCCCCAAATGTATTGGGGTTTTCGGGTCAGAACGCTTCCAGCACCTTCGAACTCATCTTCACTTAACATCAAGTGTGATTGAGGTCCAGCACCAACCCGTTGTGCATAAAAAAAAATACAATAACCTTACATAGATACAGAGTATGAGTACAACGGCAGACTTATGTTTTATGGGTAGTTGATATGGAGAGTTGTATTAATATTAAGTAGTATAATCCTTTCGGCTCCACATAATACCAGTGTCGTGGTCTCCAGTCTCCAAAATACCAGTGCTTCAACCCGACCTTTTTGGATTTAGTATTGTAAACTTTTGTAGATAATACTTTTATAACACAAATCCGAATAAATACCTTCTTTCATTTTACTATCATCCTTTCCGTATTTATACAAATTTAATCGGAAAGGGGTTACTTACATCAGTAAAACATTATCCTCCATTTGAGACAGCCGGGAGAAAAGTAAGCATTCATCCAGTCGTCTACAGTAAATACTCGTATCTGCAACATCTTTATCCCCTTCTCTCATCTAAAGCCCTGGGGAGGTCCGTACCCACTGAATTGTCCACTCGCTATCGACGTGAATCCCAAGTCCCAAAGCTGCCTTTGTGATCCAAATCTAAACTTGCGAATTACTTAGTTTCTTTGTAAATGGAAATATCTTGTAAATTTTTAGATTACACTAAAAGCTTGCATTAAATACAAATAAAAATACAAATAATATTAAAGCATAGTCTGTGAAATAATATCAATATTTTGGAAACTTACCTACACCAATTATCTAGTGCCGCAGAACCCGCCTCCGTGACTCAATATAAACAACATAAGGTTCAGGAATCGAAGGTTGCGGGTTCGATCCCTAGCGGAGTACATGTTTAGTATTTGGTTCGGTTGTAGTATTTTAAATGCCCGCCTAGCTAGCTACTACCATATTATCTAAGTGTGCCATCAAACAGCAATGTTACTAGCATTGTTGCGTTCCGGGTGTCAGAGATAAGATAGCCAGTCCCTCAAATACAATGGGGTTTCCGGATCAGTACACTTCCACCTTCGGCCTCCTCTTTTAACATTAGGTGTGATTTAAGTCATATGCATAAAAATCCCAAACTAAGCAAAGCTTGTACTATTACGTTAGTACTATATTAATTATGTGCTATGGAGATTAGATAACGGATAAGCATCACATATAAATATCCATGACTCGCATATAAACTTTGGTATTCATCACACAACCCTTATTCCCGTATGTAGTTAACATACCGAACATTCGCACTAAGCGGTTCGACTCTTCATTCACAACGCGAACAGCCAAGTAATGGAACTCCCTTCGGGCGTCAGTATTTCCTGAATCCTACAACCTTAGGATCTTCAAGAGCAGGGTGAATAGTCATCTACTGTGATCGCGTGCGTGATAAAGTTTCCGTTTTCATTTTCTTTGATATGGGACCCTAAATTAACGAATCCCTTATCCAGTCATATTCTAGCTGCTGAGGTGGATTTACTGACTCGAATAAAACTAAAATGATTTAAAACTGAAACAGTTGCCACACTACGAATACTCATAAATAGCCTTACACATCCCCACATAATTATAGCCTCATCTCACTGAGGTAGTTTAATGGGGCTTGACGGGCTCAGTGCGTTTTGGTGGATTTGTGTCATATTAGTGGCCACATGACAGATCACTCCTCCCACTGTAACCCTATAAGGATAGGATCGACTTGTGGTACTCGACACGGCGCCTACTGAAGGTAGGCGGTGCCCTACGTGACTCTATTGCTACCTTGGACCCCAGTCTATTTAACGACAGTAATAGGGTGTGTAAGTAGAAAAATAAGTTTCCCACCTCCCCCTCAGCAAATGGGAGTGTAGCCAATAAACTCTATGGGGAAGGAGGTTGAGTGAAGCTCGTCCCTCTGCTTTCGTATACACCACGGACTGCGCCTGGACGTAGTGAGCGTGGTGGTAGCAGAAGGCTACTGCGAGTAATAATAACAATAGTGTGGCAGAAACACTTGAAAGCTCGGAAATTATGACGGTTTTACACCAGACCGTTGTAGAAAACCGGACGAATTATTGAATTTAAGTCGTCAAGCATGAGTTTACGGTCGTCAGGTGACCATATGACCGTCAGTGTTTTTATTTGTAGGTCATCGATGTGGCTTAACGACTGCCTTCATTGAAAACAACCGGAACCGACTACTTAACGTGCCCACCGAAGCACGGAAATACTGCTTAATAAATAAAAATGCCACTAGTGATCACCCATCCAAGGACTGACCGCGCCAGAATCCTTAATTCCTAAATATAACAATCCCCCTTTCAGTGACTATCATTAAAATCTCCTTTTGAAATGAATACAACCATAGTGATATTACATATTAGAAAAAATGTGTTAACTGTCAAAAGTTCATCTGTCAAAACAGACAGATCGCGGTCAGAGGTCGCGTTATGATTTTACGAAGAATCTGTGTTAAGTCTTGTTACCAGTGTTAAAAATATGCCACCAAAACCAAACCCCCCGCCCAGCAGGGTAGGCACCCCTTCACCACCAAGAATGCAGACGCCGTCCACCCCACAGGTCACCCGGCGGGACCCATCCCTTATCGCAGTCGCCACTGGATCCGTGCCACAGACGTACCGGCACAACACTCATCAAAACTTCTACGATCCTCCAACAGCAGAGGAGAATTCAAAACTGAGACATTTACTGACATATTTATATAACAGAGACGAGAGAACGTTTTGCGGAAGGACCTGCATAAGCTGGATTTGTATCATCTCATACTCAATTATGTACCTTATCTTCTTGTGCACGTATTCAATGATCTTCTTATACGGCTCTCTTCATATCCTGAGGAGCTCACAGAATTTTGCCAACGATTTACAACTTTTGACTTACTCTGGACAAGTGATTGGACTAACTGCCACGCCTACTGCAGAAAACGATTTCCCTTTGATATGGTACAGAACTGGGGATTCCAATGACTATGAAAAATATGTGAAGGCTCTTGATAAATTGCTTTTAACCAATCGGATCAAAAGAGATCTTAGTGCTCATTTGGGACCTTGTGGTCGGTCTCCGTACGGCTATGGTGATGAGCCCTGTATTATTATAAGAATTAATAAACAATTAACGTGGATAGCGAAACCACTGCAGATTGAATCTCCAAACATGAAAGATGCTCCGGCTCAAGTCCAGAAATGGGTGGAAAAGGATACGAACAAGTTTTGGTTGTATTGCAATGGATATCATTCGTATGATAAAGAGCATATCGGTAATATCAGATATTATCCTGATCCTCCTGGATTCGATTCGAAATTATTCCCTTTAGACCAGAAAAGCGAATCACCGTTAGTAGCGGTACAGTTGTCTAATTTCACTCTCGGCATGTCGTTAGCAATAGAATGCAAGGTGTGGTATGATAACGGCGCTGCTTCTGTGGAATTCGTTCTTTACGTCGCACCTAAGAGCAGAAGTTCGAGGAATAACAGTAGCCTTCGATATCACTTGTAGTTAATGTGTGTATGTATAGAATATAATATTACGGATAATGAAGTCTGCGTTATTTCGCTACATGTTGTCAAAGTAGGAGAATATAAGATGCTACAGCATAGGTGTCAGAACGCTTGCAGTATAGTAGATTACACCCAGCTCCCTTTAGAAGGTCGGAGCGACCGGGGGGGGGGTGTCATCGCATCGGGCCTCGGGCCCTGCCGCGCTTTATATCGCTCGCTGATCGCGGTGTGTGGTACGACAGCGCCCCCCACGGAGGGTGCGCTAGATGTCCCTAACTGTAGGTTGTAGATTATGGGAGTCGTGGAACACACAGGTAGTTCCATACCTTAGCAGTTTACATTATGAACAAACTTCACCTTACCAAAAATGAGCGGACCTTTTGATCTAAAGTTCCGATCTCAATACCAACTAACAAAATTAAAGAAAGGTTTATTATTTTAAAGAGAAATTTAACCTACATCCATTGATGAGGTGATTTGTGCTAATTCCTTCATTGTCATCAGAACTTCACTCTGATGACAATGCTGTTCATTAATAGTTGAACTCACAAGGTGGCCAGACGACCTGATAAAGGTCGCGAGAAGTCGTTAGATACAGGCCGCTTCCAAATATCGCTATGGAAATCTATGGGGGAGCCCTGTTTTCAGCAGTGGACATCCTGTAGCTGACATGATGATGATGAATGGTTGAGTTGTTTTGCTTATAAGAATTACAAATTTGTTGGCCATCAAATTTATGGTTCAACTGCGATACTCACTATGAGGCATAAATTATGCTCTTATGCTGACTATAACCTCTTCAGTCTCCATTAACGACTGGTTGGTCATGTTTTCTTCATCAGAAAACACATGGATTATTCTAATGAAAAGTCCAAATCGATCAGAAACATTACATGTGAGTTCATGGGCATGTCCACCTTCAGTCAGAATGTAAAAGCGTATTTTTAAATGACTAAACAACAGATCAAGGCGTGAATTGTGCAAGTATTTAGTGACTGAAATTGCACTTCAAACGACACACTAGAAAATGTACAGGCTTGGACAAAGAATGTTTAGACCAATCCCTGAAGACCTTCTCCACTCCTTGTTGCAATGAATTTAGATATACTGTAATGGAATTACAGGGGTCAACGTGCTGTGGACGCTAATCTAATATGTGGGAATAGGTGTTTGCAATCTGTTATTTGTTGTTTGCTTGTTTGAACGCCAGGTCCACGGACGTAAACAAGGAGTGCTAATTTTACCTGAGTAGGTATAAGCATAGAGTCGGATGGTGCAAATGGGAATGCATGGCATTCATTAGTAGTGTTCTGTATCCTAGGAACATCACCACATCACACATCAACAGCCTAAAAAATCTACTATTGGACCGATCTCCGTGGGAAGATTCGCCCTAATCTCCACCCTGGGCAGTTGGTTTGTCGATAGCAGTTTTTTTGTGGACATCTGTGCTCATGATTCTCTTGTCGCTTTTTACTACTTCTATGAGAAGGGATGGGTTGATTATATTCTATTCTACCGGGAGCTACACGGTCAATCCACGGATACGTCGGCGGGACATCATACCTAATTAGGGTTGCCATAACTTCTAGAAGTCAATACGGGACGTTTTCTTTTCTGATGCCTAAAACTCGAACCTAAGACATTCAATACTATGTTTTTTGAACTTTGTTTTATTATATTTAACTACTTTTGCACGCATGTGCACGTAGTATGAGTTTTCTAACAGATGGGTATTGATCTGATGAGATTATCTCCACAGTAGTGGCTATCGCGCTCGCGCCCCTCACCTCTTTATTCTATTTCCGTATTTTGTCGAAATACGGGACAAATACGGGACATATAGTAATACGGGACGGGATGGTCAAATACAGTGACAGTCCCGTATATACGGGACGTATGGCCTACCTAATACCTAACCTAATAGATAAATTCTTGCACAGTTATAACGGAAGCTATCACGATTTGCAAACAACCAGTCGTCGTGTTGTCGACTATATCATATAAATAGGGAGTAGGTGAGGGTGTATGTTACACAGTACAATGTTAGTCCATTGGTAATGTGTCTCCCGGCGTAATGTGCGGAAAGTTGCGGTGGACTTAATGGCGGAACCGTGTCGATTCCGCCAAGTATTATTGCGCTGGCTGGAGATAAATAACGATTTATATAGGGTTGTAACGACTGACAATTGACCCGTGGTGTTACGGACTTTGCACAGATTTGAGCACAGATAATGGAACGGGTTATTGCAGTCACACTTTTATTCTTGTGAGTTACTAAAATTATTGCACAATAAACTTTTGTTTCTCTTCACTAAAGCTCAGATAAATGGTGAAGCAGATTAATTTTATAATTGTGGATGTGATTAAAAAGTAGTTGGTACAGTCAGAAGTAGATAAACCTTTACAGGCCTGCATAATACAAATTAAGTTTTCTCAGGAATCATGAACGTATTTCGATAATTTTAGGTAATATGAAATTGGCGTTTTGTATGAAGAATTTCATTAAGACAGTTTTCTCCATACAAAGATTTTTGTAATTTTTTTTGAGAACGGCAAATGCAAATTTAGCTAAACTTTGTGTGTATTATCGGATAACATTAAGTTAAATATAGGCACCGTTATTTTTTAAAAGTAACCGCTTTATAAAAGGGTCTGCGAATCTAAGAAATAATATGGGCAGCTCATGAAAAGGGCTGTGTTCAAGTTTTTTTATTGTGTGATTTAGCTCAGACACAGAACGGAGAGTAATGTTTTTCGAGTGTATGTATGTATATCCGTTCCTTTGGCGCATCCTGTAGCCTAAACGTCTTGACCGATTTCGAAGTGCGTAGTGTCGTTAGATTTGTCTTGATATCTGAAATGTCATAAGATACATTTCATAGTAAAAAAATCCAACATGGCTTCCGCAAAATACAAAATATGTTGTCGGGTTTTTGGGTTTTTAAATACTTTAATAGTTATTTATTTAGTTACAACAATTACTGAGGTCAACAATAAAACAATCCTTCTTGGCAGTCGGGTAAAAATAGCTGTCGATAAAATATTCATGCTTTATTGATAAAATTTTATTTGTATTATGAAAGGCCGTAAAGGTTTGTTTCAGACTGTACATGTAATGGTATTCAGACTGTATGTATTCTCAAAATATGGTCATGTCGCAGCCCAGCCCACTAGACATAGTCGGAAATTGTTTACGGATGTTTGAGCATATCTCCAGTAAGTTTCTGTTGTGCTGTTCTGCAGCGGATGTATAGCCGGATGCCGGATAAATGGAGGATATATCACTACACCCTCAGATGGCACGCACCATAGCAAATTAACTGAAAAAAAAATACATCTATTTACTAGATAAAATTTTTTACAATATCCAGTGTTGGGGCTACTTGTAAGTAAAGTTTACTTGTGTTAGTCATCCCGCTCTTCCATATTACATTATTTATCAGTAAATAAAATAAAAGAATAAAACAAAATGTGCCCATGGAATGGATGAGTGTGTGTTTGTGTAGATGGGTGTGTTTGTGTAAGTGGGTGTGTAAGGGTGTGTATGTGTGTGATCTTATTTCATTGATCTATTTATATGTATATACAGCGTAAATTATTGATGAATTTTACATTCGAAATGAGTTTACTGTCCTATTTTTATTAGAGCTTCGATTTCGCCATACATTCTAGTTTTGAGCCAATCATCCAATGTAGTTTTACATTCCCGGAAGGTTTTCAAATAAATATTTGTTTCTTTGTTTACGCGATTGTACCGAGACACAAGACACTTATAATATTGTTAGGAGGCGTCAAGTTTCTGGTACAAATAATTCAGCTCGAAAATGAGGAAGCTCAGTTTATGTAACAGCTATTGTCTTCCATCATCACCTGTCTTCTATGACGGTATCGTCCCGATTCTACAATATAGTCATTATTTTTAGAAAATTTTATAAACATTTAAGAATAATATTGACATAGCTACATAATGTGACGACCGATTGGTGTAGTGGATAGTAACCCTGTCAGCGAAACCAACGGTTGGGGGTTCGAATCCCGCGAGGGGTAAATGTTTGTGTGATGACTACGAACATTATTCCCGAGTCATGGATGTTTATATAAATATTTATGTTTTTTTTTTGTTTTTAATGCACAACGGGTTCGTACTTGACCTCAATCACACCTGATATTAAGTGAAGATGAGGTCGAAGGTGGAAGCGTACAGACCCGGAAACCCCAACACATTTGGGGGACTGGCTACCTTATCTCTGACAACCGGAACACAACAATGATATTAACATTGCTGCTTGGCGGCAGATTTAGATAACATGGCGGTAGCTAGCCAGGCGGAACTTTAAAATGCCCTGCCACCAACCAAACCGAGTACTTAAACATGTACCCTGCTGGGGATTGAACCCGCGACCTCCGAATTGTAAACCCAATATTGTTTACATTGAGCCACGGAGGCGGTTAATGTATGTTGGTTGTTAGTTAGGTTAGTGTATGTTGTTTATTTATGTCATCATTGTACACTATGTTTTGAGCAAATAATAATTTACTTTGACTTTGACTTTGAATAATCTTACTCAATCAAAGTGCGTACACCAGGATTGGCTTGACAGGAAATTTCTCATTTTCCCCTTTTCCTTTAGGTCCATTCGTTCGTAATAGGTCAATTAAATAGCTCCACAGTGTTTAATTAATTTAAGGACTACACTCCAGTAGCGTCTAAATTTAGTAAGTAATAACAGG
Source organism: Oegoconia quadripuncta (assembly GCA_949316235.1). Taxonomy (NCBI): domain Eukaryota; kingdom Metazoa; phylum Arthropoda; class Insecta; order Lepidoptera; family Autostichidae; genus Oegoconia; species Oegoconia quadripuncta. The sequence goes on along the minus strand of OX438754.1, from coordinate 17,563,950 downwards.
TTAACACCCTATGGGGACGCGGACCTCTTTACTGAAATGCGTAGGTCCTTCATTTGACACCAATAAGTAATAAAGTATATGAGCGCCAGCGCAATGTCGTCGTATTAAGTAAATGTGAAAACATCAGGCCGGCATCCAATATCAGACGCCACAGGGTGTTTCATTCAATTACTTATTTACTTATTTGGTACACTTAGATACAAAAGTACTAAGCCGTCCTCCATAAAAAAAAAAAGTTGCAAGTGGAAATAGTCTCTGCCTGGCTTTTTGGCGGGAACTCGGCGAGTGAAGTAGCATTTTTCTTTATAATTCTTATAATTTGTGCATTCTGACTTTTAAAGCTTAATAATGGCAGAATATTGTGCAATAAACGTTAGTGATGGTGTACAAGTGTAGGGAAGTGTAAATTAAAGTGCGTAACGGAGCTTTCGGGTTCCCACAAGAAGCCGCCAAAATCATTCTGCCACTTTACTGAAGAATGACTGGACCGTGACTAGACTCTGTATACGCCAAGTATACGACGAATTACTTGTTTTGACTGAGACTGACTTACAAACTGAAGAAATAAGATAAATAAGACATGACTGTTATGGGCTAGATCCCTTTGCCTTCTCCCAGAGGAGAGAATGAAACGAAGAACTAAAAAAAAAGTCTCTGCCTACTCCAACGGGAAACAGACATGAGCAAATGTATATGTATGTAAGAATTTATCAACAATTTAACAAACAACTTAAAACATATACAAACGACCGATTGGTGCAGTGGATAGTGACCCTGTCAGCGAAACCAACGGTGGCGGGTTCGAATCCCTCGTAAATGTCTGTATGATGAATACGAACATTTATTCCCGAGTCATGGATGTTTATATAAATATTTATGTATGTTTATCCCTTATCTAGTATCCATAGTACAAGCTTTGCTTAGTTTGGGACTAGATGATTGGCGTAAATGTCCGAAATATTTTTTTTTTATAAAAGTACCTAATAGCGGGTATATCTTTTGTGCACGCGGGTTAACGATTGACCTGACGATGTGGCCGAAGATGGAGGCGCGTCCTAACCCCCAACTTATCTCAAATAGCCGGAACACAACAATGATATCAACTTGGCAGCAGACTCTGGTAATGCCATATCATGAACCAAATTGATTAAGCATGTACGTAGCTTAGAATGGAACTCGCGATCTCCTTTTTTGTAAACCTTATACTGTTTACGTTAAGCCATGGAGGTGATCAAAAAGGTCCCCTTTTAAAGAAAAGTAATGGATTAAAAAACAAAAAACTCGAATGCATATATGCTAATTATAAAAAATCGTAAACTAATACAGAAACATAAAAACAGAAATGGTGACTAACGGAGCTCTTAAACGGTGCTTTTTTCTTAAAGCCACTTAAAGATCAAAAATTTTGTTTATGTGAACCCTTCTTGTGACTTTGATAGCTCATAATTTTTTTCTATGGATTATCTACACAAAACGATATAAGGATTGAAACACCACCCCAATCTGGCTAATCTACCCATATATTTTTCATTTATTTTAGTTTTAGCGATTAATTTCGGTCATTTTTCGAAAATCAACAAAAAAAATTTTTTTTTGGAACTGTGGGGCCAATTTCAGAAAATTTGGTCCAGGTGGGTAGCAAATGACCCCCCTTGTTGCTGACTCCATTTGGACAACAGTCCGCCTAACACCCTGTATATCCTAAAACATTTCCAATTTTACCGAATCCAACGACACCTCGTTTATTTTAAATCCGTCAAATCATTCAGGCTACAGGATGCGGCAAGGGAACGAACATACTTACATAGATACCTACATACAGTTGAAAAATATTATCATCCTTCTGGCGCAATCGAGTAAAAAGTGGGATAGATACTATATATTTTTTTCTCTATACCATATAGTTTTTTTTTTCAAATGAGTATTGTTTTATTCACAACGGGTCAGCACTTGACCTTAATCACATCTGATGTTAAGTGAAGATGAGACCGAAGGTGGAAGCCTACTGACCCGGAAACCCCATCTTATTTGGGGGACTGACTATCTTATCTAAATACATAAATAAGCAATTTCTACGTATTAACCAAGTGTAAATCTTATTTTGCTTATACACATACAAACTATGTGTACATTTTGCGAGAGAATTTTTTTTGTATTGTACCAATTATTTAGCAATTATGCAACAGCAAGAATAAGATTGTCAATTGGAACCTATATATTATTTGGTACAAATGTTTCACTAATTATACCAACAAAACGTATGTTTGGTATTAGTTCTATGTTTATAGAACATGCTATTATTAAAATAAATATTTAGTCTTAAAATATTATAGATGTATTAACATTTCAGAGTTATTGAAGAAATTGAACCACCCTAATTTACAAAGATAAAAATCCACCCGAATCCATTGTCTTAAAACAGTTTATTTGTGTTACGAATTGTACTCGCAATGGTCAATGAAGTGGCATGAGATGAAAGGGATAAAAGGAGTGACTTTACCTACTCTACTGTTATGATGTTTACCTACTTTGTTTTTCTCTGCCTTCAAAATATGTTGCCCTTAAGTGTTTTCGATTTGGTACTGCTGGATTCTGCTTTCGACAGACCATTTCTTTCCTCCGTATAGGTCAGAATTCTGATACTGCTGACGAAACTGTGATTTTGACGTGATTCCGTTTTCGACAGATCATTTCTGTTCTCGGTATAGGTTAGAATTCAGCTACTGCTGATGAAACAGCAATTTTGTCGTGATTCCGCTTTCGACAGAGTCTGCTTCCGTCTGATTCCTTTTTTACCTTAGCCACTACTGTTTGGCACTACCAGTAGTGTCATTGAAAAATTTATTTTCCCATTCATTGGATTACCCGTGATCTACTTAATTACCCGTGACACTATCATCCGTCTATTCTGTTGATTAGTTCTGCCGGCAGAACTACTGGGAATTTTTTCCCATTAGTTCTGTCAGTAAGACTACGCTTTACACCGGGCTTCAATCTCAACTCTTCCCACCTGTTCTGTTACGTAGCCCTGTTGATTGTAAGTCTAGTGAACATAAACAATTAATTTTTTATTTGATTTTAACCGCGGCCAAGCCCCACTGGTGGCACCACGGGTAACTTTTTTTCTTCATAGACTCAATGCATTACAATGGGACTACGTGTAGTAATCGCCGCTAAGCCCTACTGGTTTAATTAACCATAGCCCGCTACACTAGTGTTTTTTCGCCAATTTTATCTCTAGAGATAAAAGTGAATGCCGAAAAAACAAAAATGCAGAAAAAACAAAAACAGATTCATTCATTTATTTTTTCCTTTCCGCTTTCGTCAGAACATTTATTTTTCAGTTCTCGTCAAAGTTTACTTTTCTTGTGGATGCTCAAACCACTTCTGGTATCCCGTATTACGAATCCAAAGATGTTCATGATCCAAAGATCTATGTTATAAAGACCTGTTTGGTGTAGTGGTTAGCAACTCTGACCGCTATACCAAAAGGTTGCGGGTTCGAATCCCGCTAGAGGCATATGTTCGTGTGATGAATACTGACATGGTGTACCCGAGTTATGGATGTTTTTCATTTATAATTAGTATTTATTTACAAAAAAAAATTATTTATGTAGTATATCAACCATTTGGTATTCACAACACAAGCCCATAGTTGCTTAGTGTGGAACTAGATGGCGCTGTGTGTATATCTAAGGATATTTTTTTTTATATATTTTACTGTTGGGGCAGTCACCTCTCACTGGGTGGATTCTAATCCATCGCCTATAGTTGCTTACTGTGGAACTAGATGGCGCTGTGTGTATGTCTAAGGATATTTATTATTTATTTATTATTATTGTCTATTATCTATACAAAGAGTACATAATAAACAACATTTACCTAAATACCTACTTGAATAAGATACTGGCCACATATTATTTATTTATTTCAATTGCACTGTAATAGTGGTAAAAGCCTGTATTCTCATAAATTTTTCGCCACCTGTTGTAGAAATATAAAAATTACGCTTTAATTATAACCGCCTCCATGGCTCAATATAAACAATATTGGGTTTACAAACCGGGGGTCGCGACTTGGATCCCCAGCGGGGTACATGTTTAAATGTCCGCCTGGCCAGCTACCGCCATCTTATCTAAGTCTGCTGTCATAAGATGGGGTTTCTGGGTCAGTACGCTTCCACCTACGGCCTCATCTTCACTTAAAATCAGGTGTGATTGAGATAAATTGCTAAACCTTTGTACATAAAAAAAATTCAGCGTCAAATAAAGTTACTTAAAACGGACTTTATTTAGTAAGTAATTTAATTTAGTACAATAATGTACTACAACTATTATTTTCCAGATGAAGTTAAACATAGATACATTACAATATAAAATATTGACATAAGACATACTTTAAAAAAGAAAAAAAAGGCCCCGGAACATGTTTACAGGTGGAACACATGTTTCAAGTCACTGCTTTGTGGCAGGGTGCCTAGAAGGCTAACGATATTGCCACGTTATATATGTCTGGACGTGCTGGCTTGAAGTAGCTGCTCTCTTTGAAGCAGCGCGCCTCCGGTTCCATGGCCCCATGATCTCTAGTTCAAAGGGCAAAAAGTCGTAGCCCTGTCCTAGGTCTGCATGACTATACGTGTTTCTCCGCTACCGATTTAAATACTAACTAATATTATATAAATACTATAATATTAGTTAGTATTTAAATATAAATAAAATACTAACTAATAGTATATGAATTGGAGGTTATGAGTATACCGACTCTATGAGGTAGTTTCTTTAGAGGAGAGAAAAACATCAAAAAAGAAGAAAATAATACAACAGAAAAATATTTACGCAATAATTTATTGATATACGCTAGTAATTCAATTTTATTTAATTTTATTTTCACACTATTTTATGATTTAAGACTCGTTAAGTAGTGAAGACAGAACATTCCCTTGTCCTACTTTCCTTCCAAATTAATTTTGGTACTCTATAAATATATAATATTATACAAAGTTTATTGAAATGGCAACTTATACAATATCCCTAATTTTCTGTATTGCCTAATTTATTTACAGGACTTTAGGATTACTTATAAACAGGGTGTGAATGTAAACGCAACAATTAAAACCGATGTTAAACAACCTTCTTTAAGTACCGCATTAAGATTTACACCCTGTTAAAAATATGTTAACATTTATATTGTTTGAAACCAAAATATAACAATTATTTCATATTGTGTTTTAATTCAAATGCACGAAAGTATTTAAATTTCATTTAATTCTAATAAGCTGGTTGGATTTGCAAACAAAAATCACCCAGAATTTGAATTCTGCTGAAGATTTATAATAACTATGTTGTTTAAAAAAAAAAGGAATTTTTAAAGTTCTTTCCCGAATGGTAATTTCCTTGTATTTCCGATTTTTTTTAACTTGAAAGAAAACATTTATTCAGCTTACAATGGGCATGTTCATGAAAATTTTTCATTGAAATAATAATGCTAGACATTACAGTGCAAGCTGATATAGGTTTCAGCTCAGCATAATGCTGTGGCCTGAACCATAGCGCTGATTTTCAGCTGGCACCTTTGTAGGGTGTTAGGCGCTCATAGAATATATCTTTTATTCTTTCTCTGTTCGACAATTTTCTAAAAAACATATTATCTGTAAATACTTAATCTTACAACAAATTAAAATAAATAGAAAGTGAAAAAAAAGACTATAAAATGTTACCACAACTACAAAGGAAGTGTGTAAAAAGAAAAACAGGAAAAAATGCGAATGGATTAAAATAACGGCACGATCTATTAACCCACATGGGGTGATCAGAGGTGTCCACTAATGCAAGGACTAAGTAGTAAGACCATCGCCGCTAAAACGTGAAAGTCTTTCGATGTTTCTGGTGTAAAGTCCCTGTTCCAACACCCATGGAAAGAGTTACATTAGTTCAATTATTTTTATGTTCCGGAAACCATACAGCAAATAAGGAATTCGGGAAAAAACTCCACCAAATCAAATGCCATGAAACGAACACTTCAATTACCAAATTTACACATTTTTAATGTCTTCTATGAAATAATTTTAAAAACTTTAAATTGCTTTTTAAAACTACTTTAACTCATTTTATTGGCACTAGCTATAATCTATCACAATGGGACCTTGCTGAGGAATTTTATGTAATTTTAATAATTTTTTTACTGACTTGGAACCAGCTAAAGCTAGTAGCAGTATGTTTTAGAACTATGTTGAATTATCACTAGTTTAGGTATTTAATACCAACTTCAGATTTAACCTATTTCGTAGGTAGGTAAATTATGATAAAACGCAAAAAATATTCTATAAAAAGAGTACTACAACGTTCAGTAATTAGAAAACTTGTATCGTGAATTATAAATTATATTTTGCATTTGTTACTAAAAGATTTTCTGTCACTAATGAGAATATTGTTGGGTAATACAGAGTTTATTGTTAAACTTACGAGATTTTTCTGTGTATTGTCACAGACTTTGGGATTTTAATAAAGGATCCTCTTTTTTTAAATTGCAGTAAAGAAAAGAGATATGATAGCCCAGCAGTTAATAACTATTAGTCTTGGAATTACGGCTATATCTGAAGTCAGTAAAACATTTTGAAACCTAAATTGCGACATTATGATTATTCTCATAGGCATTTTCTATTTCTGTTATAAGCGCTTCAAGGGATTTTAATTTGTACCTAAATTGGAGATTGAATTGACATCACGATTCTGAATGCTAGATACTTTATCTATTAAAGAAGCAGTTTACAATGTAATGATAGTTTTCTTTCGGCTGTACATTTCCCGCTCTCAGCAATATTCGTCGTAGGCTTTATCAAAAATAGAAGGTTTAGAGTAATATATATCACAAAATATATTCATTGTTACAACGCTATACCTTTGCTTTCAATGCCATTTTGATTTCAATAACATCCAGTTTCATTGTAAGACGTTGTTCACAAACTAACACCTACTACTATATTAAGAAAAAAACAGGAATACCTTCATTAGCATAGTAAAAATTACAGCAGTCTCGTAATTATTACTTCGAGATCTGGTAATTTGGAACTTTCAGATTGTTAATGACATATGGATCAAGGACAACTAGACATAGCTTGTAGTAAAGTTCTATTTTGCATAGCCCTGCTATCATTGTATTTCATATGGGATGATTACCTAGTTATCTATGTATAGTCTTTATAGTGAGAGTCCTCCAATACCAGCCGGGTTCCATCGACTTTCAATTTCTATATTCAACATTAGATGGCGCTAGTTAATATTTAAAAAACCTTAGGGTGACGTTACTGCCAACACTTTTCCCTACTCATTCCACACGATTATTCCAATAATGGTAATCAATAGTTCGAGGGCAAGGAATACTAAACAAATATCGAAATGGCATCAAAAACAAAAGTCAAGTAGGCCTGACACTGACTCCACTCGTACTGGACCACTGAAGAAGAGGTATTCAATTAAATTCATCGCATACAATATATTCAAGCTATGCTAATACTACATTATCATGCATCTTAGAGAAATCAGAAGGTATAAAAATCTCTAGCATGCAGTTGCAGATCTAAAAAAAAGCATAGGTACACTGAATGAAAAGATTGGTGACATTTATTACGTGTAAATTTTCACACACTCTTGGTAGTTTCAACAAATTGGTTAACCCAAGGGCAATCACCTCGTTTTTTTCTGTTATACACATTTAAAGCTATTTGTGAAAGTTCACCGGACTGCAACTACATTGTCAATTGCGCTCATGTCTAGTGCAGGATATCGAGAAAGAGTAGCATGTCAACTCAGCCGTAATCGTACCACATAAAAATCATTCGCTTTTGTTTTTTTAGCTCGCTTGCGTTAGATTGTTAAATTGGGTCCTACGTAAGCGCCTTAGGAGTACATTATAGTAACGATACGTCTATCAATTAGACGGTTGTTCTCTTATCCTTACTTCTAGGGCGCTTACGTGAAACCAAATTATGAGCGATTACCGCAAAAATTTTTATGTGGTACGATGTCAGCACTGTGTAGGCTTGCAAGCTAGTTCGCCTTCTGAGTTTAATCGTTTTAGAGATTTTATCAAATCGCGAATCAGCCTAACACGTATATAGAAATAAATTTACTCCAATAAATGTCATCTAAAGTGTCACCTATATTAAGTATTAAAAAATTGTTGCAAAATAAATCATTACAAAATTACATTTAGAAGTACTTACTTAAAAATGAATATAATAATAATAAAGTTAAATAAGCCACGTCGGACATCGTACAATCTAAAATACGAACAACATTATTCTTATATCATTATGATCAGCGATATAGCTCTGAAACACGTAAATCAGTCGATAAAATTCTACTTAACCACGTATATGACACACGTAGTATATCTTACAGCATGCTTTGTAGATATAAGTTATAACTACTGACACATTTATACATATATGTAATAAAATATGTTTTTTTATTTCCAACAAGGTAACCAGATAGACTTTGTAAACAGCTAAACAATGAAAATTTTAGAGCGTAAATATAGATTTAGTAAGCATTTATTAAAGATAGTGCCTCCGAATAAATACGAATAAATGTGTTTGAAAATTACTTTGTACAAAGATCGTTAAAACAGTTTAAACTTTAGAGATAGAACAAGTTGTAAAATCTGCTACAATATTATAAATAAATATATTTACTTATTTGGAATTTCAAATATTTTGGAAATAAAATACAGACAAAAGTTATACGTAACAAATTAAAAAACTATTACTGTTAACACTAGTCCTAAATCTCCTAATACACAAACAAATACACCTATAAATAATATTACTCTTAACAATGGACGAACACATAATATCATTCCACCGAATGCAGTCTACTAGACGATCGTAATTAAGTCATTGCTTTCGTGAACTTATCATACTATAAACCGACGTAAATGCAACATCTAAAACACATTAAGTGCACTTCCAAACATAGCGTTTTAAATGTTTGACCTCAAGCGTGCGTTCGTATGTGGACACTTTGGACAATTACAGTATATTATTTCTTCTGTAAGGCAGTGCACGAAATGCGTGGTTCGTGAGAAAACAACTTAACACTACACACGCAAACAGATTGGGTAAATAAGTATGTGTTAAAGAGAAACAATTCAATGGTAACATTTTCAAATTCAATCCCTTGAGATCACACTTCTGCTTTCCGTTTTAAACAATAAATCACAATTTTATAAACTTCACTAGAGCTTCTATTCCGATTCACTTATTTAAAGTTCCCATTTCAAATGTCTTTCATGTTCACACTCAAGTCTTAGTTCCAATATTGCTCGTACTAACTAGGATTTGGCTAATCAGGATCACCTCCAAAACAAATAGTTCGTAGGCCACGTACAGTAGATAGACATGAAAAATTGTTATCAACAACATCTCACTCGTTACTGGATTCCTTCTCATGAAGCGAAGAGTATCGTACTTGTTTGCCATTCTAGTTAAAGTTTTAAGCGTGAAATCCATCGCAGTATAGTAATTATTTATTTATATATCATTTTTTTTATTTTCGGTAATTATGTGTCAAAAAGAAATATCAATTTGAAAATAAAATATTTTTGCTCTTCTTAAGAACTCATGCTTAAAATATTCAACTAGTAGGAACAATGCAAGAAACTTTGTCAAGAGCAGCAATCAGATCTATGTGCGAGGTTAAAACTCGTATACCCTTGACAAGATCAAATAGAACTCTTCGTATATACCTAACATCCAAAACAACCCTCAAATGTACAGGTATGTTAATATGGACATTCCTATGATGATATACAGGTTAGGTGATCTCAGGAATCCTCTGCTCCAACTGCAGTCTAAGTCTCGTGCTAGAACCTAAAATAAAAAAATCTAGATAATATTTGACATCAACAGGTACGTATTTTTAAATCTATGTGAAATATTGCTTATATCTAGGTAAAATATTACAATAAAGATTCTACATGCTGAACAAATTATAGGTACTATTTTCATCAACATCATCATCAACAGTGAAACTGCAAATTAAATCTGTATATAAGTGATAATGCAAGTATCTATTACGGTTTTCTTTTATAAAATGTAAAGTTGCTTTAATTTTGTAATCTTAGCCAGAAAATTTGTTTATTACTTACATCACTCAAACTTCTGTTCTCGTATCCAGGACATCTAGCAAATCTGACATCATCTCTTGTTGCGACGCACTTGAATGGACTTTCGCAGAGGTATTGCCTCCTTTTTCTGTCCCAAGCTTCAATCCATCTAAAAAATAATTTGGTTTATATTTATGCTTTCCTACTATTAGTATAAGATCCGGCCATAGAAATATATACCCTCATCTGTTATTCGACTATAACAAAATTATTATGTTAGTTAATGAATATATTAATACATTGAAAATGGGTTGCCTAGCTAAATCGCGGGCCAAACGGTTAATTAATGTAAATCCAAATTAATTGTTTTTCAATTAACTTCCCCGATTTGTTATTTATAAAAATCGACCATTATCTGAAAGAACATAACATAAGGAACTGGAAAAATATAGGTTGCCTACTTTCCCTTCAGCCTAACTATGGAGTTGTCATGTATAAACATGCGAGCAAGCGTTATTAATATACCCTCATCCGTTATTTAATTGATTTTTTTTTTAAATTAAACGTTATTTTATTCTCTTTCTAACAGTATAAGGTTGCCTCAGTAAAAGTTTGTCACATGCACGGTTGCTGTGATTTTAGATGCGTCGTACAAGCGAGCTACATTGAATAAATATTGGATTTAAGTCAGATTAAATATTAAAAATGGTATCAAATACTTTTCACTCACATATTTATTTAATAACAATACATAATTATAATTACATAAAAATTAGAAAATTTTTTTGTTTACATATTTTGATTAATGAATAGCAAAAATATTTTTTAATATCTATTAAAAAATTATATAAAAATTTTCCAATAAAATATTTTTTTAAAAACTTATTCTGCTTCTGATTCGTCAGAAGTACTGATATCAAAATCGAATTCTTCATCGTTATCTTCTTTTGATTCGGTGACTATATCCTCCACTTGTAAGGGCGTTGGGTCCCCTTCAAACCACGTTGGCTTCAAGTAGCCATCCAAAAACCAACCACAATCTTCAGGACTTAGATTGACACAACGTGCATTTGTTGCATGAAGCCACATTGAATTGACGTAAATTGTGCACTAAACAATTCATTCTTTTTTTTCCATTTAATTTCTTGTATCGATTTAAAACCTTTCGTGGCCAACTCATGACTATTTAGTTCTGTAGTGTTGTATTACAAACAACAATGGTGTCGATTCGGATGTACACCAACGAAACTAAAACCAGTTTTGGCGTGGTGCCGTCGCATCGTACTATTCCAGGGAGAAAGAGACAGTACTACTTTAAAACTAGTTTTTGTTTAGTCGGTGTACATCCGAATCGACACCAATGCGTGGTTTATTCTACCTCGAATTAAATAATCTCTCAAACTTTCGTAACGAAATGAATTGAATCAACTCAAACCCACCTTCGTGCAAATAGAGATAAGATGACCCTATCAGTTTGAGCTTCACTATGTTGAAAGGTGAATCGGAGGCATCAAGAGAGTGCATTACATCTTCCTGCTGCCTTTTTAGAGAAAATATTCAGGTCATCTGACATGAGTAAAGGACGAGAGTGACTAAACAAATGCATATAGTGAACCAATATTGTTACTAAATGTTAAAAGAAATAATTTGGTCATAATATTTTATTACACTAAACCTGTAGCGACTTGGAGAAAGAAAAATTTTTATATAATTTTTTAATAGATATTAAAAAATATTTTTGCTATTCATGAATCAAAATATGTAAACAAAAAAATTTTCTAATTTTTATGTAATTATAATTATGTATTGTTATTAAATAAATATGTGAGTGAAAAGTATTTGATACCATTTTTAATATTTAATCTGACTTAAATCCAATATTTATTCAATGTAGCTCGCTTGTACGACGCATCTAAAATCACAGCAACCGTGCATGTGACAAACTTTTACTGAGGCAACCTTATACTGTTAGAAAGAGAATAAAATAACGTTTAATTTTAAAAAAAAATCAATTAAATAACGGATGAGGGTATATTAATAACGCTTGCTCGCATGTTTATACATGACAACTCCATAGTTAGGCTGAAGGGAAAGTAGGCAACCTATATTTTTCCAGTTCCTTATGTTATGTTCTTTCAGATAATGGTCGATTTTTATAAATAACAAATCGGGGAAGTTAATTGAAAAACAATTAATTTGGATTTACATTAATTAACCATTTGGCCCGCGATTTAGCTAGGCAACCCATTTTCAATGTATTAATATATTCATTAACTAACATAATAATTTTGTTATAGTCGAATAACAGATGAGGGTATATATTTCTATGGCCGGATCTTATACTATATGTATAATATAATCATCCATCAATATTTCAATCAGCCCATATCAATGAAAAGGCTAACGGTATCTGTATTGCCAGTAACGATCATGGACCCAGAAAATGTTGTGAAATCTTCAAATATTTTGTAAATTAAGTCCAGACACTACTATTTTCGAGTTTCTACATTTGTATTTAGCACGACAAAATTCTATAAAGGCAGGAAAACATTAATCTTTAAAAAAATCTGAAAATTAAAAATTAAACCCAAAGCGTATTCGATCAATGGTGAAGAAAGTTCAGTTACAAATAGCTGTATTTGAGTAGAAAGAAACTCAAACATGACAAATCGTTTTCGACTATTGTCACAATTTCTTTACTCGGGATGTTAATATCTTTTCCTACTTTTTGTTTTTAATTTCAAGAAAAAAATAATCTTACCCAATTCCACAATCGCAGTACAAAGGATTTCCAGCCACCAATATGTCATGCAAGAATACACTATTTGGCACTCCAGGCCATTCCTTAAGTCCTGGATTAGGGACCTTTGTGATGAAGTTGTAGCGGAGGTCCATGGTCAAGTTCCTTATACGACCTGATCTCCAAAACACTTCAGGTGCTATCTCCTCGATGCTTGTATTATAAATTGTTAGTCGAAGGACTTTAGATTGCACACCCTGAAAGCAATGAAATTTGAATATACGCTAGTATTGATTTAAGTTTGTAATCATAATTTTCTATTACGCCAATTAAGTAGTTAACATTACAGGAAATTGTTCTTTTATGTGAAACGTTTAAACGAAAAATATAACGAATACTTACAACAAGTAAATATGGAGATAGATACTTCAAGTTTCTGCCTGTTATAGTGATGTTATTTAATTTGCACGGCAGATGTCCGCCACCTAACTCTTTACCAAATTCGAGAACTCCGTAGTCAGCTTCCACGAATAGGTTTTTAAGTGCAGCATTATGGGTCAACATTTTTGGTAAGTTTATGTCTTTCACATTGGTGAAATCTGTTACCTTTAGAGTTCTTAAAGTGAACATTTTGCTGAAGACACCATGCTGGAAAATAATGATACAGGGATTTATAACAACATTATCCAAATTCGCAAGGGTCACTACTAGGACCAAAACTATAAATCACATTAAATATATGTTAATAGTTTTACCTCAAATATTCTCAGTCGGAGTCGAGTTACGTCAAGATATTCAAGTCGAGTTGATATGCCATAGAGACTGCTATTCATCAGAGCTGTTATTGGATTTCCAGATAACGATAGCCAGCGAAGGTCACTAAGAGAATGTGTAGCCTGGAATATTAATCAAATGGCATTTTAAAATTTCGTTCTGAAGAAAGTGAAAAACAGTTTCTTTGTGAAGACAGAAAAGATCTATTTAAGAAAACTAGAGACAGACAAGGAATGCTTACTACAGGCACAGCAGTCAAATCGTTGTAAGACAGGTCTAAAACTCTGAGACGAGTCAAATTAACTGTTGTCTCCGCCGGTATTGAAGGTAGATTGTTAAAAGCTAGATCTAAGCTCTTAAGTTTTGGCAAAGCCATAGATGGGATCTGTAACAAGAGATGTTATTTATATCAGTAGGTAGGTACTTCATTTACCAGCATTCCCAATTATAAGTTTAACAATGTTTTTTTTTTCAAAATAATAACGTCGATTTTGTTATTCTATTACTTGAAGATACATCTATTAAAAGACTATAAATACAATACTTACATGAATCATGCTAACGTTTCTCAAACCTAAATGAGACAATCTTCTTTCAAGGCCTTTAAAAACAGTGGTACCTCGTTCACCATTGTTGAATGGCGAGTTATTACTCAAGTCTAACCAGCGAAGTCTTGGTAAGGCAGCGAAGGTTCCCCCTTCAATTCGTACTAGGTGATTATCTGACAGATCCAGCCATACTAGAGACTGAAAATTAATAAACAATAAACGTTTATAAACGGTTTGAAGTAAAACGATGACAAAAATGAAGATGATGTCATTTGTATGAAGTTGTGGATATATGAAAAAAATATTTGCGTGAAGTTAGTAAATGATGGTTGGTTGAAAATTCATAAACAATGGATGATATTTTTAAGCACTTTTTACGAATCAAAATTGTTATCTAGACGATTCTCCACTTAGTTATATCAGATTTATGCAGACACAATAAATAAACAGTGGTTTCTGTCAAAGATCTTTACCAAATGTGACGGAAGGCCCGACACTATTAGATGTATTTATTGAACAGACAAATTAATTGATGGTATGGTCTTTATTAATTTCTATTATATTAACAGATGGTTTACATTATCCTGTAGCCGAAAATACAGTTCGTGAACTTTTAGAATGCAATAGAATGGAAATAGAATGTTATAGATAAAATGCATTGCTTTCTGTGAAAAATCGAACTACATATATTCCAACAGGTCAGGGCTTAAACATAATATTACGTAACTATTACTCTATGCTCAGGAACTATAATGAACCGCCTCCTGACTACTGAGAACATAATAAAATTATTATAAAAGGTAATTGATAGGGTGTGGCATTAGGAACGAGGTATGGCTAAAATATAATTAAGTAATGAAACCCAAAAACCAAAAGCATGAGATGCGGATGACGAAGATGTAAAACAGGTTATACACCAAGCTACTCTCTACCTTGTACAGAATATTCTGCGGGTATTGCTTTTTTTGGTGGAACACTCTCGTGTGGTCTCGCCTAGCCGTGTGGTACATATACTCATCGTTGTAGTCAGGGTCCTCAGGCCAGTACTCGCCTTGTTCGGGATTCTGGCAACACATGCATGGACAGGACAACACATTAGCTTAACTACGCACACACTGGCATTGACATCTACGTTCCTTACTCGATAGAAATGCAAATACAGTCTACTAATATTTAGCTGTGGCATCATTAACACTTATTTCTACGGCGCAATAGGAGGACTTTACTTTGGTTTAATGTCTAACAGTAGCATTATTGTATAATAGGCTTTTTGTTTCTATATGAAACAGTACTAGTCTCAAGAATCTTCTTCAGGTACCGGAATACATATCTAAACATAGACCATGGTACAGGTTCTACGGAAAGGTTCCAAAAATATAAAGGTATTCGGTTTTTGACAAAGCTATTATTTGCATTTCTATAAGGCAATATTTAGTTAGTACATTGCATATAATATAGGCTGTTAATCCAAAGGGTACAAAGTACGCTAAAATACAGTAATTGATATTATAATAAATAACTTTAAGAAAGGTCGCCAAAAATGTTTCAATACATAAAGGAATTTATACAATCACAAATCAAGCTATTAGTAGTCTATAAACTACCAAAAGTTTTGTTAGTAACACCAAAATAACCAAAAACATACTTGAAGATTTCAATCTCTTATTGTAATTACCCTGAATCTCTGTACAAAGTCAGCGATGGACACAGCAGGTATTGAATTCCCACTTAGATCGAACTCGACGAGATTTCCCGCCGCTGCTGGGGTAAGGCAACTCGTTGGAACCCTCGATAAATCGTTGTAAGATAGATCCAACCTAGCAAAAAGCAGACATTTTTATTTTATTACACAGATTCTAATTGTAGTGGTTCGATGCATCTGATTAAAGTGGAGCGTAGAAAAATACGACATATAAAGAAGCAGTAGAAGAAGAAAATAAATTGTTTATTGTACTCAATATAAAATAATAGTGAAACAATTTATACAAAATTGTGTTCCGGTTGTCAGAGATAAGATAGCCAGTCCCCCAAATGTGTTGGGGTTTCCGGGTCAAGTACGAACCCGTCGTGCATAAAAAAAAACAAAAGTCCTATCGCTTGCAGCGATCTCTTAAAGACAATCGTGGCAAAGTAGCTTGAAACATATACTACTGCTGCATAATTTAAAGCAAAACTACAATCGAATGATAATACTATACATCAAAATAATATTATTACTAACATATATATGAGTTCATAAATTACTATTCGAGACATAGTTCCGTGAGTAGTTATCAAATATCTATTCAAAAAATTACCTTTCTAAAGCAGGTGAAGGAAAGAAATTATCAGCTATGTTCCGGATGTGGTTGTTGGATAAATCAATGGAAGTTAGTGATTGCATTTCGTGGAACACTTCGATTGGCAACTCAATTAGATGGTTATGGGATAAGTCTGTAATCTGAAAAAAAAATTGGTACAATGTCAAGAGTGCCTTAAAACTACAAAACATATCATTTAAGTAAGTTATTGAAATCAATCTTCTGTATAGACGTAAATAGTTGACTTTCGGTAAATAGGCACATAATAAAAGTTGTCTACGAACTCTATAACGGTGCTTCATCATCATCATCATCATTGTGAGCAATGCTTTCATGTAATCTCAAAGCTTTACCTAAGAACATAAATGAGGGGGGCAGAGAAAGCGACCCACTCTTATTATTATTATTTCCTAAAATTTCTAATCTCAGATTACACAGCTCTTGAATTAATGAATAATAATATTATTACCTGCAAATTCCTAACTTTTTTGAAGCAATCATATTCCATGTCAAATATTTGGTTATACGACAAGTCCAGATACTGCAACATATGCATTGATCCGAATACCTCACGAGTGATATTCCTGATTCTATTGTGCGATAGATAAAGCTCCGAGAGGGTTAAGTCTGCATGCCTGTAAAAACAAGACACGATGTATTCACCAAATGAACTCCTGAGGAGGACGCGAAAGAAAAAATCAAAACCTGATCCTGTGTGTATATAGCGCCGCTGTTTCTTTTTCCACAGATAATTTCATTTTTTGAAAGTTTGGACATACTGACTGACAGAGAAATGCTTAAGCTCTATTATCATTTCCAATAGATTTAAACTAACATTTAACAAATGATATCATTTATCTTACGGTGAAATAAATTCTTGAAGTTTAATACTCGATTACAAACATTTATCTCGAGTAATGGATGTTAATATAAATATTTATGTATCTATCCCGTTATCTAGTATCCATAGTACAAGCTTGTTTGGGACTAGGTGATTGGTGTAAGTGTCCGAAATGTTTATATCTGTAATTACTTACCGAGGGTCATGCCAATATTATCATTATCAGCCCGTAAATATCCCACTGCAGGGATATAGGCTTTCCCTTATATATGAGGGAGTATGGGCCATAGTCCACCACGCTGGCCCAATGCGGGTGGAGTTCACATGCCTTTGAATTTTTTTTTCAGGCATGCAAGTTTCCTCACGGTGATTTTCTTCATCGTTTATTGCCGGCATTAAGAACTAACGAATCTCTCAAAATTTAATGTGTTATGTAGTAGAATTAATATGACATTATTGTCTTACCTGAAGTAGTAAGGTGCAATGTAAGTGATGTTATTGTGAGAGAAATCAAGGACTCTGATATTAACAGATACTGTCCCAAGACCTGAAATAAAGTAAATCCGTAAGAAGCATTTACCATAAAAATATATATAAAGGTATATATGACAAAATAGCAATAAAACTACACAAACAAGATAAAAAACATGAAGTATCACCTTGCTCAACGGAAATATCTTCAGTGAGTAAAGCTGAGATAGAAGCAAAAGAGAAAGAAAAAATAAAATAAATGGTACATCCTACAAAATAGTAACAGAATGACAGAAAAATAATGGAGAAACAAATCCTTGGTGACTAATTATAAGAAACATATTTACCATAAAAAGATATAAAGATAAGTAATAAAACTATACAAACAAGATAAAAGAAATGAAGTATCACCTTGCTCAACGGAAATATCTTCAGGAAGTAATGCGGAGATAGAAGCAAAAGAGAAATAAAAAATAAAATAAATGGTATGAGTTGTAAACACCTTACAAATAGTAACAGAGTGATAGAAAAATAATAAGAGAAGCAAATCATAATTAGAATAAATGTTTAAAATCGTAGGAATATTCAATCGTATAAATAAACATAATCTGTATCTTACTGGCTTTCGAAGGTGGATAAAAGTTGGCCGAAAAGAAGCTCGGCATTACATTGGAATCAGTCAGAGCTATAATCCAATTATGAGATACGTTAACTTTGAGTGCTGTAGCAGAGCCCACTTGGTCGAATATTGAGAATTTGAATGTATCCAGGCGGTTAAATGATATATCAAGTCTGTAATCAAAAATAAGTGAAATTACACCTAAAGTGACAAGTATCGTATCAGCGTGATAAACATGACCATGATTTTGGGCCTTGTTGTTTATTTAAAATGCTCATCACTTTTAATACAACCTCTTCTCTTGAGTATAAGCAATGAATATGTTCTTACTACGTAGATACTTTACTACAAACAATAATTAGTTTTGTATTGATTTAATTAATAGGTATTTTCGAAATGTCAATATGTTTTGCTTACTCTTTCAGAGCTGGTAAGTTCTGGAAGGCTTCTTCGGTGATTTCGTTGATTCTGTTACCTCGTAGTTTAATAACTTTCAAATTATCTAAGCTGGTGAATGCTCTTCTCTGAATATACTCAATCAGATTATCTTCAATCAGAATTTCCTGAAGTTCCCTTAGATCCACGAATGTGTGCTGGACTATCTGGCGCATTTGATTTAGAGATAGCGAAATACTCTGTAGTTGTTTGTGGATATCACCCTGTTAAATAAAATTGTAATGGAATGTTGGATTAATTATTTGTTGATATTTATTTTCAGAAATAAAGACTAAGACAATAATTTGTTGACAAAAACCAAATACCAGATTGATGTAAAACTATATATCAGATGAGAATTATCGCAATGTTTCTCTCCTTAATAGAAAGAAACGTAAGAGAAAGCCTATAGGGTAGAGTATGTGAGATATTAGACTCAGTTCAAAAACATCAAATTGAATTCATTAATATCTGTAAATTGAGATTAACTGACCTGCAAAGTTCCTTTGGAGAAATGATCAATTTCATTATCCTGCAAATTCAAAGTCCTCAGTTTGTAGAGGAAGTGGAATGACGTATCGGGTACATTCTTCAGCTTGTTATTGCTAAGGTCAAGGAATTGTAATTCGATGAGTGCCTTCAAGGGTTCAAAGGGCAGGACCCGTACGTAGCTCGATAAACCATTCACCATCTTCAGCGTCGTAAGGCTGTGTAACTGGAAATAAGATATTTGCAATTTTAAGAATAATTTTCAACTCCGGTGACGTAAATTAATGAAATTTGATATGACCAGTTGGAAACATTGGAAAAGCTGCCCCAATCTAGTAGCTCTGTGTCTGCGAGGTTGATGACTGAAGCATATAACGCATGCTAAAGTCCGAACCAAAATGAGTCACCACACCACGGGGCATTATACACAGAACAAGACATAGCATTCAAATCGCCACTTAATCATCTGTAACCTCCGAGAATTAAACATTGGCACTTTCGACCTGAAATACAGGGGTCAAAATGCAGTGTTATGTCACTCTGAGGTCCAAGCAGGAATGCCTCGTAAGTCTGTAATTTCATTTGATGCTATATGGCAAAGGGAATGTTGACTAACCACCTGGTATATCTGTACTTACTTCGGCAAAAGCGAAGGGATCGATAAAGTCGACATTATTCTCCGAGAGATCCAAAGTCTTGATTGTCCTCACGTGTTGGAAAGCGCTGGCTTCTATCCTGGTCACCGTGCTTCCGGATATCTTTAGGTCTTCTAATTCAACTCCAAACTCTGTAAAGTCTTCTGCGCTAATGCCCCTTCTGAGGAGTTTTCCTACTGATAGGAATCGGAGAGACCTCATTCTAAAAACAAAAAAATGAACATTTGATGGTAAAGTTGACGATCAGGCCTAATAGTTGAGTAACAAGTCTACTGTCTAGGTAGTTGTTGGTTTGATTCGTAGGGTTACCCCCTGAGAATGTTTGTGGATCTAATGTAATAAAGGCGAAAGTTTGGATGTTTGTTTGTTTATGGAAACGGATGCATGGATTTGGATGAAATTTGGCATATAGGTAAGATATACACATAGAACTTTTTTTATCACGATAAAGTGAATAGTTCCCGCGGGATAAACCAATTTCCGCGATAAAGTTATTTCACGCAGGCGAAACCGCGGGCGGAATGCTAGTGTTTATTTAAATATTTATATGTTTATCCGCTATCTACCTTTGCCTAGATTGACAGTAAAATTGGCAACAAAGTATAAATCGACGTTGATTAGTCTAGTGGTTCGTGTTTCTGCTTTTAACGGTTACGGGTTCGAATCTGATCTGGTGAATGTTTATGTAATGAACACGAACATTCTTATCTTGTGTAATACTACGGGCATTACCTAATTTTGGACAAGATAATATTGACGTGTCTGAAATATATTCGGTACTATTTTTTTAATTTTTTTTATACACAACGGGTTAAGCACTTGACCTCAATCAATTTAAAGAAATTCAAAGCTTTACTCAAACTTAACTCAAAACACATACCTATATTCAACTAATTACAATATAAAAGGCTGTTTACAGATAATCTTATAATGTTATGTACTCACCTTCTTATGTCTTGTAAGGACATTTCAATAGACGACGCACCACTGATGTCGAGATAGAAGAGTTTGTATTGAAAGTTGTTAAAAGAAGTTGTCGGCAAGTATTCGGAGGGCGTACTTGATGCGAGTAGATTTATATCGACCTAAAAACAATACATTTTAATCTAAGTAATTCACAAAATGATTATACTTATATAGTCATTTAATTGAACTCCTAAGCGGATCGTAATGAAAAAATACAGTTGAACTGGTTTTGCGCTCAATTTGTATATAATTTGCAACCAATTAAAAGTAATTGGTGCAAAGGCTCTCTCATATAAAATTATTTTATTCTCGTTTTAAAATTTAGTCTACCTTATAAATAATAATAATACTATCTTTGCACATACACACAGCGCCATCTAGTTCCACACCAAGCAACTAGGCTTGTTGATCCACTACACAAATACATATTTTTTTTGTAAATAAATACATATATAAATGAAAAACATCCATAACTCGGGAACACATGTCTGTATTCATCATACAAACATATGCCCCTAGCGGGATTCGAACCCGCAGCCTATTGGTAGAGCAGCAGAGTTTCTAACCACTATACCAAACATGTCGTCATTAATAAATATCTGTAGTTTCAATGATGCGCCTTCAAATACTGGATGAGTTTTTTTACCGTAAGAAAAAAAATAGGGCATATTAGGTAAGTGAAATAGAAGGTATTGGCATAGGTAGTGTAATTTTTTTTTCTTCTAAACCATAAAATATAAATAAACGTGGCATTTGACGGTCGCGTTTCGCACTGCACATAATTATATCATTAAATTAAATAAATTTTAAAAAACTTGGAGAAAATATGAGGTCCAATTAAAATTCGCATGATAGGAAGCCTAGGAATCCCGCCAGTCGCATATCAATCGCCGGCAGGCGTGTGGGTCAATGATAGTTTTGAAAATAAATAAAAAAAACTACTTATGCCAATAACTACTATTACACTTATCTAATATGCCCTATTCTTTTCCTTAAGGTAAAAAAAACTCATCAGGTATATTGCCTTTGCGATTTTTATGAAATGGCGTGTCTGCTAGTCACGGTCAATCCTTCAATGGCACTAAACTATAGTTATATGCTGGGCTGACCGATGAGATGATTAACTTGCCCGTATGAGGCTCTCTATACACCACATACATGGTAAACAAATTAATCACACGACGCCAACAGGAAAATGTGAAGAAAAACTTTCTGGGAAAATCCTCGAGTCGAAAACTTATTTGCAAATCATGACAATACAACGGTACGGCCGAGTCATGGTGGGAGGTGGATCCAACAAACGATCTCTTCACTTCCTTGATTAGCTGCCGTCTCGGAACAAAGGCCATTTATACAAAGTTTAGCATGTTAGGATAGGTCAAGGTGATTAAAATGTTTAATTACTTGAGTATATTTAAGAAGTTGAATTTATCGATGGAGCCGATCACTTTGGAAGTGGTACGCTACTCATCATGCTTACGTTACACAACAATATTAGGTACCACATAAATAATTTTGTTTATGTAGATACAAAATATTATTATAATATTTTAATATAATATTTTAGCACATAAATAATTGGATATTGTGGAAGAGAGAAGCCTTATGCCCTGCAGTGGAATGTTTATTCGCAATGTTGGCATTCTGGCAGTGGCATTTTAAAAATTTGGTATTTTGTGAGAATATTTAATATTTCGTTTTCAATGTTGGTGCACAGACCCCTCTCAATGGGAAAGGGTAAGGACCACGTTGGCCCAGTGCCGATTAGTGGATATCTGTTTGTGGAGTGTGTGTGGTGGATTAGCCACCAAACAGTCTGTTTTAGAGCTTTTACACTACTGATTTGGCATTGCAGACATATTTTGATTAAACTGTAATAAATTGTTAAGACGTTATTCATCTAAATTGTGACTTAATTAACTAGAAAATTAATTTAATCAAGAAGGACATGCTATTTGTGTAAATTGATTTGTATTTTTATTGTTTAGTGAAGGACAGGCTAATTATAATTTTGCATGCTATTGTACTACTCTGTGTAAAAAGTATCGGGAATATGTCAATAAAAAGACCCGCGTAAAAGAGGTCGTTCTAATTTTTTTACTGCATGTTGGTAGCACTGTACTGATTTAGCGCGCAAAATTTGAGCGGGATCTGTCATTTAATTTGTTTTAAACTACACTTTTTGTTGGTCATAGTTTTGAGTCCTCGGCGATTTTTACAATGGAAAATATTGTTGAACAAAGAGTGTGCCTTAAATTTTGTGTTTCAAATGATATTTCATGTGGTGAATCACTAAAAATGTTGCGAAATACCTACGGCGAATCGTGTATATCGAAAACAAGGGCTTATGAATGGTATAAGGCTTTTAAAGAAGGCCGAGAAGTAGTAGTAGACTTGCCTCGTTCTGGTAGACCTTCAACCGCTACGACCAAAGAAAACATCGACAGAATCAAGAAGCTAGTGCTCGAAAATCGACGTATGAGTCTGAGAGAGTTGGCTAGTGAGGTGAACATATCTTTTAAGTCCGTCCACAACATTCTCATTGACATTTTAGGCATGAAACGCGTCGCCGCTCGACTAGTTCCAAAAGAGCTCAATTTTGTTCAAAAAGCGCAGCGAAAGCATGTCGCTGAAGACATGGTTTCCCGAGCTTCTACGGATCCGACCTTTATGAAACGTATAATAACTGGCGACGAGACATGGGTTTATGAGTACGACATGCAAACAAGCCAACAGTCTTCAGAATGGCGTCTCGAAAACGAGCCGAAACCCAAAAAACCGCGGCAAAGTCGCTCCAAAATCAAGGTGATGCTGACAGTTTTTTTTGACTACCGTGGTGTGGTTCACTCCGAATTCCTTCCAGAGGGAGAAACAGTGAATAAAGAATATTATTTAGGCGTCATGAAGCGTTTGCGTGAGAGTATCCGCCGAAAACGTCTAGATTTGTGGCAACACAACTCATGGATGCTGCACCATGATAATGCACCATCACACACAGCCATTATAGTGAAAGAGTTTTTAGCGAAAAATTCAACAAAGGTTCTCGACCAAGCACCGTATTCACCTGATATGGCTCCGTCTGACTTTTTTTTATTTCCCAAGTTAAAATTACCACTTCGAGGAAAACGTTTTGAGTCGATAGAAGCCATAAAAGAAAATTCGCTGAATGAGCTAAAGGCCATACCGCAAATAGCCTAAGAAAAATGTATGGAAGACTGGGTGAAGCGGTGGAGATGTTGTATTGCAAGCGATGGGGCCTACTTTGAAGGCGATAAAATAAATTTAGATGAATAATTTGTATTTTTTGTTTTATTGACAAATTCCCGATACTTAGTACACTGAATGTATATTATAATTAGCCTGTCCTTTACTTACCCTAATCATTGCAAATAAATGTATTCTTAAACGAAAAAAACAGAAATACTGCCAATAAAAACCACAAATGGAACATGGACAGTATGCACTAACGTGCAAGAGCTTTAAAGGATGTAATTGTAAAGTAATATGATTATTACCTTATTTTCCCTAAGGTTCAGAAACCGTAGTGAGTCGAGTTTGTTCAGCATGAACCGTGATATCATAGTAAGGTTGTTCTCCGATAGGTCGAGGCTCTGCAAGCTGTTCTCAAGACCAGCGAAGGCTGATGGTGACAGGTCCGATAAGCCGCAATCCCGGAGGGACAGCGTCTTAATCTTTGCGTTGCGGAAAGCATCCTCCTGATAAATAAGTTTCAATTATTTACTGCTACATTATTAGTAGTGTGATTTCCTGAAGAGTAGAACTCATCAAATCTTAAGGTACTCTCTCTCTTGGGCTTACGTTTACTAACACACATATACACTCCTAACACATCTATTTATTAGGTAGTACTTCTCTTGTTTATATAAATTTCGTTGACTTCATTTTTCATATTACATTTATGGTTATTTCATAATAGTATTTTATAAATGTTGGTGTGAGGGTGGAAATGAACGAAAAGGACGTGAATGATGAGGTACCGGCTAATAGAGGAGATTGGAAGAAAAAGACGTACTGCGTCGACCATAAATGAATTGGGAATAGGGCAAGAAGTTGAGTATTGTGTAAAGGTTTAAAAATAGATAAATCTGTTATTAAGCGCACTAAATATGAGCGTTAATGACTGCGACACAGTCCTAGGTGGTCCTAGACTATTATAGTTATTATCGCACGTTGTAAATAAAAATAATACAATACTGTCTCTAATAAATTTACTTTAAGAATAGGACCAACTCGTCTATTTCGAAATACAAACGTGCGAAAATACGAAGTTGGAAACTTCCGATACTCTGTTGGTCGACATGTTGCTTGTGCGATAAATCATATAGCGACAGAATACTTGTTCGACGAACGCTGTGCGAAAGAGGCGTTTACTGCCTGATTGACTGGCTGACAGACGACAATAAATTTATGAGGGGAGGTGAGTGTCGGTTCATAACCACACATAGACAGACTTTAAACTTATAACATCCTTATTTTTCCCACATCTAGCCCATTCTAGACAAGTCTAAAATAAAAATGATTGTCAAACACAAAATAATAATTATTAAAAATTACATGTCTATGTTGAAATACAGTTTAAACGTTATTAGGCTCTTTGCATAAATCTCAAGTTCGTACATGCTTTTTATATGATGAAAGAATTAAACTCACTCTTAGGGCATAGATGGGATTGCCGTCCAATGACGTATAGTTCAGCACGTTGAAGTACTTGAACGATCCAGGATAAAGCATTGTGATGAGGTTGTTATCCAGCCTGGAACACAAAAAGTAGTAGTTGTCATGTCAGCATACTAATTTTCCGAACCCCGAAAGCAGACAGGGAATGCCACTACGGATCGAAAATACCAAATTACTTTTCATTCGATTTGTCAGATTTCTCATGAAATATTTAGAATGTCAGATCATCGCCAGCGCCCAAAATCCCACTCCATGTATGAAAATAAATTGACCTCCCCATAACAGTACCGCTGGTTGCCTTAACTTTAGGGCCGTAGCTAGACTAAAGACCTGTTTGGTGTAGTGGTTAGCAACTCTGACCACTATACCAAAAGGTTGCGCGTTCGAATCCCGCTAGGGGCATATGTTTGTGTGCATTTGGGACATGTGTACCCGAGTTATGGATGTTTCTCATTTATATATGTATTTATTTACAAAAAAAAAATGTATTTGTGTAGTATATCAACCATCTGGTTTCCACAACACAAGCCTAGTAGCTTAGTGTGGAACTAGATGGCGCTGTCTGTATATGTCCAATGATATATTTATATTTAAGACAGGTTCAAAAAATTCAGAGCAGGCAGGCTTACTGCAAACCAAATTTTTTCACATTTAATATCTACTTGTTGTATACGTGAATCAATCAGACGGCACAACTAACAGGACTAACCCAATAATTTATTCGTAGATTTAGGGCATCTGCTCTGTTCTGATGTAACAGATTTTCCTCGCCTGTTATAGGTATCTATGGGTCTATGGTCGTAGGTTACAGACCTGGGCAGACATAGGATCCAAACTAATAATAGTCTTATAACTTATATTAGCCTCTTCAAGTCATGGGTTAAAAAGAATTAAGAATACCTCCTACAGTTAAAACTTAATTGGAATATTGGGAAGCCCTCATACAGGGTATACTTACTTCAACGAGTCCAAAGACAATTTGATACCGTTGAGCTCGTGCTGTGGAGGGACTTGTTTGATAACATTATTGGATAAGTCCAAGTATCGGAGCTGACGGAGTGGTGTCATCTGCTCGTAAGGAATGAAGGACAGCTGATTGTCCGCCAAGAGGAGCTGAAAATGTGTAGATAAGTAAGAAATCAGTTATACATTTATCATCATCGTATCAGCCGCAGGACGTCCATTGCTGAATATTGGATTTCCAGATCGATCGGTTGGCAGCCGACCTTCATAAAATCAACAGATCGTCCGTCCACGCTGCGCTGCTCTCCACTCCAGAACCTTAACGCCCCAATGGCCGTTAGTTCCTCGAGCTGTGCCCTGTGTTAATCTTTATCTTTACAATTTAATATTGAAAGACTTTTATACCCAGATCTGCTAAAAGTTAGGTCGATTACGTTCATTTCAACGATAACAGCAAGACAAAATCGATCACCTCTGGTCACGATCACCCTATGGTAACAAAATAGGACTAACAACTGTTTTGGATGACCAAACCATACTCAGCTTTACGTTATGTCGTTATAGGCTCAATGAAGATACATTTTTGGATTTTCAATAAAAAATATATTGAAAATAAACTCATTGGTCATAGTGATCTTATGATGAGCTTAATGACGATGCCTATCGTTTAAAAATCTCACCTTATTAAGTCTGCTCATTCCATCTCTGAAAACGCCGCTGTCGATGAGTGCCAGGTGATTCCCGCGCAAATCCAGAGTTTCCAACACCGGAAGGCCAGTAAAGGCATCAGGGGGAAGATTGCCAATCGAGTTGTCAGCTAGAATAAGGGTATGGAGGGTATTCTCTAGGCCTCGCCAGTTGTCACCACTAATGTCGGTGATTTCGTTGCCTGAAAGAAAAAAAACAATATTTTTAAACTTCTACTTGGCCATTAAATTAGGGAGCAGTCGGAACACGCGTACCTCTTTTGCTCAGAGGCGATCTAGACAAAGTTTTAGGCACCATGCTTCTGGGTGACTTATGTTAATTCGTATCCAATTTGTGATAAAATAAATGAATTATGATTTTTTTTTATCTATAATGGTTTAGCGCTTGACCTCAGGCACATCTGCTGTTAAGCGATGATGAAGCTGAAGGTGCAAGCACACAACATTATTTTTATTACAAAGAGATGTTAATCATTCGACAAAGTTTAGTATAGTAGAAATAGTAAGACTCACCTGTCAAATCCAGAAGCCTCAACTTCTGCAAGTATCTCAGCGACCTGCTCGGGACAGCTGTCAGAAGGTCTTGCCTCAGTTCTAGTTCCCAAAGTGTATTGTCTAATCCGTAGAACGCTTCTTCATGGATTGTCTCCAAAGGATTTCGGTTTATTGCTAGCCGGTAGAGTCCTGTAATTAGAGGGAATTCGAATAGTAATAAGAAAAATGTGTTAACTTTGCGACCTAATTTGTAGATAACTAAAATCAAATACAAATACAAATAGTTTATTTGCCAGAACACAGTAAAAGAGATGTTAAGTATAGTTCGTCCACAATGAGTTCAACCTGCATGCAGGTGTGCAAATGGTTTCAGGTTCCGTTTAATTACTAATGTATCAGATACTTTTCAACAATTCGTATTATCTTATCACATAATATCATCTAATCATCGCGAGACTATATAATTATATCATCTCATAAACAAACTATGGGGATGTCCAGCAGTGGACATCCTGTGACTGACAAGATAAAGATGATGAATAAACAAACCAAACGTATTACAAGCCCAATCTGCGAAATTGCTTAAAAAAATCCATTAAACATAGCTAATATCGAAACAACAATCTCTGTTGCACCAGGGCTCAGCTGGTAAAATTGGTGGTGATTGTATGTACCACTTGTTATCAGTTAAAACCACTTGTACCTATATTAAATAGCCAAGATCAATTGAGCTACATTGTACTTGATATTAAACACAAGCAGGTCCCTAGACTTGACATCATACCAAATGATTTTAGAATAGAACTTGCAGTTAGAAAATAGTAGAACATCTTTCCCTTTGCACCTTCATCAAAATATAAATGTAGCTAAACTATGTAACTAGATACTTTGAGCGTAGATAAGCAAGGTACGACTGCTTCAATGATGTGATGACTGATGACAATACGTCCTGACTTCTCTCACTGCTTTTACGAGTTATCATAAAGTTGCAATATCCCCTTCTGTGTCGACAAGAGGGTAAGGAAAGCGTAAATTGGAATTTAATTTCGTGGCATTTGATAAATTATTCTGATTACTCAAGAGTAATCAGTATGCCGAATGAATGGTCTTGTCGAGGCCTTCCTTTTTTGTATTTCAAATGGAATATTGTAATTTGATGACATCGCACAAAGCGCCATGTAAAATGTGTGTGACAGTTCTACATAGTAAGTAACCGCAATCTCATGGTATTGCGGTACGAAATATGAATGAATGAGATTTTATTTGTCCTTTACACCAAGTCATGTTAATCCATTGTACAAAGAATTGTAATAACTAATTCAGACAAAACGGTCCAGGGCTCAGTTGGATCGCGGCCGAAGCCTGCAACTGCTCTGATATTCAGTCGTAGCCTTTCCAAATTCTATTAAGACGTTTTATTGCGCAACATTACCGACCTAAATACATCTAAATATTATCACAAGCATATATCGTGAGTTTGATCAGGCTACTGTGGTCACTCGATCCTATCCCGCCAAACAGCCGATAGACGCCTTACGGGAGACAGGGTACTGCATTATGATTAACTCTACCAAGATTGTTGGTTAAGTGTCCTTGACATAACCAATCAGAGTGTAATAAGCTGGCAGGACTAGCCAACCACTGATTCAAAGTTTTTGGCCATCTGTTCGAGTAAAGTAAAAGTCAAAGAGTCTTTAATTTGTAGGTGCATAGTTAAGTTTACATTTTTTAAACTACTGCTTGTTCAAAGGGCTACTTTCCCCTGAGAAGAAGAAGCAAGAAACTCTAAGGGTTGCTCTTTCCATTATTAGATTTTGAAATAGCCTGGTATGCGAACGAGGTGGTTACGTCCATGGATGATTATGATCAAAATAGTCTGACATTTTATATATCCTATAATAAGTTTCCGTTTTATAGTAAGTATCTTTAAATTTATTAAAAGGAAGATTTTGTACATCAACGGGAACCTTATTGAAAAAACGTATGCATAGCCCTCTGAATGAATTACTAATTATTCTGATGTGCTGACAGATCCGTTCACCTGTAATTAGGAGTCTATGGGCTGTATGGGCTATGGGCCTAGCATTATAATGATATCGTAGTCGCTAATAAAACGCCAAGATTCCAATTCATCGGGAGCTTATCTCTCCATATATAGTCAAAAGCTAAAGCGGCTAAGAAGCTTCTAAGATGGTTCGATGGTTACCTATACTATTAAATTGCAGAGCTTTGAACAACATTGCAAGACCGCATTGCCTTGGGGCATGTTATTTATAGGAAATATTTCGTTCAGTGTGCGTTAGAATTGAATGATATTTTCCACCGTCGCCATTTTTGAACTACCAAACACGATGCCGGCAAATCGAAGTCTCGCACTGAGCTAGCGCTTTTTCCTTCTACCGGCAATGTTGGAATTTCAAATCTGGGGTGAATATATTGGTTACTGTAACCATAGGCTTCTACATCGTCATAACCAGGTTGGATTGTGACTAAATGCATCTCGAGTCCTTCAGGAGAAACATCGAGGGATTAGTGCTTGAACTAGGACTGAAATGATGCATCGGCGTCGGCGTAGTAGTGCAAAGCAAGAAGCTCTAAATTTTTATTAGAATATTTTATTATAAATTTTATTATTTGGAATATTTGCTTTACAAAATATTCCAAATAATATGATCACAATTGGTTTCCTCAGAATCTGTTCCTCACTCATAAACATCATACACAAACTGAATCAAAGTAAACAATATACCGGTAGCCTGAAAGAACTGTGGATCCAGTTCCCTAATCTTGTTCCCAGTAAGCTGAAGAGTGAAGACCTTGGAGCTGTTGACGGCTGCCGGCACCCTCAGGAGTGGTACGTGAATGCACGTGACAATGCCCAAGTCTCCGGCCGGCTTGGAGCATGTGCAGAGCGCTTGGAACAGGCATGGCGGATGGCCGGTGTCGACATGCAGCTAAAACGGAGTTAAAGATACATGAATATGTATTGTAAAAGTATGTATTGGGTCTAAAGTTACTAAATACTCCGGATCACTTGTAAGTACAGCCAGCATCGAGTGACGTTAAAGGTCATAAGAGTCAAATTAGCCTTAAAAATTTGGAAAACTGTATTGAGAGTCTGTGAAGTTTTTTCTAGCACATTTTAACGCCACGGATTAATGGAGCGCTAAAAATGTGCTGTCACTTATCCAGTATTGATGGTACAACGGTGTAGGTAAACGTGTAAGTTTACTCGTACATGTAGTAGTAACTCTATTTTGCGCCTTGGAATGATGTATGTTTTTATAATAAAACATTGACTCACCTCCAATGCTTTCGCTAGTGAAGCCCATATCATCAGCAGTAGAGTAACTGCAACTAGGGCATAGCCGAACTTGACAATCGCCATCAAACTCTG
The DNA here is from genome assembly GCA_949316235.1 of Oegoconia quadripuncta. Lineage (NCBI taxonomy): Eukaryota > Metazoa > Arthropoda > Insecta > Lepidoptera > Autostichidae > Oegoconia > Oegoconia quadripuncta. Next base: position 17,532,747 of record OX438754.1, on the reverse strand, counting down.
AAACAAAACAGAATTTAATTTATTTAAAGTAACACGACCGTCATCATGGTATGATTATTTTTAGAAGATATGAAGACTGCCGTAGGCACAATGTGGCGAGAAGGTGACGACCATGTTTGGTGTAGTGCAGTGGTTAGAATTCAGGCTTCTATACTAAAATGTCGCGGGTTCGAATCCCGCTGGGGACACATGTTTGCATGATGAACACAAAGACGTGTACCCGAATCATGGATGTTTACATTTATAATATTATTGGGTAGTACCCAATTACATAATAAATATAAGCATTACACTACAATTATTTGTTTTCAAGTAACAATTAAAAACAAATATATAAACGTCAGTACATAAGAAAATACAAATATTTTCATCTATATTCAGAAAATCTCAGGAACTCTATCTTTAAACATATTACATAAAGCTTATTAGAATATCAAAAATCAATATCGAGGGATGAAGGTAAGAGCGCTGTTTTCAACGAGACTTATCCAATATAAGTAAGGCTGAATGAAAAATAGTGCCTTTACCAACAGGTGCGCGCGTCTAATTTGATGGTGGGTACAGTCTGGTCCGCAAGTGACTATAAGTTTAGTCGCGACCTCATATACCCGTGAGCAAAAATTCGATTAGGAAAATCCATAGACCTCACAGCCCGTAAACGACTAATGTTTGGTTTACGGTAAACCGTTTACCGTATTTAATTAATTCTGTCAACTGTGGTGAATGTATGTAACTATGCACAAACACGTAATATAATAATATGTCGCACATACCGATAAATTAGCGACGGAAGTTATAATTTGGACGATCGATTGGACTATCACAATAGGCGGTTAGCTCCAAGAAGTGAATATGGTGGCTTTGGTATCGCGCAAATGGTGCTGTGACGTTTACAGCAGTAATGTTTGGTCTGGACATCGAAAATTAATATTCATATTGCTGCCAGCCATCATAGGACACGCACTATCGCTTAGCACTTATCACCGACGTTTGGAAGAATCCGGTGAGTCGTTTGGTCATGGAATTTGGGCAGGAGCATGGAATTGTAGCCTGCTCCGGCTGAATCCTACAGATTGCATGCGAGGGTCAAGTTGGATGGCATGAGGAGAATGCAAATGTTTACCCTTACTAGTAAGTATCTCAGGTTCTATGATCATAATTGAATGTTATAATTTATGGGTTCTGTCTGTGGTGTCTGGTATGTAATTGTCACCTTAAAGATTTGAGGTAGGTAATCGAGGCCGTGTTCCATCAGTGGCAGACCATTACCTCGTTCTATTAAACTCTAGTGTCATTTTGATATCCTTTGTGTTGGCATAATATCGCAATTTCCCGAGCTACTCTATACCACGAGAGGCTAGAACCATCCCAATCGCTGGTAACGTCCGCTTTTCCCTGGCAAATATATAATCAGGATGTAATCAGGTATACAATATACTCGTACGCAGTTGTTTCTTTTACAACGTCACCCATCCCTATACCTATAGCCACCGCTGCCAATTAAAATGGGCTCGCAATAGATGTGTTATGTAAGTGAAATCGGCCACAGGGTAAGTGCATGTGAAGTACCGCCACCCAAGTAATTTTCTACAAATTTTCAAAAATGGGGAAAAGCTCAAAATTACTCGTTCTAAGAAGTTCGACTCTTCATTCATAATGCGAACATCCAAGGCATGGACCTGCCTTCCGGCGTTAGTCTTTCAGTCAGAAAAAGATATCGAATCGATACTGCCATCGGACCATGAACCGATATTGTTAACACAGAGCTAAGGACGCAGTCAAAATGTAGAGATAATAATGAAAACAGAAACGTCACGATTATTAGAAAGTCTCTCCCAGATCGCTTTCTCTAAAAAAGACTCACGTATTTTGGCACCCTTTTTTAATTTCCTGGGTTTCCCGTGCCAATTGAATATACGTTTAAGGAGGCAGGAAGGCTACGTCGGCAACGGGAAGTGGGAAGACGTGTTTTTCCCCCATACGCGACCGCAAAACGGCGCCGTTTTTACGCACAAGCCATTCGGAATACATTACTTGCGTAGTATTAACAGTCAATAAGTGCGAGATCAGTGATATAAGTAGGTATACACACACTGGTCTCACACTCTTAAAACCCCTTTAAACGGAATCTATGTGCCAAAGGCATTTATAACATTTCTGACCATCTAGATGATAAGAATGCATGGAAATGAATTACTAATTATTTAAAAAGAGCAACCGATTGTCATTAAACATGACTAGTATCTCAGGGTTTAATCTTAATTATATATAAAAAAATAAAACTTAGAAAACCGTCGATAGACTATGATATTATTGAAATACACTAAAACGGTATTAAAATCCAAATATCAATCAATCAATCAAGTACACTTTATTGCACAAAAATTCTACAATGCCCTTCATAAATATAGCTTCAAAAAAAATAATAATTGTACAACCAGGCAACAACAACAACAATAATATCTTCGAAACGGCTTAACCGATTTTCATCAAGCATGGATAGGAATCTGTCCCCTCGTTTAATCTTTCATATAAAAAAAACTGTACTAAAATCGGGACCACGAGTGGCTGAGATACGTCCGCACAGACTGGCCACACACATAATGCCATCGGGGTTTGATACAGTATGGTGCGAAAAGGTTCGTATTTTTTTATGAAATGACACACACACACACACAACACAACGCTGTCAAAGACATAACACCTTCGGTTTTACGTCGGGGATTAAAAAGGTAACATATAGACAGTAGATGTGGATAAGGGAAACTCAATTTTCAATCAAGTTTTCACTCCAAATACCTACGTGATATTTTGTAATTCAATACAATTCGACCGTCAACACACCAATTACGGAACCAGGAAGAAATATTGTTATGCACTTCACAATAAAACGTGCAATTTACAACCCTATTACCTACTACTACTACATATAACTACATTGTGGGACTGCGAACTTTTCCATTTCGGTCGTCAATTCGACACGGTCGTATTTATATCGACAGTTCGACCCTCAATTGCGGCTGTAATATTTTCAGTAACCTCACGGGAAACAGTGGAAAACATTATTTTGTTGTCTAATTTATTGCACTTAGGATAGGACCTTAGAGATTCGGAGATGAAAGTTATTTAAGTTGTGATCCTGACTTCGCCCGCGTGGGCTTCGTTCCAGTAGCCGTGAAAATTTCTCGTATTTCCCGTTATCGTGGTAATTTCTCGTGAGAATTTTCCAATTTCTTTCTTAGCGGGCGCTTTCCATTTCCAGTGGAATTCATTTGCTATTTACGTTCCTATGAAATTTTCGCGCTTTTTTCTTTCCCGTGGGATTTTCGCATAATCCATTCTTGGACGTCTCTTTCCGAGAAAATCAAGAGAAATCATGTAGTTTTCTAGATTGGTTAGTGGAGTGACCTATCGCTTTAATAATTGCCTACTCTATGTAACTATACTTATATTTCTATAACTAAAACAATACAACTTACATATTTTATATCACTCTCCTGATTACTCAATTATGGTAAAGTTCTGATGACCTTGACATTCGACTCTCAAAAATTGTTAATTGTGGGAAGCCGTTTTGGCCTGCAATCTATGTATCTAACTGAAGTACAATTTATTTCATATGATACAGTTGTTTTTCCGAATAAAGTAAAATAAAAAATATTACAGAACAGAGGTACAGCTCGCATCGGTATTCACGGCGCAGCACTAGTCCATGGCCACTCATCACTGATTCGGACATAAGCCAGACAAACAGGCTTACAGAATCAACGCTAAGGTCCAGTTTAATAATGCATTCAGGGCTCTATTGCAACTGACTTGCTGCAAGTACTGTAGCGTATTGCAAATGTTTGCCGAGCCGCGTGCAGCTATGCGGTCTCCTTTAAACTGTTGGACAGACTGCGCGAAAACCGCAATGGACAGTCCTACTCCTGGCAGCTATTGCAAATAGGCATGACAACGATATTGTCTTTGTGGCCTTTCAATTACTAACAAATCATTACAGATTTGACATATTGATGAACACAACAAGTTTTCTTTTAGCTTCATGGATGCAATAGTCTGGAATTGTTAGATACAGTGCAATATAAGGCGCTTTACTGTGTCAGATTCAGTCAAAGTTTGTTCAAGAAAATCAGAGAGACCGTATTAAGGTGAAATAACCTACCCAAGTAAAAGTGAAGGAGATCGATCACGATAAAGCTCTTTAATCTTCAGATTTGAAGAAAAAGTAAAAAAATCATTTTAAATTAACTCCTCACCTAACATTAAGTTTCCTTGGAAACGCGCTTCACGTTTCATCAGGGAGCGCCTTCGTTTCGTTGCCGTCCCATTTACGTCGGGAGCTGTCATTTTAGCGATTCCCGCGCTATCTCTAGCGAAGACAGATTAGGGAATCTGCAGATACGAGCTGGTAACGTTTTTAGTGGTCAGAGGGCGGAGTGTGAGTTTTGTTTCGACTTAACTTTACTACCGCGTTCACGTTTACGTGACGATTTGTATGGAGAAATGTGCAGCGCCTCTAGCGGATAGTTTGCTAAACGATTTTTTTCATAGGGACTTTTTACGTAAACGCGAACGCGATGGAAAAGTTAAACACGAGACAAAACTCACACTTCGCACACTGTATAGAAGATAAATATTAGAATTTGGTATTTCGCGTCCGATGCGAGTTGAGAACAGAGTACAAAATTTGGTAGCGTCAAATCAGGCTTGATTGTAACCACTTTTTACAAGGTCTTATTTAGTTTGCAATGTTCGAAAGTAAGTAAGTTAGTTGTCCGTTTCAAAATTTGCAAACCATTTTTCAACCACTTAAATGGTATCTGATTGACCTGAAAGGATTTTGCCCATGGCCCGTTTCGTTGATTGGCTAAGAGTTGGAAGAATAATCATAACACATTTATGTAAGTTCGGAAAGAACTCCACCGACAAGAGCGCTCTTAAATTGAAGAGAGAGATGTAAGTTCGGGATAATGCAATATTATGGTACCATCAAGCTGATCAGATGATGTAGCCGTGATGTAGGGACTGGAACTCCCTGATGGCAAATGGCAATATAGTCGAATTTAGATTAGTTTGTTTTGTTGCGATGATAACGATTACACATGGTAACGAGGGTCTGCAGATGGAGCCAGGAGATTGCCACTGGAACTCTTTGATGTCACACGTCTTTGTACTAGAATAATAGGTATATGATAATCATGATGGACTAATAAATGCTTGTTTTTAAAATTATTTTTAATGTAGAGCTTATTACGTTAACAATGGCTTTTTTTATTGAAAAAAAAAGTTATTTATAAGATATGAGGACTAATTTGTTTTTGATCCAATTTTATATTTATTTAGGTACTGAACTCAAGAAAACAATATACCCATATTTAATTCGAGTAGAGAACCATATTTTTGTTTTGTCTGTATGTTTGTATGATGAATACAGACGTGTTCCCGTGTTATGGATGTTTTTCATTTATATATGTATTTATTTACAAAAAAAAAATTTATTTGTGTAGTTTATCAACCATCTGGTATCCACAACACAAGCCTATAGTTGCTTACTGTGGAACTAGGTGGCGCTGTGTGTATGTCTAAGGATACTTACTTACTTATACTTACTTATATTACAACTGCAATTTTTACCGAAATAGTATCGCATAAACAATATTAAATCATGTGTTTACAGAGCTTATTACATACAAGTCGGCAGACACGAAACGGAAAAACATCAAATATTACCATTTCATTTTGCGACGCCAATGATGTTGCTATAATATAAATAATTTCCAGAAATTAAGCTATTTTTAGAGGTTACACAGGTATCAGGTGTGACAGTAATAATTAACTGATCGATCATCCACCGCAGAGCAGCTGGCTCGTTAGTCATAGCGAATTTTGTTTAAATAAAATCATTTTTGTGTAAAAGCGTTAACATGAGAATCGCCAGCAGGATCAGTGTATAATCCATCACGTACCATACCCCAGAGGAATCATCATTCATTTTTTGAATAACTATTATAGTTATTAATCTTAATACTTATTCAGATAAGGTGGGTTTGGGATTCGTAAATTTCATTCGTAGCTCTATCAGTGTTTCTATCGTCCTTTCATTCTTTTCATCTCCATTGAACCATAGAGGAATAACACTAATTGAACTATGAAAGAGCACACCTGAAGGAGGCTCATAACGTCTGGTCTGTAGCTTGCTCGGGTAATTTACCTTTACAAAATGTACTGGCATGATCCCAATGCGCTGTACAAAATATGATTAACAATTATCAACATAAGTTGAGACCAACGTGATCATGTTAACAACCAGATGAGAATTTTGAAATGGGAACACAGTACTGGCATTAATACCCTTGGCTGTAGTCTCCTGAGTCTAGTGGTCGGGATCTTCATAGGTGCCTCTACTGAAGTGACATCGACTCTTCTGGAATTTGTTATCAGGAATTTGCAGTTTGTTTTGCCGCCCTATAGAGCCGTGAATAATAATCCTCTGCTCCCATTAATCCTGCTTTTCTCGAACCGAGTGGAATTTCATGTCTATGACGAAGAAATTATCAGTCGACCAATTTACCTTTTGAGTTGAGAGTTCAGTCTGTTACAATTTCATACAAAATCACATAAAATCAACTGTAAAAATACATAATAAATGTTAAGACTCTTATCCCAAATGGGGTGGTCAGAGATATCCCAAACAAAAGCGAGTCCGTGTTCCAAATATTAAAAGTTTAATGTGTGATCTGGTATGACACTAGCTGGAAGACACGGATTAGTTACATTCTTCTCAAGTGCCGAAACCACACTTTGTATTTTAATAAATTAACCTGCATTTTTCTACAGTAACGCATTGTGGGGGACATTTATAAGAACACAATAATAGCTGACACCCAATGTATTAAATTGGTATATAGAGGTGTTCGTACGAGTTCCCATAGCCTATTTGTAGCTACGAGGAGATGACAACTCAGCGATATTAGGTTGAAACTTAACAATGCTCAACCGTGTCCAAAGCTAATTTGTGAGTTAACTTGGTGATAAATGTTTATCTAGCAGCGACTGGATGTAGGAAGTTTGTTTTAACTTTTCGTCGAGGAACGTTTTAGCGGATGTAATCGATATCTACTTTTAGAAATGTGTCCATTTCGTAGTTACGAAATATATCTAATTTAAGTTCGCCCGGCGACTTATGTTAAAAACAATAATAAATAAATATTTCGGACACTTACACCAATCATCTAGTCCCAAACTAAGCAAAGCTTGTACTATGGACATTGGAAAATATATATAAATATTTAAATAAACATCCATGACTCGGGGAATAAATGATCGTATTCATCACACAAGCGGGATTCGAACCCACAACCGTTGGGTTCGCTGACAGGGCCATCATCCAATGCTCCAATCGGTCGTCACACTTCACCAAAAGACGTGACTTGTATATGATCGGGACATTTAGTTTTCTGGTGTTGAACAAAGAGGATTAAAAGAAGTGTACCGTATATCTACTTTCTGTTCCTGTCCCGCTGTCCGTTTATTGATCAGTAAAATGATTTTGAAGGAAAACAGTTCGAGATCTCTTGGACCTGAATTTATTCTAATATTACAAAGAGGTAAAGCTTTCAGTGAAGACGTTAGCACATAATAAACGTACCATGACGCTGTATGTAAGTGCACTCCTCCATAAAACCCTCACATTTGGGTCACTCGATGATCGTAGGCCACTTGGCGTTGTCAATAAACACTTCAGTCACTCCGCACGAGGTGTACTCCACTCTGTGGGACAAGAGAGAATAATATTAGGGTTGCACGTCAGGTGTCAGTAGGTGTGACTTTATAATATAAAATAATTTTGTTAGGAAACCTTTCTCCTTTCGGTGGTCATGTTATCATAAAAGTAATATTTGAAATTATTCGTCTAATTAAATCCCTAAAAACTAACAGTTAATTATATAGCCCGAGCCACTTAATTAGTAACTATAAATGGAAAATTTAGAAACCTCTGAAATACTATATGTCTGCCGCTAAACAGCAATGTTAATAGCATTGTTGTGTTCCGGTTGTCGGAGATAAGATAGCCAGTTCCCCAAATATTTCCGGATCAGTACGCTTCCACCTTCGGCCTCATCTTCACTTAACATCAGGTGTGATTGAGGTCAAGTTATAACCCGTTTTGCGTAAAAAAAACTATGGTATCACCTAAATACACCAAACAATTGTTGTAAAAGCTAAATATCTTCGTAACGGCATAATCGATTTTCATCAAATTTTTATAAAAAAACACAGCAATCAAGGACCACGCATTACTGAGAACCATCCGGACAAACACACACAAACAACGCTGTCACCCTCGTTATACGTCGGCTTTAAAAATTAAAAATGTTTGTGATTTCTGATTGGATGTCTTGATATATTTTGAATGTTTGTAATAGGCCACAAACTTGATCTACAAATGTAAGAATAAAATAATAAACAATAAGTGTCAAACAGTTTTCAACTGAAAACAACCGAGACATTATAGAACGTGCCCTCCGAAGCACGGTAATACTCATAAGAAAATGCGACAAGTGATCACCCATCCAAGGACTGACCGCGCCACACATTGCTTAACTTCGCTAATCGAAAAACGAACACTGCGCCACGAGTGCTTTACACACTTTTAAATAAACACATTGTCAGTAAATTATTCCGTAAATAAAGCCTTATTCTAGGATTTACTTTGTGACATTTGCATTGTTTTTGTTTTGAAACTGACGTTTACTGTAAAGAATAATTACAAATGTTGCTAGCCACATAGAAATTGGGTTTAAACGATTCCATTACCCACCTCCATTCCACTGCACCTAACTACAAACCAACTATTTATCTTTGATAACTTTCTGCGGTAATTTTCATCGATCAATCAATCAAACAAGTACACTTTATTGCACAACAATTTTGCAATCTACAACCTGGCAGTCTTATCGCTATTAAGCGAATTCTACCAGACAACCTTTTTCATTCACATTTTAGTGACTTATATCAAACACGAATAGTTAAAGTAATATGTTACGTACATATGTATGTAAGTAGAGACTTAAACAAGAGGAGTGATCTAAGTAAAGATCCTGGCAGGGCCGCTATGTTATATTGTAGGAAGGGTTCGGGAGATGTCAATAGAATGCCTTAAGATGATGAAATGAAAGAAAAAATGAAGAAGAAATAAAATGAAAGATGTTACTCAAACTATATCTATGTATTAATTCGTCTTCAATAATGCATTGTCTTATATTTATAACTTATTCTAACTTACGTCACTACACTTAGCAATACACACATACATATTTATTGTCGTTGATGTGACCCACTTACCATTTCCATTTGCGAGGGTTTGGTTTTATAATAAATATCATTATTTACAATCACAATACTTCAAAGAACTCAAAGCTCGTTATGCTTATATGTGATGTGTGGTATCAGCATGTGAAAAGAATATATCCAACCCGTCTGTTCTCGTGGGTGTCGCAAAAAACGACTATAAGACTTACGTACCAAAACCGTCTAAGGATTTGCGCGTTTTAACGGCGATGGTTTCACCCCCTGCACGTGTGCATTTCTGTATATTCGGATACAGTTTCCAGACGCTAAATATGATCACATCTTTTGTTACAGTAAGCCGTAAGCTGATTAGACAATGCTGAGTTCGTGTCCCATTTCATAGTTATTTATCATGCTGACTGCCATATGGTAAAATATTTCCCATTTTATATACTTGGTATATTTCGCCCAGCTCCCAAAAATTATAAAATTGTATTAGTTGCATACTTTTATATATATATAAAGAAAAGAAAAGAAAAATGATCCTGTGGGTTTCTTGTGCCGCTTCTTTTCCCACAGACGATTCCCTTTCCGAAGCGGTGGTAGCTTGGACGTACTGACTGACCGAAAAATACTTAAGCCCTATTTTTATATCCAATAGATTTAAATTGACATTCAACACATGATATCATATAACTTACGTTGAAATAAATGCTTGAAGTTTGAAGTCATATCATTCAGGTGCTTTTCTTATTTTAATCGCGAAGTTGGGCCAAACTTCGAGGGCATATTTTAACGAACACACAACGGGTGAGCGAGACCCCACTTAAATGAAGACTGAAACTTTCACCTTAATGAGGGGATGAGCTATCTTATCTCACACAGGAGCAGAACAATGAAACTTCCAAAGACATTACGAATTATGAGCAGTAGCAGAAATGGGTTTTTAATCTTAAACAGTTACCTCACGGTGAGAGGCACTAATCACTATTGAATAACGTAACGGTCCGACAGACCTAACCTATACGGGTTCATGTATAGGATCCACAAACTAACAAGTAGGTAGGTACTTATTTATACTAGATGAGTTTTGTTACCGTAAGATAAAAAAAATAGGTAACTACTTTTTTTTTTCAAAACGATCGTCGATTAAAGCCTTGTGTCATAATGACGGTGGCGTTTGTAGCCTATTCCCCATAATTACATCACTAAATTAAATAAATAAAAAAACTTGGAGAAAATATGAGTTCCAAACAAATTTCGCATGAGAGGAACCCTACGAATCAATGCTAGTTATGAAAAAAAAAATAAAAAAATAACTCGTATTTATTAGCTTATCTGTACTTTATCTATCTATATACTAGTTCATATTTATTTATCATCTACTAACAAATTAATCTTAATTTATATTATTTCAAATCTTACAAATATATACAGTTGTTTAAGTAAGCCGAAAAATTGGTAAAATATGTACCATTGTCATTTTCATTATTGTCATGGACTTTGAATTGCAGAGTGAGTTGTGTGCCCTGAAATGCGCACATACGAGTATCTCAAATAGTTCTGCACATTTCTACACACAGCTACATGTCGTTGCCGTGATATGGGTCACGTCTCCTGTTATTATTTTTAATAAATTTTATATACCAACCTACTATTTTATATTGTAGGTGTATAACTTGAGTCATTGCCCTATTTTTTCCTTGTCGTAAAAAAACTCACCGGTATACCCCTACAGTACTTAGATATACAGTAACGATCTGCTAATAACTTGAGTTAATTAAAATCGGCTACATCTGGCGTAAAAGCAAGTAGTTCAAATGTATCCGATTGGAGGCTTCGACTAATTCCGGATTAGGACGTCGTTGGGCCGGACGGAAATTAGGTCGCACAGTGCTACTGTATCGATATTTTTACGCATCTCAGACGACTCTGAATGGTAAAAAGTTTCGAGCCGAGTTCAAATTCAAAGGGTAAGTGTTTCGACTTGGCTCGGTTTTTTTCAACTTTGAAATTAAAGAAGTTAGTCATCCCGCAAGCTCTATGTAGAATAGACTCGATTATTTTACAGGATACATTTCGGTGAGTGCGCGATGGAATTGCACGATCTTATTCCACCGTCCCCTTTCCATCTTCGGACAACCAGGCGCGGGGGGGGTTTCCATCCATATGTTGTCAACATACCGAACATCCGCACTAAGCTCTTTGCTTCATCATTTATAATGCGGACTGCTAAGGTATGGAACTCACTGCCCGCGTCGGTTTTTCCCGACACCTACAACCTTGGGATCTTCAAGTCTAGAGTGAATAGGCATTTACTGGGTGCGCGTGATACATCTTCGGCTTCATCGTCACTTTCCATCAGGTGAGATTGTAGTCAAAAGCGAAACCAGTTTTTAATAAAAAAAAAAAAAGAAAAAAAAAAAAAAAGACTCTTTCCTAACCATATGAGATATAACCGAGCGATAACATCATTCATCGTTATATATCATTAGGTATTAGCACTGCTACGTGACGGCAGACTAAGCTAAAATGATTGTTGTGTAAACGCTTTAGAAAATATAAATTCAACAGAAAAGTTTCTAAGATCTTCTTGTAATTTTTTTAAATGTTGAAGGGGTGACTGCGGTTTTTTATACAGCAAAGTGGATGAAAACAACAATTATTTGTACTAATATCGATATAATATCTTTTTCTTCCTATAATCTACGCTGCAGATTTGGTTAAAATAAAAATAACGCACTTATCTCTTATAATTGTCTTAACGGTTGAAATTCGCGATTATATGCGGAATAAATACTGCAGATTAATCACCAGACTACCGCAGATGCAGTATTTAGTCCATTTGGTATATTTGATTGTTATTTATGTCCCGTACAGCAAAGAGTGCCAACGGGCTCCTATTATTGAGCCAACTTCCTGTCCGTCTGTCCTTCCATGTGTCATAGAGTTCTACACTTCAACCGTTATATTATTATTATATAACCGTAAAATAAATAATAAAACAATCAAGAACTCGTGTTCCAAGAATCTCAAACCAGCGACCTTAAAAAATCTAGATAGGTACCTACTCGTAAATAAGATCTTACGCGTTCCCCTGCAATACGTTAACAAGCAAAGACGCGTGAAGTCATTGCATCGAATTCTCTGTCAAGTGCCAGTGCAAGCCATTTTGTATATACGGCGCCAGTTAAGTCACAGGTTACATTTTGCTATGTGGCGTGTCGCATCTTATTATTTATCACAAAATTATTTACATTGTGAGATGGTAGGGAACCCTTTGTGCTTGAGTCCGACTCGCACATGGCTGGTTTTTATTTGTGACCTACCTTATGCAAGTATGTGTGTAACCGAAATCATTTGAAAGTGATGAACAGCAAAACTTTTCTAGCAGTTGTTGCCTATCTTAAGATTAATCGAACTTGAGTTGACATTTGAGATACTATTTCAGATGAAAATAGTATCTCAGTTCGACTTAATTCTTGAGTACATAACAACAACATTGGTTAACATAAAAATTGGTTGTTTGTTCATCAGAGCGCGAACTGGAAATGACCGCCAAAGTTCTTCTTTGTTAGTGATTTTTTTTAAATCAATTTATTTATGTTTTTTTAATTTGTATTTTACTTTTACTTTTGTATATGGTTTTCTTATGCCTGCATTAAAAGTTTTATTATATTATTATTAATACGAGTCTATTAAATGACAATTGTAGTTTATGACATGATAATCTTATTTAGTTCGGCATTAATTACTTAGTTTAAATTTCTAAAATGTATCCAAACGAGAATAACATTGCTTTAACATTAACAATGTGTTAGTAACAATAGATTCCCACACGATTGCATCATTCTACCGAGGGAATTCTTTTTGCCAAATAAGATTACGGCTGTGGCCTGGATTTCTTTGTTAAAACAACAATTCTGTATCTCTTCCTACTAGTTCAGTTCCTACATGCTATAGTGTCAACGTATATCCGGCATCGGGACTTTGGTTGATTCTTTGGTTGATTTGGTTGGTCATTTGGTTTGGTTGTTGGTTGTGTGGGATAAATTCGGAAGTGGGTGATTTCCCATGTTATCGATATTGCTAATTTATAATTTACCAGCATTCTGCTTTGCCTGCTTTAGAATAACTTTATGGCGGATATATTTAATTCGTTAATTCCGCGGGAACTATTCAGTAGATCGGGATAACAGATATCCTATGTCTTAAACCATGGTACGTTCTATATACCAAATATCATCCAAATCATCATCCGACCTGATTGGGCAACAAACAAACAAACATTCGAACTTTCGCATTTATAATATTAGTTAAGGCCAATCTTTTTTTTTTTTTTATGCACGACGGGTTCGTACTTGACCTCAATCACACCTGATGTTAAGTGAAGATGAGGTCGAAGGTGGAAGCGTACTGACCCGGAAACCCCAATACATTTGGGGGACTGGCTATCTTATCTCTGACAACCGGAACACAACAATGTCATTAACATTGCTGCTTGGCGGCAGATTTAGATAAGATGGTGGTAGCTAGCCAGGCGGACATTTAAAATGCCCTACCACCAACCAAACCGAGTACTTAAACATGTACCCCGCTGGGGATCGGACCCGCGACCTCCGAATCGTAAACCCAATGTTGTTTGCATTGAGCCACGGAGGCGGTCAATCTTCGACCAAGTCAAATAAATTGTTAATGCATTTTTTGTTATGGTCTAATTTATATTTTTTTTTTATTAGATCATACTTCTGCGCAATAAACACTTTCTTACTGAAACCAGTGTTATTCCTCTATGCTGAAACTGAGGGTTAAAGCAACGTGGATATTATCGGTTATTAAATTGACGCAAACTCATACATATGAAATTGAGGTCAGATTTCAAGCTGGCACTATCCTTACCACGGAACAGTAAAAACGTGTTACTGTTCCGTGATCCTTACTCTGAAACGAATGAAAATAATCCAATTCAAAAAGGAAAATTTAAATAAAATTACTACACTTTTCTGCGAAGTCTTGTCTAATTCTCTCAGTTAAATAACTCGTTTCGTCATAATCCTGAGCAATAATGGAGTGATAAAAGATAAATTATTGCGGCAAAATAGAAAAAACTTCCATTCAAACAGGTAATCTCATCCTTTTCCTTTACAGAATGTCGAACCATTAACCGATACTTGAAAAAACGAGCTCAGGAAATGGCGTTGGCCAAGATAATTCCAAATTAGAGCAATATCGAGCTTGCGCTCCACCCTTGACCTGAGAAGTTTCAAGGTGGCAAATATTACCAGGCAAGATTTCCACTTCGCGTGTTGAGCGATTTTCCAGGTTACAATACAATACAATACAATACAAATACTCTTTATTGCGCAAAATAATTTACAATAATTTTGATGATAACAATAGAACACAATTAGGCAGGTTACTTACGTCAAATTGGTTTTTATCATCATTCTTGTGGGTCTCAGTTATGACAAGGATCAACTTATGTTCTTACTAACGTACTAATTCTCCATAGAACCCTGACCATTCGCAGTGGAAGGATATACCCTAATGGTCACGTCATGCGGGTGGTTTTTAGGAGCTTCGCGCCGTTGACTACTGGAACATCTTCATGATATGACTAAATGTAAAACCTACTAAGTTTGCTTCACTCGAATTATGCTGAGTGCATGGTTTATTCTACAGATGTAAATTTTAAATTAATTAAAACAGACAAAAACCCATTACGTTTTTAAATGAAAGGATTGTAATAGCGTCAACTCCGCCCGCTATCTGAGATATGGGACTGATTTTAATAAAGACCCTCGCGACCCACAGAGCTTTCCTCTTCGGCTTTGCTTTTCTCTCGTTATTACGGATGCTTATTCGAAGCGAGATTTCATGAAGAATGAATGATTCTATACCAATGACTGTGGGAAAATATTGTAGGTATAGAAGGATTATGAATTTTTGTCCCCGTTGAATGTCATTATGCCACTTTCCTGAGGTATCTAAATGGAGGTATTTAGCAACTGTTCTTAGTGGGTAAGTCAGTCGGCTTCAAAATCTGCTACTAAAAATTTTGGTGTAATGACAATAGCTACGTCATCAAGCTATACAAACAGCTGATGTTTGTGTGATGAATACGAACATTTACAATAGAGTCATGGATGAATAATTGTTTATACAGGTACCAGGTACAGGTATTTATCCGATACCTGGTGTTCATGGCTATGCCAAGTTTGAGACTAGATAATTGATTATGTATCTGTAACCTTGAAAATGTTCCGTTGGCCTAATTTTGGTCAAAATATCAGCCGGTTTTGGAGAAAACTATTACGATTGTACATGGCCTTTATAACAATAAAATTCAAATTCGTAGAACTAATGCCGCCGAGAGTTACAGAATTCTAAAATCACCTTATCCTAAAAACGTTTTAAAGTAAACAGATGAATATTTTCCACTCAAATATTCCATAGAAAACGAATATACTTGTATAGATGGGACCTGCTCAAACAATGTCACGAGGAAACCTCATTTTGCATGTTTGTGGAATTTAAACGAAAACCCTTCAGCCCATCAGTTAGAGAGTGATATAAAGCCCTCTAGACAAAACAGAGTTTTTCTGAAATTAGATGACATGACAATTTTAGGCACTAATCATCTTTTTTTATTAAAAATTGTAAAGATAAAATGAATGGCTATATGCTTGTCTGTAATCCCTTACCACCAACCAAACTGAATATTAAAAGGTACCCTAGGTTTAAAGGAACTCCATGTAAGTTTACATTGAGTTACAGAGTCATACTGATTGATTATGATTATATATGGTATGATATGATTTTATGTATTTAATTAAAGACGTAATGCATATTAATGAGATTTGATTCCTAATATTGACGCTCTACATGAAATTCTTTGGAATGATTAACAAAAATATCAATATCAAAATGACTTCAGAATTCTAAGTTTCAATATCATATATTTTCATTATTATGTTTTACATATTATGTTCTTTTGTATTTGTAATATTACACTGTATGGCAAGCACACATGAGTACTGGGCCGAAATCTAGGATTTCACTTTCTATGGAAGAAAGTCAACTAAACCGGTATACCGACGCTATAAAAGTGAAATATTTGCATATAAAGAGTATGTTTAGGAGCGACAACCAAACTTTCGAAGGTTGAAGTAGATCGAAGGTCTCTTTGGTAACAATTACTTTAGAAGCCGCATAGAAGAACACGATAACGTTCATGTTTGGAAGCTATATAGATGTTGATGATATGCGAAGTGTAAGCAAATTGTCTTCCTTTGAGGACACTTTTAAGCCTTTAATTTAGACAAAGTCAACAGATGATATAAGTCCACTGGACATTAGCCTCCTCAGTGAAGCTACTTGAGCACCTCTTTCTGCTTCTACAAACCGTCACGCTGGACAGGCGGATTACTGATTTCAGATTTCTTGGGAGCTCTGGCACCAATGGCGTTGCTGCCTATTACTGATCTATACTGTTATATAGGTACTCACATTCATAAGTCACCTTTTACCCACCCACGTGAAGAGACAGGTTGGTCCTATTCTAGTCTGCCTGATATTCTCAACCACACGGCTAAAAATAGTGATTTAGCTGGTGTTCTTCCATTATAACAAAATATTGCAATAACACGTAAACGCTAGTTCCAGACCGGTCGACGGAATCGTCGCGCTTGATTGCTCTGTAATTAAAGTATTGAATGGATTTTAATTCGGCTTTGAAAAGAATAGGAGAACTCTTGGAAAGAGAATCACGAGTTGAGAATTTTGTTGCACCTTTATAGTGTCGTCATGTCAGTAGTCTGTCTGTCCGATGCTTAGTACTAGAGAAAGCTATAATTTGACATGGGTAAACATATTAATCACGAGCCTTCCTCACGATGGAGGAGCGAGACTTCCTGATACAAGTATCTTAATACTTAGTAGGAGGTCTCAACCCTAGATCTAATTATAGTATTGTGAGGAACGAAATAAACATTTTTATTATTTTTTATTCATTTATTAATCACAACAATAAAGTGGCAAAATAATGTTTTGAAATCTTTTTAGGGTACCTCCCATAAAGTGGGGATGATTTTTTAAAAATCCCATCGTGTGGGTTGTCGTTGGATAGGTCGTTCAAAAATATTATACGTTATCTTGAACAGTTTACCGTTTCAGGGATCCGTTTGCGAAATATTAAGCTTCATTTTGGATACGTAGAAAAACTCACAGCAGTAGTTGGTAAAAATTAGGTATTTATCAAACACAAAAAGCGACCTTCTAAGTCCGCATATTGTGACGGGCAAGTACGCCTACTGCGAGTGGCCCAAGTCGCACTTGGCCGGTTTTTATAAGGCATTTTAAATCGTAAACCCCCACCCGCCTGAACTCACCGAAGGATTTCGTCGCATTTTCCCACTAAGGGACAAACCCGGCAGGCCCTATTGATTCTTATCTCTCATCACGTCTGCTATAGTGCCCGGGAGATCTCATCCTAATGCGATTTCTTTATCTGTCTTCGCATTTTGTTCGGAACTTGATATGTTGGGAGTCTCCTTTGGCTATTAAATATCTGATTTTATTAGTAGCTGAGATAATTAAGGCTGTGCTACATACTTATAATTTGATAGAAAAGTTATATAAGTGCACTGGCACAAAAGTGTTGAAAATTGCAACGCCTGTGGATCTTTTTAAGGATTCATCACTTTTCATGCTATTAGCGATAATGTTCTCTATCGCCTGCAGAATGTTGTCTTTCAGAGCTGTAACAGCATGGCATGTTCACGTAAAAACAACAGTAAAGATACTAAAATAATACGTCAAAATTCTTCTCTTTTTGTATGGAGGGTTAAATAAAAGAGACAGGATTTTGGTGATTTTTTTATGATTCCAACAGAGACCCTTACGGACCACGGCTGTAACAGAATAATCGCTTTAACGTAAACCGCATAAGCTCCAAGGAGCATACCTCCCGGGACATTAGGCAAATATAATGGCAACAGTAATTTACGTTGTTGTATGTTGTCGGTTTGACTAGATTGCGCGTAAGTATTTAAGCCGATGTTTTGATCAGTAACTTGCTAGGCTATGTATTGTCTACATATTTTTTTTTATGTACAACACGTTAGTACTTGACCTCAATCACACCTGATCTTAAGTGAAGATGAAAATGAAGGTGGAAGCGTACTGACCCGTAAACCCCAACACACTTGGGGGACTGGGTAACTTATCTCTAACAACCGGAACACAACAATGCTATTAACATTGCTGCTGGGCGGCAGATTTAGATAAGATGGTGGTAGCTAGCCCATATATGCTATATGCCCATATTAAATGTGCGCCTGGCTAGCTACCACCATCTTATCTAAATCTGCCGCCGCATACCATCAACCAAAATGCTTAAAGCAAGTTGAAGTAAAAACGAGTTTATCACTAAATTGTATTACATCCACGGGCAAAAAAGTAGGAACTTTAAAATTGTGGGTGTACCAATTACGGAAATTAGCCGCAGTTCATTATAGGGTTACAGACAGTTTATTGATACGTCTTTAAGATTGACAAAGTCATTGTCAATTAAAATACTAGCTAATAAAGTAGCACAAATCATAATGCAACCAATTGTACATCGATACAGATCCAAACTAAGGTTTATGGGATAAGAATCGCATTTCGACCAAATGTTTACTTTTCTTTTCCAGCCAGTTCGGACACAGGATTTAAACAACTAAAATCAGAAAAGAACAAGCAATATTTGTCTCTTTACACTAGTGGTTTATAGTGGCATCATAAGAAAGGTCTCTACCTATGGAGAGGGCAAGTGATTGAATGAGGAATGAAGAAAGACGAATGAACGTCACTGACATAGCCCAGCGAATTAGTAAGTTAAAGTATAGCATTGAGCACGGCACATATAGCTTGAAGAACTGTTGGTGAATCATTTTTCTCGAGCGGAGACCAAACCACGCACCAGCAAACGCAGCGTAGGACATCCACTCACAAGGTGGACGAACGACCTGATGAAGGTCGCGGGAAGTCGCAGGATGCAGGCGTCTTCATTTCGCTCTGGAAATCTATCGGGGAGGCCTATGTTGATGATGATGATGAAGCAATATTGATCTGATAAAGTTCAAATAAATCAGGTTTTCTTTGCCACAATGTTAGAAAATAAAACTAATCTACACATAAAGTCCCCAACCCGCATTGAGCCAGAGCGTGGTGATCTATGGCCCATACTCCCTCATATACGAGTGAAGGCCTATATCCCTGCAGTGGGAAGTTTGCGGGCTGAGATGATGATGACACATAAATATGAAGGAAATTCTCAAAAACTATAAAATTAGGTTTTTTTTTACAAAGGTATCGTTTGCCATACCATACTATTTATAGTATATTACCTTGGCCATTACATCATTTCTTATGAAAGACAACATTAATCAATATCAATATTATGGTGTTCAATGACATCAATCTCTATTCGTAGGTATTTTCAAATCAGTATCTGGTTGTTTGTGTTAAAAAATTAAGAAGAAAATGAGGAGAGAAAAAATAATTAAGCAAGTGCCCCTGCATTGGGTAAGTGAGCGCTCTTGCTACTCCGGCCTCATATTGTCAAATAACCTAAGAATGAAGATTAAAGACGGAAGCGACATCAATTTTAGGTAGCCATCCAACCCGATTTAATTAGGCACCATAAGTATCCAAGTAATTATGAAAAACTAATTGCGAATATTTTATCCTTGCGAAGGTAAAACGATTTTAGTCATTTTAAAGAGTTGAAAAATAAATCTATCGAGCAAACTTTCTCCAATCACAAATCTCAATTAATTTTATTTAATCCTCATGTACGCGTGTTCCAAATATTAAAGTTATACATGTTACCATTGCTGACAAATATTTGTTTTCAAAATGAGTAAATCTTCAATGTATCGCCTTAAAAAGAAGTGGATCATTTTGTAATTGTTTTTCTAATCTTTTATTTTATTCTCCTGGATTCGTCCCTGTGCCAGTGCAGCAAGGTCCCGTATCGCGATCGTTGACAACATCCCAAGCTGTCAGACCCAATTGGTTGGAAAACGATTCGACCGTGAACCGAGTCATTTGAGTGCAGTTGACCTTTGACGGGTGGAGATTTATTGTCCAGCAATAGATATATATTATATTTCTGTCTATTTTGATTACAATTTTTAAAGAGACCTAGGCAGGACATAGGCACCTTTCTATGTATCAATCAGGTGTACTAACTTAGCTACTTTTTAATTAGCATATAAAGGGTAATGTTATGAAGTGCCTATGGCAACGTAGCGTCACGGTCTTTTTTATTTTAAAAATCTATTTACCTTTGCATGCATATACACGTGATTTGTTTGCGTAGATATTATTTTCGGTCTCCCGGTGGTTTGAATTTATAGTTATTTCCTTGACTGAGTTGCTCAGGTCATATTTTGTTCGACATAAACTTTAATTGAATTACAAAATACCGCCAAATGAAGACAAAACTGTACTTTTCGTGTTGTTTCTTTTCTTGTGATATTGGTTTCTTAAATTGTGCAATAAAGTTATTTTGTTTCACCATCAACCTCATGTCCTATTGTTGGGGCATAGCCTTCTCTCACTGGGAGAGAGTATGGGGTACAATCCACTACGCAGGCCCAGTGAGGATTAGTGGCTTTGTGTCAATCTAGTGGCCACCTGTTTCCGAACCGCCCCCTAAGACCAACGGCTTGGCTTAACGACTGTTTCAATACACAACAACCGGGATCGACTACAAAGCACGGAAACAGTCTTATAAAAGTTATTTTGTTTGCTTGTTTAAAAATATATCTTTTCCATCATAGGTGGATTAATATATGGATAGATATATAATGTCTTCATGTTTAATCTACATAAACATTTTCGTGTAATTTTCCATGCCTTATGGCTATTATGTACAAATGGCGACAAACACGCTATTTGGTTGACAATAATGTAACAGCCACAAAATGCTAAATTATCGAAAGTATTTAACCTAAAGTAACTGTCATGATTTAGAAAGATAAATTAGTTCTATAAGATGACAGTTTTATCCCATCGAAAAAAATTATAACAGCCGGTTTCTGTTATAATTTTTTCAAGACTGCCAAAACAGAGTCCACTGGTCGCAATGAAAAATAAATGAGATCCAAACCCTTGCTAAATATTTCATTCGTGTCTTTGGGATACTGGGACATAAGGGAGGTGTTAGACATTCAAGGTTGTGTCATGTATTCTTAGCAGTTTTTGACGCGAATATCAACAGCTATACTCTAGTGACTATACATATACTCTAGTGAATAAGGATCTTATTTGTATGGCCTGATAAAACTCCTTCGTCGATATATAACACTTCATATTCATTTATTTCTTTGTGATACAGAGGTACAATAATGATGGTAAGGTTATAAAATAGCTGGATTATTGTGATCTACCAAATGGCATACAAAAAGAAAAATAAACAATACGAGTCATAACATACATAGATTGTTAGTTTTTTTGTGTATCACACAATTTACTAAAATTACAATTGCCTGGAGATGCACTAGACTCAACTTTTTACCTATGATGGATGTAGTCATCACACAAAGGAAAGAAAATTATGGATACCTTTGGAGATTAATAAAGATGTAGGCAGGATACGATGAGCAAAAAACCTCCTCATCCATTGGCATATTGTAAATAGATGAGAGCCTGTTCTGAAGGGTCTCCGATTAGACTAAAAGTAAAAACTCAAGGAGCTGAAGCTGAAGCTGAAGGGCTTTTATATCCGCGCCTTGGACAAGCAACTCAATTCTGACTAAATTCATAAAAACAAAGTAAAATCAAAATTAACATAAGAGTAATACTATCTAGAAAAAGGTTAACTGGTGAAGCTGCCAGACAAGGAAGTCGCTGGATATGCAGGACGATTCCTATCCTAAAAACCTGGAGGAAGATTATCTTCAGTATCTTAGCTGAACTGACTGGAGAATATTACGATTCACGAGACATATTAGAGTCGGATTTGTTTGGTGGTTGTGCTTTATCTTCAAACACATCGTCATTTTCCGTCAGGTGGGAATGGGATTGACGTCGAATGATTATTCTGACTATCGTAAAAAAATCATGACTTTACTACACAATATTGTATGGCGATTCACATAAAGATACCTCCCTGTGATATCTCATTAAGATCGTTGCAAATATGGGAAATTTTACCTGTGACATACGACCATTCGGACGGTCAGCATGACGTAATTATAAGGGTTCTGTTTTTGCGCTTTGGCAAACCGACGTCTTGGCACCCCAGCATGACGTTCCGCGCCACTCCAACCCTGTAGTAGCCCTGAATAGGTGCCAAATGCTTTTATTAGCTCGAAGGGCATTGGCGACCAATTTTTCCTAAATTAAACGACAGTCGTGTCGTGGAACGTCCGTAGCTCAATGGAGGAGACACAGGCAGGCTATGAGTTTTTAGATTCAATTTAATTATTTATGTGCATTCATTCCAGTGCTCTTAAAACGGTGAAGGAAAACATCGTGAGGAAACTTGCATGCCTGAGAAATAAAAATTCAAAGGCATGTAAAGTTCTCAACCCGTATTGGGCCAGCGTGGTGGACTACAGCCCATACTCCCTCATTATACGAGGGAAGGTCTATATCCTTGCAATGGGATGTTCACGGACTGGTGATGATGAAATGAGAGTAGTCAAGGATGCCCTCAGCTTTTTTAATAGTGATCTGATTTAACTTTTTGACTATACGGTTCGTTTTTATTCACATTTTTCCTCAAAAGGAAGATTTGATTAATCTCAGTTTGGAGAAATGAAAACAGACATTATGCTTACTTAAAATTAATGGTGCGAATTTGTATTTACATTAAGGCATTTTAGAGGATATTCTGTACAAATGATTTATTTCTAATTTATATTTTTTTATGTTTGACTAGATTCGCGTTTGGCCACAATCTCACCTGTTGGTACGATGTGGAGGAAGATGAAGCACGTCTTTCTCAGTAACTGTCTTAGTCACCCCTGTTGTTGAAGATCCCAAGATCGTGGTATTCCTGAACACCGGAAAACCGCTTTGTGCGAATGTTCGGTATGTCAACGACATTCAGGTGGAATCCTTCCCGTGCTTTGTATAGTGCGAGTTTGAAATGACCAAACTGCCAGCCACTAAATAAATACCTATTTAAATTAATAATATAGTTATTAGTTGTGGCCATGGCCTCTATGATGCAACAGAATATGCTGTACGTGTGGCCACATTCTGGGTCCTCAAGAAGTTGATGTTTTTGCCATCAACTTGATAAGAACAAGAAGTTGTTGCACACGGCTCCGTTAGCGTGAAATTGTTTTTTTGTTTTCCGGGCAGACATTAGCCTATATCGTTTGCCGACCCTCCAACTACATTTTCGCATTTATAACATTCGTTCTAATGATGATTATACACAATTAGTACATTCAAACTTTTGAAGGTATAATTCAACAATAAATTAATCACATAAATTTAGCCCAATTCATTACATTGTAGTATGATAGTAGTGAGTAAGATAGAAAGAGTTATGCTAAGCTGGTTTGAGCATATGGAACGAATGTGTGAAAGGAGAATAACGAAAGCAATATATAACGAAAGCGTGAACGGAAGGGTCGGTAAAGGTCCACCAAGAAAGACGTACGTCAATCAAGTGACTGACGTACTCAGAAAAGGTCAAGTGCGGCCAACCAATAACCGACGAGTTGGTAGGCAACATTGGTGGAGAGTGGAGGAAGCAAAAGTAGTATGTCAGGATCATTGCAAGTGGAAATTAAGCGTCAGCGTAAATATTTGTGTAATTAATTACATTCCTTCTTTAATCGAGACATTAAACGAATCCTACGATAACCAATACCTTTTGTGCCTATTTTATTATGTTGAAAAAAAAAAACAACTTTTCTCATCCGAAATGGGTCCGTACCTAACCTTTAAATTCATAGCACCGAAATGACCACCGAAGAAGTTACGCTAATGGTTTAACGGGCTGCGATAAAAATGATTTATTCCACCGTAATTAGCGGGGACTCAACGACACTTAATTTTGCCGTGAAGTATCCACCGAAGATGAGTTAGTAATTGAAATCATAACTTTCTGGGAGATAGTGAATGATCGATGATTATACTTGATTACCTGAACAAGATTTATGACTGAAGTTGACTTCAAAACTCGAAGGGTTTATTTTAAATAGTCCTGCCAATTATTCTTTCTTTATTTCATCATCATCATCAGCCCGTAAACATCCTACTGCAGGGATATAGGCCTTTCCTGGTATATGGGCCGTAGTTCGCCACGGTGGCATAATGCGGGTTGGGGACTTCATATTTTCCTCACAATGTGTTCCTTCACCGTTTAAGAGCAGTCGCATAAATGCACATAAGTAATTAAATTAAATTTAAAACTCATTGGCACATGGCCTGCCTGGGAATCGAACACGGGCCTCCCAAATTGAGAGACACGCTCTTTCTTAATTAGAAACGAACATAATTGGATAAAATCTTCCACGCGGGCGAAGTCGAGGGCGGAAAGCTAGTAATAAAGTAGGTGTGATTGAGGTCAAGTACGAACCCGTCGTGCATAAAAAAAAAAAAAAAAATATTATAAATGCGACAGTTTGGATGTTTGTTTGTTTGTTGCTCAGTCACGGCGAAACGGATGAAAGGATTTGGATGAATTTTGGTATATAGGTAGAATATATACCCTGGATTAAGACATAAGATATTTTTTATCCCGATAAAGTGAGTAGTTCCTGCGGGATAAACAAATTTCCCCTATAAAGATATTCCACGCAGGCGAAGCCGCTTGCGGATAGCTAGCGATAAATATGTGTACACAACAACAAATAATTTTTCGTACACCCAAGTAAAACATGTATCTTAGGGATTATGTACAGTGTTTTATTTGGTTACTTGGTACAACCGTCTATTGTGGTTTTAAAATACAAATTTTAAACTTTATACAAATAAACAAATTGAAATTGTACAGAGTAAGATGACCCATTTTTTTGTTAACGACTTTTGTTAAGTGGATCAAAAGATACGGTACTCAAATGATAATGCATCGAAATTCTATTGTTAGGTGAGCGTCACACGCACCACACTACGTGTTAAAATGTCTGTGTTTAAAAATTTGCATAGAGGTGTGCAAAAATGGTCTAATGGATAATGTTGCTTACAGAATCCATAACCCGGATTATTATTTGTTTCTGTCTATTGTTTTACAATTTTTGAATGATTTGAAAGTCGCCTGATCCTTGGGTAATTGGTATTGGGGGGGGGGGGGGGCACACACACGAAGAACAGCAATAGAGCCGAGTATTGCTGATTTTCTTTCAGACCTTACCATTACTTTTTCATGGTAAAACTTTCTGGTGAATAAATACCTCTTATTTATTCCTCCTGACACAGCCGCATATCCCTTTTCGATTATCGAAGATAAGCAATACTGACTCGGTCCTTGGATGGGTCACCACTACTGGTATTTTTATACGAGTATTTCCGTGCTTAGAACGTTATGTAGTAGTCCCGGTTGTTTTCAATGGAAGGTAGTCGGTGACCTGCTGTCAGGTGGCCACTAATCCTATTCACCTGTCTGCGTGGAGGAGTATAGGCCATTATTCTCTTCTAGTAAGGAAGCTGTGCCCCAACTAAGTCTGCAGATGCGTGTCACAAATTGGAGGCGCCTATATGAGTCGCACCTTTGTTCTGTGCAAAATAAAACAACTTCTTTGCTAGCAGTTGACGTCAATCACACCTGATATTAAGTGAAGATGAGGCGGAAGATAGAGGTGCGCTCACCTGGAACCCCCTTAATTACTTGAACGACTGGCTTTAATCTTATCTTATCTCAAACAGCAGACAACAATCCATTAACATTGCTACTTGAAGGCAGACGTAGATAAGATGGTAGCAGTTGGCATCCCGCTGGGAATCGAAACCAAGACCTCCGTTTTGTAAACCATATGTTGTTTACATTGACCCATAGAAAACATTAAACAGCCTTGTGTTCTAAGACTGTTATTATTTTTGATAGACGAAGTAGGTTAAACCAACATACGAGTAACAGATACTTCAACTCTACCATGTGAAAATTTCGAATCTAATATTAGGTACCTAACGTGTGCATTCATTCCAACAATGTATACGCTTTCTCAAACCCTTTGTTATGCTGTCGGAAACCGAGATATACCTACTTAAATGTTAATATTAAACCGGAGATACATTTTTTTCTTTGTGCAGTCGGAATCACATCTACCTTTACAGGCCGTTTTCTTAGGAAATCATGAACGATTTTTGATGTATTTTTATTTAGATACAGTAAATTCGGCCGTCGAGGGTCGGTGGCTCATTGGTTAAGGCTCTCCCAATTTGGGAGGTCCGGGCTCGATTCCCAGGCAGGCCATGTACCAATGACTTTTTAAATTAAATTTAATTACTGATGTGCATTTATCCGACTGCTCTTAAACATCGTGAAGAAACATACATGCCTGAAAAATAAAAATTCTAAGGCATGTGAAGTCCCCAAGCCGCATTGGGCCAGCGTGGTGAACTATGGCCCATACATTATACCGGGCAGGCCTATATCCCTGAAGTGGGATGTTTATGGGCTGAGATGGTAATGACAGAAAATTACTGTGCTAGATAGATAGATAAAGCCTTTATTTGTTTCCACAGTCACACACATACATTTAGCTTATACATATTGATACACAGATAAGGTAATGTCATCTACAACAATAACATAATATTGTAATACTAACCCATGTGTGTGCTGCAGCAGTACAAATGGGTCATAGCTCAGTGTATTAAATTGCTCATTGAGCAAAACACTGATTTTCAGCTATCCCCTAAGGAGCAGAGCAACTTGGAACCTAAACCAGAGTCGCAAACAAATCATCGATCTATTTTTGGCGATCGTGCTGTATGGTTTCGCCACATAAATAGAATATAATTAACCCGTCTCTTCCAGTGGGTGTCGTAAAAAACGACTCCTGACTTTCCACAAAAAAACCACCCAAAGATTTGCACGTTTTAACGGTGATGGACTCGCCCTCTGTCACGTGTACATTTCTGTATATTTCGTGAGGTTATACCCGTGGATGTTGTTTCAAGCATTAAACTTCAATGTTTGGAACACCCAAACACTGACCACCCCATTTGGGATAAAGGTCGTGACGTGTATGTTTGATGTAATGGTTAGAAACCTTACTGCTATATTAAAAGGTATATGTTAGTATGATGAATATGGACACGTGTAGGTAGTAGTACATACCCGAGTAATGGATGTATTCATTTATGATTATGTATATTATTTGCAAACAAGCATTTGTGTAGTTATCAACTGTCTAGTATCCATAATGCAAGAATATAGTTGCTTAAGTGTGGAAAGAGATGGAGCTGTGTATGTGTTTAAGCATATTTATTTATTTTTATGCTAAAGTACTATCGAATATTCCTAATTTCCTGAGAAGACATAATTTGTATTATACCGGCCTGTAAACAGTTACCTGTTTCTGATTGTACACAATCTGTTATTTGGAGCAAACGCTTTTTCTGACAAAGTTATCTAATATTGCTGTTTAACCTTTACCTTTAGCCCGTCGTAACTTTAACGGCCTAATAAATTGACCTTAATTCAGATACGGCCACTTAAAATGAAGCTGTATTGTATCGATACAGCTATATTGCATTTTGTTTTTTATATAATTTAGATGACAAAGAAAAAGTAATATAGATTTTAATGTATTCGTTGCATCACAGTGCCTTTTTTTTTGGTACGTCAACAGAACAACCTAAGTCCGTGGGTTTATAAAACACCTGGCTGTCTAGGCTAAGTGCCTTTCTACAAAACGAGCATTACTTAAACATCAAAAATGTTCTTTTTTTTATTCTGTGGGTGCTCATTAAAAGTCTGCGATCGCCAACGCTCCATTCTAGATTCCATGGGGTACGTTGGGAGTGTTTTATATCGAACAGTGGAGTTTTATAGGCTGATGATGACATAAATTAACCCTACCATAAGCGTTTGGGTGTTCCAAACACTACTGTTAGTGCTTGAAACAGTTTACGTTCACATTTCCAAATATATAATATATACATGATACAGGGTGAGCCCATTGTCGATGAAACATGCAAGTATATAGATGTTTTCTTGATGTCTAAAGTTTCTTAGTCGCGTTTGGGACACACAAGGGAAAGACAGGTGGGTTATATGACGACCTGTTTGGTGTCGTGGTTAGAAACTCTGACCACTATACCAAATGGTCGCGGGTTCGAATCCCGCTAGGGGCATATGTTTGTGTGGTGAATACTGACATGTGTACTCGAGTTATGGATATTTTCATTTATAATAAGTATTTATTTACAAAAAAAATGTATTTATGTAGTATATCAACCATCTGGTATCCACAACACAAGCCTATAGTTGCTTACTGTGTGGTTCAAGGATATTTATTTATTTATATCGGAAACCAAGCGGCAGAATTTAAAATTTCCTCATTAGCGTCTCTCATTTCATTAGTTCCTCTAGAAACCGTATTGATTGAGATCCAGTTTCACTCTCAAATTAATAAATTTTTCGATATACCCCACAGTAACTTAAATGTGAACTTAAGATCATCTCAACCTTGAGATCGCTTTATTAACGAGCCCAGGTGTTAACCTAGGTATACATTTCTAACTCAATGATAATAGAGCAAATTAGACTATGTAATATATCAATTTGGGCGGCCAATTCGAAGTTCTATTTTTTGGGTCATTGTATTGCAGGTAGGTACACAAAACAATGGAACACCGCAGTCATCTTGGTAGCGTGCTCATCGTTTGCGACTGCATTGAGTTTTGTTTGTTATGACCACGGAATAAGGCTGTCGGTTCAAATCGCATGGTGCACATAACCGGTCGTGCGTAGCACGTAACCATTTGAGGTCAAACAGTAACGGCATGTTTATATTTGAGAGGAAATGAATTTGAATAGAGCCATACGTACAGGTTAACCGTGGAATACAGATAAACGATTTTTACAACAACTAACGTATAAAGTAAAGATAATACTTGAGGCGCCTCCGTGGCCTAACCTAATGTAAACAACAATAGAATTTACGAATGGGAGGTCGCGGTTTCGATCGCCAGCAGGGTACATATTTAGCATTCAGTTTGGTTGGTGGTAGATCATTTCTAAATGCCCGCCTGGCTAGCTACCACCATATATTATTATCTAAGTCTGTCGCCAAACATCAATGTTAATAGCATTGTTGCGTTCGGGTTGTTGTGTTCGGTTTCCTCCCGGAAACGCTCCCAGTACACTTCCACCTTCGGCCTAATCTTCACTTAACATTAGGTGTGATTGAGGTCAAGTGCTAACCCGTTGTGCATAAAAAAAAACACGACTGACGAAAACCTTTCTACCTCTATACTGGGATATCTACGTACATGGATAAAAAAGCTAGGGGTCTGTTTAAAAAAAAAAAAATCTTTTTGGGGCTTTATGTGGATGCAATTACTTTCTATAAAAATAATATGCCTGACAAACCTTTATCAGGAATTTTTTAATAGGTAATTAACGAAATTATCTAATCGTATCGCCCTGCTAACGACATGCAAGTACCAGTACATGATCTACAAACTAAAACTTTTTTAAGGCAATTATTTTTCAAAATGTCTAATTCAAGGCTGATCTAAGTAAGAATACTTACTTTAGTATGGTTCGTCTTCAACACTGTTACCAAGCAGATAACAACCTGAAACAACATAACAATTAATTAGTGAAGTTCCACCCTAACTAGTTTACTTGTAAACTAACAATTCCGACAAAATACAGTTGTTAGAGTCGAGAATAAAGTTTAGTGAGAATTTTCTACAGGACATACATACATATCGTTATCCCAAACATAAGCGTTTGGGTGTTCTAGACATTAACCGTCTCGTTCATAAAAATTTACAAACGCTTTATGAGCCTATTTTAATTAAAGTATGTTTTGTCTCTGTCGTTCTTCCTTTCAATAAATTTAAAGATACTAAAAAAAGGAACTTATTAAGAAAGCATATTATAAAATATCACAATATTTAGATGATAAACATTCATGGACATGAACAGCTCGTTCGCATAACCAGGGTATTTCACAATTAAATAATGAAATATTATAATATAAAATAATAATTAATAATTTTGTAACATAAAAACCTTTTTTTATAAAAGAGCAACCTCTCGAGTTTCTTGCTTGTTCTTCTCAGGGGCAAATTGGCTTTTGAACAAGCAGTAGCTTAAAAAATGTAAAATCTGACTATTTTAAGTGTATCCTGTGTACCTACAAAATAAAGCATTTTTTGATTGATTTTTTTTATTCATAAGGAAATGTCGTAATGAAAGAAAGTGACGAAACATATTTAACTAAAATAAGCTCATAAAGAGTCTGTAATTTTTTATGAATAAGAGGGTAAATGTTTAATGCTTGAAACAAACATCCAATGTTTACCTTTTTAAATATACAGAATTGCACATGTGACAGAGGATGAGCCAGTAGCCGTTAAAACGTGCAAGTCTATAGATATTTTTAG
Source organism: Oegoconia quadripuncta (assembly GCA_949316235.1). Classification (NCBI taxonomy): domain Eukaryota; kingdom Metazoa; phylum Arthropoda; class Insecta; order Lepidoptera; family Autostichidae; genus Oegoconia; species Oegoconia quadripuncta. The sequence continues at coordinate 17,501,874 of OX438754.1, read as the reverse complement.
TGGAAAGTCAATGTAAACAACATAAGGCTTATTAATCGCTGGTCGCGGCTTCGATCCCCAGCGGGATACATATTAAGTACTCGGTCTGGTTGGTAGTAGCGCATTTTATATCGTCCGCCTGGCTAGCTACCACCATCTAAGTCTGTCGCCAAACAGCAATGTCAATAGCATTATTGTGTTCCGGTTGTCAGAGGTAAGATAGCCAGTCCACCACAAAAAATGGGCTTTAAAGTACATTTCCACCTTCGGCATCAACTTCGCTTAACATCAGGTGTGATTGAGGTCAAGTGCATAAAAAATAAAATAATAAAGAATATTGTTAACGAAGATATTTAGTATTATTTGAGAGGGCAGGGCTAGTATCCCTTTATAAGCGCAGTGATCTTTGCAGATCTATTTTATAATTCCCTCTTCTCTAGGCCAGCGGCTTGCATGTACATGACCCCCAAGTTTAGTTGCTAGTGTGGATCAATGCATAACACTCGCAAAGGATGCGTATACGAGTTTCTTCTCTACCACCACAAAATCTACAGATTGCGGTACCGCCAAAGCATAGCCGCTTCAAATACGGAAACTAATAATTTTTAATTCAGAACTAAGTTATATGATAATGTACTACCACTTCTTTACAAAGTAATCTCATTAGCTGACAACGCATCTCTTTTCTCCGCTCTAATGGAAATCTACAATAATTACTGCTTTACATTTTTTTTAATTCACTGAGGTACAAGAAGAAATCTCAGATTTTCAGTAGCTTCTAACCAAAATCGCTTGCAAATGGTAGTTGTGATACATGTATCGTGGGAGTATCATATCCCTAGTAATCCCTTAATCCGCACCCACGGCATGAGTCGGGTTCGTCCCACGCTATATTCATCACTAGAAACAATACATTAGAATAATACAAAATGTTGGATATGGGCATAATGAGATTAAGTGTATACCTAGCATGTATATATTGTCTAGAGATTCGTGTCTTAATGCAATAGGTGCGTATTTTATTTATGTATTAAATTAGTAATAAAGTATTTTCTTGTTGATTTAGTTCCCTTGCGCATACTCTCGTCTGTGAACAATGCCGTTGAGTATGACGCACGCTAGTATCACTATTAGTTCAATTTTGGAAGCGAGTTTGTATAAAATAGTTCGACTTTAAAATGAGTGTGTGCGCCGAGAAAATCTTAAAATTTCACTTCTGTGGAAAAAAATGTAAATTTTTGGAGAGCTGTATCTCGGTAAGTAATGAACCTATATAGCAGGTTCTGGTCTCAAATTGTAGCAATGTTAGTCTACTTTAAAATATTTTGTAAAGTTGTAGGACTTATATTGAAAAACAACCAAAGTGCCAAAATTTGGTGGTTAACGAGTATTGCAAAGTTAGCACAGGTTTTTTCATGTCTGAGTTATTACTTAGCGCTGAATTTTTTGAAGCTGCAAATTATATATATTTCGAGTTTGAATTCAATATCAATTTCCATGGTTTTTTTTCATGTCTGAGTTATTACTTAGCGGCAGCTTTAGCGTCTTGCTGATAATTTTACGTTTTGCCTAAGGAATAATAATAGAATATTAATTATATTTCATTATTCACTATTATTATTATTATTATTCATACACTAGAAAAGTTGTGGATTTTTTACCGATATCGTATGTTATCCGCAGTTTTTAGTACTCTAAAATAAGATTTTCTGTATTCTCTTTGATTTGTAATCCTTCACTTATACTTATTTTGTCGCTATAGCTGTTGTAGTTTACCAGATATGAAGGTTTTTATTAATAAAGGTACCGTGCACACAACACAGAACGGACAGTAGACTGGAATTTGGATGAAGATATTTACCTTTAACACGGTTTTGTCCATCTGAATGAATAATCAGTTGTTTTTCTGCAGGTTTTCTATATTTTCAATATAATAGTTATTTTCTTATCTTAGTCATACAACAAAGACTTGAAAGAGAGGACAGAAAAAAGAAAGAAATGACGGTTACTCCACCGACAAGAGCGTAGCTCTTTAATTAGAAGAAGTCGTAAAACAAGTAAGTAGACATTACAAATACACACACACATTTTCGTGCTCTATTGTATTTTTTTTCCCGGCTTTTTTTTTTATGCACAACGCGTTAGCACTTGACCTCAATCACACTTAATGTTTAGTGACGATAAGGCGGTGGTGGAAACGTACTGACCCGGAAATCCCAACATATTTGCAGGACTGGCTATCTTATACAACCGGAACACAACAATGCTATTAACATTGCTGTTTGGAAGCAGATTTAGGTAAGAGGTAGCTAGCCAGGTGGACATTTAAAATGCCCTAGCACCAACCAAGGCTGACTTAGCGATAAATAAGGTTTAGTATTTCAAACACATTGTGGCCAACTACTAAAGTTACATACCAACACGTACCAGTGAGTCAGTTCATTCCTAAATCTCTATCGAAATTTTCCAAAGACTACTCGTAGATTCAAGAACAAAAGGCATCGGGCACCGGCCTATTTCCCATCTGGGAATTCTGTCTTCACTCTCTCTTCAAGTAATTGGCAAGGGCCCGAAGGAAAATTACCTATCGTTTACCATAAAATGGACCTAACCGCTTTTACTTGAGGGGTTCTATTCTAAAGAGACGGTTTGGGAAGTCAAATTGTAGATGGTAATGGTAATTAAATGTTTGTGGCAGGAATTTAGATTCTATGGATAATTAGCACGTTCATTGACCTCTGCTAAATGTACAGGGTATTAGGAAAGTCGTCGCAAAGCCTTAGGGGGATGATAGTTGAAGTCATTTGGTATATTTTAAGGCAAACTTACTTTAATGCAAAGATATACTTGCCTGTTTGGTGTAGTGGTTAGCAACTCTGACCACTATACCAAAAAGTTGCGGGTTCGAATCCCGCTAGGGGCATATGTTTGTATGATGAATACGGACATGTGTACCCGAGTTATGGATGTTTTCATTTATAATAAGTATTTATTTACCAAAAAAAATGTATTTATGTAGTATATCAACCATCTGGTATCCACAACACAAGCCATCCAAGCTTATTGTGGAACTAGATGGCGCTGTGTGTATGTCTAAGGATATTTATTTATTTATACTTTACTCGAGATTTAATTTCGAATGCCCATTTTTTCATACTCTTGGAAGATAAAATCTTAGAAATATATAGTTTATACCTTTGTTTTATACTTTTTCCCAAAAAAAAAAAATAATTTGAATATCTCGAACACTTTGTTCCAAAATAAATCTGGTTTAAAATTACTTCAACTGTCACCGCGTTACGGCTTTGCATCGACCCCCCTGACACTCTGTATTTAGTATAGGTGTGCTAACAGCTCGAAGTTTAGAGCAATAGTTTATTTGGAATATTTCTGACCACTCCATTTGGGATAAAGGCATTGAATGTAATAAATTATATAATAAGGCGCTCAGCCACATCTAGGTGTGTTTCCTCAGACATTCTGATGGCGCTGTGTGTATGTACAAAGATATTTATTTATATTATTATGCAATTGTGCGCATCTGCAGCTGCACGTATTAAATAAATAAATATATAAATAAATAGAGAGATTTATTCATCCACTTACACTACATGATCATTAATTATAGTAAAATTTACTAACTTAGTGGACAAATAGGTTGGAGACTCAGCAAAATAGCTGTTTTTCAGTCCCCACCTCGTGCATTCACTGATAACATAGAACGCATAACACGTCAGAAGTTGTATTATATGAATAATCGGCATTATTTACAGTGTTGTCTATTTTTTGCGTACTATGTAATATTTATACATATCTGTAACGATGTGGGTTTCTTTAGTAAATAAAATATAAAAAAATTAAAATTAAATTCCTTTCATCCTGGACAGGTCACCCAATCTCACGTACTTCAAGTAAAAATTGAAAGTATTGTTGTATGCTTAAAGTATGCTTGGACTGTCTTTATTTTGAAAGAAAAAAAAATTCTATATACAATGCTTTTCATTTCTATATACTCACAGAAGAGTTTACTGGCAATGTGAACGAGGCTTTACTTACGTAACGAGCGGTAAGGCCGCCTGGTTGGTTCGTAGAAATCGAAAGGTGCCCTAACTGACTCTTATAACGGTGTCATACGGTCTTTTATCATTTACTGGTTGTACTTATGTCACGTCATAGTATTTTTTTACGTTGTACGTGACTCAGAATACGTGGTCAGTTTATAGATGTTTAGTGACAAGCTTTGGTTTACAGTATGTCGACTTTGTTAGTCACAAAACATACTAATATTATGACCATATGAGGAATTATTATCACTACTACGTATTGTAGAAAAAATAATCCAACCACAATTACTTACACATTACAAAATTAGCGTATACTTTATGGCATCTGGTAGTCGTATCGTCCTGCATCCATAATCGTTTTGCTCTTTATATATGCTCCGATAGGAGACTTCTATTATATTGTTCGACCAGGTCCCAAATTATAAAATCGTACATATTGTATGCTTTTCATAAAAAACAATGATCCTGTGGGTTTCTTGCGCCGCTTCTTTAACCACAGATGATTTCCCTTTCCAATAGCGGTAGTAACTTGGACATACTGACTGACAGATAAATGCAATATTTCCAATTGACATTCAACATATTATATCATGTTGAAATAAAAGCTTGAAGTTTGATATGACCAAATTTCGTTGTATACTTTTTTATGGATCTCAATGAAGATGGAAACCTTCAACTTATTTGCATGACTTCTTTATCTTATCTTAAACAACCGGAATCAAAAAACGGTTTTGGGACGATCCCCAGTCACGTGTGCATTACTGTATATTTCTAAAGGTGAACCGTGGTTGCTGTTTTAAGCATTAAAATTTTTTTTTGGGATATCTCCGACTACCTCATATGGGATAAACTTACATTATGTATGATGTGTGGTTTCTGGCATTCAAATAGAATAGAACCAACCAGCCTCTTCCCGTGGGTGTCATAAAAGGCGACTAAGGGACTTTCCACCAAAAAACATCCAGTAATTTCATACGGTGAACCGTGGATGTTGTTTCAATCATAAACTGTTAATGCTTGGAACTCCCAAACACTACACACTGACCACTCCATTTGGAATAAAGGTCATGACGTTATGTATGTGTGTGTGTTCATAACTTTTTACCACCGAATATAAATAATTGTTGGGATTGTATTAGATTTTTTTTCTGAAAAAAATTTTATTATTGCTTCAAGTGCATTTTGAAATCGATTCGTAAATATTCACCAATGCTTTGTTCTGTACCGTCTATCTGTTAAAAGCGGCCCACTTTCGCAACCGAGCAGCAGACATTTTTTAGGCTAAGTTTGTTAACCTTAAACTAAGTTAACTTTGTTAGTACACTCATGTTATCCTAGTACCTCACTTTAATACATTCACTGGTTTCGTATAGTTTCGTATTCTGTACCAGGGGGGTCAAGCCTGTTAATTTATTGAGATTTCTATACCTGTTATTATATATACATATATTGTATATGTATGTATAATAATTTATCAATATATAAATAGGTATATTTTACACTATCATAGATCGTAGAAACGAAGCAAATGCAGTATAGTCTCATGTTAAGGCGACGCTTTTTAAAGCATATTGTCAGTCATTTTACACGAGCAATCTCTGGGTTAATTATACGTATAGTTTAATAATTGGTTCATGGAATGTTTGCCGATGGGCATATAGACTGTTTCCACGCCATCATCAGAAAACGTAGCGCGTCGATTTTGAAGCGCGTGTGCGGTAGCTCCAACACCATCCTGAGCACACTGGCGGACAGGTGGGATTCCATGATGCTGCGGCACTGGATACGCTTGTACACATCCAAATAGTGCTGATTGACGACCGATTGGTGTAGTGGATAGTGGGTCACTATCCACTACACTGATCCTGTCAGCAAAACCAACGGTTGCAGGTTCGAATCCCGCGAGGGGTAAATATTTGTGTGATGAATATGAACATTTATTCCTGAGTCAGGGATGTTTATATAAATATTTATGTATGTTTATCCGTTATCTAGTATCCATAGTACAAGCTTTGCTTAGTTTGGGACTAGATGATTGGTGTAAGTGTCCGAAATATTTATTTATTTATTGTGCTGCAGGAGTCGTATGGTCCCTTCTGTTCACAGTTTTATAGAATATTATAATTTAAGTTACTAACCAAAATATGGGTCTAATCCTGAAATAAATGATTTTTATTTTTATTTTTTTATAGTCCATGATCCCAATAAGTGCGTATTAATTCCACATTCTACAAGCTTTATTTGATCACTGCCAATAGTCCTTTAAGATACATTAAAGTCTTTTTAGTTCCAAGTTGTATTTTGATACAAGACAGTTTTCAAATAAACACAATTACTACCACATATCTACAGGTGTGCGGTCTCCTGAATTTTATAGCATGAATGACGTCACGTCCATGCCAAAGCAACGGGCCCCTTGGGTCCAAACTCTGATGGGTTTTGCGTAACCAGACTGTTGTAGGTGAGAGTCGATGAATTGAACGGGATGTGGGTCATACAATTTGTTGCGTTATGCAATGCATTTGACTTTCGCATTCATTTTTATTAAAAAACGTTGCGAATATCTTTATTGGTTGTTTAAGCAAAAAAACAGAAACTACGTACTGTCATTGATTGTAATGGTGTGTGCAGTCAACATCACTTAAAATATTGGGTCTTTACCTATGAAATAGGAGTTTTTTTTTCGTTAATCATATGTACCAATTCCTGCGATTTTCAGAGCTATATCCAAATTTGTTTTTTATCTGGAAAATGGAATATTATTTCAAGGTTTCAGATGAAATATTTTTTAATTTCTGGGCTAAATCATATAATAAAAAAAATTGTAATGTGCATCCCATAATCATTTCTTAGATTCGCTGAAACTTTTATAAAGCGGTTACTTTTAAAAATTAACGCTGCCTATACTTAACTTAATGTTATCCGATAATACACACAAAGTTTAGCTAAATTTGGATTTGCCGTTCCCAAAAAAAAATCAAAAATGTTTGTATGGAGAAAACAGTCTTAACGAAATTCTTCATACAAAACGCCAATTGACGTTGACGTTGCAGTGTAACATACATACACAGTGTCAATTTTAATTTGTATAATTCCTATTTACTGGTGACTCCTTTCCAGATTATGAATAACTTTCCTCTAGGAACTAGGACTTCCTTACTAAACGTGGTTTTACAATGGTTTATATTGTATGGGTAATAACATCAGGTGTGATTGAGGTCAAACACTAACCTGTTGTGCGTAAAAAAATTGTTTTTTTTTTGAGTTTTTACAAACTAGGCACATACCCCCACCCTATACATATCTATGGAATTCTGTTGTTATGATCAAACACAAATAGACCAATCTATTAACCTTTTTTGTGTGACGTAGCGCTGAACTACAAAACTCATTGTTTGTATCGTAGCAGCTTCCCACTACTGCGATAATTCGAAGAATGCGAAGGACTTGTTCTCTAATTCACACCTAACGGCGCCGGCGCAGCATAACGTAGCTTTATAAATTCTCGACTACAATTGTAGGTACTAAATGAACTCTAGCGCAGTCTGAATCATAGATCAATCTGCAGAACGGCGAAGGTCATCCAGTCACCTATTACCAGTTGAATAGGCGACATAATTTGCAAATGGTAAATAGCAGCATTATACTACCTATTGGTTATGCGCTCATGCGACACAACTCGCGCGTTGTGACTATTTGGAGTTATTTAAATCAATATAGAATCTATTTTTGAAATATTAAACAGATATGTTATACTCATGTTGACGACCTGTTTGGTGTAGTGGTTAGCAACTCTGACCACTATACCAAAAGGTTGCGGGTTCGAATCCCGCTAGGGGCATATGTTTGTGTGATGAATACGGACATGTGTACCGAGTTATGGATGTTTTCATTTATAATAAGTATTTATTTACAAAAAAAAAGGTATTTATGTAGTATATCAACCATCTGCTATCCACGACACAAGCCTATAGTTGCTTACTGTGGAACTAGATGGCGCTGTGCGTATGTCTAAGGATATTTATTTTTTATATATGTACCTATTAGCCGACTATTTTTATGAAGAAGATAACACAAAAAAAGATTATCTTTCTTAAAAAGATACAGGCATTCCTCATTTATTTCATAATTAAAACTTACGTACCTATTTTATTTAATATTAAATAGGTATTTATTTTATTATATTTGAAGTATTATTATTATTATAGTTTTTTGATTTTTAGTTGATTATGAACACTTTTTTCTCAGTGCACGTATGTATGTCTATCCTATCGAACCTGTTTTCCTTCACATTTGTAGAAAGATCTGGAAGAAATCTCTTTTAGAGATAAGCTAGTGCCTTTTGTACATCCTGTATCTAGTACGTATTTGACTTTTATTTATTTATTTATTTATTTAACACTTTATTGTACACACACACAAAGAAATGTGTACTCGTGTGCAATAAATTATAAAATAAATAAACACATAAAGTATATTTTACATGATCTTTTCCTAAGAGAAAGATAACAAACTCTTTAGATATAATCTACACATTCGATTACCTAAAAAAAATCACACATTTCGCGATTCCCGCAACTACCGCAGCTAACTGGAAATGGCTTTGATGAATGCAAAATAGAAATCGGCTTTGGAGTCTCGTAGGTACTTCCGTCGATATTAATAAAAAAAAAGGTTACTAATAATTCTCTAGATTTCATTATTATTAAGGTTTGAAAATTCCAAAACCACAAGATAATTCATAACTTTCGTATCTACATGGCGCGTCGTTTGACATTTCCTAATCTCATATTAGTGACAAAACCCATCTTATAGTACTTATAGTCTCTCTATTTTCTGTATCGTTTTGTAATTTTTTTGTTATTTCTATTGCTACTACTGTTGGTGTTATTGTGTGGTGTCAAATAATTATGTCTATAAGTAGAGTTGCCATACGTCCCGTATATACGGAACTGTCACCGTATTTGACCATCCCGTCCCGTATTACTACATGTCCCGTATTTGTCCCGTATTTCGACAAAATACGGAAATAGAATAGACAGGTGAGGGGCGCGAGCGCGATAGCCACTACTGTGGCGATAATCTCATCAGATCAATACCCAACTGTTAGAAAACTCCTACTACGTGCACATGCATGCAAAAGTATAGTTAAATATAATAAAATATAGTTCAAAAGCCGCGTGTCGGTATTGAATGTCTTAGGTTCGAGTTTTAGGCATCAGAAAAGAAAACGTCCCGTATTGACTTCTAAAAGTTATGGCAACCCTATCTATAAGTCATAGAAATCTCACTTTGGTTAATAAACCTGAGAATTTGTAAAACTGCGGACCAAAACTAAATGTACCAACATAGCGCAAGAGACCATTACCATCGTTCAGTGGCGGTACCTTCATATAAACCCAAACGCCCGACTTGTCTTACTAAATACTCAATCAGGTCTATTAACTATTTAAACAGTATAGCAAATCTTTGATAGAAACATTCGCACTTGTCAAAACAACACTCGTGCTTGGTTACCCATCTAATTTCAGCATAATTCGGCATAATAAATTTTACCGCACAACCTACCTATTTCATATGTAATACTGTCCTTATACCCAAAGGTTGCGTGGAAGAGATTTTAGTGATAAGGTCGCCAAATTGTACATTCTATTCTTACCACTTTTCTGAAACTGTATTTTCTTTTCTGTTGTGCAATAAAGTGTATTTGTATTGTATTGTATTGTAATTTCACTAGCTGTGTAAATCACAAAAACGTTGTCGAGCTTGCCCTATTTTGAAACCTTAGGCATGCCACAGTCATCGTTGATATTATGGGGAGAAATGTACAATGAAGACACCCATTTAAAGGTAACATCTCTGTAGAGGAACAACAGAGGTAATAGAATACTAACGATAATTACTTGCTGAAAATCGGGACAAGTTACAACAATTAAACCATTACTCGTCAGATGGGCCCCTTTTCAGGATAGAATGAATTAACATCGTTACTGGAAGTTTCCGGTACGTTTGCAATAAAGCTTCGACTAACCTAAAGGGTGTTTCTTAGATATATGTGGTGGTGAATATATTTGGGTGGTGGCCCTACCACTAACCAAATATACACACATATTGGTGGTAGGGCATTTTAAATGTCTGCCTGGCTAGCTAACACCATCTTATCTAAAACACCATCTTATATAAAAAGTCCGACAAACCATGAGGTAGCATTTGCCAAAATTCCATGCGGTTTTTTTTACGATCGAAGTGTGGATGGGGAATTCGCAGAGGGTGTGAAATTTTAGGACGGATCTAATTGGGACGTTGCCCCGTTACGAGTGATGACGGAATAGCCGAATTTTTATTTCCATCTGGACACTAACAAATGGACACAGCCTTTATTCACAGAAAATACGAAAAAATATTGGAGCAAATGGAAAAAAAATGTTGATTTATTATGAGTTAGGTTAGTTTATCTTCATATTATGCGGTGCAACCTGCGTCAATATATTAAAAGTTTTAACTTTTTAATTTCAAAGTAATTACATACATTACTGCCTCGGTCTGTAATAACTGCGTTGCTGGCAGCGCTGATGATGACCGACAGGGCAGCGTAGCGCAGCTCCAGGCTGTCAGCTCTGATGGACAAGCTGGAGTAAACTTTTACTCAAACAATGCGAGTAATTTAAATACACCAGGAGACCAATCGCGCTATTTTACAACGGTTTTACGGTTCGAACGGAACGTTTTTGGATTTGGTTTAGCTTTAGTTTAGCTGATGTAAAATAAGGTATCGCGCAATTTTTTGTGTAAGATTATATTGTTGACGTTACCAAAGTAAATACAAACCCAAAATGTTCAGAGCTAACCCTGAGTGTTAAAAAAACTAAGGTTAATTTCGGTTCAATGATTAGCGCGGTACGAAATGTGCTCAATGTAACGTTTTTGGTTATGGTTTAGCATTGGTATTATTTTTCAAACTTAGTGCGATCGGCCCCCAGCACTTGTAACGTGACAGGCGCGATAAACGTTTATCGCGCGAGATAATATTTATCCTGCTTATTCGCTTGGACGAAATATACAACTATCCCACTCTCACTCCTACGTCGTGCGCGACAAACGATGTCGCGATGTTTAGTAAAAATTAATTTCAAGTAACAGTTGTAAAAGTAGAGTTGGACTGCCTTTATTGCACCAAAATAAATTGTTATAAAATAAAGAAATAAAAAAATTGCCTTTCCGCGTGTTGTTAAATTAAGCAATGAAGCTTATATTGCCTATACCTATATAGGGAAATTCTGAATAAAATGTTTATCCACATGACTATTTTTGAAACAAAGATCGACAAAATGGATTTTCAACGGAAATTGCTGGTGGGTAAAATTCACAAGCAATAAAATTTCATACAACTTTGCGGATGTCTATTCGATTAGAGCGGAAAGGAGAGTTTGTTCAAAGAAGGTAGTCAAAATAATGACCACTACACAAGCATTTTTGAGTAAAGTAGTATACAGAATGCTGTAAGATGAATGATGTTCAAAAAGCAGATTAATTATACTACTCTGTGTAAAAAGTATCGGGAATATGTCAATAAAAAGACCCGCGTAAAAGAGGTCGTTCTAATTTTTTTACTGCATGTTGGTAGCACTGTACTGATTTAGCGCGCAAAATTTGAGCGGGATCTGTCATTTAATTTGTTTTAAACTACACTTTTTGTTGGTCATAGTTTTGAGTCCTCGGCGATTTTTACAATGGAAAATATTGTTGAACAAAGAGTGTGCCTTAAATTTTGTGTTTCAAATGATATTTCATGTGGTGAATCACTAAAAATGTTGCGAAATACCTACGGCGAATCGTGTATATCGAAAACAAGGGCTTATGAATGGTATAAGGCTTTTAAAGAAGGCCGAGAAGTAGTAGTAGACTTGCCTCGTTCTGGTAGACCTTCAACCGCTACGACCAAAGAAAACATCGACAGAATCAAGAAGCTAGTGCTCGAAAATCGACGTATGAGTCTGAGAGAGTTGGCTAGTGAGGTGAACATATCTTTTAAGTCCGTCCACAACATTCTCATTGACATTTTAGGCATGAAACGCGTCGCCGCTCGACTAGTTCCAAAAGAGCTCAATTTTGTTCAAAAAGCGCAGCGAAAGCATGTCGCTGAAGACATGGTTTCCCGAGCTTCTACGGATCCGACCTTTATGAAACGTATAATAACTGGCGACGAGACATGGGTTTATGAGTACGACATGCAAACAAGCCAACAGTCTTCAGAATGGCGTCTCGAAAACGAGCCGAAACCCAAAAAACCGCGGCAAAGTCGCTCCAAAATCAAGGTGATGCTGACAGTTTTTTTTGACTACCGTTGGTGTGGTTCACTCCGAATTCCTTCCAGAGGGAGAAACAGTGAATAAAGAATATTATTTAGGCGTCATGAAGCGTTTGCGTGGGAGTATCCGCCGAAAACGTCCAGATTTGTGGCAACACAACTCATGGATGCTGCACCATGATAATGCACCATCACACACAGCCATTATAGTGAAAGAGTTTTTAGCGAAAAATTCAACAAAAGTTCTCGACCAAGCACCGTATTCACCTGATATGGCTCCGTCTGACTTTTTTTTATTTCCCAAGTTAAAATTACCACTTCGAGGAAAACGTTTTGAGTCGATAGAAGCCATAAAAGAAAATTCGCTGAATGAGCTAAAGGCCATACCGCAAATAGCCTATGAAAAATGTATGGAAGACTGGGTGAAGCGGTGGAGATGTTGTATTGCAAGCGATGGGGCCTACTTTGAAGGCGATAAAATAAATTTAGATGAATAATTTGTATTTTTTGTTTTATTGAGAAATTGCCGATACTTAGTACACTGAATGTAGATAATAATAATCAATAAATATTTTGGATACTTACACCAATCATCTAGTCTCAAATTAAGCAAAGCTTGCACTATAGATACTAGATAAGGGGTAAACATTACATAAATACATAAACATCCATGACTCGGGAATAAATTTTCGTATTCATCACACAAACATTTACCCCTCGCGGGATTCGAACCCACAACCGTTAGTTTCGCTGACAGGGTCACTATACTCTACACCATTCGGTCGTCGTCGTACGTTGACAAAAGTTTTGTCATAGAGATGGAGGTCTACGTACAAAAGAACTAAAGGACGATTATCTGGCCAATATAGACTTACTCGTATAAGATTTGAAATATTTTTGAACAGGAGTTGGCGTATGTAGTATGTAGATGGCGCAGTTAGATGGTTAAATTGACCATTCAATTGGATCGTATCGTAAAGTATGGTTGGACATTTCCTCGTTTACTGGAAACTGCAGCTCAGAGCAGGTAGATTAGGACGTGTTAACTCCATGTGTGGAGCCAACTAAAAACAGCACACTTTCCTGTATAAACAGAAATGTCTTCGCAACTTAACTGTATGTCTAGGCAATTGAACGTCTGATTACACCAGACAGCTGTGCCTACACCAGACAGATGTTATATATACATACTATACTTGCCTTAATTCGCCATATAAAATTTCTTCTAAAAGAAAATAGAACTAAAAATAGAGAATTTTCTCAGAAACCAATATAAACTTGATCATTTGCATAAGATGGATGATAAGAGACTGCCAGGGAACTTTTAAACAGACGGCCAGGCGAAGGCCAAGTTAAGATAGATGGGTAGGGCTCTAAAGGTTTGTTTGAGAAATTGGGCGTCGTATAGGGTTGTCTCTCGTCCAGGTAATGGAGAAATATTTTTCAGATAAAAATTTAACATAAATTGAAACTTTATTTTATTTTACTTTATTTGGGAAAACAACAGCATCAGATTATATAAAATTATGCTTAGGCTAATTACATAAATTATTGTAAATTATTTTGCGCAATAAAGAGTATTTGTATTGTATTGTATTGTATAAATTTGTAGGCCAAAAAATTTTCCACGAAATTGCAATATTTTGAGAGTTTTGTGAATCCGAACTATTAACCCTAATTCGATAAGTCGGAGAGTGATATAAAATATCTAAATCATTATATTGTTTTAGTTAGTATGAAAATAATAATATTCGTTTAATTACCTGCATAGGGTAGGTACTTAAATAATTATTAAAAAAAGAAATAAAATACCAATAATACACCAATATTAATAAGAACATATAATCATATATAAGATATCTAGATAATATATAAGTATAAATGTATATGTATATATAAATGTGAATGAATGTAAAATATCTTCGAAATGGTAAAACCAATTTTCAACTTGTATGGCTATCAATTTTTCCTTTAGTTAAAGTCTTAAAAACCGCATCCAAATCGAATTAAGCATTATTGAAATACACCCGGACAAAAATTGGCCACCCACACACAACGCCGACAAAGAAAGAGAAAGAGTCGGGGAAAGAGTCGGGGGTTAAAACAAATGTCAATTAAATGATAATGATTTTTTTTACTTAAACTTAGTATTTTTTTAGCTGTGAATTAATGGCGTTGTAATATAGTTTCGGGACGTGTGAATTCTGAATATACAAATAGTAGACGAGTAGTTATAAAATAGGAGTCATAAAAAGTGGCCACGTTTTACTGTCACAACAATAATTTAATTACCACCAAAAAAGTTTATCACATCGTCTGACTGCCCGGTGATACTTACAAATATTAAAAATGTTTTCCACCTTTTTTATTCAGTGAATGAATGAATGAATATTTATTTGCAGAAACATGGTACATGTAATAAAATTTGCGGACGATCGGATGGTGTAGTGGATAGTGACCCTGTCAGCGAAACCAACGGTTGCGGGTTCGAATCCCGCCAGGAGTACATGTTTGGGTGATGAATACGATTTATTCCCGAGTCATGGACATTTATATACATATTTATGTATGTTTATCCATTATCTAGTATCCATAGCACAAGCTTTGCTTAGTTTGGGACTAGATGATGGGTGTAAGTGTCCGAAATATATTTATTTATTTATTATTATTTGCAGATAATTACTTTCAGGATTGCTATGATATGTAATTTTGACTATAACACATTTATAAAGCGCAATTCGAGGTCATTGGCAGTTATCAGTCTTAATTAACTACTTCCAGTAGTCCCGTCTACTTCCAATTGGTTCATCGTGGCCTAAACATCGCGATCAGAAAAAAAAATCTTCAAATTTACCATAATTACCACCACGAAAGCTTACAACACTAAATTAAGAAATAAATTGTCATTTCAAATGTTACTCAATATAGTGATAGTTACTAACCTATGCATTGAATTTGATAATTAATAGTCATGCAGGTAGGCTTCTTTTTTGCATAAAAAAGAATAATTAGTTTTAGTTCAAATTCCCATCCGTGTGACAACCCTTTTCGTTGGTACTCTAGATTATTGAACGGTGCTTGAGTCGCATGAGTCCACAAGGGGAGTCATAGATGATTTGATTTGCGCTCATACGAGGATATGGGTTCGGCATGATGTAATATCATCTGGAGATGAGTAAATATCCCCGGAACTAAAGGTATAATGCAGTTACTTTGACAAAATAATATTAGACGAAAGGACGGGGATATTAGTTTTCAGCTTTGCGGGAAATTAACAGAACAAAAGACTTTTGTATTGTATTAAATAGTAATAACATTGTCAGAGTACAGGGATCAAAGGTCAGTTTATATTGTATTCTTACTAGCTCTTGCACGCGGCTCTTGCATAGTACTAAAGTATAGATACTCTGAGTGCTATACCAAAAGGTCGCGGGTTCGAATGCCACTAAGGGCAAATGTTTGTATGTCATGTGTTCCCGAGTTATGTATGGTTTCATTTATATATGTATTTATTTACCAAAAAAAATGTATTTGTGTAGTTTATCAATCTCTGATATGCATTAAACCCAGCCTAGTTGCTTAGTGTGTAACTAGATGGCGCTGTGTGTATGTGCAAAGATATAAAAATAAAAAATATAAACAAAAATACGTTTATGTGCTTAATCTATTTATATTTATGTATTGTGGTGATTATTTACTATTTATATTGTGGTGAGTGAAATAAAGATTTTTTTATTTTTTTTATTTTTTAGGGCATGGACCATAATTCAGTGCGGACTTTGATGACAGTCAGTGTTTTCAAGTCGCCCTTAAGTCATCGACTTAGCTTCATCGAAAACAACAACCCACATAATCGACCATTTAACGTTACCTCCTAAGCACGATACGTTTATATGGTGGTAAGGAAAATGTTTACATGTGGTGACATAAAGAGAATTGGATGAGAACGACAATTTTCGCGACGACTACCCAAAACAAATTAAACATTACACTCAAATTAGGTATGAATAACAGCGTTGACTTAGGAAACTCCTTAATGGGATCCCAAGTTACAATATCAAAGGGGAAATTTTGTTGTGAGAATCTAGTATTGCAAATATAATCTTCCAAAACGATATCTAATGCTGTGTGTTTTCGGCACGCAAGAAGAATAGAACCCATCTCTTCCGGTGAGTGTCGTAAAAGGCGAAGTAGGAGTTTCCACTAAAAACGTCATAGATTTTCATGTTTTAACGGCGACGGGCTCACATTAATTAATTTTTAATGTTTAGAACACCCAAATGCTAATGTTTGGAATATTTCTAAGTCGTGACGGTATGTATATCTAGCCTTCCATCACTTTGCTAAGAAAGCAGCTGGATGACCATCCTCATCTATTTCTGTCATCAATGATCATTGTCATTGTGTCATGGATTAGAGAATCAGTGTACTTACACAATATGAAATCTTAGGGCGATATTGGCTTACAGGCGATAACGGTGACCAATAAGAAAAATCGAGCCAACCAATCAGACGTCAGAATTATAGCGAGAACTGTACTCAGTCTCGAATAGTCCACCAATCAGTAGTAGAGTTGATTTTTCTCGTTCCTCATAAATGCGGAAGTTCCTCTTTACAAGATTTTATTCCATTTCAAAATCCTCCTCCTAATTTTTGGGAGCATCCTCATCCCCTTCACCAATGAATATTAAAAAAGTGTATTCTGCATTCCTTTTCATAAAAGGAATTTTATAAGGATGTCATTATTGCATAGTTGCTATTGAATCTTGCTCGTCACGTCACATTACGCACAGCGGGGAGATACCGTCCTGCCCATTTGATTGGTCGCAAGATAGAGTGATATAGAAAAATCTATCTATATTACAAAGACGAGTAACATAATGTTAAATTCTCATCCTCTCTCGGTTCCTTTTCCTCATTACCACATCGTATAAATAAGTAATAGTGTATTTGAGGCTGGGAATGTTTCCTTATGGTTGACTGCAGAGACCATGGGCGGTAGTGACCTAATCCACTGTCCATCAAGTAGCTCGTTTGTCATATATCTAACCCTACAAGAACTTTGCTTGTTAATATCGAGATCTTAAGAAAGTGCAACATTATAAGCAGATTAGTTTTGTCATACATGAAAACGAATGTTCTCAACTAGCGGGTGTACTGGCGAGCCGAGTGACAGGTCAGTTAATTGGCGCCAACCGTAATTAAATGTGGGCGTGAATTCAGAGCAGGTGCGAGAAATGAACACTGTGACCTCTTTATTACTCCTCGGTCACCGTCAAACCGCCTCACTATACGCGCTACACGGTCGACACTAGTCGTTTTGGCTATTAGATCACTAACACAACACACCTCTCTTTTTCATGTTTCTTTTTCAAAATTCAAAATTGTGTGTCGAGGAGTTTCTTGCGTCGTTTCTTCTCCTCGACTATACACATTACGAAGCGATGGTAGTCATGTTAGTCTAAAAAACTCCCCCATGCAACGCCCTAAGCCGAGGTTCGAGCCCCCGTGGGCACCCTTAGGCGTCGGTTGCAAAAACTTTTTCCGTGCTGTTGCATACAGTCAAGGTGCGCTTCGCGCACCATGACTGTATGCAAGAGACGGGCAGAGCGCTCCCGCGCTCGCCCACCCGCCCGGCGACGCTGTAAAAAGCCTATCGGCTTGACAGCAACTGTTCCTGATCAAAAAAAAAAAAAAAAAAAAAAAAAAAACCGGCCATCTGTCAAATACGTTGCTTTTACCCATTGTTAATTGTATGGATATTTGGTTAGCCTAAAATAAAAGTAGCTCAAATGTGTAATAAAATGAATAAAATATGTAATCGAGGAAATGGATTGATACACGAATTTGAGCTCTACTGAAATAGTAAGATGTATACACTTTTATATAGCTCTTATATTATTGGAAGCAACGTCGCATTTTTACGTTGATTTTCGACTCGTTTTACTTGCGGTAATAAACAGAAATTTAAGTCAATATGACGTAAAACTAAGCCATAAGGACAATTATTACCATCAAAACATTTTAAAAGTAATTATATAGAAACCGAATGGAATATTTTATGAAATTTTATGCGTTATCGAATCTTAAGACGCACACATTGCCAAATCTCAATCTAAATCCACCCTTTTTTAAAGAAAGAAGTATGCAGGTGAATACTTACTCCATGTGGTCGGTTTCTGTGTTACTCGCGGAATAATTCAAATTAAATGACAATTGGGTTTAAAAAAATCCTGGACTTTATGCAGAGGGCGTAATCAAAAGAGCGTGAAATGACTCGCACAATAGGGCACGGACTCCATTATCCGATAAAAATACGTATTGTTGAAGCCATTGGAGCAGTTCAATTGAATTATTAGACAATACTGATACATAAATACAGGATATTGACTGGGAAATGTCTGGCATTGCTGGGATGGGAAATAAATGTTCAGCAAAACAATTTTGTTTATTTAGATATGGCCATGACAATTATACACCGCAGTCCATTGATAGACTCTATAACAATAGGCATAGATAGTAAGCAATATTAAAGCCCTTAGTCTCGGCCGTATTAATAAATCGATCTTGAGATTGAGATCGCGTCTCTGTCTCAATACAATTTTTTTTATACAGTTTTAATGTGCAACAGATTCTCAAGCGTCAACTTAAGATTGTCTCAATCTTGAGAACGGTTTATTAATACCCTTAAGGGTATGTTTGTATGATGAATACGGACATGTGTACACGAGTAATGGATTTTTAAATTAATAAATAAATATTTGGGAACTTACACCAATCATCTAGTCCCAAACTAAGCAAAGCTTGTAACTGTGGATACTAGATAACGGATAAACATACATAAATATTTATAAAAATATCCATGACTCGGGAATGAATGTTCGTATTCATCATACAAACATTTACCCCTCGCGGGATTCGAACCCGCAACCGTTGGTTTCGCTGACAGGGTCACTATCCACTACACCAATCGATCGTCACTCTATGGCGCCAGTGACAGGAAAGCTGAAAGGAAATCGTTTGGCTTGTTCATATCATCCTCTCATAGGAGGGATGAAACGCAAGTTACTAAGAGAGTGAAGAAAATGGATATCGAAGGTTGGTAAGGAAGAGGAAGATCACGGAAAAGATGGATGGATTATGTAAGGAGTGATATGAACAAAAGGGTGTGATGAGGTGACGGCTGATAGAGGAGATTGGAAGAAAAAGACGTACTGCACCGACCCCAAATAAATTTGGACTAGGGCAAGAAGATGATTTGTATTTATTCACAAAATGAAATGTATTTGTATAGATGTAAAATGTAAAAAAAATGTAAAAATCATTTAATGTGTCAAAAACAGTGTTACAATATAAGCAATGAGGTAGCCCTGGTCCGCACACTAGGATTCCCTGTGTCGTGGGTAACCAGTCTCTTCCCCATCCAATTAACAAAGTATCACAAATGTTGTACCATATATGTCTTTGTATATTATATTTTTTGAGATCTTAATTTCTAGGATGCTTAAAAGGAGGTAAAACAAAAAAATACAGTTGCTCAACCATCTTGTATCCATAACACAAGCCTAGTTGTGTGTAGTGTGGAACTTGACGGCGCTTTGTGTATGACCAGAGATATTTATTTATTCATCATCATCATCAGCCCGTAAACATCCCACTGCAGATATATATTCCTTCCCTCGTATAGTCCACTACGCTGACCCAAAGCGGGTTGGGAACTTCACATGCCTTTGATTTTATATTTCTCAGGCATGCAGGTTTCCTCACGATGTTTTCCTTCACCGTTTAAGAGCAGTCGGATAAAATATGCACATAAGTATTTAAATTTTTTTTTTTAAACTCATTGGTACAGCCAGCTGCAGAGAAATCAGACCCCCCGTACTTACAGTCTGGTTTCTCTGCTGCTACTTGTCCTGCCTGGCTATTAAACCCGGATCTCCTTAATTGGGAGACCGTGTCTTAACCGCTGAACTTATTATTAATTCTTATTATTAAGTATTATTTCGAAAATCTTTAAATCGCGCCCCTAGTACGCACGTTTACCTATTACACCGACGAATTTAACTTTGAAAGGTGAAAGGTTGCCCTACATTCAAAGTTCCTTCGACAGAACTATCGCCCGGATACCGCAGGGTTGTGCCGGAAATGGAAGCTGGAGCCAGGGAAGTTATACATGGGTCCAAACTCCAGCGACACTCCGGAAATGTACGGGACATGGGTGTAATTATAGCTGAAAATAATTTATTGCCGGCACATAGTCAATTTAATTATCTGTTATAACTTTTAAGTAAGTGTTATTGTCTGTCATATCATAACCCTTATGACGGGAATAAGGTTATTCATGCTAGAGTGATACGCAACGAATAACTCTTGTCATAATCATATCAGTCAGGATGTCCACTGCTGAACATGGACCTGCCCCATAGAATTCCAGAGCTCTTGTTATACTTAAATATAAAGTCAAAACCACCATTAGTTTTATGACATTAGTAAATACATTTTGTGTCTTAAAGTATTTGTATCTTCTTTTCTGTTTTGCAATAAAGTATATTTGTATTGTATTATGTTATATTGTGTAGTATTGTATTGTATAATTTGTTTTAACGTCTCACTTTGACACTCTAAATTCAATATCGCTGGCCGATTAAAAAAAATATATAGCATATTCTACTCATAAAAGTCTCAAAAATTAATACCTATCTATATGTACCTCTTACTCATATATCGGAAAAAGTATTATGTTTGAATCCCCTTTTAAATATATTCTTTAAGAGTGTATATCCCACACGGTAGATCAAACAACCTTTCAAGTGCAAAAGACCAAATCTAATGAAGCTTTATTTATATAAGTAGGATAAATATAATGTCTATGTCTTAATAGATCTAATAAGTCAGTAGAAAACATTTTGAAAATATCAAATTTAAAAGAATATTTCTGTCGCTATACATAATTTTGTTTCAATACTGTTTTGGAAAATTTTCCCTGCCTAGTTTTTAGATCTATATGTACGTGCATTATGCGTATGAAGTTTCATTAGAATGGGTTTATTAATTTAGAAAAATTTGGACTTGACAGTTTGTATGAACTAACTGAGGGTATACGCTCTTAAGTATAAATAAAAAAAAGTATATGAATACAATATTAAGTTTTGGCTCAAAGCTGGAAAATTCAATTTTCTACCTTTTCATATTCCAGTGCTAAAGACCTTATAGTTGGATAGATGGTTCTGTTTAGATCTTTCGAGTACGGAAGTATAAAAATTAAAGACAACCAACTTAGTTCCGGTCATATTTTCAAATCTCTGAACCAATTGTATTGAAATTTGGCAAAGAGATAGCTTATAACCTGAAGACGGACATAAGCTAGTAGATAAGACACAAGACCAGAGTTCGCCATATTATAGTAATCACACGCGGGCGAAGCCGTGGATGGAAAGCTTTACTTATATATTTATCCCAAATGGTGTGGACAGAGATATCCCAAACGTAAGCGTTTGAGTGTTCTAAACATAAAAAGTTTAATGCTTAACATACACGGTTCACCATCGAAATATCCAGAAAAACACATGTGATATGGGGATGTTTTTTTGTGGAGAGTCCCATAGTCGCCTTTTACGATACCCTCGGGAAGAGACGGGTTAGTCCCATGCATTCTTTCTACGTGCCGAAACTGGAAAGCCATACTTATCAGATAAGCATTATTATTTGCATCTTAAGCTATGCTAAGCATTTCTTTTAGTTTAAAAAATATAGGTGTTTCTCATTTTAAAGTGATTTTTTATAATTTTAATAAGTACTGTATAAGACTACTAACACTAAGCAGATTTCCATTCAAAGGGTACAATTCTACATAACATTAAACTCATGAATTTAACTACTACAAGTAATTATAGTCAGAGACGGGAACTAGGCTTGATGACTTGAGCAATGGCTTGGCATTGGCACAGTAATTTTGCTGCAGAATATAACTTGATTGCTTGGCTAGGAATGCTAAATGCCATACAACATTCACAAACATAATTTAATGTGTGTATATCTACGTCACATTGTAACCTATAGTGTCAATATATTATGTAAATTGTAACTTCAAGAAATATGTTTGTTTGTTTGTAAACGCTTTATTGTACAAAAAGGCAATACATTAATTTTGCATTGATACATAAATTGAGTACAACGGCGGACTTATCCCAAAGAGGGATTTCTTCCAGTCAACCATAGGGTTAGTTAGAAAACAGCAGATTGGGCGTATACAAATTACAGCAAATTAAAAGTATTAAAATATGACTTCTACATTAAAAATAAGCTTTTAATACTGCCATCATGACTATCACAAGTTATTCTAGTACAAAGACGAGTAACATAAAGTCCATCACGGAGGTCCAGTGGTAATCTTTTGGCTACATCTTCAGACGCTCATCATGTGTAGGTAATGGAAAGTAAAAAGAAAGTAGTAACAACAAAGCCACAAAACAAACATAGCCTAAATTCGACTATCTTCCCATTTTCCATCAGGGGTAACAGCCCCTACATCGCGGCTCCATCATCAGATCAGCTCGATTACGACATTAAATAATAAATAAATTAATTAGTTTTCTAAAAAAATAATCAATGGCTATTTTATATTTTCTAAAAATAGTTTATTGAGTCGTGATATTTGTAAATTATTGATCCATTTTTAAAATAGTTACAGGATTTCTAAGCATATTCTCCGACGCAGTGAAATTCACAGTGGTAATTTTAATCTATAATAGTCTATGTTTCATTACTAAATACCTATGCTATATCTAAAGCAATTAAGCTATTTATTTATTTATTTATTTTATCATTTACTGCACACAAGAAAAAAACATACAGATACAACATAATAGAGACGACACAACAGGTTCTGCTTAATTCTACAATGATATTTCTTCCAGCAGACCTACGAAAGAGAGATATAACTGGAATAGGCAGATAAGACGTGCACAATGTAAATCTAAAAAAATGGATAAGTATGATAGATAAAAAAAACCTAACTTATTTGTTAGAAATCATTTTTATTCTGTCACTGACAGCTACTCTATCCATAAAAAACACGGCTTTTAAGATTACAGAAAGTTAAAAGTGTATACATACTGGACTATTTGTTCAGCAGTAAACTTATATAAACTGCTTATGTGTGATTCGAATATAATTGTTAGTAAATGCCAAAGACCTCAGAGGTTACATATCTTATTATCTTGTTCACTCTCAGATGAAATGGATTCCCCTAATGCAATTAAGCTCAGAGCTTGTAAGTATGAGCTTAGGTAATATAAAATATAGCCTAACAATAGAAATTATTCTATTTAACCTCAATCATACCTGACTTTAAGTGAAGGTGAGGCCGATGGTAGAAGCATACTGACCCGGAAACCTCATCTTATTTTGGGGTATCTTATCTCTGACAACCGGAACACGACAACGCTATTAACATTGCTGTTTGGCGGCAAACTTAGATTCGATGGTGGTACCTAATCAGGCGGAAATTTAAAATGCCCTACCACCAACCAAACCGAGTACTAAACATGTACCGTGCTGGGGATCGAACCCTACGTTGTTTATATTGAGTCACAGAGGTGGTTAAAATATTATATCTACTTGAATTATGACTAACCCAGGGTAAATACAGTAGAGCACGAAAAGGTTTGAAAACTTTTTTGAAATAATAATAATAAATAAATATTTCGGACACTTACACCAATCATCTAGTCCCGAACTAAGCAAGCTTGTGCTATGGATATTAGATAACGGATAAACATACGTCAATATTTATATAAACATCCATGACTCGGGAATAAATGTTCGTATTCATCACACAAACATCTACCCCTCGCGGGATTCGAACCCGCAACGGAATTCGAAATAACTGCATCCTTTGCAATTAGTGAACAAAACGAAATATATATATTTTAATATACCCGCTAGTTCCACACTAACCAACTATGCTTGTATTACGGAGACCTACACATATACATTTTTTTTTTGTAAATATACATATTATAATATGTCTATGAAGAAACAGTACAGTCAAAATGTACCTAGGCCTGAAATATCTGGTACGAGTTAATAAACCCCGTGGTTCTAATTATAACCTTTACCTATAACAGGCGTTCACACTCTGAAAGTTAACCAACATGGGTCGTTAACGATGTCGTTACCTAGTTAATGCGTCTAAATCCGATGTGCCGATGGAAAAATTACGTTACATATACTATGTGTTACAACGAAAAATTTTTCCTCCAATCCGGGTCTTTATCGAGGAATCTTTGAGACTTCCCTTTCGTCACGTAGTACGATAACTATAGGATTTGACAGATTTGCGGTGACGTAAATTTGAAGTGGCAATTCAATTTAAGAGCTATGTTCTTGTCGTGGGAGTAATGACCACGTCTTTCTGATTTCAGCCCTTGATTTAACATCTTGGTACGACACGATGTTCTCATTTTCTTTCACTTGGCCAAAGTAATTATGCTTAGATCTTCCCCTTCCTCACTTTCCTTCAATCTTTCCCTCAATTATGTTCTTCAAAAAAATGTCAAACCCCGTGTATACAGAGTTAATTTTAAATCGCTGAAACCTAATAATACTGTATTCGTATCATTAAACCACTGTTCTATGATTTATTTAAATTATGTTTTTTTTTTATTTGCTACATTTTCTCTACGGGGTGTTGTATTATTGTACTATTAAATGCAGAGGCCCAAAAAAAATTGCAAATTTTTAAAAAGTCATGCAACAAAAGTTGCCTGTTACAATTATACAAATGCCATGTTAAGAGGTTTTTGGTTATTTAAAAATAACCCTGTATAGGTTAAGAGGTTTTTGGTTATTTAAAAATAACCCTGTATAGGTTAAGAGGTTTTTGGTTATTTAAAAATAACCCTGTATAGGTTAAGAGCTTTGGTTATTTAAAAATAACCCTGTATAGGTTAAGAGGTTTTGGTTATTTAAAAATAATCCTGTATAGGTGTACGGGGTTTGACATTTTTCGAAGAATAAGGGAAATATTGAAGGAAAGAGAGCACAGCTCTTAAATATAAAGGAGAAAAATAACCCTGCATCAGTAAAAATAAGTAGGTACTTTTAACTTTAAAAAAGCCATTGAGTTTCTTGTGCTTCTTCTCAAAGACTGTAAATTCCAAATACCAGGTAACTTCAAAAGATAGGCTGCTTTCATGTGTAGATTTTCATCATCAATAGCCTTATACGTCCCAACTGTTGGGGCACAGCCTCCTCTCACTAGTAGAGAGTATGGGCCATAATCCACCACGCGGGCCCAATGTGGATTATTGGATTTGTGTCAAACTATAGTGGCCACCTGACAGATAGTGTTTTTAAGCCGCTCATATAGGCCACCGACTTGGCGTAACGGCTGCCTTCAGTTGAAAACAACTGAGATCTACTATTTAACCGTGCCCTGTGAAGCAGAAATGTAAATTTTATCTACAATTTAAAAATTGGAAATTTAGAAATCCCCGAGAACATAAATAATTAAATCTACTTATTAAAAAGCTTCTTTAACTGAAGTTGTCTGGAAGAAATCGCTGTCAGCGATAAGGCCGCCTTTGTACACTTTATCATTTATGTTAAATGTTCTTTGTATTTTATTTTTGTGTGCAATAAAGAATTTAATAATAATAATATATCATTCAGAAAGACGAAACGAACTATTTTAAAAGCTAAATATCTTTGGAACACTTTAATCGATTTCCATCAAATATAGCTTAAGAACCTATCCTCAGATTTAATCTTAAATATAAAAAAAATATAGAAAACCCTCTGAAGATTACGTTATCATCGAAACACACCAAAAAACAAGGTTAAAAGTAAAATATTTTCGAAACGGCTTAACTAATTTCATCACACATTACTTCGAACCTTGGGACATAACGCCGTGAAACACATAACACCCGTCGTTTTTCGTCGGGGGTCATGATGGATTGTACTATTGAAGGAATCAATTGTTTAGTTCTGCAGTATACATCTACTGATGGACACATTTCACGGACATTTCACGGCTACATAATACGTCAAAATTGAACTGTCATGGCCTAATTTGCCAAACATCATTTGCCATAGCCGTACATTTAACTAATCCATATTCACATGAAATCAAACATTAGTCCATAACATTTACCGCATTATTATCTGCACATTCAATCCAGGTAACCGATGAACACGCAACAAATGAATCGTATTCAGATAATTCACCACTATTTGTTTGCTTACGTGAATGGATTGACACGAAATTTAGATGGATGGGCGGAATAGGAAACTCTTCGAATACATTGGTAGACTTGTCCATGAGTATTGTCGTGATGTTTGTTTTATTGAAGCTCCTTCTGACGATGGTGGTGACCAAGAGTGGCACAGAGTGGTGGCCAAGAGGAGCGATAAGACCAGGGGGTAAACCATTGGACCAATGCATCGCACTGTTGGCGGGATCTCATTGGATGAGACAGGACCGTGAGATTTAGCTTAATGGAGAAGAGATATACCCAGTAGTCTAGGTCAACATTTGAAGCTCATCACGTTTGATGTTCAACCTGATTATCTCCTAGGTATATGATGAGTCTCTTGGAAATGAGATATTAACACCTAAAACCACACCCGTGGGAACGGTTATCGCGGATCGGACAATAAGCCTAAAATATATATTTTATTTACATTAGGCCCTTACCTATGAAATTGGCGTTTTGTATGAAGAATTTCATTAAGACTGTTTTCTCCATACAAACATTATTGTTTTTTTTTTTGGGAACGGCAAATCCAAATTTAGCTAAACTTTGTGTGTATTATCGGATAACATTAAGTTAAGTATAAGCAGCGTTAATTTTTAAAAGTAACCGCTTTATAAAAGTTTCAGCTAACTAAGAAATGATTATGGGAAACACATGAAGAGATCTCTGTTCAATTTTTTTTAAATGTGATTTAGCCCAGAAATTAAAAACTATTTCATGTGAAACCTTGAAATAATAATCCATTTTCCAAATAAAAAACAAATTTGGATATAGCTTTGAAAATCGCAGGAATTGGTACATATGATTAACGAAGAAAAAAAACTCCAATTTCATAGGTAAAGACCCAATAGTATATATAGAACATAGAAGATTTTCATCTTCTACACTAAAATATATATTTTTAATTTTGTCTCTGGTAATACCTTACAACGTGAATGGAATGAAATGTCAATTACATCCCGCACCGCTTACAGCATCGTTTGTAAGTTGCTACTAGGTATATCTCTGCAGAAATAAACCTTTTCTGCATTACATGGGATATATTTTGCCCGAATAGTCATCCACACCAAAATTATAAACTCGAAAGTGTGTTGTGTTACCTTTTTACGACTAAACTTTTGGATCGCTCATTTTGAGATCAGGTACAGAGGTGCTCGAAGCCACGTGGGCGCTTTTTATGCTGTTCGCTTTTACGAAAATGTCAGATTCACTGAATTTGTAGTTTCCCCATTGAACAGATGAAAGTTCAAAAATCATACACCTAGAGAATAATATAGGCTACTGTAAGGTGAGATGGGATGAGATGAAATAAGACAAGACGCAAAAAATGAAAACACGAAATACAATAACCACGGGTAAAGCCGCGGGGGAGACCTAGTTATAAGCGGAGAGGTGGAAAATCCTTCATTCCTAACCGATATCAAAAACGTGTCACAAACATTTCGTGAAACAATTTCACTTTCGTGTTTAATAGAATTTTTAAAGGGAAGGTGGTTCTAATGGTCCCAATACCAAAAGTTCCCCTAACATAGTTCCAAATTAGAGGATCTGATGATACACTGGAGATAGAGAACGAAAACCTGTTACAGTCGATTGTTTCATCGGTTTTTGCCATTACAGGAGATTTATTTTAATGAAACACGTGAATCGTAACCAACCTCATAACACCATTTTGAACAGATTAATTTACATAATTTATTGATAACGACTTCGTATCGAGCAAAAGAAGTTTTCAAATATCAAGCAAAACTAAGGACAATAATATCTTTCTTCATTAATTTCGTCTGCTATATTTATGGCCTGGATTAGTCTCTATTAGGACGTGTACGCCTTTCCCTAATTTATTGGCGGTCGCGTTGGCAGTTAGATAATTCAGCTGGTTACATTGAGAAATGATTTATGTAATGACATTACTGCTTTTAGACAAACGTTGGTTGTTATTGGTTGGTACGTACTGCCTGACTCCATGAAGGTAGTTTGCAAATCGGAGATTGCGGATTCGGGTTGCATATTTAGTGCCCTTTTTATGTCCGCTTCTCTAGCTACCACCATCGTATCTATACACCGTATTAATAAATCGATCTTGAGATTGAGGTCGTATCGCAGTCAATTACTCGATACAATTTTCTCAAGTGTCAACTTAAGGTCATCTCAATCTGGAGAACAGTTTATTGATACGGGCCTATGTCTGCCACCAAGCATGTTGTGCTTCGGCTCAATATAGTCAAACAAGCGTCACAACCTTTATCCCATAAAGGTGTCATGTGGTCAGTGATATCTCAAAAATTTAAAATTTTATGCTTGAAAAAACATCCACGGTTTATTTGTCAAGTATGTATACCTATAGCAATGCACTCCTGACATTGTAAGTAATAAACTATTATTGAACTTACATTGATATTTTCTTTTATAATTAACTGGATACGTGTTTGACTGCAATCTCACCTGATGGAAAGTGACGATGTGCTCGAAGATGAAGCACGCGATCCCAGTAAATGTCTATTCACTCCTAGTATTTTGCTTACTAGTAGTAGTTAATAATACTAGTATTTTGGCTTGCTATGGCTAAATCTACGCGACTATGCAGGTTTTGGCTGGTACTATGACAATTTTGACATGTCCAAACAAAATCCGTCTCACTTTTCGCGTCCCATCATACAATTTACAACTGTGGCGATTCCATTAAGGGAATTCAACATACCAGATTCACATATCAATACCTACGCTCTTTGCCAGAGGCTTCTTTTAAACTTTCTTCGATAGCTTGCGAGTGCGTTCGACTTTCCCACATCCGCAAATGGCAGGGTTGCGTCACGTGGTGACGTCACGCAGCCTCGAATATGCGATGCGTTTCGGTCGGTTTACCAT
Organism: Oegoconia quadripuncta; assembly: GCA_949316235.1. Classification (NCBI taxonomy): domain Eukaryota; kingdom Metazoa; phylum Arthropoda; class Insecta; order Lepidoptera; family Autostichidae; genus Oegoconia; species Oegoconia quadripuncta. The sequence continues at coordinate 17,472,394 of OX438754.1, read as the reverse complement.
TTACATTCTAGTCGATAGTGCACGTGTTGTTTTGGGTCATTTGGGTGTACATTTGGCGACAAAGGGTTAGGGCTAGTCATGTTTACTAAACTGCTTTCTATAATTTATAAACTCCTCGATTCTCCGCGCTCTTAGGCTATATTATGTAAATCTATAACTTCAATATTACTAAGTAATTTCCTTGGTTTGCAGAATATCAAACACACAGCTAAGGAAATTTCGACCAAAGCGAATACGAGCGAGTCTATAGGCTAGCTAAACTATTCAGTGAGGTAATACACTAACAGCATATTGGATACCATGCCTCATGTACGTTAGTGTACTAAGTACCTATTAAATATTCTGTGGTTCTGGACAGTAACTTAGACGACCTATAGTTTTATGTTCATGAACATGTATTACTTATATTAGTATTGCTTTCCACTATACAACAGAAGTACAGCGCGGATGGATTTTTTTGCACGTCAGACAAAAAATTGTGACAGTACCTATGCCATTCAATACAATTTCGGTGCTTTGAAGACGAGCAGTGCAGTCTTGCGGAGACAGTGAAATTTTAAAATCATAAAAATCATCACCCTAAAATCCGGACGAAAATGAACGGAAATGCTACGGACGACGAAGTTCAACTTGCGATAAAAAACAATTGATACGGGACTTTCTCCCAATTTTTTTTTATTCAAGATTAAGTTTCTTGTAAAATACAACATTCGAAATTCAAACATCGGGTCAGTACGCTTCCACCTTCGACCTCATCTTCACTTAACATCAGGTGTGATTGAGGTCAAGTACCAACCCGTTGTGCATAAAAAAAAATCTATGAGCGCAGAACTTTCAGTGTGCTCTATGTAACGCACGCGGAGGACAAAAAGTTTATTTTTTTGTATGTTCCGGCTGTTTGAGTCCCCAAATAAGTTGGGGGTTACCTACGGGTGACCGCGCTTCCACCTTCAGCCGCATCTTCACATTGAGGTCAACGGTCAAGTGTCAAATACACACAAATAGGGATTTTTCTATTTAAGTAATTAAATTGTATTAAAAATCTTCAGTCGAGTTTCCAACATCTATCCTGGCAAAGTTGCGTACAATGTTCATTACAGCAACCAAATTCAATTATTCAATAAGTAAGTCTAAGTGTTAATAATTCATCGATGAATTCATTATAAGACATGGATGGACATCCAATGGAAACTTATCAACACGCACGACCGACTTACAAAAGGGTCAAACACCCAGAGTTTGCCGACATAAGGTACCTACGCAGGTCGACCAACATCTACAACTTTGGCTAACTAACCTAGGGTTATCAGGAAACAGATAAGTTTTTATACATCCTCGTAACACCTAGCGGAGAAAGATAGGAAGCTTTATATGAAGTGCCAAAAATTTATCTTTTATCATATAAATGCACAGTATATACTTTATACAATAAAGATTACAAGTCAAATATTCATATTAATGTGTTATATGAAGTGACCCTTCCTTGAAAGGCGATACGATGCTGGGAAGTGGCGGACGACCATAACTGATGGATTATAACCTCTAGGTGTAATGTGATATTAGGTTTCAACTCGATCGCTAGCGTGTGGGCGAGCCTTAAGACTGTGAAGCCAAATAAGGACGTCTGGGTAACCCTAAACTTGGGCGACAAATAAGTAGGGAGACTTAGGGAACTCACATAAAACTTACGACGTTCTTGCTTTACTTATTAAGAGGTATTACAGTTTGTTATGACTGTGGATTAATTCATCGTTTTCATATTATTTGATTTTCAGCGCGAAAGATTTTGTTTACTAAACTCGATGCGAATACCACCATCGTATCTAAGTCAAACAGTAATGTTAATAGCATTGTTGTCTTCCGGTTGTCAGAGATAAGATAGCCAGTCCCCCAAATAAGATGGTTTCCGGGTCAGTACCCTTCCACCTTCAACCTCATCTTCACTTAACTCAGGTCAAGGTTGATACTTGACCTCAATCACACCTGATGTTAAGTGAAGATGAAGTCGAAGGTGGAAGCGTACTGGCCCGGAAACCCCAACACATTTGGGGGACTGGCTATCTTATCTCTGACAACCGGAACCAACAACAACAACTGAAGATTTCCTACTTCTGATAATTACTGTCTTTAGGTATGTTAATACTAGCTTTCCGCCCGCGACCTCGTCTGCGCGGCTTTCAAAATAAAAACTAATTTTTATCATATTATAGCGTATTTTAAAAAGCAGTCATTAAGTTTTTTTAAATAAGCGTCGATTATGTTAAGGATATCGTTGCCTTTAGAAAGAATTATGAAAATTATTGACTTTTATTTTGTGATATTTCTCCCCCTATGCCCTTAGAAGTGAAAATTAAAAAAAAATCCCTTTTAACGGGCCTGATAAGTAACCTAGGGCATACACCTGCCAAATTTCATCAACATCCGTCCACGAATTTGAATTGTACCATGATCTCTGGGTCAGTCAGTCAGGACATTGCGTCTTCCCCATCATTATTGAAAGTACCGAATTGAAAAATAGAGAAAATAGTTCTTTACTTATAAACTACAGCAACCCTATGAGAAGTCTGCGGTATTTAATATAACATCTCCCAATATTGTGCGTGCAAACTTAAACTTGCAGTTCGAATGTATGGGAAAACATGTTTTTAACTATATACCTAATGTTAAGTTTGTTTTTTGGATAAATTATTTACTGTAAAAAACATTGTCCAATGGACGCCGTATTTCACTTTGCTTATACAAATACTTCTTATCAGGGTTATATACCGCTGGTTAGACGAAAACAAAAATCCTGTGTTCAAATTTCCCGTGTTACGATTAGTAAAATAATTTCGTCATATACAAAGTAACCTAGATATTCATTCGACCACTTGTCTTTTTCACACGAACAGCGCGTGATGAACAACAAAGCGACTTTATGACATTGAGCGTAGGTATGTTATTTGACATTATAATCAAAGTCTGTCAAAGTCAAAAGTTTTTACTTCTTGGGATAGAAACGTATCGCTTGTTTTAAATTTTAATCATTCACAATGCTGGCTATACTAAAGAAACTCGAGGCTTGTTCTTTGTTTAGGTTTTGGGTTACAATTTCTTATTAAACAACAAATAAATATTTAAATAGAGCGAATAACATCGAGCAGTTCATTCCTATTGTACCTAGGGAGACAACATATGGAGGAAAAGGAAAAGAAAAAGAGGAGAAAAAAGATCTTCCACCAGGCTGCTGGTATTACTAGGGAACTGCGGTTCTGGCGTAACATCAACACACATTCCTTCACACATTATTGATACCCTAACCATGCCTTCATTTGGATAATAGTCGAAGTAATCAGAAATGTATAATAACCTTTTGCAATAGTTTCTCTTTTATGGAAGATTTGAATTAATTATTATTGAGATTGCGAGACCACGTCGCAAAGCGTTTTCCAAGGACCAGAAGGAAAAAGCACGACATGTTTTGTCTAAACAACTAGATGGTATATACGTGGATTTTGTCAGTCGAAATTTGGAAACTGTTAATGGTAAATTTCTACAAATATCTCGTAGTTTCTGAGACAGCGTACCTACTAATATGCGATGAGAGTATGAGGCAGGTAAATACGTGCCTTAGAACTTACAAATAAGGTTTGATGTCGACCATCCCACCACGTGGTACCCCACTACCACTCCCACCATGGTTTTAGACCGGTAATGTCAACATTTCTTACGCAACAAGACCTCGGGAAAAATCTCTCATGCGATTCCATGTTAAGTTGAACTGGGCTTACCACCTACATCTTCAATGGTCGGGGTCTTTATACACTGGCTTTGTTGGAGGCTGTACTGAATATACCTATTACAACACGCTGCGAATGGTTTAACGGACTGTTGGTTATCGTGCTTTATATTATGGTTTAAAATAGTTTCAAGTTTTTTTGCGATACATTTTCTCTCTTTTCCTAATATCTAATACAGGATAGGATTGACAAGTACTATGTGTATGATTACTGACTTATTGGGATTTCGATAATAGGTACGATTTTCATTTGATCTCGAGCAGCAACTGGGGTCACTTAGTAATCAAATCAAATTATTTTATTTCATAGGATAAAATTATCACTTGAAAACGTCACTATTAATATTAATATTACATTTAAATTTACGGCACATTCACAAAGCTGACTCTCCAGAGAAGAACGAGCAAGAAAACTCTCGGGTTGCTCTTTTAAACAGATTATGGGTTACAATTTGTGATTTGATAATTATATGAACAATAAGACAATAAGGTAATGTCCATGCTTGCTTATCATTCAAATAGTCAGTGATTTTACTTATCCTTTTGCTATAATTTCTGTTTTATGATTACTTTACATTTATTTAAAGGCAAATTTTGAATGTCTACTAGAACCTTATTATAAAAGCGTATACATTCAGTGTACTAAGTATCGGGAATTTGTCAATAAAACAAAAAATACAAATTATTCATCTAAATTTATTTTATCGCCTTCAAAGTAGGCCCCATCGCTTGCAATACAACATCTCCACCGCTTCACCCAGTCTTCCATACATTTTTCATAGGCTATTTGCGGTATGGCCTTTAGCTCATTCAGCGAATTTTCTTTTATGGCTTCTATCGACTCAAAACGTTTTCCTCGAAGTGGTAATTTAAACTTGGGAAATAAAAAAAAGTCAGACGGAGCCATATCAGGTGAATACGGTGCTTGGTCGAGAACTTTTGTTGAATTTTTCGCTAAAAACTCTTTCACTATAATGGCTGTGTGTGATGGTGCATTATCATGGTGCAGCATCCATGAGTTGTGTTGCCACAAATCTGGACGTTTTCGGCGGATACTCTCACGCAAACGCTTCATGACGCCTAAATAATATTCTTTATTCACTGTTTCTCCCTCTGGAAGGAATTCGGAGTGAACCACACCACGGTAGTCAAAAAAAACTGTCAGCATCACCTTGATTTTGGAGCGACTTTGCCGCGGTTTTTTGGGTTTCGGCTCGTTTTCGAGACGCCATTCTGAAGACTGTTGGCTTGTTTGCATGTCGTACTCATAAACCCATGTCTCGTCGCCAGTTATTATACGTTTCATAAAGGTCGGATCCGTAGAAGCTCGGGAAACCATGTCTTCAGCGACATGCGTTCGCTGCGCTTTTTGAACAAAATTGAGCTCTTTTGGAACTAGTCGAGCGGCGACGCGTTTCATGCCTAAAATGTCAATGAGAATGTTGTGGACGGACTTAAAAGATATGTTCACCTCACTAGCCAACTCTCTCAGACTCATACGTCGATTTTCGAGCACTAGCTTCTTGATTCTGTCGATGTTTTCTTTGGTCGTAGCGGTTGAAGGTCTACCAGAACGAGGCAAGTCTACTACTACTTCTCGGCCTTCTTTAAAAGCCTTATACCATTCATAAGCCCTTGTTTTCGATATACACGATTCGCCGTAGGTATTTCGCAACATTTTTAGTGATTCACCACATGAAATATCATTTGAAACACAAAATTTAAGGCACACTCTTTGTTCAACAATATTTTCCATTGTAAAAATCGCCGAGGACTCAAAACTATGACCAACAAAAAGTGTAGTTTAAAACAAATTAAATGACAGATCCCGCTCAAATTTTGCGCGCTAAATCAATACAGTGCTACCAACATGCAGTAAAAAAATTAGAACGACCTCTTTTACGCGGGTCTTTTTATTGACATATTCCCGATACTTTTTACACAGAGTAGTACATTGCCCTTTGAAAGATTGCCACTTCGTGAAGTCAAGTGAAGTTACTCGTGCTATTCGTTTTGCTATTAGCTAAGTTAACCAACTTCTGGCAGGGTCACTTCTTGGATGGGTGACCACTACCTAGTGGAAAGCAAAGTTAGTAGCCTACAGGGGTGGACTCAAATAGGTGGACACTGGGATTAGTAGTGGATTATAAACCACACTCTCTCCTAGTGCGAGCAGGCAGAAAATGTAAGACTATTGATGTGTGTATATAAGCGTAAATTACTGACGGAGCTTGTTTTGTTTTTGCTCTACTATGTAGAACTATTTCTAAAGAGGTCTTAGAAGAAAATTATGACACATTATAAGTATAATATAAGATCTACGAAACACATCTAATAAAACAATAGAGCTAACCGTTAACAAAACCAGCTCCTTCGCATGCCAGGCTATTTCACAATTAATAATGAAATTACTTAATTACTCGTATTGAATTCCGTGATGATAGATATGCTTGGAAGAGATCGCTGTTAGCAATAAGGCCGCCTATTTTGTAGTTTCTATAAGATATTTAAATGTACCTTCCTTATTTAAACAATAAGGCGTATTTGATTTGATTTGAAATATTATCGTTTCTTTTTGTAATAAAAACATCTTGTCGTAAGTCTGGTGCAGAGTCATAGTGTTGGCTCAAAAATATAGGTGGCTGGAGGTTTCACGTAAACAATAAATAAACTTGTATATCGTTGACTCCTCAATTCCTTTTGATGTAATCTATAAGGAGAATATTCCTAATATTATAAGAGCAATCGAGTTTCTTGCTTGTTCTTCTCAGGGGAAAAAGTAGCTTAAAAAATGTAAAATCTAACTATTTTAAGTGTACCTACAAAATAAAGCATTTCTGACTTTGATTCTGACTTCGACGTCTCGAGTGCAGTTCAGAGCGATTTTTTTAGTAAATACTAATTCATGATATTACATGATTAAAATATCACTCATACGTTGAGCGGGGAAACTGTCAGCCCTCAGGTCACCCACATCAACTAGCCTATAATGCAGTAGGTAAAATACTAAAAATTCTATTTTAAAAATACTACTTCATTTCCAGTTCTAAATGGAAACTGCAAAGTTGTGAAACGTCCTGCCGGTGGCGTCACATTTCCCCGACTCTTACAATCTTCGGATTTCAATTCGTCCAGGTAGCTTACTAAAATTTCGTGATTTATTCTCAAACGCTTTTCATTGGGTAAGCTTAAGTGCATCTCCAATTCACTATAAAAAAATAAAGGCCTAAAAACTTAAGTATACATTACTTACTGTACATTCAATATATAAATTTATTCATGTAGTTTGTATCTGCATCCCTATTTAATACCGCACAACCTACATATTTCAATTGTACTGTCCTTATACCCAAAGGTTGCCTGGAAGAGATCGCTTTTATTGATAAGGTCGCCAAATTGTACCACTGTATTCTTACCACTTTTCTGTAACTGAAACTGTATTTTCCTTTTCTGTTGTGCAATAAAGTGTATTTGTATTGTATATTCTATTAATATAACATATCGTGCAATAATAGTAATAAATAGTCCTAACTTGGTTATAACTTTTGGAACCAAAGGGTAACCCTCGTTTTAATTAGAAACCAACCTTTAATTTACAAGTTTAATAGATAACCAACTCCATGGCAGATAGCAGCAGGAGGCGTGACCCAATTGCTTATATATTAATCTAATTTACATAGACCATACTTTCATCTCCACAACGATCGGCTCTGCGCTGCCGCATCCAGCGCCTAAGTTGTAAGTCGTCCAAATAAAGTAAACATAATAATTTACCATATATGGATTTATACAGGGAGGATTCGTGGATTTGTCAGACTAGTTGACAGATGTCAGTGTTTCCAAACTGCCCGTGTATAGCGCACCAACTAGTATAGGCATAACGACTGCCTTCAATTGAAAATAAGCGTTTAACTTTTTTTTTATGCACCACGGGTGTGCGCATGGTCTCAATCCTGATGTTAAGTGCAGATGAGGCCGAAGGTGGAAGCGTACTGAACCGGAAACCCAAATATTTGGGGAACTGGCTATCTTATCTCCGACAACCGGAACACAACAATGCTATTAACATTGCTGTTTGGCGGCAGATTTAGATAAGATGGTGGTAGCTAGCCAGGCGGACATTTAAAATGCTCTACCACCAACCAAACCGAGTACTAAACAAGAACCTGCTGGAGATCGAACCCGCGACCTCCGATTCGTAAACCCTGCGTTGTTTACATTGAACCACGGAGGCGGTTAAACTTGCCCTCATGCACTCCAAAGTAAAGAAACACTGGAAATGACGAGCAAAAAATACATTTGACATTAAATATTTTAAATTCTTTATTTTACAAAATTAACCAACTTTGGTACTTGCGCGAGTGCGCTCAATGTACCACACGTTGTCCAAGGTTTGACACTATTTATTGCATACAACTAGATTGCTCTGTACATGCAAAATCATGCAGAAAACGTTGAATGATGCTAAGATACGAGCTTAAAACGTTGTTGCTGGTTCGTTTGTTGGTAACTTTCTAGAATAAGATGCCTTATTAGGCATGTGAATAATTTTACTGGCTCCACATAACCTGTTTTATTTATTAAATCGTAGGAAAAAACTGTCAAGGTCAACCTAACGTTCCAAACATTGCTTAGGTATTGATTTTTTTTTGCAAGTTTAAAGAACAGGATAAACGTTCAATTTATTCAACGTCTTTTTTTTATCACCAACGAAAGATAGAATGTGTATTTCTCTTCTGTTGGCTGTAATTAATATACGTCATTCTATTCCGGTTTTGGGTTCTTTTTTTAATAATGTGGCAAAGAAAAGACCATCTAAATGTCACGTACTAAGTTATGTTGGGGACCTTAATCATACCTTATTTTATGGAACCCCATGCTGTAGCATTATGGATAATCTCTTCTATAATTAACCATTGGCTAAATATTAATAACATCAGGTTCAGATAAGGAGATCCAAGTTCATTCCCAGCGGGGAACATGTTTACGGTTAATATTCTAATTGGGAGACAGAGTATTTGCTTACCTATCATCATCTCATCTAATTCTGGTGTATTTCGTCTGTTTGAAACTAAAACCAGAGAACATCACCTTTGGCCCCATCTCACTTGACATGGGGCTCACAAAAATAATTCATAAAACTCGGTCTGTCTCCTTATTGCGCTTTATCCCAAAGTTATTCAATATCTTACAATAACACTTTGTACACTTCATCCATCACTTATGTTAAATGTTCTTTGTATTTTTTATTTTTTTTTATGCACAACGGGTTGGTACTTGACCTCAATCACACCTGATGTTAAGTGAAGATGAGATCGAAGGTGGAAGCGTACTGACCCGGAACCCCCAACACATTTGGGGGACTGGCTATCTTATCTTTTATTTTTATATTTTATTTTTATGCCCTATAAAGAATTTAATTTTAAAATAATACTAACTTATTATAAGTAAAGGTAACAACTTGTCAAACCTATTATTTATTAGTTTAAATACTTTCTTGTCATACTGCCACGTAATCGCTTTTTAATTAACGTAATTTACGCAGGTATTTAAAGTAAATTGTTTAATTCTAGTTAATTCGAACGTCGATTTTCTAGACAAGATTTTTTTAAACATGTATATAGCTATAAGTTCGTTAATAAATAGGGAAAAATCAATTCTGATCGTATCTATCGAACATACAAATATTATTCATAAAAAAATAACACATAGAGTTTCAACAGTGTTTTCCTTATACGTAACCTTACCTTAGAATACAACGTCGATCTTCAATTAATAAATCTCACTATTGCAGATCAAAACTAGTGAATTATTGAACGAATATGCACCACCCGCCCGTGAACTTGACGTCATCCGTTGCTATAGCAATGCTCTCCCTGGGAAAACCACCCCTAGCTCTTTTCCATTCACACTTTAAAAATTAACTCCAATAAAATACACTGTTTTTCAAAACAAGGCACCTTTTCTTTTTTTTTTGTACTAAAAAGAAAGTGTTAAATGTCAAACGTTGTTTGAATTTGGATTTCGAACGATTGTCTCTTTATTTTTTATTGCGCATTCTGTACGCGCGTCTACGCGGCGGCACGGGGCGCACTACGTAAATGTCAGCACAGTCGGCACATGTGCGGGCCGAGGTAAGGGTCTATACAGATTGTTGATGATTTTCGTGGTGTTATTTAGTAAACGCTGAAACAGGTAATCAGAGGTATATCCAATACTTAGTGACTAAATTAAATAGAAAAATATTATTTATGTACTTAGTTACATACATAGCTACTCATTCACGAATATTATGTTTGTTCATAGGCGAAAAGTTAAATTACGGGTTAATGCAACAAATTAGTTTTATAAGAGTTTTGCAGAAACGTTAATTAGAATTATTTTTTATCTATATTTTATTTTATGTATTAGATTGTATCTATTCAATATCTAACTATTATATCATATTAAGTAAGAATATACAAAAATGAGAATAAATGGTAGACCTTACTGCTATACAAACTTTGTTAATTGCGATAGGACTTTGATAAAAATGTAAATGACTGCTTACAGTGTCTTGAAGTAGTTTTTGCGTATTCATAACTTACCTCGTTTAACTAAGATCTACCTACTATATTTGACGACCGATTGGTGTAGTGGATAGTGACCCTGTCAGCGAAACCATCCTGTTGCGGGTTCGAATCCCGCGAGGGGTAAATGTTTGTGTGATGAATACGAACATTTATTCCCGAGTCATGGATGTTTATATAAATATTTATGTACGTTTATCCGTTATCTGGTATCCATAGCACAAGCTTTGCTTAGTTTGGGACTAGATGATTGGTGTAAGTGTCCGAAATATTTATTTATTTATTTATTATATTATACAGATAGTATCAGTTCAGTTTAGTATATATAAAATCTATACCCAAATCGAAACTATGGTAAGTAGTTGTAATATTTTAACTAGAAATATTGTCAACAGAAATGCATTATCATTATATCGTCAATATAGTTCACAAAAAATCATTATAGATAGACCCTCATCTATAATCATTATTGATATATATCAATCATTATAGATAGATCTACTGAGTGGTAGCAGAGAGAAGGGAGACGGTCACTGGGCAGGACTACCTGGCCCCATCTGTATGTTCATATGATATCTATGTATACTTATCGGGAACGATTAATGGATGATAATAGCAATGGATTGGAAAAAAATGCGTTACAGGGTAAAAGGTTTATAATAAATACAGTGGGTCGATATAGGTTGATTAGTTTAGACAGTGAGGTAGTAGAGTAAAGACGCAACGAAAATAAACTCAACCGTAAACATGCCCTAATAAAGTGCGAGCGGGACGCCAAATAACCAGGGGTTGTACATCCGCTTTTCCCAACGTTATGTAAGCTACGGCCCTGGAGCCTGGCGACACTCCCCCCGCACCGTCTAACCGCCACCCCGCAGACACCCTCACCGCTTCCCAACCCCGCACAGAGGTCAGAAAAGTGAAGCAAAGGGCACACTGCGCACTGATTTTCGTTCCGCGTTCAGACACAGTGTCTCATTTGGAATATTGTGAAGTAGCTCCCGCCGGGCTGGTCCCGAACTGGGTTACCGGAATTTGGACCTCAATGTCTGCACAAATAAAACTCATTAGGTAGACAATTTGTTTATCAATTTTGAGGGGATGGATACGTTGTTTCTTTTATTTTATTGTGTGCCAACGCATTCGGAGTTTCCTGTTGTCTTTTCCGTTCGTTTCGATTCGTTTTCGGTCGGGAATAAAAAATTATGAGCAGTTGCTGCAGTTTCTTACACTAATGGGTTTTTAAAGATACTAATTTATTTTATTTATCTCAATCTAATATCGATATTACAAAATAGTCAAGAACTTTGACCATTGTGACGTTTAGCGTCGCACAAGGTAGGTGAGTAATAGTGGTAAGTAAATAAAGCACGAATATATTAACTAACTACTTTAATATATTCGTAAGCAAGTATTAATATAATCGGAGAGCACGGGTAGTGGGATTCGAAGAACACTGTATAGGTAGCACCCTTTAGCCGCCTGAAATAGCACTTCCCTGAGCTTGATGGGTCGACGGGTGCGCAGTTCACTTCCGCAGCAGGGAAATTTCTCAGCAGGGCAGCGTACTGGACTAGTAGGCAGACCGGAGCGGAGCGGGGTAGCCGCCTCCACTCGAAGCCGAAGGTAAGAAGAAGAACCCCAAATCGGGGTTTCAACACTATATATCAATAACTTTTATTCCAAACGTAGAAAATTAGGATGTATTAAATTTAGAATTAAGCAATATTCGTATAACGACTTGCACAGTCAGTTACGGTAGCCGGTGTGAAGTTGTCGAGTTCCCTCCGTACGCGTTTCACTCGCTATCGTTTAGAAACGTGTCGGTAGTTAATATTAGTTCCGAAATAATTGTAAATATTAATGTTAAGATTTAAGTATAAAACTATTTTATTGTAATTAGGTTAATGTAAATAATTATTTTAATATGTATTGTTAATATTCCTTTTAGTTTGTAAGAATAGCTTTATTTAATTTGATCTGTAGATTGTTGCTATTAAAAAACGCAAGGCGTTACATACCCCCCTTCGTTGGGTAGGATTTTCCCTAGGAAAATCCGCTGACAGCAACCTATAACACTGAACCACTAACTGATTTGCATAGGACTGTATGTTAGGACAATTATTCTTCAACGCTAGTTTTCATCCATACTTATTACCTCTCATTCTTCATCTAACTTACTAACAGTAACGATATATAATATTTGGTTATCGTGACCATTTCCTATCAATCAGAGTATTGTAATTTTAACCGCATCACAACACTCACATACATCTGTTGCAGGTGTAAGTATATATATTGCAATATAAGCCAGAGTAATTAGCGTCTGTCTAGTCTAGTCTGAGTTCGTTGAGCAAAAGAATCACGTCTTAATGAAAAGTGTGAAAGTAGGAGAGAAGTGCATATTCTTAAATCACATTCCGTAGGGAATGATTTATCCACTGGCTAAATTGTAGGATTTAGCGGATGAATATTAATAAAGCTCAACGAGGATGTTAGAGATTAAAGTTTTGTAATACTCGAGGCTGAAGCATTTTATTTGTTTTAGAATAGTGTAGTGTTATTTACCGAAGGTTGGGTTGATTATGTTTGCGAATAATTAACAAGCTTAATGTCCTTTACATGCCACGTTCCCAAATTATTAGATTGCGTATCTTCTAAAACGTAAACAAGCGGTGATAGTTTTGCAATAATTTTGCACTTAATGAATTTGGGTGCTAGTTTCTTTGTGAACCTGTTATCTTTATCACTTTGATAGTATGTACGTTTCCATACAATGTCTCCTACATTAAATTCAACGTTTTTGCGTCGCAGATTATAGTGGTGACTATTTCTAGAATGAGCCTTTATGATAGACATTTGTACTTTATCGAACATTTTACGCAGAGCACCTACATTTTCAGCATATTCATCACGAGGTGTGAATATGAAATCGTCACTAGTGTCAACATCTAAGTAATGCGATCCACAGCTTACCAGTTCTCGACCATACACCAAAAATGCAGGTGTGTATCCAGTCACTTCACTAACAGAACTATTCATAGCGAATTGGATTTTTGGAACATTGATATCCCACGTTCTATGGTCGTTCTCAATGTAGCTAGATATTGCAGTGATTATAGTTTTATTGTAACGTTCGACTGAATTTACTTGAGGCGTATACTTAGGACAATATTTAACGTTGGGGATCTTATAAGTTGTAAATAGTTGTTTAAGTGTGTTGCTAACGAACTGTTTTCCGTTGTCCATCAGCACGGTACTAGGTATTCCATGGACGAGGAAAACTTGGTTCTCAAGAATAGTAGCTATTATTTCAGCTGTAGCGCGACGGATTGGAAATATTAGGGTATATTTAGAAAAGCAGCATGTGACCACAAACAGGAATGTATTTTGGCGTCTCGAAGGAGGTAGAGGTCCAACCAGATCCATACTCAGCATTTGAAATGGCCTAGAACATTCTTTAGGTCGTCCCATTACGCCAAGCGTAGCGTGAGTGGCATGCTTGTGAGAAGTACATGTATCACACGAAGTTACGAAGTCGGTGACATCACGATGCATATTAGGCCAAAAATACTTTAGACATAGCCGTTTGAAGGTTTTGAAGATGCCAAAGTGGCCGGAAGTAGGGTCTGAGTGATTTTTAGCAATAATGTCCAGTCGATCTTCCAAAGGGATAACTTCCTTCCACTCGAATTCTCGCAACAGCGGGTTATGAGATTTTACGTAGCGAAATAGTTTGTTTTCAGAAACGCGGTAGTTGAGGAATGATGAAGGAGAATTAATACAGCCGTTATAAGCATTTAGAAACCAAGAGTCCGTAGTTTTAGGTTTTGGAGCGTTAGTGATATCGGTATGGGCAGATATAGGTAAAATGGGTACGGCACGAGAGAGACTATCAGGTACTACATTATCAGCACCACGGCGATGTTTGATTTCAAAGTTATAAGCAGAAAGTCGAACACCCCAGCGAGCTAATCGACCAGTTGGGTTATTTAAATTCAGAAACCATTTAAGGGAAGAATGGTCTGTATAGACGGTAAATTTTAATCCATTTTCCAAATAACAACGCCAGTGCTCTATAGCAATCAGAACTGCAAGGGCTTCGCGTTCAGTAGCACTATAATTGCGTTCTTGCTTGGAAAGGGATTTGCTCATATACGCGATCACTTTTTCCTCAGAGTCTTGGTTCTGCGTTAGAACAGCGCCAATTCCATAGTCGCTAGCGTCTGTATGAACCTCGAATGGTTTTGAATAGTCAGGGCAAGACAGCACAGGCGTAGAAACGAGACTTTCTTTTAGTTTTTTAAAAGCGTTATCAGCTTCATGAGTCCATACGAATGGTGGAGCATTCTTACCTTGAGAAGTTAGTTTATTGAGTGGAGCAGCTAGTGTACTAAAATTAGGTATAAACCTTCGGTACCAAGAAGCTGTACCAAGAAAACGCCGAACTTCTTTTCTACTAGAAGGGGTAGGGTAATTGATTATTGCTTCTACTTTTTCAGGATCAGCATGGAGACCGTTAGCATCGACAACATATCCAAGGTACTTTAGTTGGCTTCTGAAAAACTGGCTTTTCTTAAAATTGATTGTCAGGTTAGCTGACTTCAGTTTTTCAAGAACCCTCAGCAGCAAGGAAATGTGGAGCTCGAATGTTGGAGACACTATAATAATATCGTCAATAAATACAAATACCATGTGCTCAAATTCGGGACCGTAAAAGAGAACATCAACAAGGCGTTGCTGAGTGGCAGGGGCATTAGTCAGGCCGAAGGGCATGGATTTAAATTGAAATGTTCCTCTAGACGGAATATAAAAAGCGGTTTTGCACCTATCCTCTTCTTTTATTAGAATTTGCCAGAAACTTTTAGACAGATCCAAGCTAGTTAGGTACTTTGCATCTCGTAGGTTATCTAAAATCTCAGATATATAGGGCAATTGGTAAGCATCTTTACGAGTGACAGCATTTAGCTTTCTACTGTCGAGGCAGAATCTAAGTTCACCGTTTTTTTTTGGAGTCAATAAAACTGGTGACGACCACGGACTCTCACACGGTTCTACAACGTCTTCGCTCAGCATCTCGTCAAGTTGTTCGAGTAGTATTTTTTGTTTTTCTGGAGAGACCCTATAGTATCTCTGGCGAATGGGAGTTGTATCGCCAGTATCTATAGCGTGAGTGATCAAAGGTGTACGACCAAGGCCACGTTCCTCATAAGAAATTTCGCGGAACTGGGATATTATATTATTAGCTGTTACCTTTTGATCTTCTGTTAGGTTGTCGTATGAACAAATGTGTTTAGTAGAGTCCACAGTTAGATTAGCTAAACCTGAAGCGGAGTCATCATAAAGTGAAATGCAGTTTAGATGTTTTGGAAATAAGTCAAACGCATTCCAGAAATCCATACCTAGAATTAACGAATTTTGGATTTCAGGAACCACGTAGCTAGTTATAATATGAAACTGGTTATGAAAATAAATTGGTAAGTATATTAAGCCTTTAGTTTGAAATTTGTGTCCGCCAGCAGCAACGAACTGTAGTGGCGGTTCACAGGCATGAAGTTTAAATCCCTCGTTGAGGAACTGTAAGTGAGAATCTTTACCTAGTATAGTGAGACAAGATCCACTATCGAGTAAACCGGTTAGCGATTTGTCGTTAATTTTGACAGTAATGTACGGACGTGAAATTTGAGAGTTAGCATTGTGGATTGAAGAGACACTGTAACAAGAAAAAAATTTGGAGACTAGATTCAGCCAATCTTTCCATTCCGTCTCATCGAAATATGTTTTACTAGATTTTAGTATTACACCGTCTCGACAATCCTCTAAATTTAGTTTTTTGAGTTTGAGTTTTCAGGTTTAGGGTTGCAGCCAGAACATTCAGGATATCGAACGTTTTTCTTTCCACATTTAAAGCACACGGGAAAATGTGGTTCTTTACATTCCCGAAGAGTGTGTGACGTAGTTCGACACCTAGGACAAAACACGTTCCGGGTAGGCGCGCGAGAGTCGATTACGTTAATCGGTACAATATTAGGTTTAGTAGTTTCTGATTTAGTGTTGGTATTAGTGTTATTATTTTGGTAGTATTGGTAGTTTTGTTTATTTGTTCTGTAATTAGTGTTGTAGTTTTTGTAGTTATTGTTGTAGTATGTAGGTTTTTTATAGTTTGTATTATTTTTGGTGTAGTTGTTAGGGTAGTTATAAGTTTTTCTGTAGTTGCTAGAGGTACTGGGTTCATGATTATAAGCAAAATCAGGAGCAAGAGTTTCTGAATTTGGTTTAGGTGGTTCGCGAAATTCTGTAAAGCGTGTTTGGACATTTTCGAAGTTTCGACAAATGGCTTGTAGTTGATCGATAGTAGAAATTGCGGCAGCAGATGCCAGTGTACTAGCATAAGTAGGACGTATATTATGTAAAAGGATTTCTAGTTTATCCTTTTCCGCTAAGTCAGTGCTTAATCTTTTAAATAAGCCATGCATAACGGATAAATAAATAGTAATATTTTCGTGTTCACCTTGTGTACGAGCGCGTATTTCGGCTAGCAGCCGATAGTCATAGTCACTGCGACTAAAATCTTGCTTTAGTAACATGACCAGCTCGTTCCAAGTAGTAACCTTGTCTTTCACATATCTATACCAGTGCTGAGCTTTCCCAGTAAAAATGTCATAGCCATAAGATAAGATTCTTTCATCAGAGATGTTCCTAGCGTCAATAAACTCAGTGACATTTTGAATAAAAGATCTTACGCAAGTTTCCCCTGAGTATTTTAACTTGTTAAGTTCCGCAGTCAGATTTCTGTCGCAGCTGTAAACAGTAATTGGTGCAACAGCATCAGACTCTAATGAAGGAGGTGAGGGTAACTGAATAGCCTTGAATTCATTGTACTGAGAATTGAAATTATTTACATATATTTTGTAAACGTCATTCTGTTCTGAAGGAACGTTGTTCAGCCTATTAATCCTATGATAAATATGATGCAGTAGTGTTTCGGTTCTGACGTATAAGTTTTTATCAAATTTTTGTTTCAAGATATTCATGTTAGTTTGTGATTTAATTAGTGTAGCTTTAAGTCCTTTCAGATCTTCAGCAGGTTCAAGATGAGATTCCAGAATATCCTCGGCAGGTAATTCTTTAGCAAGTTTAATAATTTGTTTACGCAAATCCGGAACGTTATCGCTGCTACCGCCACGTAATGCAACTTCGTACAATAATTCATCCTTTTGAAGCGAGAGATATTGGATTGGATAGGACGACATCGTAGTAAAATGATGGTAATGTAGATTATTATTGATATAATAGAGTAGGTATTGCAAGTTCTATCACAACTATGAACTATGACTAACAATGAATCCTATGAACTATATTTAATGAACAATGAAACTAATGATCTAAAATGGAACAATGAACAGAGTATGATATGGTGACAATACGTAACATTAGTAAAGCAGGTAGTGAAAAATTTAGCAAAATTTAGCAAAAATAGATTTCAACAAATATGTGGTTTACAGTAGGATTCCAGAGAAAAAAAATCTTATTTCAAGTAGTATAGTGACACAACAACAGCAGAAAATAAAAAAAATATGAGTAGACACAACGTAACAGAAAACCACATCTAAGTTGTTGATTATATGTATACAACTAGCTACTTGACAACCAGCACCAAAGAATCAAGCGGCGATCTAAAGGGACTTCCTGTACAGTGTCAACCTAGTATGGGCGCCATTGTGACGTTTAGCGTCGCACAAGGTAGGTGAGTAATAGTGGTAAGTAAATAAAGCACGAATATATTAACTAACTACTTTAATATATTCGTAAGCAAGTATTAATATAATCGGAGAGCACGGGTAGTGGGATTCGAAGAACACTGTATAGGTAGCACCCTTTAGCCGCCTGAAATAGCACTTCCCTGAGCTTGATGGGTCGACGGGTGCGCAGTTCACTTCCGCAGCAGGGAAATTTCTCAGCAGGGCAGCGTACTGGACTAGTAGGCAGACCGGAGCGGAGCGGGGTAGCCGCCTCCACTCGAAGCCGAAGGTAAGAAGAAGAACCCCAAATCGGGGTTTCAACACTATATATCAATAACTTTTATTCCAAACGTAGAAAATTAGGATGTATTAAATTTAGAATTAAGCAATATTCGTATAACGACTTGCACAGTCAGTTACGGTAGCCGGTGTGAAGTTGTCGAGTTCCCTCCGTACGCGTTTCACTCGCTATCGTTTAGAAACGTGTCGGTAGTTAATATTAGTTCCGAAATAATTGTAAATATTAATGTTAAGATTTAAGTATAAAACTATTTTATTGTAATTAGGTTAATGTAAATAATTATTTTAATATGTATTGTTAATATTCCTTTTAGTTTGTAAGAATAGCTTTATTTAATTTGATCTGTAGATTGTTGCTATTAAAAAACGCAAGGCGTTACACCATCACATTGCTCAACGTATAAAATTTATGACACCTTTTTTGCTCGAGGAAACGCGGTCCCGGCGCGGCGGTCTCCCCCATCGTCGTAGGAATTTCTCGTCGTGCCATTCATTCACAATTTTTGGCTGATATTAATGCTAATCTTCGGCATTCATTTTAGGTCGTTTATTGCATAGGTACCATATTGTGAATACATGGTATAACGTGCCAGTTGTTAATGTTATAACTTAGGGCAGCGTCACAAAAGTAGAGTATTTTCTTATTTAGTCTCTTCTTTCCTACGAGTGAATTATATGAACTGTGTAATCTGTTATCAATGAGGAAGCTTTACATTTTATTTGCCATTCTTAGGTTTCACAAATCTTTAACTTTTAGCCCAGTCCTATTAACACAACAGACATACAATCTGCACATTTATTACACACGCACACGCACACGCACACGCACACGCACACGCACACGCACACGCACACGCACACGCACACGCACGCGCACGCGCACGCACACACACACACACACACACACACACACACACACACACACACACACACACACACGCACACGCACACACACACACACACACACACACACACACACACAAACTTTTGAATTTTTATTTCTCAGGAATGCAGATTTCCTCACGATGTTTTCCTTCACAGTTTAAGAGCAGTCGGATAAATGCAGGTAAGTCATTAAATTCAACCTATCATTACACTCATTATATTTTACCTATATACTCATGCCTAAGTACAGTGGAGAGTGCAAGTACACTGGTTAGTGCCTAGTTTACAAGTGTCCACTTGAAAGGCCAATTGAGAAGTTACTTGCACTAATCACTTGCCCTTCGGCTTACACCACTATCACAGTCCACTGTCTTATGCACTGTACTATAGACTGTCCTCTTAAAAATCGGGCTTAATAGAGGAAAAAATAAATAATTAAATGCTAAAAATTTTATGTCACAAAAATTTTAGTAGCGACGATGTTACTACACCTAGGTACTTATGCAGTTGACTGTTGAATACCATTTCTACTAAGATGCTTATGTATACTTGACTTAAGCTTGGCATGGCTTTTGGCTTGATTCCCTAAAAGAATGACCGACAGACGTCCACTGCTGGATGTGGCCTCACCAAAGAGCGGCTTCCTGCTATCTTAACCAAATCGTCGGTCCACCTCGTTGGGGGTCTACCCATGCTATCATCTGGTGTGTGGTCGCCACTCGAAAACCTTTCCGCCCCAACGGCCGTCGGTCCTACGAGCGATGTGCCCCGCCCATTGCCACTTAAGTTAGGTAATTCTTAGGGTTATATCGGCCAGCTTGGTTCTCTTTTCTGATTCGATTCCGCTGGGAGACGCTGAGATCCTTCTTTTGAGGCCCATCGTGAGCAGCCACGTTTCAGTTCCATATGTCATCACAGGCAACATACACTGATCAAGGACTTGTGGTAAGAATGTCTAGCTACTAAAGAATTGCGTATCACCTTAGATAAATAGATTTTCCAAAACACAATTCCTGCTAAGCTAATAAAGCCGTACCCGTTCCTTTTTAAACTCATCGCAAATCCAAACAAAGAGCCGAAATTTGTTTGTGCCAGAGGGATAATCTCGAAAGTAATCAACATAATTGGGAAATTCTTTTACTTCTCCCCCCAAAATAAAAACCAATTTTCTTTGGGTACCTAAGTAAAAGCGACCACTAAATACTGCAAGTATTTCGATATTTTTTGCTGTTTTTAAAGTTTGTGAACGACCTTTCTTGGTAGGATTAATGAAGTGATTTTCCATTGCTTTACTCATTTCCTCAACTTGTTTATTTTAGATGATAATAATGTCAATATTTTCTGTTACATTTGAGAGTAATAGGTAAGATGTATATATTATACCTATATGGTGTTCGCCTACTTTAAAAGAAAAAGGTCCCAAATAAGACCACTTCGCTTTCTGTCTATCAAGACCCTTTTTCTCAGCAACGCGTGGAGACATCGAATTGAAATGAATATCAAATATTTAAGACTAATGTCCGTTCAAGCTGTCAGAAGATCAAACTTCCAAGTCAATAGAATAAAAAAATACGACAATGACGAATATTTTGGCACTCGCAAACCAGATCACTTTTCGACGAATAATCATGAAATTTAGGAAGGAACAAGCAAGGTCTTACAGTACAAGTAAATGGAAACATCTGCAATACGTTAATTTTTAGTTCATTATCAACAGCCTAACACGTCCCCACTGCTGGGGCACAGCCTCCTCTGATTGGGAAAGGGCATGGGCCATAATCGACCACGCGGGCCCAGTGCGGATTGGTGGATTTGTGTTAGACCAGTGACCAACTGACACTAAGGCCCATATTAATAAATCGTTCTTGAGATTGAGATCGCGTCTCAGTCTGGGACCGACTATGGCACTAAAAGACTCGTATTAACATGCCACTAGTGGTTACCCGTTCAAAGACTGACCGCGCCAGTCATTGCTTAACTTCGTTAATCGAAAACGAATAGCCAATGCTATTGCGCCAAGAGTGCTTTTCAGTTATCATCATCATCTTATTTAAGAGCCATGTTCTTGTCGGTGGAGTTTTTGACATATTCACGCCTTCCTCTAGACCTCCTGATACGACACGACGTTCAACTTCTTTTTTATGTGCTGCATGTTATTCTCGGTCTGCCTCTTTTTCTTTTCCCCTCTATTCTTCCTTCTATTAATGGTTTTTATGAAATCATCGTGTCGTATAAGGTGTCCCAGCATTTTCCCTCTTCTATTCTCAATTACTCCCAACAATTACTCCCAAAAAATAATCCTTTTTTCCTTTACTATATTTTCTTCTCTGTCTTTCTTCTTTTAGTTATGTCAGATAAAAAATATTTTTTACGGTTACTAACTTCCATTTGTAGACTCGATTCCCGTGATTGATAAACTATAGGTACACATAAAATGTTGTACGAAACCCTCGTTGTGAGAGTCCGACTCGCACTTATCCGGTTTTTTTTTTATAAAACTTGAAAAGCGAAAAACTTTTCCATTACACGCCATCAAGAATCGAAGTCCGAACTCAACTGGTAAGTGCCAATAGACGTTTTCCGTCTTAAGAGCAACACAGTAAGAGTACAACATTTTCTTTGTTCTAAATGTAATTTTAAGAACTCGCTTAAAACGAAAGCCGATCCGCTAGAACATAAAGTAGGTACTTACTTCGCACTTGAAACTTTAATTAAACAGCCAACGGGTACTACAACTGTAAGACTGGCTATAAGAAAAGGAATGAACTCTTTTCTTAAGGGCGTCATAAAGGGCAAGATTATTTCAAGACATTATTCGGGCAACAAAAAGTTCACAATTTAAAATACCGAAAACGTACGAAACTTGAAGGAATCCCGAATAAATTAAAAACACGATACTAACGCGTTGGAGGCACAGTTTACGTGACCAACTCAATTCCGGCGTCAGGGTCGAACGGGACCTTCTAAAGTGAAATGAATTTTTCAGTGCGGCGATTTTTTTTTACATGGCCAGACATACATTCTGCTCTGGCTATAAATAGGCCAAATACCTTTGTCCTTTTTTTCTGAGTATTAATGCCCCGTCGTTGTCTTCGATAACTTTTTTATCAGGCGTGTTAACACATACTTGCATAAAGTTACGACCTTTATCCCAAATGATGTGGGCAGAGATATCCCAAGCAGTAGCGCTTGGTCGTGTTAATAGGTCTAAATAAATATTCAAATTAGAAACCACTTTAATAATATAAGATAATGAAATTATATTATTTACTAATAAAACGAACTAAACTACTTAGAAATTAGAAATGATTTTAGTAATAAGTAATATCGTAGACGACCTAGCCGTTGCATAATTTCTGTTGCACTCCCATGAATAGGGGCCGAGCCCATTAGCGAGTGGGCCATTATGTTGGTACCCCGCATAAAGACTGTTGAAAGTAGAAAAAATGTTTCGTTAAATTGTATTACAAAAAGGCCTTTCAAAGCCACTCTGTCTCTTTCTTGCCAAACCTACCACCTTTCTAACAGCAGTAATCCAGTCATAAACTTCTACTGTTGAAAAGGCAAAGGCATCAACATTCAGCATGCATACGCTCAGTTCTTAATTCGTTAAGTTGCCAGTGTTGTTACCTCCGTACCAATTTATCAATGCTGGGGGCGTTGGCTGAGGTGTGATTCTCCAGTGTTGCAAGACTGACTATTTATGTATACAAGCGTCTTTCATCTATGAGCTATATTTCGACCGTGGTACTTTCTGCTTAATATATATTGGGGTTTTGTATATTGTAAGTATTAAAATGTATGTTCAATATATTTTTACATTTCATATTATTAAATATTACGAGGATATTTGATTCATTCATTAAACAGTATACGGATCTAACGTTCTGTACCAGTGAATTCAGTCACTGATTAGGTGTATCTTTATGTGGATAAAGCCAATTCAATTGATCGGTGTTTTTTTTAAAGCTTAAAAATTGCAAACATCTTAAATTACTCAACCTGCTTCATGCCTCCTATACCGCCTTACACATTGGATTACCTTACTTGTATAAAAATATTTGGAACAAGTCTTCAAAAAACTCGACAAGGTATCTACATAACCCTGCTTGTTATTAAAGAGTACCTATATGCAGCGAAGACATCAAGTAACTCAATATTACAAAGCTTAATAAATTCACAGAGTGAAAGATAAATAACAACCTGTCGACATATAAAATGAGGTAACATTAATATTTCCAGAAGAGCACGCAGATGGGCGTCATTAAGAAAATTGCACACAATTCGCTATACGTCATACAAACCCTGCTACTATAAAGGAACCGAAAACTGAAGCATTTTCCTTCACTAACATATTTTACCTTAACAAAATTGGCTGAAGGTATTTTTACATGGGACCTTTCGATATATTTTCCTTTTTAGAATTGACGCAGTTATGCACAAAGCTTCGAGTACGTCTGACAGTTTTCCGATACCGGTCGTTCGGGCGTACTTATAAAGTTTTTAGTTGTGTAAGAGACAGATTTACCAAATTGACTAAAATACAATCTGATATTCCTGCAGGTTTTATTTATTTTAGGCTTTAAGGGGCAATGTATACGCTTTTATAATAAGGTTTCAGTGGACATTCACAATTTACCTTTAAATAAATCAAAACATGCATGCATGACAGGTTTAAGAATTTAAAGAATTGGTAGAAGAAAAGCCCAAAAATGTAAGTAACATGAACATTAAAGATAATAATAATGTTATAAAAGGAAGAAAAGATGTCGCGTTATACAAGGAAGGAAAAATGTCGCGTTGAGGAGAGACCGAGTGGAATGATTTATTTACCTACCTATATCACCTGTGCAGCTAAGAGCAACGTTTTTAAGCTGGAGGTCCTTTTTGAGGTCGATGTGGAAACGTTGCTTAATGTCATAAAATAAAACTGGCCGCAGTCTGAATATACAATTCGAAATACAAAGTTACTTTTGCAGTTGATTTATGTCATTTTATATGGAGTTGAACATTTTGCATACCCAACTACTTACGTCACTCACTTCTTCCCGAGGGTATCGTAAAAGGCTTCTTTCCACCAAAACATGCTGAGGCCCGTAATTCAGAATGCTACTGAAGCAGAGATCTCCGTTTGAAGACAGTTAAAAAGGGACAGGTTTATGGAACTTGTATAACGGCATCTCTTTCTAACTATGCTTAAGCGCAGATCTATGCTTGATCAATATTCTAAAATACGGTCCATAAGACTTGCACGTTTTAACGGTGATGGACTCACTCACTTTCTCGTGTGCATTTTTGTACATTTCGAAAGGTGACCCGCGGATTGTTGTTTCAAGCATTAAACTTTTAATATTGGAACACCCAAACGCTTATGTTTGGGATATCTCTGACCACCCCATTGCGATAAAGGTCGTGAATTTATGTGTGTGTACCTATCCAACTACAACCAAAGCTTCACTTCACCTCCCTCTCCCTGTTATATTACAGTTTTAATTATTGTGGGATTTCCCATCTCCAAATTAAGTTAGTACTAGCATTTTTTTTGCAAGCATGTAAGTAATAGCTCATTAGACTATATAATATCCACTATACTCGTACTTATTAACACCACCTGCGCCCTGTCCCCCTTTAAACCTGAAACCTCATAGCTGGGCCGCAGGAAATAGCCTTCGAATCCAATTAGTAGGAAGCCACACTTGTATAACGGAAGTTGTTACATAAACATATAGAACCGATGGAAAAGACGTCAGCTAAGAATGACAAAAGACTTAATCTAGTAACAACAAGTAATTTTTGCTGGTATTCTTTTAAGTTCTACCTAGGCATTTATTTCTGAAGTATCTGGAATTATTTAGGACAAATTATAACCCTAGCTACCACCATCTTATCAAAATCTGCCGCCAAACAGCAATGTTAATAGCATTGTTGTGTTCCGGTTGTCAGAGATAAGTTAGCCAGTCCCCCAAATAAGATGGGGTTTCCGGGTCAGTACGCACCTTCGGCCTCATCTTCACCTAACATCAGGTATGATTGAGGTCAAGTGCTAATCCGTTGTGGATAAAAAAAACCCTAATGCAAGATATCTTTTTGTGTTACACTAATACTTATTCACAAATAGCAACCCTTGAGTTTCTTGCTCATTTTACTGTGGTGAATAGGCCTTGTGAATGAGCAGTAATTTTAATTTTGTAGACTTAGGTACATATTGTGTTACCATAATATTTATTAAATAACTGTGAATTGAAAATTTAGAAAACCCACAAAAGACTATGATTTCATTCAAATAAACCACACAACTTATTAAAACCGAAATATTTTCGAAACGGATTAACCGATTTTCATAAATGGCCAATTACCTGAATCGACCACGTGTTGCTGAGTTACATCCGGACAAAGACCGGACACAAACACATACACAACGCTGTTAAACTCAGAAGACCCGTCGTTTTGCGTCGGAGCTTAAAAATAGCAAACTTTGAGTTTCTTGCTCATTGCACTATAGGGAATCAGCTTTGTGAATGAGCAGTACTTAAAAATGCAACGATTTGGAATGCTTATTTTTTATCCATTAAATAAACTGTTTTGAATTTAGATTTCTTTTGAGGATTAATCAATCAATAAATTTAATTTGTCTCTTCTAGAAAAAGTATTTACATGCTTGTACACTGTGTTAGGTATTAGCCGATGTCCGATTACTTGTGTCCACATACATTGTGTAACCGACAGCAGTCTACCAGTACTTAGAAATTGCATCACCCTGGTGTCACCCCCGCCTGGCAGTTAATTAACCGTCGTTTCACAAAAACGGCAGATTTATGTCATGCAACGATGTTAGTAGAGTCAATAATTAAAAGATTTTAAAGGTTTCGTTCTATATTCAAACCAATGGGGTTTCTTCTTCTTATTTTTGAGGATGGCAACCAGTCAACGTCACTGTCGAGGGACGTTACTGTCAGTTTCGAGTGAAAAAAATTTATTTCTCTTATTTCTTCAGTTTATAAGTCAGTCTCGGTCAAAACAAGTAATTCGTCGTATACTTGGCGTATACAGAGTCTAGTCACGATCAAGTCATTCTTCAGTAAAGTGGCAGAATGCTTTACAAAAGATTTTGGCTGCTTCTTGTGGGAACCCGAAAGCTCCGTTACGCACTTTAATTTACACTTTTTTTCACCTGTACACCATCACTAACGTTTGCTGCACAATATTCTGCCATTATTAAGCTTCAAAAGTTAGAATGCACAAATTATAAGAATTATAAAGAATAATGCAACTTCACTCGCCGAGATCCCGCCAAAAAGCCCCATGGGGTTTATAAAAAAAAATCATAATTTTTTAAAAACCTGGCTATTTGTGGTGCACCTAAGACAATTAAAAGGAAAGTCCTAAGGGAGACTAAGGGAGTTGTGTAGGTCGTCAACACAAACCTAGTTATAATACACTTTTAGACATGTAAACAAATATAAACTCTTCGAACAACTTTTTAAATTAATTTGTAAGTTATTTATGTCATTTTGTTCATTAGGCAACTAGTATCGATATCAGTAATTTTTTTTTATATGTCATATAATAAAATTAAAATAACGACCTGAGTACACTTGTGTATCGACCCTAAAATACATCCTTTCTACAAGTTGTTAAAATATACATAAAAACGTAAGATAAATTAACCCAATGCAATTGACATGAGATTAACTTTAATGTTTTGGATATCTCTGACCCCCCCCCCCCCCCATTTGGGACAAAGGTAGTATAGTAGACAAACGTTATGTATGTATGAGAAAAATCTGTTTTTTTTTATTTCTCCATCCCCGAAGTGTATTATCAAAACTTAATCAAATTTACAGGTGATGAGACGGTGGCATCTTTTCTAGAAGTTCTGAATAACTATAATACCTACTAAAATGTTCATAAAAAATATGACAGACAAAATGGAAGCCACGTCTGTCTGCCCATAAGGCTTTAGCAATATACATGAAGAACAGATAAAGCTGCCTATTATTGTCATGAAAAATTCTAAATTATTTTGTGCATCAAATAATAATAAATATATATCTTTGAACAAACACCCAGCGCCATCTAGTTCCACACTAAGCAACTAGACTTGTATTATAAATACCAAATGGTTGATAAACTACACAAATACATTTTTTTTTGTAAATAAATACATATATAAATGTAAAACATCCATAACTCGGGAACACATGTCTGTATTCATCATACAAACATATGCCCCTAGCAGGATTCGAACCCGCGACCTTTTGGTATTGCAGTCAGAATTTTTAACTACTACCCCAAACAGGTTAAAGAGTAATTATTTTTTATTTTATTGTATTGTATGAGCTCAGACATTATCAATAAACTAGGAATAACGAGTGCCATCTATCGTAAGTGGTCCTCAAATGACTCGACTGATTGGTTAACTAGTAATGTCTGCTCTGTTCATCTTCCTTCTTTCTGATTGTATTACGTTATTATCCACTTGCTCGACAATTAAGCGGGTCGTAGGTGACATGGACGAGAGACAGACTTAAATTACTTATACTACGAGCAAGTATACAGGAGTTTCTATTGTTGCGATGCTTAGAATTTGGTGCGTTCTCATGAGCAACAATATTCACTATCGACAAATCGTCTAAAACATTACAGGTTATCTTAAACAGTTTTCAACATATATAAAGTCAAGCAAGCGGTTGGCTTTAGATACGTTTTTTTTTATGCACAACGGGTTGGTACTTGACTTCAATCACACCTGATGTTAAGTGAAGATGAGGTCGAAGGTGAAAGCGTACTGACCCGGAAATCCCAACACATTTGGGGGACTGGCTATCTTATCTCTGACAACGGGAACACAACAATGCTATTAACATTGCTGCTTGGCGGCAGATTTAGGTAAGATGGTGGTAGCTAGCCAGGCGGACATTTTAATTTTTATTTTAAATTAGCAGTGTAGTGTAGTCATCAAAAATAATAATCATTGTCTGTTCAATTTATAGTTATACAGGATGCATTTCGATGAGTGTACGTTGGGATTGCACAAACATACTTTAGGTAAGGGGAGGGTTTCCATCCGTGTGTCGTCACCATACCGAACATTCACATTAAGCGGTTTGTTTGGCTGTTCACTTATAACGCGAAGAACCAAGGTCTGGAACTCCCTTTCGGCGTCATTTATATTTCCACAATCCTGGGCCTCAATTTCGAATAGTGTTACTTCATGACGTGACATTGTGGTCAAATACGTATCCAGGCAACTATCTATTATAACTCGTAGCTCCTCAAGTATTCGTACACGTGGCCCTAAGTGACAACACTGACATTCCCGCGTACTTAACTCTTGCTCTATGCCAAGGCTAGTATCAAGAAAAGACTAGTATGGACCCGCCTTTACATATGTACAACGCATCGCCACCTTTCATAATGTTTACCGATTTCCACACAGCAAATAACTTTACCAAATACCCGCCATGGCATAAACGTTTAGCCGTACAAAAGATATCAATCCGTTCTTTTCGCTCTTTCTTACTTGCGTAAAACCGTTATTTACGATACATTAGGTAAAATACGATGTTTCGTTTCTGATGTTTTATAAGTGCCGAATAAATTTTCCTTTTTCAAACATAAAGTTACAAAATTATGCTCTGGGGCATAGTTACAGGGGATAGACAATTTCTGTATCTATGCAATACGGATAATCTTCGTTTCTCTAACTTATTAATTAGGGGTATAAACTTTGTTGAGATCTTGCCTTTACACCAAATGTCTGCGTAAAGAGATCGCTATTCAACCGACTTCAAAAAAGGAGGAGGTTCTCAAATCGACTGTACAGACAGACAATCGGTATATTGCAGTGCATCAAATAATAATAAATAAATATCTTTGAACAAACACACAGTGCCATCTAGGTCCACAGTAAGCATCTAGGCTTGTGTTATGGATACCAGATGGTTGATAAACTACACAAATACATTTTTTTTTGTAAATAAATACATGTATAAATGAAATACATCCATAACTCGGGAACACACGTCTGTATTCATCATACAAACATATGCCCCTAGCGGGATTCGAACCTGTGACCATTTGGTAAAGTAGCAGAATTTCTAACCACTACACCAAACAGTTATTTTTTAAACAATGGGAAATAATATAATTTTTGTAACATCATTTCATAATTGGTAGACATTTGATATTTCATATTAACATTGATTTATAATTTGAATCATTTTAGAAACCTAATTGGCCTTTTTAAACGTTCAGTGTTGAAAGTGAAATATATTCCAACTTCGGAACATTTTGTTAGAAAAACCTATGTATGTTGCTTTTACCGTTAGACGGAGAAAACTGGGATTTTCATTAGAGCTTCAACGTTCAGCCATTTGTCAGTAGCGAGGGTGAATAATGCACAGCGTACAACTATAGCAAGAGGAATGTCTTTGTAGCGATGCTACTTGAAACGATAAAAAAAATCGTTTTATATGTTTTTTTTTTTTTTTATGGTTAACTGGATACGCATTTGACCACAATCTCACCTGATGGGAAGTGATGATGTGGCCGAAGATGAAGCACGCGATCTCAGTAGATGCCTATTCACCCTGCTCTTGAAGATCCCAAGGTTGTAGGATTCAGGAAAGACTGACGCCGGAAGGGAGTTCCATGTCTTGGCTGTTCGCATTATGAATGAAGAATCGAACCGCTTAGTGCGAATGTTCGGTATGTTAACTACATACGGGTGGAATCCCTCCCCGCGCCTAGTAGTCCGAAGATGGAATGGCGATGGTGGAATAAGATTGTGTAATTCCAACTGTGATATAGTTTGTCCAATAATTCTTGATATACCTTGAAAAAACTGTAATAGCAAAGTACAGGTATATAAAATACTAGCTGCTAACCTCGACTTTGTCGGCGTGGAATTCATTCTACTAGTACATGAATCACTCTGTGACTCATAAGCATACCCACAAATAATACCTATCCTACAGGAACCAGTCAACAGTTTTAGTTTAGCTTTAGTTTAGATGTTTTAAAAAATGAACGGTTAAGTATATCGTTGACGCTACCATAGAAAAACCAAACCCAAAATGTGTAGAGCTAACCTCGAGTATTTAAAAACAACGTTAATTTCCATTCAAATGATACGAAATGTGCTTAACATAACGTTTTTGGTTATGGTTTAGCTTTGGTATTATCTTTGAAACTTAGCGCGATCGGCCACCTGTGTGGGTGCAACAGAGCTTTAGAGTTTCTGCTGTCGGATACGGCTGGGGCACTGTATTTATTCGTTATGGTAGGATTAAACTTAAAGGGATGATGGATTTTAATTGTGTAATTAACATTAAATTAAAAAAATGTATCGCCAGGTGCTTCTAATAAAAAACGTTCAAGTGAGATTGACGCCGAAGCCAGGAGGCAGACGTTCAATCAGTAGCTCCTATCTTATTTCAAAGGCAACGTCAGCGGTAGACTTCCATGAAATGATTTGGTAACTTAATTAACCATATGTTCGAATTAGATGATCGAAGAACCATATTTTTTTATATATTTATTTTGTACTTAATCAGCACTTCAGCATCTAAAACCAGCTGCAAAAATGATCCAATGAGCGCAAAGTAAGTTAGTAAGACACTGTGGCAATAAGACAATTCGTAGGGCACTGACTCATTCATTTACGCACTCAATCAGGAAGAGGGGTCAGCTGACTCAATAGTGTTATATTGGTACGGTGCGATGGGTCTTCAGCGGATGTCATCAAATTACTACGTCATTCATTATCAACTGGCATGTTCCGGACTCTGCTACCTACCTATGTTTGTAGGTATTAGACGTACCAATAATACCCATTCGATCAAACTGTGTGGAAGGGCTGACATCCATCCAAGATTTGGAAAGAGATGGGTCGTAGAAATCATAATAGGTAATAGGTATTGTTGTTGGCAATAATGAATCTAACTAATATTATAAATGCGAAAGTCTGGAAGTTTGTTTGTTTGTTTGTCGCTTAATCACGGCGAAATAGATGAACAGATTTGGAATACCCTGGATTAAGAAATAGGATAGCAAGGATAGGAATTTTATACCGATAAAATGAGTAGTTCCCGCGGGATAAACAAATGAAACATATCTACGATAAAGGTATTCGACGCAGGCGAAGCCGAGGACGGAAAGCTAGTAAATAATAAATTATCTTCGCACATACACAGTAAGTACACACAGCGCCATCTAGTTCCACATTAAGCAACTAGGCTTGTATTTTGGATACCAGATGGTTGATAAACTACACAAATACATTTTTTTTTTGTAAATAAATACATTTTATAACAAACATAACTCGGGAACGCATGTCTGCATTCATCCTACAAACATATTCCCTAGTGGTATTCAAACCCGCGACCTTTTGGTGTAGCAGTCCGACCGTCTAACAATATTTAATGAATAAAGTTTTACTATGACAAATGTATGTCTAGTCCTGTTCACAGACTGAAATATAAAACTATAGCTGTACTGTTCACTCTATGATCTCTCGCGAATCAAAACCAATTTTATACCATAGTGCAATGAAAGGACTTGCAGAATTGCTTGATGTTTGTTTGTTTTACATGTATTCAGACTCACTGTAATTCTGTATACACTGTATTTCTGTATAGTATATATAGTGTATTTCTGTATAGTACGGGACTCCTCCTTCAAGCACTTTCCATTTCATTATCCTCTCTGTTGAATATTTTCTTTTATTCTGTTATTTCCCTTAATTATAATGCGATAGTGATAAGACCGCCTAATTGTGTTATCATCAAAAATATTGTAAATTATTTTACGCAATAAAGATTATGCAATGCAATGCAATGCAATGCAATACAATACAGTACAGTACGGTACGGTACGGTACGGTACGGTACGGTACGGTACGGTACGGTACGGTACGGTACGGTACAGTACAGTTCAGTACAGTACAGTACAGTACAGTACAGTACAGTACTGTACTGTGCAGTGCAGTGCAGTGCAGTGCAGTGCAGTGCAGTGCAGTACAGTACAGTACAGTACAGTACAGTACAGTACAGTACAGTACAGTACTGTACTGTACTGTACTGTACTGCACTGCACTGCACTGCACTGCACTGTACACTGTACTGTACTGTACTGTACAGTACTGTACAGTGCAGTGCAGTGCAGTACAGTACAGTACAGTACAATACAATACAAATAATCTTTATTGCGCAAAATAATTTCCAATATTTTTGATGATAACAATAGAACACAATTACCTATGCATTGCATTGCATTGCATTGTATTGTATTAATTTCTTTTTATTTGTAACGTCTGATTCCTAAGGATCGGAGTTCGGGCGCTGATCAGTCTTGTGACTAATACGATTATCAACATGAAATGCCGTTTTTGTAAAACTGATATTTCGTATTTTTTTTGTAATGTATTTTGTGACCAGCATCAATACACAGTCCACTCGAAGATTCCTGCGGGCAAAGACATTATATTTTTTTACATTTATATTTTATTGCGGTTATTAATTTTATTATTTATTTTCGGGAAACTTACAGTCGTTCCATTGTAATATAAAGTACTGCTAGCTTGCTAGCTACCACCATCTTATCTAAATCTGCCGCCAAGCAGCAATGTTAACAGCATTGTTGTGTTCCGGTTGTCAGATATAAGATAGATAAGATAGCCAGTCCCCCAATTGTGTTGGGGTTTCCGGGTCAGTACGCTTCCACCTTCGACCTCATCTTCACTTAACATCAGGCCCTATCGGCCATACAGGCCCTCATCGAGGTCAAGTGTCATTGCATAGACAAAATACATAGTCTCTATAATCAATCAATCAAGAGCACTTTTTTAAAAAAATTTAATTTTAGAAAACATTTCTGTTTTTTTTTTATATACCTAGCACCAACAACATTGCATGTAGTCATGAGTTATAGAATAATATAGATACGCATGGTAACATTATCTTATACACATTTGATAAAGAGAGAGTTATCTGAGCGTCGTCTGATTGATGCATTGCACGATTGGAGAGCTGGCCAACACTTTGGTCGAAGAATCAGTCTTGCTATACAGCGAATCATTGCGACCTGCCTTCTGGGTACGATTCCACGAACTAGGGACTTGGGACTAATTTATCATTTGTGCCTATTTATTAAATAAGTTCTATAATTATTATACAGATTGTAATTCAAACAAACAAAATATGTTTGATAAACTTAAATAAATTCTATACCAAAATTGTACAACCAGGCGGGTCTATTTCCACCAGACAGCCTTTGAGTACAAGAGAGAAGTAGGTAGAGATGGGTAAAACAGATAGGTATGTTAGTTCAGTCCACAAACCTAATTTTGCAAATAACACGTTTCAATTAGACCGATGTTGAAATCCAGTCAGGATTAGCTCTGCGGCTTCATTAATAATGTTCACGCCAAGTTGTTGTGTTGACATGCTCGTACCGAAGTTGGGGGTTCCACTCGACTGGCGTATCTACCGACTTCGTTTTGTAGAGAACGTTTAAAGTATAAATGACAATATAATATAATATAATATAATATAATATAATATAATATAATATAATATAATATAATATAATATAATATAATATAATATAATATAATATAATATAATATAATATAATATAATATAATATAATATAATATAATATAATATAATATAATATAATATAATATAATATAATATAATATAATATAATATAATATAATATAATATAATATAATATAATATAATATAATATAATATAATATAATATAATATAATATAATATAATATAATATAATATAATATAATATAATATAATATAATATAATATAATATAATATAATATAATATAATATAATATAATATAATATAATATAATATAATATAATATAATATAAATATTTCGGACACTTACACCAATCATCTAGTCCCAAACTAAGCAAAGCTTGTGCTATGGATACTAGATAACGGATAAACATACATAAATATTTATATAAACATACATGACTCGGGAATAAATGTTCGTATTCATCACACAAACATTCACACCTCGCGGGATTCGAACCCGCAACCGTTGGTTTCGCTGACAGGGTCACTATCCACTACACCAATATAAGTTGAAAACCCGATATTTTGCAGGCGTCATGTTGGATTTTTTACCTTACAATGTATGCTATGACAATCCAGGAATCAAGACGAATCAAACGACATGACCTTTGAAATTTGTCAAGAGGTAACATAGAAATCTGCATATATACATACACTCGAAAAACATTACCCTCCTTCCTTGAACAGTCGGGTAAATACTGCGGTCTCGGCACGTAAAAAGAATAGAACCAACCCATCTCTTCCCGTGGATGCCGTAAAATCATCTATAGACTTGCACATTTTAACGGTCTATATACGTGTCATCTTCATTTGTTTTGAGACTAATATAATTTTTGTATAGAAAATCTTATAAGATTGTAACTATAGTATATTATCTAAGTATGCAAGTAATTCGTTTCTAAATGGGGTAATACAAACAATAATTAAGGCATTTGTTATGAAGGACCATAATCTTGTTAGGTGGAAAGCGATCGTCGAGTCGAAAGTTCGCAATTCCAGTAAATGCATATTCACCCTAAAGTTGAAGATTCCAAGTTTGTAAGATACAGAGAACACCGACGTCGACGTCAATTTAAGTTTTCCATATTAAAACTTCTTTTTAAGATTAAAAGAAAAACGTTGAAAGATTCATGAATCGAAGTCAGTCACTTTCTTTCAAAAATATTATGCTATAGAATCTTGTCAAAAAAGATTCTCAATTCTGCTATGCCACTAAGCACCAGTTTTCATGTTTATCTAGATCTATTTGACAATTAGTTTCTACTCGCGGCTCTACCCGCATTTATTTATTTTCATACATCCTTCTCCTGCTTTTCAACTATATCAAATGATTCAAGAACAACTTACAAATGATTCAGTCATAGTCAGTCGGCACGCCCAAAACCACTGTCATCGTAAGAAAAGAAATCCTGTTAACGTTTAAACGTTTAACGTTTACGTTTAAAGGATATACCTCCTTGTTATAAAATTTAGACGAAGGATCCGGCGTATGCCCTTTCGACTAAAGCCACATCAGTTCTTAAAAAAAACATATTTAGAATGTTTTGCATTTGAATTTTTATAACGTTTAAAGTATAGAACAGACCTATATATGAAACAAATATTGGCTAACGGATGGGAAAAGGGGTACCTTGTGACCACGAGGTGATGGCCTCCAAGTCCTTAGTCGCACTGGTAATCCGTGTAGACAGCTTGTTCTTGAAGTGCCACTAATAATACACCAATAACACAAATTTGAAGCACTGACACATGGGTTTTATAATTATTTTCCACTTTAAACGAGAGCGTTTCGAGAATGCGGTGCGCGCGCGTCGGCCATATTCCAACAGAGAGGACAGGGACAGGAAGCGGAAAAAGGAAAGAGTGTGCGGGTGAATGTTGGTATGCGTGAATGTTATGATTATTACCATAATAATAAAAAAAAAAAAGACATAGATAAATTATTCTATTTTTTGGCGTAGACAAGTCTGCCGGCCTAGAGGTTTCCTCTACAAGACATTAAGCAACAAGTTAATAGAGTATCTTTTAAACTTAAAGCACTATCTAAAACTATCAGAGTTAAACTAAATAAGTAAGAATAGTATAAGCTAATTTAAATTAACTGGGTAATAAATTATACTAATTATTGAGTTGGTAATGGGCAAACTGGGATAACTGGACGTATGTAACTTCCCGAAGAAGTGCGAACCCTTACTACACGAACTAAATTGTCCTTTCCAGGATAGAGTTGATCAATAACTCCAAGCGGCCAACAAAGTGGATGTGTATTATTATCTTTTATTATTACTACTGTACCCAATTTAATATTATCCGAAGACTTGGTCCATTTTTGTCTTTGTTGAAGTGATGTAAGATATTCTTGACTCCAACGGCGCCAGAAATCATGAGTGAGTTTACACAACAGTTGATAGCGAGTTAAACGATTATCAGGTTGGTTAGTGAAATTTTCAGCAGGCAAGAACTGAACTGGAGTGATGTTTAAAAGATGACTAGGAGTCAATGCGGTCATATTAGGTTCAGAATCCAGAACACAAAGAGGTCTACTATTTAACAAGCATTCTATTTGAACCAAGACAGTCATAAACTCCTCATATGTCAGAATCTGTGAGCCTATGGTTTTATATAAATGAGTCTTTACGCACTGAACATTTGCTTCAGTTAGCCCGTTAAAGTGTGGACCATATGGAGGGCTATGTTTAAATTGAATTTTATTATTTAGTAAATAATTACTAAGATAAGTTTGGTGAGCTGTGGACTGTAATAAATCATAAATTTCATTAAGTTTGCGCTTAGCACCTATAAAATTCGTTCCACCATCGCTATAGATCATGGAAACTGGACCTCTTCTACTAATAAACCTTTTAAAAGCAGCGAGAAATAAATCTGAGCTGAGGTCAGAGACCAATTCTAAGTGTAATGCCTTTGTGGCGAGACACACAAACAAGCAAATATAAGCTTTATGGCTTTTAATACCGCGGCGTCGTATGTGCGTTATGAAAAAGGGACCTGCGTAATCTACAGCGGTGTGAACAAAGGCCTTAGCTTGAGATACTCTAAAGGGAGGTAGATCACCCATGCGTGGTTGATTGAATTTAGGTTTGAGTTTAAAACATGTATTACATTTATGTACACGTTGACGAATTAAGTTTCTAGCAGATAATATCCAAAACCGTTGTCTAAGAAGAGCGAGTAAAAGCGTTGGACCAGTATGAAGATTAGTCACGTGACAATTATCGACAATGAGTTGAGTAATTAAATCTTTTGAGGGTAATAAAATTGGATGTTTTTGATCAAAATTGAGTTGAGAGTTTGTTAACCTACCACCAACCCTAAGAATGCCTTCTTGGTCGATGAAAGGATTGAGTTTAAGCAGTGAATTATTAGACAGTTTGTTAATTTTTAATGCAACTATTTCTTTATAGAAATGTTTGTTTTGCATATAACGTATTATGTAATTTTCAGCAGTCTCCAGATCTTGAATGTCAATTGTCCTATGAGAGCGCAATATGCGTGTGAAGCGGAGTACATAAACCACGGACCGCAATAATTTTGTCCATACCGAGATGCGTTCAGCCAATGTTTCAAAGGGGTGAGATATTTGAAAATTCTCAGTGTTCTGCGTTAATAAACTTATAGTTTTTGACTCGAAATTATCTAAACAATTCTTATTACTGATTGTGAAGGGCTCTATAGGCCAGTCAGCGAAACTTTGCTTAGTCCATTGGGGACCATGAAACCAGAAATTATTGTCGACGAGAACTTTAGGTGTCACTGGACGCGAAATAATGTCTGCTGGGTTTTCTGCGCTTTTAATATGGAACCAATATTTCGCGGGTAATTTAGAGTTTATTTCCGTGATTCGGTTTGCGACAAATGTATGAAATTTGTAAGCGGGTGAGTGAATCCATGTAAGTGTGATTGATGAGTCCGAAAAGGCGTAAATATTATCTATTCGACATCTTTGTGAGAGAATATCTTGAACAGCATTCATGAGATTCGCGAGGAGCAGTGCTGCGCAGAGCTCCAGTCTAGCAAGAGATATTTTTGATAGCGAGGCGACACGCGATTTAGAAGTCAGCAGGCAGACTGAGCCAGGTGAGTGCGAGTCATTGCTGACGCGTATGTATACACAGGCACCGTAGCACCGCTCGCTTGCATCTGCGAACCCGATAAGAGTAACGTGAGGGGAGTTTAAACCTATATAACGCGGGATTTTTAGACTTTCAAGATAAATCAGTTCATTGTGGAATTGTTTCCATTTATTTTGAATAACTGGAGTCGCTGGATCATCCCAGTCAAGGTTTGCAATCCAACATTCTTGAACTAAGAGTTTCATAAAAGTGACAACAGGCCCGATAAGACCCAATGGGTCAAATAAGCGCGCAGTAACTGAGAGTATAGAACGTTTAGTACAGTCTTGCATTTCAGCCTTTATAGCGAATTGAAAATTATCAGTAGTAGGCTGCCAATGCATTCCTACAATTTTGTGAGAAATATCAGTATCAAACTGACGGATGTCTTCACTTTTATGAGATGCGTGAATATTGGCCATGAGGTCAGAACTATTGGATATCCATTTAGTAATATTGAAGCCACCAGAGGCGAACATCTGAACCATCTCATGTTGAGTTTTTATAGCGTTATCTAATCCATCTATGGATGTTATGTAGTCATCCATGTACATATGCCTTTCTGCTTCAGTGGCGGCGAGCGGGAACTGATCGCGACTGTCGGCGGCCAACTGGCGGACTACCCTCATGGCAAGGTAGGGTGAACTTGATATGCCAAAGGAAACGCGGTTAAATTCAAATATATCGATGTCAGATTGAGAATCGAATCTATACAAAATACGTTGAAAAGCGTGATGTTCGGAAGTGAGTTTCAATTGGAAATACATTTTTTCAATGTCTGCAGTCATGGCGACGGAGAACATACGTAAATTTATTAATAAATCAAATATATTTGTTTGTAAATTTGGACCTTTATATAAAATATCATTAAGTGATTTGCCACTCGTAGTTTTGCAACTAGCGTCTATAACGATGCGCGTTTTTGATGTCGATTTATCTGGGCGATAAACGGCTCTGTGTGGAATATAATAAGAGAGACCAGAAGCCGAAGCCTTGTTAACTTTAGTTAAATAATTTTGGTCAATATAATTTTGTATAGTATCGTTATAGTTCGAGCGTAAGTCCTGATTAGAATCTAATTTTTTCTCTAAATTAATAAGACGGTGTTTCGCAATTGAATATGAATGTCCTAATTCAGAGGGATCATATTTAAATGGTAAGTGGACGGAATAACGACCAGTTTCATCACGAGAGTAAGTAGAATTAAATATATTTTCACATATCTCATCATCAGGGCTCATATGTTTTTTGTTAGGGACACCTTCGAGTTCCCAAAAGCGTTCAGTGAGCCATTCTAGCGATGGAGTCTGTTCAGTGTGACAAAAAAAATTTTTATTATTATTCGCGTTCTGAGCAGGTTTAATATGTGTAGTATTAGCCTTACCCATGGCCAAGTATCCGAGAGTTGTTTCTACAGCGACAACCGATGAATGCGGGGATGTAACTTTGTTACTTCCTAAAAGGAACGGGAATAGCTCATTACCGATAAGGCAGTCTACTTCACCAGGCGCATAAAAACTGTAATCAGCCATTGGTAAGTCATTAAGATGAGTTAAATGAGAGACATCTATTTCCACGTTAGGTAATTGATCAGTTATTGAATCAATAACTCGAACGACAATATCATATGAACACGAAGGATCGATACGAGAGTAAATCTTAAATGTTGCGAAACCGTACGACGAACTTTCGGTTTGACCGATTCCTTTTATCA
Source organism: Oegoconia quadripuncta (assembly GCA_949316235.1). Lineage (NCBI taxonomy): Eukaryota > Metazoa > Arthropoda > Insecta > Lepidoptera > Autostichidae > Oegoconia > Oegoconia quadripuncta. The sequence goes on along the minus strand of OX438754.1, from coordinate 17,432,670 downwards.
TAGAATGAGCGGGAGTAATTTTTAAATTTAATCGATCACAACAAGATTTTGTGATAAAATGGCTCATAGAGCCTGAATCTATGAATAAGCGAACATTGTGACGTTTATTTTCATTATAAACATAAACAGAAGCAGTGGGTAATAATACCGTACTGTCATTTGTGGCAAAAATACGCGTAGAAGTCACTGCTGATAGCGAGACGTTATTTAAATTCGCAAGCGCATTTGAGTCGTTTCGCGCGCGGTCTAACATCCCGACGTTTGACATTTCAGCGGCTTGTAGCGCTGGCGGAGTGTACGGCATAGTTGAGTGATATGGGAGCGCAGCTCTCGAAGCGTAAGGGGCGGATGAGAGGGGCGGCGCTTGTACAGCGTGTGAGTGAGACAGATGACTGTCTGGCGAATTTTGATTATTGTATGTTGTTGTTGTGGGTTTCGTTTGATTATGATTGTGCAACAGCGTATGGTGCTTCCGATGACAAACGTTACAAGTGTGTTGTGATTGACAAATTTTAATGTCATGAAATCCCAAGCAATTTTTGCAAAAATTGTATTTTGCAACTATGTTATTCCTTGTGAGCGGACTTTCGTTGTGAAAGTACTGACATCTGTATAGTGCGTGCGAAGGGCGAGAATTGCATAATATGCAGTTTGGCTGGGCATTTTGCGAGCGAGATGCGTGCATTTGAGCCGAGTGTACGTTCTGAGTGTGAGTGCCGGCGCCTGATGAGGTAGTGTGTGAGTTTAGCGTTTGTGAAGAGGGAGCGTATGATGCATGTGATATAAGGAATGCGTGTGGTGCGTGAGACGCATGATTTTGAGATGCGTGATTTTGAGATGCGTGGGTTTGAGATGCGTGATTTTGAGATGCGTGGGTTTGCGGTGAGAGAGATTGAGTTGCGTACATGCGAGTGTGTGAGTATTGGTCGGTTTGCCCAGTGTTAGCTACAAAGGCGTGAGTTTGTTTATTTTTGTTCATATGTTTATTTGCGTAATTACTATGAGTTTTGTTTGCGTGTGTGGGTGCGCGAAGTGTTTGTATCTTACTTTGTTCTTTTAGGAAATGTGTGAGTTGCGAGAAAGTAGGTAAATCTACTGACGCATGCGTTTGCTCGAACAAATTAACGATCTCTTTATCGAGTTTGCTGAGCGCAATGTGAGTTAATATAAAATCAGACAAGTTGTCTATTTTTAATAGCTGTAAAGCAGATTCTGCGGAGCAAAACTGTTCTAGAAATGTGTCTATGGATTGATTGGGTTTGAAATGCAACACCTGATCGATGTAAAATGAAGCTTGAACCCTAACATCTTGGTATTTTTCGAGAAGTGCATTCCAAATTATTACGTAATTATTTGCTGTAGGTGGGATACCCGAGCATACTGTCAGAGCTTTGCCTGATAATTTGCCTACTAAGTACTGAACCTTTTCAGCATCGGAAAGGCGTGCGTTATCGTGTATGAGACTTTTGAAATTCTCATAAAAGAGGGGCCATTTGGTGGGAGTGCCATCAAACGACATCAAATTGAGTGGCGGGAGCTTTTGATTTAGCAAATCAAACTTTTGTTCGCTTTTTGGAGTTTTATCCTTGAGTTTATTTTCGCAAACTTTAATATGACAATACAGTTCGTCGAAGGATTTCATACTCGAGTAATCCGGTTTTTCTTGTGGGTAATGCGTTAATTGGGCAGCTATTAAATCATCGAGCGTGTCTATAAATTCAGTTCGAGTTTTTTCGATTGACTGTACGAGTGACAAAAATTTAAATTTACAAGTTTCATCGGAAACCTTTAGACTCGCGTCATAGACTTGTTGAAGAATTGCGAAAAGACTTTCTTTTTTAGCTGTCAAGCGAATAATTTCGGGGGGCATTATTACATCTCCGAAGTCTCCTTTATTTTTAGGCATTTTGAAGCGAGTGGTAAGCGTAAATTAAAAAGAAGTAGGTAAATATCAAAAAATGAATATGGTGGCCGCGTTCCACCGAACGCGGTGATCTAGCGCACGCAGTACGTACCGTCGTCGATAAGTAAAGGGGAGCGGGGGCTGAGGTACGGCTCAAAAATTACTGAATATTTCTATAAATATGAATCTGCGGATGATTAGGATATACAATACGTATACTATAATGAATAACTGAGCTAATAACAATTATAAGTGTGCGATATATATGTGCGTTTAGGAACTACAGCGAGAGAAAAATATATGGCGGGGGGGGAACACGATGGATTTTTAATATTTCTAATTGTAATGAATTTAATTTTATTGTATTTAATGAGTTGAGCGTTATTTGTAGGGCGAGGGTAGAGTATCAGGGTCGGAGGACCAGAAACTTGGCTAACGGATGGGAAAAGGGGTACCTTGTGACCACGAGGTGATGGCCTCCAAGTCCTTAGTCGCACTGGTAATCCGTGTAGACAGCTTGTTCTTGAAGTGCCACTAATAATACACCAATAACACAAATTTGAAGCACTGACACATGGGTTTTATAATTATTTTCCACTTTAAACGAGAGCGTTTCGAGAATGCGGTGCGCGCGCGTCGGCCATATTCCAACAGAGAGGACAGGGACAGGAAGCGGAAAAAGGAAAGAGTGTGCGGGTGAATGTTGGTATGCGTGAATGTTATGATTATTACCATAATAATAAAAAAAAAAAAGACATAGATAAATTATTCTATTTTTTGGCGTAGACAAATATCATGTTGAGAAATACACAGATCGCAAAATCTCATGTTAAAATTTGCAATAACCAGGCATTAAAACCCGGCGAATGGCCGGTAACAATTCATGCTAAATCGGTTTTACCCTCCTTCCTGCGATAGGCGTTTGTTGGGCTTCCCTCCGTTCTTTGAACTGTGAATCTTGATAATTTATAAAATTGCTCCTACAATATGTACTTCACGAAAATAATTTCATAAAGGAAATACTCAAAATAAGTTAGCAACATGAAATCAAAGTTGGAACAGACTTTTCCTCGTGGAACTAACCGTTAATTAGTGAGAGCGGAAATATCTTTTTAATTATGAAGCAATAATAACTTGTTTTAGAAGTATTTTATTACGATTAGACATATCTAATCGTAAGTAAGTATATCAAGTTATTATCTAATGTAACTGATATTATAATTGCGAAAGTTAGGATGTTTGTTTGTTTATTTGTTGCTCATTCACTGCGAAACGGATGAACGGATTTGGATGAAATTTGGTATATATATATGTATATGTAGAATACCGCACAACCTACCTATTTTAAATGTACTGTCCTTACACCCAAAGGTTGCCTGGAAGAGATCGCTTTTAGTGATAATAAGTACATTCTATTCTTACTACGTTTCTGAACTGTATTTTCTTTTCTGTTGTACAAGAAAGAGTATTTGTATTGTATTGTAGAATATATCCTCGATTAAGACAAAGAATATTCTTGGGTATCTTAACAATGTTTCGATGTGCACAATGTTAATTTTAACATTGTAGGTTTTACAACTAAATACCTACAATATACATGAAGCAAGTTACCGCTTTGTTAGAAAACATTTTCATTTGATCACTGAAATCAGGAACTTTAAGATTAGAGGATGTTACACCCTATAATTTACATATGGAAATTACGTAGTCTATTAAGCTAGTAAAGCTTCACTTTCAAAAATTGCAGAATTGCATTAGGTCGACCAACACAATCCGTCGAAATGAGGTCGCTGAGAAGCCGCGGTCGGGGAACGTATACAACGAGGTTAATTAAAATATTCAACAAGTTTTAAATAGGTAGAGAACGAACGGCTGCAGACTAACAAATTAGCACAGGTGATTATTGCGCTCGTGTTTATTTATGCTGTTGCGAAAACAAAGGTATAACTAATGTTTATTTATTGTTGCTTATACATTACGAATATATAAGTAATTGGAGTATGAGTTGGTGGTAGGGCATTTTGAATGTCGGCCTGGCTAGCTATCACCATCTTATCAATCTGCCGCCAAGCAGCATTGTTAATGGCATTGTTGTGTTCCGGTTGTCAAAGATAAGATAGCCAGTTCCCCAAATATGTTGGGGTTTCCGGGTCAGTACGCTTCCACCTTCGACCTCATCTTCACTTAACATCAGGTGTGATTGAGGTCAAGTCGTGCATAAAAAAAAAGAGTTATATGTTGTATACCGTTGTAGGCAAATGCATATCATACCATGCATATTGTACCAATATATATAAAAAATATGTATAAGGAAAATAATGAGGAATTGTTTAAGCACTGTAGAATATTAACTAGTAATTTTTATATATTTAATCGAGATTGCAGGTATTAATCTTCTCGACCAGAAATTAGGTACTGAGCAATTTACCAATAAACACATCGAAAAGAAAATTTGGTATTTTTTAATTCTACGGAGAAAGAAGCGCTCGAGGCGCAGTGATATTTTGTTATTCGTTTTCGAGTAGCGATGTAAAGGTATGACTGACCCAATCAGTCCTTGGATGGATGACTACTAGTTTCCGTGCTTTGGAGGGCACGTGAAATAGTTAGCTTTAATTGGACATGGTCCCCAAGGGCGGCTTAAACATACCGTCACATTGGATTATGGCCCAGATGCTGTGCTCCAGCAATGAGGATGTGCAAGACTAATGATGATTATTACTAAATTGTTCAACAATTGTCTTGTTTTGGAAACTCCTGAAGGAAACGACGTTTGTCAGCCAATAATACTCATTGGACCCGTCAGTTAGATAACAATTACGTGTGTTCCGACGTAATTATCTGCCTACGTGTCAGTAATTATGCTTGCACGTTTATTGTTATCTGATACTACGATGCAGGGTCGGTGCTAGGAAATCTGCATTGGTAGCACACTTTAGCGCGACTCGAGTAAGAAAGAGTCTTAGGCGCGACATAGATGGATAGATAGATAGATAAAGCCTTTATTTGTTTCCACAGTCACACACATACATTTAGCTTATACACATTGATACACACATAAGGTATCTAATACATCAACAACAATAACATAATATTGTAACACTAACGCATGTGTGTGCTGCAGCAATACAAATGGGTCATAGCTCAGTGTATAGATTGCTCATTGAGCAAAACACTGATTTTCAGCTATCCCCTAAGGAGCAGAGCAACTTGGAACCTAAACCAGAGGAAACAGTAAGTATTAAGTAAATAGCAATTTTCAGACTCTTGAAATAGTGATAGATGAGTGATAGTAGGTGCGAGTGAATATAAAGAGACGTAGTGTTTCTAAGTTGTGGAGCGCAAGAACATCGAGCCTATATGGAATGAAAAAACCACGCCCGTCGAGAGTGCCATATGACCTTGGACCAATCACTTGACGCAAATTTTCAAATCTGTCAAATTGTACTATGAAAATGATAAGATTTGAGCACGACAACTTTGTGAAGTCGTTATCTTTGCACTTTTCATATAAGTTGAGTTGGAAATAAATAAAATCGTGGATTATGGTATAATAAATATAATCTAAAAGTCACACGGCAGACAGACAGACAAAACAACCGACGAACAATAAAGTCAACGACAATGTAAAAAGATTCGTTTACATAGAATCTCTAACACCCACCCTTAAACGAAACACTTATATACATGCCCTTAAATAAATTATTATAAAACAATCGACCTATGTACTTATTTTATAATTCAGACACTCAGTTCGTTACTACATTTTGTTGCAATTTAACAACGAAGAAATGAACTTCACGTGTTTCTCTTTTACTAAAGGTTTTGTCAATACATCAGCCAACATTAGATTAGTAGACAAATAACTAATGTTTATTTTTTTTATCACTCACAAGCTCGCGAATATAATGGTGTCTTATATCAATATGCTTGGTTCTAGAATGATACATAGAGTTAGAACACAATTTCAGGGCTGACTGATTATCGTTGAATATTTCTATATTGCACTTTACATTAAGCCCCTCAGTTAGAAAGGAACGCAAAAACATAGCTTCTTTACAAGAGTCGGAGATTGCCATATACTCAGCCTCTGTACTTGAAAGAGCGACAGTTCTTTGTTTCCGGCTTTCCCAGGAAACAACTGAATTACCAAACTTAAATACAAAACCAGTATATGATCTACGATCAATCTCACTAGCACCCCAATCGGCGTCAGTGTATCCAGTGACAGATACCCCACTCTTCTCAAAAGATAAGCAGTAGTGTAACGTACCTTTTAGATACCGAAGTATCCTCTTAGCAGCTTTCCAGTGCGTTTCCGAATAATATTCATTGAATTGACTGAGCACACTCACTGCGTGTGCGATGTCCGGTCTGGAACATACTGCCAAGAACATTAAGGATCCAATAAGACTTCTATAATTGGAACAATTGTCCGTCTTATCACCCTTATGCAATTTCAAACCTGCCTCCATCGGAGTATGTACCGGTTTGCAATCTGACATATTAAACTTTTCTAAAATCTTACAAATATAACTCGACTGATCTAGAGTAATTTTTCCGCCAGTTCTACAAATCCTCATACCCAACACGTGGTGAGCTGGGCCTAACTCTTTCATCTCGAATTCTTTCACAAGTTTACTTATAATCATTTTCTTTTTCAGTGACTCACGAGGCGTAAAAAGAATAATATCATCTACGTACAGAGCAATGATAATTATTTCTTCTTGCTGTCCGTAGAAATAAACGCATGGTTCTGTAGATGTTCTTCTGAAATTTAATTTATTCAACAGAACTCCGTTTATTTTCTCATACCATGCCTTCGCCGCCTGCTTTAATCCATAAATGGCCTTTTTCAACTTATATACTTTGTTTTTGTTATTTTCCTTGATATAACCTTCTGGCTGTTCCATCCATACATCCTCCTGAAGATCACCGTTCAAGAAAGCTGTCTTGACATCTAAATGTTCAATTTCTAGATCATATTCAGCAGCCAAAGAAAGCAGCAACCGTATAGTTGAATACCGTACAACAGGAGAAAACGTTTCAAAATAATCTATACCAAATTTTTGTGTATATCCCTTAGCAACAAGCCGTGCTTTATATCTCAGCAACTCTCCATCTAGGCCTCTCTTTTTTTTGAATATCCACTTACATTTTACAGGTTTACAACCCTTCGGTAAGTCCGTGAGTGTCCAGCAATCATTAGTAATGAAAGAGTTGTACTCATCTTTCATTGCCTCCTTCCACTGCTCTGCCTCGCTGCCCTGCAATGCCTCCTGCACTGTTTCCGGTTCGCCATCGTGATCTTCACCGATCGCTTTTACGAGTTGGGCAAACTGGGGCGAATTTGGTGCATCCTCATAATCCATTAACTCCGAGTCCTCGGAATCAACAGACGATGTTCCTGGAACATAAGTTTCATCCGAGTTGTCTGTGTCATGGGTACTTTGTGTCTCATTTAAACTAAAGATAGATCGTCTACGGGAACGTGAATTGTTATCAGTTAATTCGTGAGGTTCTAACGAGGAAGATTGCTCAATAGTACGGTCTTCTATACTATTTGAACTCCCTTGTAAGAACACGTGTATTTTCTCCTGATTATCACCACCTGATACTGCATCATTCCAATATCTATCTTCCAAAAACGTCACGTCCCTCACTTTGACACATTTACCGAGACATAATGGATCTATGAGACGGTAGCCTTTGCTATCCTCACAGTATCCTACGAAAATATACTTTTTGCTCTTTGAATCTAATTTTTTGCGATTCAAAACAAGAGCATAAGCTAAACATCCAAAAATACGTAAATTACTTACATTCACCTTCTTACTTGTCCATTTCTCCTCAGGTGTAACTCCCATGACAGCCTTGGTAGATGACCTATTTTTTAAAAAAACAGCCGTATTCACCGCTTCAGCCCAGAAGCGCTTGTCCAGACCGGCGTCTTGGAGCATACAACGAGCTTTTTCCACAATGGTCCGATTCGCTCGCTCAGCGACACCGTTTTGCGCACTACAATGCGGGATGGTCGTTTGATGTTGGATGCCGCTATTCTTCAATAACATCTGAAACTGACGATTCACGTATTCACCACCATTGTCACTTCTGAGAATTTTAATTCTTTTCCCAGTTTGATTTTCCACCAAAACTTTGAAATGTTTAAAACTTTCAAACGCTTCATTCTTTGACCGTAGAAAATAAATGAAAGTTTTTCTACTAAAATCATCAATGAATGTCATGAAATAACGTGAACCGCTGAAAGAAGGTGAAGACATTGGACCACATAAATCAGTGTGCACTAGGCCTAATAATTCCGTGGCTCTACTAAGAGACTTCTTCGGGAAAGGCAATTTTGTTTGTTTTCCCTCTACACAAGCAATGCAAGACTTAAAACCAGTATTATCATAAGTCATGCCTACTACCATACCATTTCTCATGAGTCCCATGCTCCTTGAGTTGAGATGAGCAAGACGACGATGCCAAACTTCCTGCGTAGTCTTCTCTACCGTAGTGGTATCATCTATACCATTACACACCTGCGGCGAGCCTTCACAGCCACCGGACTGCACACCCAAAGTCTTCATGGCAATCTCTGACTCCATACTACAACTCAAAGCAGATCCAGTGATGTCTAGTTGATAAACACCACTGACATAAGAACCAGTAGCTATAACTTCTCTATCCTTGCTGATAATACATTTTTTCGAATTAAAAACTACTTTAAAACCTTTCCTAGTTAACTCGCTAACTGATAATAAATTTGCAGAAAGCTTAGGAACATAATATACATTGCTTATTGTCTTTACACAGTCTCCTATCAACACACGTACCCTGCCGCGTCCTGCCGTTGACAGTTTCTCTCCATTGGCTACATTCACATCGAATGATTTGATTGACTCGAATTCTAACATGATTCGTCTGTTATTACACATATGGTTAGTGGCTCCAGAATCAATGTACCATACATCATCCCTGACACTAACCGACAATGCTGTTAATAATGCTGTATCCTTTGGAGCAACTTTCTTTTTCTGAACATTGTCCGTCCTGCTCCCAGCATTCTTAATTAGAGGACAATCTCTCTTCAGATGACCATATTTTTTGCACCTGAAACACTTGAAAGATTTCCCTGCAACCAATGCTGTCGCCGTTTCAGATTTCTCATCTCGCCGCTGATACTCCTGTATTAATTTCGATTTGACTGTGACAGTAGTTAATTTCATATTCGAATTTTCCAATGCCATGATCAGTGGATCGTAATCTGATGACAGTCCACTCAGCATAATTACTGCAACAAACTCGTCGTCCAACGGGGAGCCGATGTCACTCAGTTGTTGTGCGACATCCGAAATCTTTGACAAATCCATACCACCGATTTCATTCAATTTAGTATTGAAAACGGTTCTCAATAATCCAAGCCTCCTGCCCAAACCTCTATCTTCATAAGCCTTCTGCAGATTTGTCCATGCTTCAAAAGGTGTCTTAGCACTTCGTACATGAGGAAAAGCGGAAGTTTGTACAGATAAACAAATTTTGGCTAGCGCCTTCTGATTTCTCCGTACGTCTTTCGAACCTTCCTCTGTTTCGACGCACTCGTAAAGGTCCTCATGCATCAGAAGCATCTTCATCGAGAACTTCCAGTTATTGAAGTCCTCGATTCCTTTTAATTTGTCTATCGGAACTACTGACGAGCCCGACATGTCGATAGTCTTCTTTTTCGACGTCGATAGAAGTACAGGTATGGCTGAACGAATTTTACTTATGCGCACTTCGTGAAAATTTATTTACACACTATAAGTAAATATCCTGGGCACATAACCAGTTGGAAATAAATAAAATCGTGGATTATGGTATAATAAATATAATCTAAAAGTCACACGGCAGACAGACAGACAAAACAACCGACGAACAATAAAGTCAACGACAATGTAAAAAGATTCGTTTACATAGAATCTCTAACAAGTTGTGCTAGCCCTAGTTAACAGGAAAATTTTATTTTGTATTATTAACAATAAAAATGGAAAATCATGGCTAGGGAGAGAGAAAGAGACAGTGGTCGCATTGCCATATTTTACCATGAATCGGTAAGTAGATCGATTTTCCATACGAGCTAAACTCAACTGTATTTATAGTAGCATAACTATCAAAGTTAATCAAAATCTTAATGGGACTTACGTTCTTTTTAAATTGAAAAAATAGGGGAAATTGCAACATTTTTACTTTTTTCCTCACTTTGAAAAGGATATAAATCGCATAAAAATTTTGATTAATTTGATAGTTATGTTATTAGAAATACGTTTGAGTTTAGTTTGTATGGAAAATCGATCTATTTACTCCGACTATATTGCACTTGGTGCGGAGGGATTAATGATGGGGCCAGAAAGTGGACGGTGGAACTCTAGCGTGTTTCAGTTTCTTAAAACGACATATTTTTCGGGACACTCGTAGCAGTAATTATTCCATTCGTCTTAAGTAGGTACGATGTTTAGTGCTCATTCTGTATATAAAATTTTCGGTCTAAAAATAAAAATTATAAAAAAGGCTCGTGGAGGATTTGAACCCCCGACCACCTCTTTTATTACATATAAATGGGCGCTCTAACCGCTGAGCTAACGAGCCAATATAATATCAGTCCAAATAATCCCTGTTAATGCACCACTAAAACATCAGTTAACGAATACAATGTTAAACACAATAACGATAATGATATTTTTCACTGTTCACATAAAGTTTTTAAAAATAATATACTTACACACTTCGCTCTCCCAGTATAAATAAATAATGTTGACTGATTATTCATCATTATTCACTTATCTTCTAAATCAAACGTTGTCTTCTATCATTAATGCTGAGTACATTTGTAATTGGTAGACATATAAGAACTGTACCACAAACCATGTCACATCTAATTATAATATATGTACTACTGTTAATGTACCTAAAGTAAATAAATAAATAAATAAATAAATCAGTTGGGTAGGTATTGGAAAATGTATCTCTTTTCTAATTTATATAGTGCGAAAGAGAAAACTAATATAAATGATAACGAATTAGGCGGGGAAATGATGATTACAGTTATCGGTATAGATTAAATTGATAAAAAAAAGATATTAGGGACAGTTGGGGTACAATGAAACGTAAGAATATAAACAAGTTATTATTTTATTTATTAGTTCGTTTTGTAAAGAAAAATAGTAGGTATGTAAAAGTGAAATAAAAGTTATTAGGATAAAAAGGATTTTAATTAAAAAAAATTACGTGGTCTTAGTTATTGTGCTCCATTACATGCTCCGTATAGGATATAATAAATAATAAAAAAAATATATTTGCACACACACACAGCGCCATCTAGTTCCACGCTAAGCAACTAGGCTTGTATTATAGATACCAGATGGTTGATAAACTATACAAATACATTTTTTTTGTAAATAAATACATATACAAATGAAAAACATTCATAACTCGGGAACACATGTCTGTATTCATAATACAAACATATGCCCCTAGCGGGATTCGAACCCGCGACCTTTTGGTATAGCAGCAGAGTTTCTAACCACTATACAAACAGGTCGTAATCATTGCAAACACAAACCACACAAAGCAAAGATTAGGTTCCCCATTTTACGTATAATTGAACGGTATTAAATAGATGATCCGAATAATCAAAATTTCCTTAACAAATCACACTCTACAAATCAGTAGTCTACATAATTTCCATTGAAAACAGCAGTTCTTTGGTGAGGAAATCTAATTATAGACCGCTTGAAATAAATTTAATCAAATGAGAAAATCCGCGGGTAGTTATTCGCAATTCGAATTCTAATTGCTGTCGTTCCATTATGCACCGCGTTCCAATGAACCCTCACTGGCCCTACACAGATTTATTGTTTGATTGTATACTACTGTCCTCTACTATGTACTGTTTCGGAACTCCGAATTGACTAATAAAAACAACATGTAGACACGTAGGTGTATTTAAAATACCAAGGTACTTAAAATTGCAAAGAAATTCGAGTGCATGTTCATCGTTTACACGGAATGGAGGCGAAAAGGAATGTAAATAATTAACTATAATTATTTCTTTAGTTGGTAGTATCGTGCACCCTACCTGTTTTTCTACCTACAAATGTCCCATAGCTGTGGGTTGTCTGGAAGAGATCGCTTTTAGTGATAAGACCGCTTAATTGTGTTCTATTGTTATTATCAAAAATTATTGTAAATTATTTTGCGCAATAAAGAGTATTTGTAAATAAAGCAAAGGAAATTATAAGCGATGAGACAGACAAGAGAAGTTATGGAAATTTCGAGAGTCAGAGTTGGTGAGGGAGAACGGAATTGTACTTATTGTCAGGTACTTACACTGCAATCAAGTGCAAACTATTTCCTTTTTCGTTATCTATTTTCTTTTCGAGACGGCCCTGTTCTGTTCGCTTCAAGCTAGTGGTACATTTTGAGTAGGTATACTAATTGGTAACTGTAGGAACCTTTGGGATTGTTTGAGAACTAGGTAAGCTTTGCATTGTTCAGTAACTATTAACTACAGTGAGAGGAGGGCAGTCGAATATGCGGGAACAGGCGTATGCAAATGCATACCTACAAAGGAATTGCCATGTATTACTTCAGTGATAAATCTAATTAAATTACTATTATGTTAAAAGGCCCCAGGCATCTTATTATAAAATAACCTCGTGTTTTATTGCAAAATTATATATACGTACCTATACGTATAAAAGGCAGAGACCACACACTTAAAATTGGTATAGAACTCACGTTTTTTTCTTCTATATTTAAGGAGCTTAGTCAATTTAAGTAGGTATGTCACTCCATTGTGCCTTCTTAAGGTTCCCTACAGCTGATACTGGGCCTCCATCTATCAGAAGCGGTTGGTGGTAGGGCATTTTAAATGTCCGCCTGGCTACCACGCCTACCACCATCTTATCATGCCGCCAAACAGCAATGTTAATAGCATTGTTGTGTTCCGATTGTTAGAGATAAGATAGCCAGTCCCCCAAATAAGATGGGGTTTCCGGGTCAGTACGCTACCACCTTCGGCCTCATCTTCACTTAACATCAGGCGTGATTGAGGTCAAGAGCTACCTCGTTGTGGATAAAAAAAAATAAGAAGATATAGGCAGTCGATCATTGTCTTCTGCTTATCCCTGCCTGCACCAGCTTGTACAGTATCAGTACAGTAACTTCTGTTACTTATAATATTCGTCTGTATGTATTTTTTTTAATGTATTTTGACCCATATTTTTTCGTCAATGATGTTGATTTATTGTTTCAAAGAAAGATGGGGTTTATCACCACGGGGCGTTTCCATATAAATTTGGTTCAGATCTGATGATGAACCAGGCTATAGATAGAGAATGGAACCTTACTGAGGTCGGATGTTTTGCCAATTTTACGGTTCAATTATTCGTTTCTACTTATCTCTACTCCAAAGGTTGTCCGGTAGAAATCGCTTAATAGCTATAAGGTCTCTGTTGGTACACCCTATCAAAGACAAAGATATTGCGTAACAAAATAGATAAAAAATACAGTCAAATTGAGAAAGTACTCCTTTTTGAAGTCGGTTAATAAAACAGGTAGGTCATACTTACACCAGTAATTTAAAATGATATCGTGTGTGAAAGTGATCTAGTGATTCATAGTGAACTCAAAAGGCTATAATGCAGGTCTTTGACTTAAAAATTAAATTTCAGAGGTTTTACACTTTAAAGCTTGTATGAAATGACATTACAATTTGTTAATTATTAATTATTATTTTGTATATTTACACTACACTATATATACACTAACCCGATTATAATTATTTATTATTATTCTACTCGTTATTTAACCTCACGTGGTGTCCGTGCGTCACTGGGCATTTGGGGGCACTGAAAACCAGCGCTGTGATTCGTCGCAGCATGAGCTGAGTGCTGACCCATTTGTGCACGCCGCAACACGTGACAGCATTGTCGGGATCTTCTTCATAATTCTATTTCTATTTTAGCTATAATTTACTACTTCTTTGTTTTTGTATCGTGTTGTGACGTTTATAATAAACTATTCTTATTCTTCTTCTTATTCTTACATGACAATGGTGTCGATTCGGATGTACACCAACTAAACTAAACTAAAACCAGTTTAAGAGTAGTACTGTCTCATACTCCCTGCAACATAGTACGATGCGAAGGCACCGCTCCAAAACTGGTTTTAGTTTAGTTTAGTTGGTGTACATCCGAATCGACACCATTATCTCCATATGGAACGTTAAAAAAATTTCTCATGAATAGTTTGCTCGTAAGAACTAAGAAGCCATACCGACTGCCGATGCTAATTAAGTGTATAACTACATATTTACCTATTGGCTATTAGTCACGTATGTTGTTGCTATGTAACACATAATACGTAAATAGTATTAGTCACTACTATAGGTATAAACACTTAGCTATTAACATAACTATGCGAAATAGTCGTGACGCCAGTCCCTTACCGAGGTTGATCTAATAAATAGTTTGGTGTATATTGATTCATGGTTACTATGAATTACATAAATACGACCTACCTAGGCTACCTATATTGGTTTTCTATTAAAATAATTAAGTCAGTCTTGTCGGTCCTGACACGCTAGCTAGGCAGGTGCTGCTTCAAACTAAGGCTTATCACAGATTCATCACGAGCCTTCCACGTCCCCACTGTTGGGGCACAGCCTCGTTTCTCTAGGAGAGAGAGTATGGGCTATAATCTATCACGCGAGCCCAGTGCGGATTAATGGATTGATGTCGGACTAGTGGCCATACGACAGTCGATGTTTTTAAGCCCCCCCTGTAGGCCACTGACTTAGCTTAATGACTCCCTTCAATTGAAAACAACCGGGACCGACTATTTAACATGCCCTCCGAAGCACGGAAACACTTGTATTAAAATGCCACTAGTGGCCACCCATCCAAGACTGACCGCGCCAGATATTACTTAACTTCTAAAACGAATAGTGAATGCGCCACAAGTGCACAGATAATAAACAATAATTTATATAGGCATCTACTGAGATGGCGCGCTTCATTTTTTACCACATCGTCAGTTTCCAACAGGTAAGTATGACTATGGCACAGAATTGATATAGTATGACTATGGTTAAAGGGGAGCGTCGATGGCTCAGCAGTTAAGACGCGGTCTCTCAATTTGGGAGGTCCGGGTTCGATTCCCAGGCAGGCCATGTACCAATGAGTTTTTAAATTTCATTACTTGTATGCATTTATCCGACTGCTCTTAAAACGGTGAATGAAAACATCGTGAGGAAAACTTGCATGCCTGAGAAATAAAAATTCTAAGGCATTTGAAGTCCCCAACCTGCATTTGGCCAGGGTGGCGGACTATGGCCCATACTCCTTCATATACGAGGGAAGGCCTATATCCCAACAGTGGGATGTTTATGGGCTGATGATGATCGTCAAAGTCGTATCCACCGGTCTTAAAAAAAATATCAACATATTTTTTTTTACAATTCCATATTGTTTCCAATGTTGTGCTAATGTAACGAGTAGTACAGCACAAGTGATATAACAGGTGTGGGTACCTGCAATCGTTCGTATCTAGGGTTGCCAGGGATATTCCAAATAATAAAAGTTTAATGCACAAAATGGATGTTCCACGGTTTACCTTTCGAAATATACAGAAATGCATACGTGACAGATCCTCATCCACCACCAGAACACAACAATGCGGGCATGGATACTTGGCAACAGAAATAGACAAGGGGGTGGCACCCAACCAGCCGGTCCACTGACAAAGAGAAACATAACTAGGTAGTACCCGCAATCTTAAAGGACTCCCCCTTATAGAATGGAAGATGTACGCAAGAACTTTGTAACTGAATCCAGAAATCGAAAAGGGTATTTTTGATTAGGTATACTTTGAGAATTCATTAGGTAAGTATTATGTGTAAGCACAAACTCTTCATCAAATAGCTGATACAACACAGTAGGTAACCAGGTAATAACGGTGGTCTGGAAACAATCCAGATTTACGATGCAGCGGCATGCCTGACCCAGTGCCGGTGGATTATTCAATCAATCAGCGAATATCTAACCGACGAATAATGCGTGTGTGTATCCAGACCATGATATTACTTCATCACGTAGTAAACTTCCCATTTCAGGGCACAGATATTCTCGTACGTGTAACCGTACCAGTTCTTTATGACATTTCCTTAGGTTCTGTCGAGGTACGAGTGTTTCCATGCGGTTGTTGTTGAAGGCGTCGGGTGGCTAAGGAGGCCGCTTGAGAACACTGTCAAGTGGGTTAGATAAAGTATAGACTTAGAGGCATAGGCCTCCGTGGCTCAATGTAAACTACATTGAGTTTACGATTCGGAGGTCGCGGGTTCGATCCCCAGCGGGGTACATGTTTAAGTACTCGGTTTGGTTGGTGGTAGGGCATTTTAAATGTCCGCCTGGCTAGCTACTACCATCTTATCTAAATCTGCCGCTAAGCAGCAATGTTAATAGCATTGTTGTGTTCCGGTTGTCAGAGGTAAGATAGCCAGTCCCCCAAAATGTGTTGGGGTTTCCGGGTCAGTACGCTTCCACCTTCGACCTCATCTTCACTTAACATCAGGTGTGATTGAGGTCAATTACCAACCCGTTGTGTATAAAAAAAATAGGCCTCTCGTAGTGAAAGGAAATTACGTCGGACGTGATGCTGTTGGGCCTTATTATAAGTTCAGTGGAAAATTGTGTTCACTGATTGAGATATCCTTTTGGAGTGACTATAAGTGTCACTGGTGTAGACACTGCTTTGCAATAGAACCCAGTTTTAATAGTAGGTATGCGGAACGAAGGCAGCAGCATAAGGTAAATACTTAATTGTTTACAGTAGCAGTTGATTCTATACCTACTGCTTGACAAATATAGTATTCGATGGAAACCGCATTCGTGGCTCAATGTGAACATGAGGTTTACGAATCGCAGGTCACGTGTTCGATTCCCAGCGGGGTACATGTTTAGTACTCTGCTTGGTAGTGGTATGACATTTTAAGTGTCCGCCTGGTTAGCCGCCATCATCTTAGTCTGCTCCCCAACCGCAATGTTAATAGCATTGTTGTATTCCGGTTGTCAGAGATAATATAGCCATGCAGTTCTCCAAATAAGATGGGGTGTCCGGGCCAGTACGTTCCCACCTTCGGCCTCATGTTCACTTAACATCAGGTATGATTGAGGTCAAGTGCGAACCCGTAAAAAAACAGGCATGTATCGAATAGGAAGCAATAATAAGTTTTTAATTTACAAAACTGTATCAATCTGAGAGTTATTTACAGTTAGAGACTCAGTTTTCTGAGTGAATATTCGAAATGAAAAGAAACAATCTTCACACGCACAAGCACAGTTTATTTTTAACCGACTTGAGGAGGTGATTTTTAATTCGGTTGCATTTTTGTGTATGTTTATTACTCGGTATCTTCGTCAATTGTTTTTAATTATTATTTTTTTGTTTGAATGAGTATACCGCCAGGGTGGTCGGTTATACATTTGGTGAAGATGTCATGATGATGCACGTCGGAAATAAAGTAGTGAATATTGGTCAAGTCAGTAATTTTGTGAGGTGTAGAAATAAAACGAGATGCTCGAGGTTTGTATCTCTCACAAGCTTCATTATACTAAAGCCATTCTACAGAAGTATAACATACACAATTGCAGAGCTGCTGTATTATAATAAAATAAATAAATATTTCGGACACTTACACCAATCATCTAGTCGCCAAACTAAGCAAAGCTTGTGCTCTGGAATCTAAATAACAGATAAACATACATAAATATTTATAGAAATATCTATGACTCGGGAATAAATGTTTGTATTCATCACACAAACATTTACCCTTTGCGGGATTCGAACCCGCAACCGTTGATTTCGCTGACAGAGTCACTATCCACTACACCAATCGGTCGTCAATTATCTTTATCCTTATAATATTATATTATTGTGCTAGGTCAATGACAGATTATTGTTTGGCGAATAACGTGGTAGTTACTACATTCTGCTATAAGTATGTGCATAGCAATACTCAGCGTAAAAACCTTTGCAGGCTGCGCTGGGCGACTCTGAAAGACGTGCATTGGACCAATAGTCAGACTCATTTGGCCAACTTCACGCAGATTTGCAGACTACGAAGAAGAATACTATACTACTTTTAGCGATAAGGCCGCCTAATTGTACTCTTATCAGTATTGTGTTTTGTAAAATGTATGTTCTCCTTTTGTACAATAAAGTGTATTTGTATTGTATTGTATACTAATTCCAATCCCAAATCACTGATAAATAATATCTATCATAGCATAGTCTGTCTGTGTGAAAAGAAAATCATTCATCAAAAAAACAGATGCAACGCCATATTCAGGTGAAAGACTGCGTCTGGTAACAATCCATGTTTACGATACAGCGGCACGCCTGACCCACTGCCGACGGATTGTCCAAACATTCTGCGAATAGCACTATATGATTGAGCAATACCCGGTAATTAATGCACGTGGCCCTTAGTAAACATCATTGTGAGTAAATATAGTGTGGGGCCTAATATTACAGAGCAGGGCAGGAAAAAACATTATCCCTCCTTCCTTGGACAGTTGGTTAAAAAAATTATTAGGATTGACTTATGCAGTTACCTACATCATAACACAATGTAGAGTTTGTACAACAAATTTGCAGAAAGTTAATACAAAAATTATTGTATGACCTTCAATTTAGCAAAAATAAACTACGTAGGACATAAGTCCGAAGTAATGACGACCTGTTTGGTGTAGTGGTAGAAACTCTGCTACTATACCAAATGGTCGCGGGTTCGAATCCCGCTAGGGGCATTATGTTTGTATGATGAATACAGACATGTGTTTCCGAGTTATGGATGTTTTTCATTTATACATGTATTTATTTACAAAAAAAATGTATTTGTGTAGTTTATCAACCATCTAGTGTCCATAACACAAGCCTAGATGCTTACTGTGGACCTAGATGGCGCTGTGTGCTTATGCAAAGACATTTATTATTATTATTATTACCTAAGTACCATAGTTACGTATCTACTCGTACTTAGGTGAATTTAGGTAGAATTGATAATAATCCAAGTCAATTGATCATTAGTAGAGGTACCTAGATAGAAGTAGATATAGGAGTGAACTCTAGGGTGTTTTAGACATCTGACTGGATTTAAATAATTACTTAGTTAAAAGAATTACTTGGTACTTGCACGGTAAATAAACAAATATTTTTAATCAAGAAAATATATTTCTTGATTAAAAATGCGGGGAGAATCTGTGTCAGTAGATTAAGTGGTTTCAAGGAATCCCAACTTATATCCCAACTAATATTATAAATGCGAAAGTTTGTGTGTATGTATGTACCTATGTAGGTTTGCTACCTCTGTTACATTGTGACTAACAAGCTAACGACTCAGTGCCTAGTGATTGTGCTAAACCTAATCTAGATGAGTCTTCTATTGTAATCTTCTATTGTATTTTCTAGAACGTGTAATTAGTTAAGTACCTTAGATAAACCACCACCACAACCCCCTCGCGCCTCGTCCCAAGTCAACCCCTGTCCTTTAAATATCTCATCCTGCCCCGTCCAAGCAGTTCTACTCCAACCTCCACCGCGACTACACTAATTTTGTACTTATTCTTAGTTCAATAAATAAATTACTTTTTAAAAAGTTGTTTTGTCGCTCGGCCACGTAACACCTCTTCATACCGAAACGGCTGGACGGATTTGGATGAAATTTGGTTAGTAGACAGATTAGGAAGTGAATAGACTACTTTTTTGCTGAACCGACGCTGCTGTGCTGACTGACGCCAAAATACACACTTAAAATTTTCTTTATTTTTTTCTTTTCAGCAGTTTTTTGACATTGTCAAAATAGCTGAATTCCACTGTATATATTCTAGCATTACGCAAGACCAAGGACCTGCTACCTGATCTGCATCGGAAATCCCGGGGCCTACCGAGACTCCCCCTGATAATTTCCTAGTTCATCCCTGGCCAGCCACTGGTAAACAGACATGGAAAGCGATGCAACGTACTGATGCACGGTAAACGAATTAAAGGTAAACAATTCGCGTTGTGAATCAGTGACTCAATTTGATGCGATCGTATCCAAATATATAAACATACCTATAGTTTAATAAACTCATTCGGTTGTTTAATTCGGGAATCTGTGTTATTTTCGGTAATTTTCGGATACGCTATAAAAGGTTATTTAATGTATTAGTGTGGTCAGATACTCGTATGATTCCGACTTTAAAATTATTGGGTTATATTTTTTTTCCTCACGTATTTATCTAATTAAGGAATGATAAACACCCTATAAGCGGAAACATAACAGTAACAGAATTCGCAACAATAATATAGTTTTATTTTTTCTAACCATATTCATTACAAAATATATGATCTAATTGGGGTGTATCGGCTTTTTGGTACACACAAAATACAAACTTGTATATTATATTGACTTTAGTCAGACTGCTGTAGGTATTGTGACCGCAACAGCGATCGCCTTCGCTTTGTATGATGAAAGTAACTGAAAATTTACGCCTCGATCTTTTAAAATCGTGTTAGTTTTCAATAACCCCCGAAGAAAAACGACGGGTGTTATGTATCTAACAGGGATGAGTGTATGTGTGTACAGTCTTTATTGAAGACCTATTTGGTGTAGTGATTAGAAAGTCTGTCTGTTATACTAAAAGGTCACGAGTTCGAATCCCGCTAGAGGCACATGTTTGTATGATGAATATGGATATGTCTAGGTTACCCGAGTTATGGATGTTTTTCATTTATATATGTAATTATTTCCAAAAAAATATGTATTTGTGTAGTATATCAACCATCTGGTATCCGCAATACAAGCCTAGTTGCTTACGTGGATGCGCTGTGTAATAGGTAGATATTTAATATTGTGTTGATCATCGGCAAAATTCAAACCTACCCCCGAAAAATTCAAAATATTACATTATATGCATTGAAATATTAACTAATGCCTTAGTGTTAACATAACAGAATGAAATTTTCTGTTTTTATTTTCACATGAATATTAATGTGATTTCATTCATGCACTTCTTTGTCGTTTTATTATCTTGAAACTATAACCTGGCTACGCCCATGCATCAATCTCCAAGGTGCGCCACAAACCCTTCCCATCTTAGGTTTTACGTATCCAGGCGCTTCCGTTTGTTCCAGCGATAATGTTTTCTGCGATAGATAATGGGACAGCCTTACCAATTCAGCAAGGTTAATAAACCTTCAATTATGTCCAACACGATCTTTGTTGTATTGCGGATTATTTTGTTCGGAATCATATTATCTCTCAATGCTGCGCCTAGACTCAATCTCAATCGCAAAACTAGTTGCGTATGGGACACTTAATTCGACAGTTGAAGAGCGAGCTCACATTCTGAAATTCAGTTCAAAATTGTTACCTAACAAAAATCGGAAGGAAAGGTAAGAAAAATATACAAGTGAGCGTAACGGTAACATAGAAAATAAATAAACAAACAGAATGAACGAACTGCTTCTCTTGGTCTGTGAGGTTAATAAACTATGGAAGTTGATTTGGTTTGTATTGATTTAAATTTTCGGTGTATACACGAGTAATACATGAATGTAAGTCTTTGTTGAAGTGTGATCCAGTCTGTTACTGTAGTGTTTAACAACGTCTTGACCGGATGTATCTCAATAATCATCAACAACAACCTGTTTTATAGCATTGTGTCCAGTCTTGACCGGATATCTCAGTAATCATCATCTAGCCTGTTTAACAGCGTTGTGTGTCCAGTCTTGACCGGATGTATCTCAATAATCATCGTCTAGCCTGTTTAACAGCGTGGTGTGTCCAGTCTTGACCGGATGTATCTCAATAATCATCATCAACAACCTGTTTAACAGCGTTGTGTGTCCAGTCTTGACCGGATGTATCTCAATAATCATCATCTAGCCTGTTTAACAGTGTTGTATCCAGTCTTGACCGGATGTATCTCAATAATCATCATCTAGCCTGTTTAACAGCGTTGTGTGTCCAGTCTTGACCGGATGTATCTCAATAATCATCATCTAGCCTGTTTAACAGCATTGTGTGTCCAGTCTTGACCGGAGGTATCTCAATAATCATCATCAATGGCCTTACAAGTCCCCACTGTTGGGACACAGCTTCCTCTCACTGTCTCGTGTAGTCTTTAATACAAAAAAAGACAATTAAGTTACTTAAATGTTATTTTTTTGTATTAAAGACTACACGAGACTATTAATTAACCATGTTGGATTAACCCGTTTGGAAAATAGCTTTTAACACATTGCTGTTTGGCGTATTTGCGTCCTGCGTGCGTTGTGACTGCGAAACCAACGGTGATGGGTTCGATTTGCGTCGGGAGAAGTATAAATTTGATCCTAGAAAAGGGATTTCTTGGACACATATTGAAGACAAGCCGAACAGAATCTTTTAAGACGGAGAATTATAGGAGGAGGAACCTGGAATAGAAAAGTACAAGTACATAAAAAAAAAGGTGACATCATGCGACATTTCCCACGCGCAGTACAATGAACGTTTTTAATAATGGAGATAGTATTGAAGGCGGCGAGCATCTTAAGAGTACTTGAAAATATAGAGAAGCAACTTGACGGGGAAAACCCAAGGATTGAGTAGTAAACCTATAAGTAGCAGTTAGTCCACAACGGATCCTGGAGAAGAATCCGAGACAAATACAGGGATTGACTCGAAAACCAGGAACAACTGAGTCATTAAGTGTGAATAAACTAGCTTTACTAGATGTGGAGGTAGAATGGTAGATAGGTAGCTAACGAGACGATAGAAAATTATCTCTCTGAGGATATTATTGAGAATGGGATGGAAGCCGGGGGACCATTCCTATGCTCACCATATTTCCAGAGCAAACGGTTGGAAGCAGCCTGCATCCAGCGATATCTCGCGATGTTCATATGAGGACGGAGCAGGTAAATAAAAACTATAAGTTTGTGAACAGACGACAAAAAATAAAAAATGTCCTAAAAAGAGTAAAAATTTATTTCACCTATAAAATAGTACCACTTAAAAAGTAAAAATTTTGGCTTAAAAAATGCTTGAGTATTTATATGGGTAGTTTGTTTCTTATTTTGTTGCTAATGAATGTGTACTTCGTGGAGTGGTATTTTATTTCCTCGCCCACTGTTGTTACTTCTGCAACTTCATCTGTCGAAGGCTCTGAAATGCATAATCAATTATTGAAAATTAGATAAAGCATCTATTTCTGCCACTGCGTTCACACACAAATAAACAAGTAAAGAATAATCAGAAAAAAGGCGAAGAGAAAAAGAATATTAAGGCGATATCTCACTGTGACAACAAGGCGGCGAAACGTGTCGCGCAACCGTGGCTTAAAACAATTGAGTTATGTCGTCTTGTTTTTGATTATTTTATACTTAGTACTATTACCCTCCTTTTAACTTAGGGTAAACACACATCAAAAACAACGGAGAAATAAGGCTGTGATTCCAGGGTGGTCGTACAGACGGACCATTCCGGACTACAATTGAGAACTGTTTTAGTACACTCCCTTTGTTAACGCGCCAACCAATCAATTACGCGATCACATCACGTCAGTTTTATAATTCTACCAATTTAGAACTTAGTTGCCAATCGTATCAGGAAGTCAAAGAAAAGGCGGAATATAGAGAAGTGTGGTAAAGACTCCACCGATTAGAACATACCTCTTAAATTAAAGAGAGAGATAAACGCTTCCACCTTCGACCTCATCTTCACTTAACATAAGGTGTGATTGAGGTCAAGTACTAACCCGTTGTGCATAAAAAAAAAAGAAAAAAAGAAAGAAATTGCACTTACCCAAATTCTGCCACACAGTCGGCGGAAACACAGCCTGTTGAGAAAATACATAAACCAATTTGAAGTCTCGTTTAATTCCCAAGTCCGTGGCTGTTTCTTTTTTCGTCATTTCCACACGATACCAAAAGGCCGATTTTCTGCAATACAAACATTGATACAGAGATAAATGCTAGCGACATCTACATTATAAATATTGTAGTAACTGGTGCTACACTGGTGGTAATCATTCTTGAACCCTAAACTGCTCTTAGAAGTTACCGTTTATGTCGATAGATGGCACTCGACATATAATTTTTTTTCAAACAACATGTGAAGTGACGGATCGGCGAAATGCTGTACAAATCGAATTTCTTTCAAAATAAAATGTATTTGCATGTACCTTGCTGCAGCGATACTTTTCGCCGAAAGGTTAGGTGTTTATTATATTATTATTTTCATAAAAACTGTTGTTTGAAATACCTTGGGCCTACACAATCACGTATTCAATGGATGGAGTCTAAATGAAGACCTTATACCGGTGACTTTTTTTTACCGCGAGAAAAAAATAAGGCATTACATTAGGTAAGTAAAATAGAAGGTATTGGCACCGGCAGTTTATTTTTTTTTCAAAACCATCATCTTATAAAGCTTTGTGTAATTTGACGGTCGCGTTTATAGCCTAACCACATAATTACATTATTAAATTAAATAAATAAAAAAAACATGGAGAAAATATGAGTTCCAAATAAGAACCCTACGAATTTGTAAAACAAATATCAATATACAAATAAAACTCATTGATGATCTTGTAAAATAAAATAAAATTACTGACCTAATATGCCCAATTTTTTTCCTTACGGTAAAAAAAGTCATCCGGTATGGTCTATTTTTTTTACAGTACGAGAATAGCTTACTCGCTTCCCGTCCACGACTTCGTCCGCATACTCGAAATAAATAAAAATATATAATCAAACTTAGCCTACGTCACTCGATAGTGAGCTTTTTATTAATGAAAGAATTTTCAGAATCGGATCAGTGTTCCAGAGATTACGTTATATACACAAACACTTCACACAAGTAGATGATATCTAATATTTATCCCATCATGCATGCAAATACGTGTCACTATCAACTTACCTATGATTAAAAGTTCAACCTTTTTTACTATTTTTAATTGGAAAAAAGTACCTAAGTTTCAGACAACAATCATCATCAGCCCGTAAACATCCTACTGCAGGGATATAGGCCTTCCCTCGTATAATGAGGGTGTATAGGCCATAGTCCACCACGCTGGTCCTCCCAAATTGGGAGACCGCGTCTTAACCGCTGAGCCACCGACGCTCTCTCATGCCACTACTCCCGTCTAACATCTCAGGAAGCACTGTAGTGGCTGCAAATCAGTAATGTATAGAAGCTTGTTTTTGGTACAGCCATTTCTTGTCAATAACCTAAATTTGCCCAATGTATGTATCCTATTGTGTATAATTGATGCAATTAATAATTTTTCCAGACAACAATACAGATATGATATGATAACAGACTATACCTTATTGATACTGAGAGGTGGTTAGGTGAAAGTTAAGATTTAAGTTTCTTTAGCTTCTATCATAATTTTTAGTGTTTTAATATAATTATAATATCAATAAATTATATTATTTTACAATAGACGACATAGTAAAATTAACAAAAACAAACTAAAAGAAAGAAAAAGAACGACCCTGGAATAAATGTTCACGTCATAGGTAGAACACATGTCCCAGGTCCACTGCTTTGAGGCCCAGGCACATTTTTAAAACTAGTGAATTTCTAATCTCAACAATCGTCCTAAAATTGTACTGGTAACGTTCACGTACAAAAGTACAAGCATATAGTCCTAACTCAAATGATACAAATTTCATCTCTAGTCTCTAAATACTATAAAACAATTTGTCTGTTTGTGCGTTTAGTTGTCTAAACTACGCAACGGATTTTGATAACTACAGTTTATACTATAATTTATAGAATTACTTCCAGAAGGTTTAAATCTATTACATTTCTAAAAAGTCATTACCCACGTGCGAAGCCGAGGGGCGTTGCTAGTATTGCATATAAGCAAATTGAGCGAGGTCCATTTACCATTAAAAAGATATTAAAGTTTCGTTGCGTAAGTTGACAAGTTAATTTAGACTGTACTATATATGTCTCCGGGAATCACACCGTCATTTAAACCCAAGATTAAAACACAAATAAAAACAAAATACTTACTTCAAATGATCCTGAACGATGTTATTAGATATTGGCATAGCGATCCTTTGTATGGGGTCACTGGTCAACTGACCCACGGTTTTGACGGGCGATTTGTCGGACACGTAGTGTTCAAGCAGCCGTGATGCTATTGGCTTTAAATTAGCTGTAAATAAAAAGAAAATTGTTTATTCACTACATAAAATAAATAATAAAGCAAATTACAATTATTATAAATTCTTCAAAATAAAATGATTATGATAATGCTTCCGACCGATTTCGGCCTTGGCGACCACTTTGACTCCTTATCGGTGAGCCGATCTTTGCGGTGAACTCCCGTGCGCACCTTCCACGTAGAGATAAAGAATGGCAGCAGGTGGACGGGTTTTCAGCTCGTTGCGTTTAGCGTCGAGGTTAGCTTTACGCTGCTCCTCGAAATCGCTTACTCTCCTATGCATTATCCTGCGCCATTCAGGACGTTGTGCTGCCCAACCTTCCCATCGAGATGGCTCAATGTTGCATCTCTTCATATAACGCTTCTGAACATCCTTATATCTGAGAACTTGATCGCCATGCTTTCGCTTGCCCTCCTCTAGTTCAGAATAGAAGATGCTTTCATATCTCATCTGCCACGCGTGATACGTGACCACACCACCGAAGCTGCCGACGCCTCAATGCCACCAACATTGGCTCTTCGCAGCACTTCGGTATTACGCACTCGGTCGGACCATCTGATCTTCATGATGGTACGTAGGCACTTAAGGTGGAAACGATCCAGAGTAAGTATATGGTGCCGATACACACATCACGTCTCAGAGGAATATAAGAGGTTTGGCAGCACATTTGCCATGTAGACTGAAACTTTGGTGGCCAGCTTTAGGTCATGTGAGCAGAAAACCTTGGAATGCAGCTTCCCAAATACCGCAGCTGTGGAACCGATCCTGCTGTTGATTTCGGCATCAAGGTCACATTTGGATGTTATAGTGCTCCCCAGATAACGGAACTTTTCAACCTGTTTCAGCACGTCTTCACCCAGCGTTATGGCCAGTGTCTTGTGACAATGTGTATCCACATCTCCTCAGTCTTCCTGACACTGATCTTCAGGCCGAACTTGCGGCAAGCCTGGTTGAGACCGAACATGAGCTGTTGCAGGACATCTGGAGATTCTGCTAGGAAGCACAAATCGTCAGCATACATGACATAGAAATACAAATTGAAAAGGCTGCCATTTGTTGGGAATCGGATGCGAACTCCCTCGGAAACTGTTTGTATGACCTCCTTGAATACTACCTCAAAGTACATGGCGAACAGTGGTGCTAGAACACACCCTTGTTTCACCCCAGGTAACGGGAAAGAAATTTGACGATTCACCGTCTACAGCGTCGCAGCATTGCATATCGTCATGCAGGAGTCTTAGAAGTCTCACAAACTTCTCCATGCACCCCAACTTCTCCAGCACCCTCCAAAGGGTTTCACGAGGCACACTGTCGAATGCCTTTTCCAGGTCAACAAAGCAGAGATACAGCTGACGACCCTATTCTCTGCTTTTTTTCTTATACTTGTCGCAAAGAAAAGATTGTTTCACAGGTGCCTCGGTCATGTCGGAAGCTAAACTAAGTTTCGGGTACAATCCTTTCAGATAAAGTCTTCAAGCGGTTTAAAAGAACTCTGGTAAAGGCCTTTTCAGGAGCTGAGAGAAGCGAAATACCGCGTTAGGAGTTGCAGTCGGATCGGTCACCCTTGTTCTTGTAGAGAGCACTGATGCGAGACACTTTAAAATCATCTCATCTACTCGTTCCTCCTCCCACATGCGAATGAAAAGTTTCCAAACCAACGTGTACAATACCTCACCCATATTTTAACAGCTCTCCCGGCATAAGGTCAATGCCAAATACCCGCAGGTTTTGCTGCTGTCTGATGGCAATGGCAACCTCGTCACGTGATAGGGGTGTATCCAGCTCTATGAATAGACGGAGTTGAGGCATTACATTGATATTTTGTAGATCAGATGATCGATCTACGTTTAGCAAGTGCATACCGTCTAAGGACCTCAGCGGCACTTTAGCTCGGTAAGATGTACCGATCAACTAACGTACTTCGCAGTAAAACTCGCTGGTTAGTGTCAGTGCACCACTGCATGTGTAAGGCTCTAAGACCAATAGGTATTATTTATAATAAATACATACCAAAATCAGCCCTCAAACACGTCTCAGCTCTGTATAAATGCTCCAAACACACGTGTACTTGTGCAAACTTCATTAGTAGATTCTTCCATGGACTTATGTCTATCTCGTCTGCAATTAGCGGCACCTGAAAAAAGTAATATTCTATAAATTAAAACAAGGGAAAAGCTTGGCGGCTCCATGTTGATCAGATGGTGCTAGCTGCTCAGATTTAGATTAATATAATATACTTTTATAACGGCGTTGTGTGTCCAATCTTTGTCCAAACGTGTCTCAGTAAAGCGTTGCCTGATTTGCGTGCGATTTTTTTTATATTAAAGACCAAACGATGGATTAGGTACTTAGCGCCGTCTCGACGATATTTAACACAGATTTTGGTGTATTTCGATAATATACAATACAAGACAAATACAGTTTATTGCACAAAAGAAAATACAGTTACAGAAAAGTGCTAAGAATAGAATGTACAATTTAGCGACCTTATCATAAAAAGCGATCCCTTCCCGGCAACCCTTCATCATAGTCTTTCGAGCGTTTTCAAATTTATTTATTTTATGTTTAAGATTAAACCTGTGTACAAAAGTTCTTAGTCATATTTCCGAAGATATTTAGCTTTTACCGTCTAGATGACCTTAACATCTTTTTGCTATCTAGATGATATATTTGGTTGGTGGTAGGGCATTTTAAATGTCCGTTTGGCTTGTTACCACCATCTTTACTAAGTCTCACGCCAAACATCAATGTTCATGGCATTGTTGTGTTCCGGTTGTCAGAGATAAGTTAGCCAGTCCCCCAAATAAGATGGGGTTTAAGGGTCAGTACGCTTCCATCTTCGGCCTTATCTTCACTTAACATCGGGTGTGATTGAGGTCAAGTGCTAACCCGTTGTGCGTAAAAAAACTATCATCATGAATAGCCTCAGCCTCCTCACTGAGACAGGCTATGGACCATGGATCATGCGGGCCAAGTGCGGATTGGTGGATTTGTGTGAGAATCCGCAGTATCTGACGTGATCCACTATTTGACGAAATTCTTGTTCATGTAGATTAAATTATGTGATAGTATTTTTATTTCGTCGTTATTTCGAATACGGACTTTAGTATTCTACTAATTTCCCATTCGAAGGACCAAATTAGTAGTTACAAGTCGAATATTAGACTCATTTGGAGTCGCTTATAGCTTTAGCGTGGTGTACTTATGTGGTAACATACCTCATTGACATCTTTCTTCTCGCTAACCAGCCCGTGTTTCTTCAGTGATGCGAAGTCGTCCACTGTCAGCTCATGTGGATCATCTTCGTAGAAAGATTCACAATCAAGTCGGATAGAATGTTCTGCCGTCGACAGGCTCTCAAACGGGTTGAGTGTGAAGTCGCCGCCGCTCATGGTCATATCTTGAATCGTTTGGTTTATCTGCTCTATTGATTCATGGGATCTGTGGGTAGGATGAAATTACTTAAGGGTAAACGATAGTGATCAGTTTTCATACAAACTATAATGGACCACGTTTAAAATATTTTATTCATATATAGTTATTGCATTACACATGTCATAGTTACAATCGATAGGTAAGTACTAACATACACATATGAAGCTACATATGTTGCAAGTTCAAAAAGACATGCTCCAATTCTACAGTCAATCAAAAAATAAACAGAAATAGCAAAATGAAAGTACGTACAGTTTAGCAACGAATATGTCAATGATGAATGATGTCATGTAAGATTTTAGTAATAGAAGTTCAAGTTGGTAGAGTCTACTTTACGCGAATTAAAATAGGTTTAAATTTTGGATTTATTTCGTCATACAAAAAAATAAAAACATCGAAACGATTACAATATTTTTTTTAACAAATCTGTGTATTCTCGCGAACTATACCTCACTAATTTTTATTATTAAAATACAGAAAATATCTCTCATTTTTTTACATTTTGCGTGACTTTCAGCCTTCTAATGAGGCACATAGTGAGAGTCCACATTTAAGTACCATAAGTCATCACTGGTAATCAGTGACGAGCACAAAGTTTTGTCACAGGGTAGACAGAATGATAAAATTTGCTATTAATTGAGAAAAAATACAACTACAAAATAATAACTTACTCTTAAGGCAATGCGCGTAACTGTTTAGAATATTTCTGTTCACATCAGCATGAATCAGCTGTCTTTACAAAGTATTTTGAGGTAAGCTTACAATTTGCTAGGGTAGGCAATGCCTTTCTGCCTGTGTAAAAAGTGTAGATTACACTGGTAACATGCATTAGAAATAGTTACCTCGTATCAGTGTTCCAAATGCCAGCGACATAGAACGAATGCTCCAGTAGCGACATCACTCTGGTATACTCCCACATAGTTTTCTCTATGCCGACTTGCGCCAACAATGACAGCGATTGCGGTGGACTAGACCGGAGGTTCTTGAGGACTTTGCCGGCTTGGGAGTGGCCGCGAGACAGTTTGAGGACCAGTTTCGACAGGTAAGTTTTGTTATTTGCGTCTATCTGATGAAATAAAAATGTTTTTTTAATATTAACCTATGCCCTATATGATGTGAAACCAACAAACACATTTTCACGTGTATATTAAATATGATATTAATAGTATTGCATATAATGTGATTAGTATGACGATTTTTGACAAAAGATAACACATTTGGGGCATTGGCTATCTTATCTATCTTATCTCTGACAACCGGAACACAACGATCCTATTAACATTGCTGCTTGGCGGTAGATTTAGATAACATGGTGGTAGCTAGCCAGACGGACATCTTAAAATGCCCTACCACCAACCAAACAGAGTACTTAAACATGTACCCCGCTGGGGATCGAACCCGCGACCTCCTAATCGAAAACCCAATGTTTTTTACATTGAGCCAATTGAGAAAGATTTTCCTTTCTATACTCGGGGGTGTAAACTTCAATACGTCAAAAAATATATTATGATATTCTGCTATACATTTTATACGTTATAAAAAAAATCTTTCAAAATGTGTTTTATTAACGGTTCTGTAAAATCTATGTCGTCACAAAGATATGGGTAGCCTTGTGTGGTTGAGTTTTACACATTATGAAACTCAAAAGCGAACTCACAAATGGACGTATTTTTCCGGTAGATATGAACTTGAGAGCCTGAATCAATAGCGTTATTAGTTCTTCGGCGCTTTCACAATCTGAAAATAAAATATGCGAGTCGCTAATTAAATAATTTAATACACATATCTAGTTAAAAATGAGCTGGATACTTCCAGCAAGGAGTGGAGAGATATTGCATTGGACAGAGACATGTGGCAAAAAATAGGGGTGGCTTTTGCCCAGCAATGGAACAACTCCGGCTAACTAAAAAAAGAAAATCTAATTAGATTACGCACATATCAAACACACATCACATGCACACACAGTTATACTTGTATATATGTAGGTATGTAGCGTAAGTTGTAAACAATAAAGAAATAAATAAACATCACACGTACACACACATCACAATGCACACACGCATCAACAGTCTAGATAAGTCCACCATTGGACGTGAATTCGCTCCCATTGCGCGACCTTTTCCCTAATCGCCACTGTACAAAATAAAACATGTGTCTAATGATTTAGAGAACTGTATTTCACTTGTTAAATGGAAAATTAATGTTTTTCACAAATCCATGCAAGCACATCAAACGCAACAATGGAATAGAAATTTAAAATGTAGCAGTGTTCCCACTTGATATCAAAAACCAGTTACCAAGAACTGTTATTCATTGACTTTTTATATAAACTAAAAAATTATAACGTTAATGTGCTATTTTGTATTGAACAGCCATTGTGATCGCACAATTTTGAGAGCCGGGACGCTCGGTAAACTCACGGAAAGAAATGGTCTCCCAATCTACTCTGTAGAACCACACGGACACAGTTGTCATTAACAGCAGAAAGAGAGGTCACGACGTCGTCGGTCTTGTGGTGTACCGCTTTCGTAACTAACAACCTTTTTTACAATCTTTTATTTAACTTGCTTCGTTCGTATGTAATTAAATTCATGCAAAATTTGTCAAATTTTTCCTGTTTACCTAAGGAGCTGAAATTTTGCATACTCGTTCAGTTCTGATGACTGTTGATAGATATGAACTGATGCTGTAACCAGGACCGCCTCCTCACTAAGGGAACTCCTTAGCGGTTAATAGCACGGAGACGAAATTTTACATGCACAGACTAGAATAACATGATTACCACGATGGAGTAATAAAATCTTGTTTTTAAGAGCATTTTTAATGCAGAATTTATTTCACTTTTTCAGTTTTGCCGGGCGGGGAGCAACCGTGGTTACTAAAAACCCTCCTGTGATACGTAAGCAAACTTTTAAACTCATTTAGTAATACTAATCGACTACGTACAGCGGGAATACGGGAATAATAAGCTGGTTTTATCGGGAAAAATGGATTTTATTATACCGGATGAGTTTTTTTACCGTAAGGAAAAAAATTGGGCATATTAGGTAAGTGAAATAGTAGTTATTGGCATAGGTAGTTATTTTTTTTATTTTTTTCAAAATCAACATAGACCCACGCGCCGGCACGAGATTGTTATGAGACTGCCGGGATTCGTAGGGTTACTATCATGTGAAATTTATTTGGAACTGGTATTTTCTCCAAGTTTTTTTAATTTATTTAATTTAATGGTGTAATTAAGTGGAATAGACTACAAACGCAACCGTCAAATGACACAAACAACGCATTACTGGATTATGGTTTATAAAAAAAAAAACATTAAACTACCTATGCCAATAACTTCTATTTCACTTACCTATTATGGCCTATTTTTTTCCTTACGGTAAAAAAACCTCACCGGTATATGCACAAACAGATCGCGACAGAGAACAGATGTTACAAATTTTGATGTCATTCCAAAAAATGTATATACTCTGTTGGTGAGCCTCAATAAATAAATAAATTGTTTATCTGTTACTAGGTGTCATTTGGCACGTCAGAGAATGGATAATGAATTATTAAACCTAGACAAAACATTAAATAAAAAAAGTGAAGTGAGATTGTTAGCGCCAAAAAGGCTGAAACGATTTTTATTATTTTATGTTAAAATAACTTTATTTATACTATTTCCATTTCTTTATTTTCTCGATGACAGATCTAATTTGATAGTTGTAGTGTTGTGACTAAATAAGTAATGATATCGATCGCAGTTCTTGTTTTATGATGTTACATTAAACAGGGGCTTAGCAATGGGAGAAAAACTTTGTCATGTCAGTGGCATCGGTAATCTAATCACTTTAAGAAAGAGGGACTGAGGAATATCTTTTATTAATATTATATGCAGCCTGAGTAACACCAGGAACAGGTCAGCTAGTATAAAATATATATACAATATCGATACAATATAGATATTTCTATCATAACATCACTATTCATATTGCCATAGAAAGTAACTTTATTAAAATGTTGGTTATTTATCGTACTTTAAAAAAAAAATACTGCATTTATGGACTCAATTTGTCTTGGATGAATATTATATGGGATAAAGGAACAAAATTAGGCAGTTGTCGTATTTTTTATACCTCGCATTTAAAAGTTAATTTTTGCGTAAAATGCGCAGTTACATTCTACAGGAGCTGTCATCGAGAAAATAAAGAAATGGAAATAGTATAGACTTTCTTTTTATCCACAACGGGTTAGCACTTGACCCCAATCACACTTGATGTTAAGTGAAGTAAGACTTCTTATGTTCATTGTAATTAATATGTATGACATGACGACAATCCGTATAAAAATTGTGGCCTAAGGGTGAGCAAAGATAGCATTACATTAGAGGAAATTGAACCCTAAAGATATTGCAATAAGATCATTTTACCATAATACTGCTGCAGGTCGATATCTAATTAAAAAAAAAATAGATTTTGAGAAGGTTCATTTTTTTTCAAATAATTATTAGTATCCCTTGGCAGCTAATAGGACGTAACAGTGAGATAATTAAATGTAATCTAGGTTTGATTGGGGTCCCTAACCCGTTGTCAGACCTCTGTCATTCGCTACGAGTCGCGCGATGTATGTCTGCCGCTAGGCGTATCCCTTGGGATCCAAGTAGCGGTGGCCTGCCAAGCCTAAGCGCTCGTACGATACAGCGCTTATTATTATTATCTCAAACAGACAAACATACATTACTGCTGTATAGTATTACTTTAGCTTATTTATTGATTAATTTGTACAGTCTTTTATTTAATAATTATCGTATGTACAACCCTAGCGTATTCGTTCGACAACGCGCTCACTTGAAGGTCGCGCAATAAGCAAAGGCACCTCGACTGTAAGCATCCGCACTTAAGGTGCATTTCTCCTCGCAACAATCGCTTGTTTGATGTTTGGGAGGATGTATCTGTTATGTACGTATTATTGTACAGTCGAAAGCACAACGACCGTAATATTACCAGTGTAAGTTACTATCGGAATATGAACGTAGCGAGACCTCTTTATACTGGAAGTATAACGCTCGTTGTGCGGCCACCTCTCACTCACTTATCTTATACCAAACCATAATAACAGTAAATTAAAATTTTTGAAAACCTTTGGGATATCAGGGATCACCCCATTTTAGATAAAGGCCGTCAAGTTAATGTATGTATGCCGAAGGTTTTTGACATTATATTATCCAGATAAACAAACCAATAAATGCTAAATATCTTCGATACGGCTTAACCGATTCTCATCAAAACATGGCTAAGAACAGTCTCACAAATCATAATAAATTATTTATTGTTTTCTCCACAATATCGAAACTTAAGCTAACTTAGGTAATTATTTATATTTTATCAAGTACAAGTTTGTCATATGTGTGTTGAGACTGATGCCGATACTAGGTATAACCTATCCTACAGGTCACCAGGTCCTCTGCCAGCCGGTGTTGGTTCAACACAATAGAAGTTGTCGCACAAAGGTGATGGTTGCTTGCATTTTTTGCTTTATGGAAAATAACAATGAGAAATGAAAGATTTAAAAGAAGAAAGATTACCTAGTTATTTTGGCTAATAAATACTAGCTACAATGACACAGACATCGGTTTCAAGCTATAACACCTTTCCTTTTGCAGGACGAAAAACACTACTTGCTGCACCAAAGCTGTAAAAATAGTAGCTATAAAGTTACCTCTCAGAATATCCCAGAGTTTGTAAGTGAAATCGTTGCTGGAACCTTGAGCGTTCATAGCTGACATGCATTGCTTCAGGCTAGTCGTCTCTTCAGTGATGCATACAAATCCTCCAACAGGGCACTCCGCGGTGTAAGCATATGTCTCGGTTTCATTGAGCAACTCGTTCAGGCGTTTTGAGTTATTTGGAATTTTAGAGCCTGGTATTTTGTTTCTGGAAGTAAATAAAAAAGTTTTACTGATAATATGATGCTACTAAGACTAAGCTGCTATCGGTATGTAAACATTATACTAATATGCATGTATAACGTGGCTTAAACTGAAATGTTTGCAGGCACGGGTCTGGAGAAGGGGCCAAAGTTAGCTTGAATGGTTAGGCGATTCCGGTTGTGTAACAATTCAAATGCTTAGGACATAATTATAATCACAGTGGACCTAACGGATGACAAGGATATCGTCAGATGTAATAAGCTCGCATGCAGATTTGGAAAGTGTACTAGGGAGATGAAAATAGTGTTAATTAAAGCTTATTGTCAGTATCTATATACCTACTTGCCACCTCTGGGTCGAGTAAACTAGAAAAGCGTACGGCACCATACGAGTGCAATGATTCACTTCATTCTTATGACATTGCCCAGTTTTTGTAGCGCCTCGAATATGTACCCCTACTCCGAAGTGCACGAATAGCATACTCCAGTGAGTGAAAGACTGTGCAATCCAATTTTCAAGCATTGGTTGTCTGTTCATCAGAGCGCAAATCGTAATTGAGATCGTATCGATTTCATTTGTTAGTGGGACTATTTTATTTTGTAATAATTTATTTATGTATTTTACTTTGTATTTAACTTTTACTTATTTTATTGAATTGGTTTCAGTATGTATGCTCCTGTTCATACCAACATATGGTAGCAAGTGTAATAATATTGTGAATGTCTGTATAACATTCATTAATATAAAGGTTTTTGTAGGTTTTTTAAGTCGTAGATGAGTCTCATTACATTAGGTGAGATTGGCGAATATGACTCGTGAAATACCTTATGTGAGCATGTTCCAAGTTAACAGACGCAAATCCCGCAGCCGTCATGTCCACCAGCAGTTGGTTGATGTTATGTAAGGCAGACACAGACTTCCATACAGCATTACATGGACTTGCTAAATGTCCAACTATTACTTCTTGCTCCTGGATATCAAAAACATATATTTTAGTAAATAAATAATAAAAAAGCAATTGAAATTTTCAATGAAACAAAAAGTAAAACCTTCTCAAAAAAAATAAACATTTTTCGTCATAGTAAAAAACCACTTAGTTAGTTTCCACTGGAAATTTAAACCATGTGAATAATCGGGACAATTAGCGTCTCTGGATGGTCGTGTGATTGGGATATGCTGATTTAATCGGGACAGTTGGCAAGCTTACGTGGTGACCATACAAGCACAGCTGTGTGGCTGATTGAGTGTACGAATTATTAAAAGGTTTTTTTTTCTTTTTTTTTATGCACAACGGGTTAGCACTTGACCTCAATCACACCTGATGTTAAGGTATATCTCAAAAACCACAAAGTTTTCGCAACCACTTTATTTGGATGTCTTTGTTGATGCGAGACGAGGCTGCCCCCAGCTGCCTAGACATAAGGCTGTTTATGATAAAAATTTCAATAGAACTCACAAATTGAACTTTGCAGCTAATGAACGGCGTGTGCAGTGTCTTAGCAGTCCACTCGCAGTGCAGCTCTGTGACGCCATTGTGTGGTGCATTTAGAAGTTCATCGGTACTGTGGGAGCCGTAGGATATGCCAGATAGCAAATACTTGCAATCCACTAGAAGGTTTACCTATAAAACATGTTTATACATAGTTTTATTGCTATTTATCACTAGCTTTCCGCCCGCGGCTTTGAATAACCTTATCGCGGATGTTTAATTTGTTTAACCCGCGGGAACTACTTCACTTTATCGGTATAAAAATATCCTATATTAGTTACATTAGATAAATGACAAGAACAATTAATATTAAAATTCGAGTAGACAATTTTTACAATATACCTGTATTAAATGATTATGAAAACGGTAATCCGAATTACGCTACTCCAAAGAACGGTGCGCCGAAGCATGGTTGACCGAAAGCAGAGCAAATTGCTGGTTTGTTCATCATCAAAATTTATAATCATAACCAACTCCACCCAATTAAAAGATTTTCTTACCACATCCTCGTTAATTCCCGCCTGTCTAGCATAACCTTGCACTAGTTCATCCAAGTCCACCTCATCCAAGGCCATAGAATCCTCATAATTCACAATACCCCTCACAAAATTCTCATTATTAGACTGCACAGCTAGCAAAAGTGGTCTGCCTAATACTGATGGATTACAGAGGACCCACATTGGAATGGATTCTTCTAATTGGCAGATACTTTTGTTATAGAGGTTTGCTATTTCTCTGTAAATTAGAAATTAACAACTTGTTTAATATGTCACAAAACATGAAATGTCAAGTAAGTAATAATCAGTAAGTATGGAAAACAGGAGGGACTTTACAGTGGCGTGCACAACGTTTTGTCACACAAATTTGCTATTAAATGAGAAAAAATACAACTACAAAATAATAACTTCATTTCTCAACATCCTCAGAACTGTTTAGAGTATTTCTGTTCACATCAAAATGGATCAGGTCTCTTGTAGTGACACGAAGAAGAAGAAGTTGCCTTGACAATGCATTTCATGGAAAGCTTGCAAAGAGAATTGTAACCTCCTACTTTAATACAGCCGAATATAGAAATAGAACCTCCTCCTTTTTTGATTGAAGTCACTTAAAAACTGTTGTACAATATCTTCAATATGTAGATTTTTCGAGAGCTTCATACCAAAGAATCTGCTGCCATCATTGGGCTTTGTAGTTAAGCTCCCGAATTAATGAAGAACTCAATTAAATCACTCAGTAGCTTTTTACAACACACTTGGAAAGCTACTGATTCCCGGTATATGGCTTAAATGTACCAGGAATAAAACATCAATCCACAGTCAAAACACTAGAGCCAATTTTACCTTGCTTTTTCAAAATAAATAGGGGCATGAAAAGTCTCATCTTTACTCCACAGTTGCGGTTCATCTGATATGAGGGTGTCATCAAGGATGGTGTGCAGGCTGAGATCTAGTTTTAATGGCGAACCTGTTAGTTCCAATTCCTCTGAAATAGTAAAAGGCAATTAATATAGTAAGTACTTATTAAATCCCATATGGGTAATTATGAGAAATTGGTCCTTTGCTAAAGCAATTAAATATAAATATATTAAAATATTTTTTTTTAAATCTAAAGTTTTTACAGGGACTTTTACAAATTTTGTATGGCAGTCCCATCGTACCCTACAATCCCATCACATATTGGTGTGTGGTGTCACAAAGTGGTTGTATAATCGCTACACTTAACGAGACACCGATGAGTTCACAAAACTGAATAATTTCCTGGCTCTTTCTGAGTTTGGTAGGGACAGAATAGGGTGAAACACTCCTACATCAAATCCGTTCAGTTTAAGTTCACTCATCAGTGCCCTTCTAGATTGCTCGTACCGGACACACTCCACTAACAACATCCTCCACAGTCCCACACACCTCACAGTTTGGAGAACTGGTTTTTCTCATTAGGAAGCCAAACCTGTTAAGTGGCATGTGTCCAGACCGAAGCCTATATGCTAAAACAATAATTTTCCTACTTAACTTACAACTAATAAACCACTAGTAATAATAAAACTCTGGATGGATTTGTACCGAATTCCCTTTTCTTTTGACCTCTCATCAAAATATTCATCCCATAGGTCTAAACATCTTTTTTTATACTTAGGGAGGATTTCAGAGAAATTTGGTACAACATTCAAACTCAATCCCTCACTGATCGCACGTTTAGCTAGAAAGTCAGCCTCCTCGTTACCTCTCAAACCAATATGTGATGGGACCCACTGCAGAATAACGTTAGTACCACATAAATCAAGCTCATCCATTTTACTTAGTATGCTATAGCCTACAGACAACCCGTTCCTCTTCTAAAATACATTTATATTTAAATTCAGGACTAGGAAATAAATGTTCACATTCATCACACAAAGGCATGCACACCCACAACTGCATGGTTGGTTTGCAGGCAAGGTTGCAGTGCATTTCACCAATTGGTTGTCAACCAGTTAACATTAGGATGCCAACTATATGGAAAGTCAATGCAGAACATTTGACCATTTGTGCATATTGTTTATGAGGGTCACAAGCTAATGGAGGTTGGAATGGCTGCCCTCTTCTTCATGTAAATGTGTCCAATCAGATTTGATCTGCCCAGAATTCAGCCACAACTACGGTGTTGCCTGCAGCCACGTACAGGTCCTAAATGCTTGCCCTAAACTAAAATCACAATATAATATTTTTGAGGCCATATTCTCAACAATAATGAACTACAATATCAAGACGGTCCTGCAGTTTCTGGGACGGTTAGCCACCTTGAATTAACATGACAATGAATTTGGTACTTACCTAAGACTATGTACTGAAGCCTATTTGGGTGCAAAGTAGGAATTTTTCAAATCATTTTTGGTTTTTGCAACTTGTAACACAGAAGTAAAAAAATAAAGAGCTTACCAGCTTCATTGTAGTTCTTGCCAGTATTACTTGTAGTAGTTATATGCTGCTTGTTCTGAAATATGAATAAAAACAAATGACATTCTGAGATAGTTGTTGTGTTGGCCATTGTATAGGAATGCTTCAGGGTTGGATTGGTGGTAGGCACAGAGGCAGATATCTATACAAAATGAAACTTCCAATACTTTTTCTTCAGTATTCGATTAGGGCGTCACATTGGATATTAAATGCGACCAGTCTCTCAGTAATATTTTATTAATAAGTAAGTACTACAAGTTCTTCTTACCTTCCCATAAACCATAATAATCTCATGTTTTCTTTTCGTATACATTGAAACATAACTTGGACATGTTTGTTTCTCTATAAAAAATTTGGGATAGTTTTCAATGACTGGTTGCAACAAAGTATCCATTTCTTAAAGAAAAAAAATATAAAACTCAATTAG
Organism: Oegoconia quadripuncta; assembly: GCA_949316235.1. Taxonomy (NCBI): domain Eukaryota; kingdom Metazoa; phylum Arthropoda; class Insecta; order Lepidoptera; family Autostichidae; genus Oegoconia; species Oegoconia quadripuncta. The sequence goes on along the minus strand of OX438754.1, from coordinate 17,392,323 downwards.
AAAACTAATTAGAGTAAGAAACAACACAAAAACAAACAAAGAATAGAAAACTGTTGAATAGAATTGCAATTTCAAATTTGAAAATCGAAATGTCAAATATAGTGTGACCGTCTTTAAATTACGAATGCTACCATCAATGGGGCTGAAAATCTGCCAAACTGCCAAACCCAGCCAAATAAACTAGTTATCTTAAAATTTATTGAAAGGTAGATTTTGTATAACAAAAGGAACCTTAATTGAAAAAGCGTATACATAACCCTTTGAATGAATTAGTAACTTTGCGCTATCTTTATTTCTTGTATTGACATCGTTTTTATAATTATTTTTATAAATGATGCAATATTTTTTTTTACATTTATTAAATTTTCAAAAATGTACCATGAACGGAAGTGACCGCCTGAAAAAGACATTGCTGAGGTTGCAGTTGCAGCCTGCTGCCGTGTTTTATTCAAATGGTGTTTGGACGTAACAGACAAGTAGAAACTTTACTTTTATTAACGTTTTGTGAAGTAAAAATATGAGCACGATTGTGACTGTCTTTATAAAATGAGAATTATTTTTGTATATTATTAGCCGTTTTAATAGTTTTATCTAACGGATAATATTATGCACTATGAGTTTTAAATAATCCGTGTCTTACGTGTGCGAATCAGAATAATGAAACAGTAATTATAACACCATAAACTATGTTCTAATTCGATCGAGTTTTAACGGGGTCAATTTTTTTTATAGCATACAAAAAAAATGAAAATAGTTACAGTTATATGATACTTTATCAAACACAATTTGGTGAGCATTTTTATCCATATCAGAAAATATTCGATTGTATAGTAGGTACTTATTATAAGGGGTTAAATACTACCAAAAAAGCTGGAAACTGCTACATAAGGTCACACTAGTCAAATGTCAAGTTGAATATTTTTTGTAAAGATTGGGTAAAGGAAATCGACCCATACAGACTATTTTTTCGCTTTATTATTTATTTATTTATTATTATTATTATTTATTATTATTATTGTGTATTATTATTATTATTATTATTATTTATTATTATTATTATTTATTATTATTATTATTTATTATTATTATTATTTATTATTATTATTATTTATTATTATTATTTATATACAATGTATTTCTATTATTTATTATTATTATTATTATTTATAATAAGTATTTTATTTACAAAAAACTGGTTCTTTACTGGTTCAGAACCCAGAGGCCGGTAGCCGCCGCCCACTCCGCAAGGAGATCTCCCCGAGTGTCCGTGGCGGGACAGCCCCAAGCCACCGAGTTGGCGTTGAGGTCACCCACGACGAGCGCCGGTCACGGTAGGGTCTGCCAAATGAGGGCCCCTATCTGGTCCAGGAACACTTCGAACTCGGCGAGAGTCCTATTGGGGGCGAAATACACCCCAATTAGGCATATCTCTCCCCAGCGGACCGCCACAAAACCTCGACCCCTCGACAAGGTGGGAGAGGGCAGTATGCCCTCTGCCCCTCTTTTAGATATTATGGCGGGACGTTAATACGGCTCAGCGACCACTGCGACGTCTATCGACCACTGCGTCATGGATTGCAGAAGGAGGTCCGGTGGAAGGAGGAAGGAGGACTCGGTGAATGGCCATCACTTGGCTGCATTTAGCGGGTCCTTAGTGGGAGCAACGGCGGCCGGGGTCAGTCCGGCCGCCTTGAAGCCTGCTCGTTTGGGGGCTATCGCCCCCGTGCAGGCCCTGCTCCCCGCCCGGTGCTCGGCGGGATTCCCCGTTGCCACGCATAAAGGCTAATTTTATTTGACAGGTTTAAACTGATTTTAGTCTAGCAAGGTGAATGCTACTTAATTTAAAACACATTTTTGCTATCCGATATTATCACTTATAAATTATAAGCTATAATGTCCACGTTTAAGACACATAGCCCAGGAAAAATACGGTTTAACCTCGGAAAAACGAATAACCGCGATTTTCTTGAAACATTTAAAGTTGTAAATGTAGTAAAAATTGCTAAAAATTAAGCATTTGTAAGAAACGCAAGTACTGTACAAAATAAGTTAAGTTGAAAAATGTGTTTCTTTAAAAAAAAATGCTTAATTGATGAGTATTTCTTTAAATTCACAACATTTAGGAAAATTATCTTTACAAAACATTTAGTTCCCATTTTTATTCCTTGTAATGCAGCTCTACGACATTTTCAGCTAAAACACATGCATGCCTAAACATAATATGCTTAGTTTTTTATCCATCAATAAGTTAACTGTGTTTCAAAAGTCTACCTAATTAAATATCAGTTAGTATTTATTGTTATTAAGATATAAATTAAAAATATGTTTTTCTAAAAAAAATCTAGAACTAAGCGCTCGTTTTTTTTAGGCTTAATTATTCAAAATTACATCTCTAATATATCTACCTCTATAAGATAGCAATTATATAAGTCGGTTCTGAATTATGTCTAGCTAAGCAAATTTTTTACCGTATTTTCCCTGGGCTAACAATGGTGTCGATTCGGATGTACTTACACCAACTAAACTAAACTAAACTAAAACCGTTGCATCGTACTGTTCCAGGGAGAAAGAGACAGTACTGCTGTTTTAGTTTAGTTTAGATTAGTTGGTGTACATCCGAATCGACACCATTAGTGTTGAGGTTTAGGTGGGAAATTACGTTTTGTTATTCTGAAAAAGGCTAACTTTATTTGACAAATTTAAACTTATTTTAGTATACTTAGTTAAATGCAGCTTGAAGGCATAAAATATGAATTTAAGCTACTCGAGGTTACCAACTAAAATTATAAACGTCAGAAATACTTATATAAGCTAGTCGGTTTTTACTTTATGAAGCAAAACATCGAACTAAAATAATTTCGGTTACGCTGGATAAATGATGGTAGACTAGGACGTTGTGATGTAATCCCAATGAAATGAAATAATTTATTTGTTTGATTTTGAGTATAACATAGAATGATACATATAACAACCGCCTCCGTGGCTCAATGTAAACAACATTGGTTTTACGATTCGGAGGTCGCGGGTTCGATCCCCAGCGAGGTACATATTTAAGTACTCGGTTTGGTTGGTGGTAGGGCATTTTAAATGTCCGCGTGGGTAGCTACCACCATCTTATCTAAATCTGCCGCCAAGCAGCAATGTTAATAGCATTGTTGTGTTCCGGTTGTCAGAGATAAGATAGCCAGTCCCCCAAATGTGTTGGGGTTTCCGGGTCAGTACGCTTCCACCTTCGACCTCATCTTCACTAACATCAGGTGTGACTGCGGTCAAGTACCAACCCGTTGTACATAAAAAAAACAGTAGTCAAAAATAAAATACAATTAAATTATTCAATATTTACCTAAATCTACCTAGCATGCAAATATTTAAAAAATAAGGTTAGGTTAAGAAGTGTATTGTAGAATTTTGTGCAATAAAGTGTAATTGATTGATTGATTGATTGATTAGCATTAGGTAGGATAAACCTTAAAATAATTTCGTCGGTGGAAAGGCTAATTGATGTAACCATAACATTACGGTTTATCCTTTTTAATGGGTTATATTCAGAAAAAAATTCTGCGTCGACTGGTGTAGGTCCCATATTTCTACGTTAAAAATAAAAAAAAAAACTTACAAAATCTGTGTTATCGTAGAAGAAGACAACAATAATGACAACAAACAAACAATAGTTTTTATTAAATTAAGAGGTTAAGTCCACGAATTTAAAGATATTTTTTTCTGAATTTTCAATTTAACATCAAGGTGTCGGTAACCGATTTTGATGATTGTTCTTTTTTTGGTTTGATAGCGTTTATCACCAGAGTGAACCAATAGATCAGATGATGCACTCTGGAGATAGAGAGTGGGAGTCTGAAGTCGATTGTTATGCCAATTTTTAGCTTCAATTATAACAAGTTCGTTTGTTTATTTGGATGATATAATGGTTTCTGGGGGTGTTCTAAATTTTCCATCTTTGTCGCTAGAAAACCTGCTTTCAAATAAAAAAAACCGCATCCAAGTCGGCTCACCCGTTGCCACAAACGGACACACAGTCAGACGCACACACACATACCTACACATATCGGTCAAAATTGTAATACTTTTTTGGTTCGGGGGTTAAAAAAACGACTTAGTGTATGCTACAATACCACTACTTATAGCAATTTAATAAAACTCGCTTGTTCTCATTACTTAGTCCTACGCTTCTTCCTACGTGAAATGGAATATAATATATCTAACTGGCTCTTACACGTTATCGTTACTGCGGAGACCGTTGCCGGTTTATTCGCGCTACGCCGTTTGTACCCTTTGGAAGGCAAGCCCAGGGAAAATACGTAGAAAAATTAGCTTAGCGAGGCATAATTCAGAACCTACTTATATAGTTGCTATCTAATAGAGGTATATTATAGATGTAATTTTGAATAACTAAGCCTAAAAAAATGATGCTTAATCTTGATTTTTTAGGAAATCATCATCATTTTCCTGCCCTTATCCCACTCTAGGTGGGGTCGGCACAACATGTCATCCTCTTCCACTCTCCTCTATCAGCCGTCATCTCCGTACTCACCCCTTTCACACTCATATCATTCCTCACGCAGTCTACCCACACCTTCTTTGGTCTTCCTCTACCTCTGTATCCCTCGAACAGCTCACACAACTCGAACTCGTGTCTCGAACTGTTGGATAGTGTTACAAATAGTTTTGTATTGCAGCAAAATATTACAGAATGCTTTGTTGAGGAATGTTGACGATCAGTTTGTAAAAGTTTACAATATTTGGACACTGTCGTAAAGACTATTTAGATGATAAATATCCCTGGACATAATCAGATCGTTCGCAGGCCAGGCTATTTCACAATTCATAATAAAAAACCTTGTTGTAATATAAAAACCTTTATTTAGAAGAGCAACCCTTCGAGTTTCTTGCTTGTTCTTCTCAGGGGAAAATTGCATTTTCAACGAGCAGTAGCTGAAAAAATGTAAAATTTACTATTTTTACTGTACTCTGTGTACCTACAAAATAAAGCATTTTTGACTTTGACTTTGACTTAGAGTTTAGTACGCTTTCTAGTTTAGAACTCTTTCTCTTTCTTCGAACATGTTTTCTACCTATATGTTAGTTATGGAGAGCAGAGTGCGTGTTTCGGTCTCTTTTCGTGTGTTTGCTTTTTACTTTGTGCCTTAATTAAGTTACTCTTATACAAATATTCGAAAAGGTTTAATAATCGAAATGTTTCGACACACACCACAAACGTTAATGTCGCGCGAAATAATATTTGTACTGCTCTTTGAAATATACAACTATTCAACTCTCACTCTTACGTCGCGCGCGACAAACGATGTCATGCTACGCATATAATTGTTGAGAAACGTTTCTCAACACCAATGTGGAAGGGAGCACCTTATCCCTATACTGGTTGATATGGGATCCTTACTCATACATATTGATTAATAAAACGTAGCTAAATACCTACAGTACGAATCGATCGAGTAGGATGTTGAGAAGCATCCATACGTTACTATCGGTGCTCCACATAAGCACTATTTAATCTGTTATCATGCGGAATTGATAATACTTACGTTATTTTCTAATTTTAACCTTGCATTTGTTGAATGAAAAAATATCTGCCTACAGGTATAAAGGCAGGTACATCAGTGAGTCATAATAATGTCTTTTATATACGCTTTGATTTGCTGTAATTTGTATACGCCCAATCTACTGTAATGTAATTGTGGCATTGTAATGTTAATTATGTAATGTATATAATATTAATAATGTGGTGCCGTAATGTAATGAAATGTTAATGAATGTAAAGAGCACTAGTTAGCCCTCTTCAAAATTGTAATGCCCTTTACAGGGCGCTACATTATATCCAACATTCTGTACGATAAGAAGTTCCAATGTAGGTACACTTACAATGTGGTAAGCAATAAATTCTTTGACTTCACTTGACCTCGTGTCCAGTCCATATGAAACATTATAAAATAAACATTATAAATAAAATAAATAAATAAATATTTCGGACACTTACACCAATCATCAAGTCCCAAACTAAGCAAAGCTTGTGCTATGGATACTGAATAACATTTACGTTATTGTTTTTCGATTTATTGCGAAAACAGATGTCAAAAATATTATTACCAAAGACTAGATAAGTTCCATCCGTCAAGATTTCATCTAGGTTCTGTGTGTCGAGATTCCGTCTTTAATTAATTTAATGATTTATTTAAAATCACAGCCATAATTACAAATTTTGTTACTCAAGGACGTTTAAATCCTCAAAGGATTAGTTTTTTTTTTAACACTTACACCCAATCATCTAGTCCCAAACTACGCAACGCTTATGCTATGGATACTAGATAACGGATAAACATACATAAATATTTATATAAACATCGAAGACTCGGGAATAAATGTTCGTATTCATCACACAAACATTTACCCGTCGCGGGATTCGAACCCGCAACCGTTGGTTTCGCTGACAGGATCACTATCCACTACACTAATCGGTCGTCAATCTAAAACGAATAGCTATTGCGACGCAGTACCTAATGAGTGTTGTTATTAATAAACCGTTCTCACGATTGAGCTGCCTTAATTTGACGCTTGAGAATGGTTGCATATTACAAAAGTATCAAAAAAAATTGTACTGAGACTGAGACGCGATCTCAATTCCAAGATCGATTTATTAATACGGTCCTTAGTTTAGCTTTCAGTGGACTAGGGTAAGAGTAAACCCACTCGGTATCGCCACCATTACCAATCCGATAAATCGTAAACACGTAAGTTATAAAAGGTAGGTATTTCAATTAAATTATTAGAGAGTATGGGAATTTCACAGCTAGAGACTTCATTGAGTAGATATGGTATATGTGTAGGTAGACTATTTAAAGAACACCCTTTACCTAATTTCTTAAAGCGAAAATACAATGGAATTAATGTAAAAAGGTGAATTGGACGGTGGTGGATATCTCGCTTAAATTGTTATGGAAAAGGATATAGGTATTCACTTAGCGCGATTGGAAGATGCTCCTTCGATGTTTTCCAATATATACTTACTCCTTTTAATTAATTCAAAAGTGTTATGTTTACCCGAATTTACATGTTTATATTTAATGCTATGATACCTATTATTAAGTATCTATCGTGTGTTGGTTTCAAGGAATCTGGCTGGTTTACACAACGGAATGGAAACAGTATAATCGATTTGCCACAATAACATAGATCGCGTACAATTAACAACAAAACTATCTTAACTAGGCTGTTTGCTATAGATTTTAGTCATTATAGGTACCTACATGCCGGTGAGCGAGCTCCTATTTTTTTAACTTTTACTTATAAGTGGTAGGTACTCAGGTACAGTCAGGTTCAAAACTGTAGTCATGGTCCAAGTTCAAATTATAAATCTTTTTCGAACACCTTCGAATTTGTAAAGAAAAATGACCTCTTCCTGTATATTACATCGTTCTACACAAATATAGGTATGCGATACTTGCCTGAAACACAAGAAATTTCGAAAAATAGTTAACGTTTGTAATTATTTTTAATTTTTTTATTTATTTGTATAAGAAACAAACAGTCATACAAAAAGTTTTGAGTACAATAATTTGTTACTTATGGACTTATAGTTTCACTAATGAAGTAGTAACATAACTAAGCATTTCCAAACAAAATAACTTACATAATTAGGTAACTATATATCTAAGTATTGCAGGGAGAATCGAAAAGAAAAAAAAATGTGATTGAGACCCGAACGCCATAAACACTCGAATCCCATAAAGTGTAAGCTTATTTGAAAATATTACTATTGTCGGTCATATACAGTATACATTCTCAGAAAGAAACGAATATAACGGATGAGTTTTTTTACCGTCAGGAAAAAATAGAGCATATTCGGTAAGTGAAATAGAAGTTGGCATAGGTGGTTTCCTTTTTTGTTAAACCATCATCGACCCACGCGCCGGCCGGAGATTGATATGCGACTGGCGGGATTCAATACAATACAATACAAATACACTTTATTGAAAAACAGAAAAGAAAATACAGAATTGTATGGTTCCTATTATGCGAAATTTATTTGGAAGTCATATTTTCTCCAAGTTTTTTTTTAATTTAATTTAATGGCCTAATTATATGGAATAGGCTACAAACGCGACCGTTAAATGACACAATGACAAGAATGGTTTATGGTTTTGAAAAAAAATAAAAAAATATTACCTATGCCATAACCTTCTATTTCACTTACCTACTTATTTTTCCTTACGGTAAAAAAATTTTTGCCATCGATTTGCAAAGAAGAAGAACACCAAGCAGTAATATAGTATATCCAAACGTTGAGATACGACCACAATGCAAAGTATACATCATCTGTTCTGAGTTCTAAAGGCATTTTTTAACATAATAATGGAACAATTAATTACATCTATATCGGAGAGTTTATCATTTTCATTAAATAACCTATATGCACGACTAATAAACATGTTACTTGCATAGCAAGCTCTACTACGCGGTATGTGGAAAAAACTTTTTTGACGACGTACTTCGACGTATTACTGCAAATTTGAATCTGACTGTACCTTTTTCTGCAGTCGCACCTACCTTCATTATTTTGCCGTCATAAATTCATAGGACAGCTGCATCTTGTTATTTTCGTTTGCTCCAATGACTTCCAGGCAGTGCCTCAGTAGATATTCATATTTCCTACATGAGTGTGACTTGTCAACATGCTCTACTTATATCTCACAAATCACTGTAGCATAAATAATTCAACGTCTCACTGCGAAAGCTAACTTACGACGAGAGCAGTTCGTTTCTATTTTAAATATTTCTAATACAATATTTGTAATGCATTGAGATTTGAGAAGGATTACCTAAGCTATGTGAAATAGACAAATTTATTAAACAACTTAGGAACCGCGTAGGTAGATCTAATATGAATTAAGCTAATTGTTTGCTAACCCTCGAATGTATACCTCGAATGTAACCCGTGTATAGGCACGACTTCCGACTGCTGTAGGTCGGTACTCTATACCCAACATCGCTCCAAAACATATTACATTTTAATGACTGATTTAAAACCGTGAAGTCTGTTTAAAATAGTCCATTACACGAATAGACTCGCGTGGGTGACGAATATTTTGAGATAATAATTGGGGCGTGGAAGCAAATACAAACTGTACCTCGTTCACAGTGTTATCCAAAGTAGTTCGATTGTGAAATCCAATTGTGAACTCTGACGTAGAATATTATCTAACCAACTTTGGTACTTATACGAGAAAATGTCACGTTACATTTACTTGTATCTCACCTAACCCACATTTAGTTTCTTTATGTAGGTACCTTATTTCGTACAGTAAGGGAATGAAATATTATGAAATTGTATAAATTAGGCTTAAGCTGATGAAATAAATATTTTGTATTTGTATTTTATTTGTAAATATTTCTATGTTAGTTTTTTTTTACGATTGACTGGATTCGCGTTTGACCACAATCTCACCTGATGGAAAGTGACGATGTGGTCGGAGATGAAGCACGCGATCTCAGTAATAAATAGGAGAAATAGTAGATATACCAAGAGTCAAGACACGTAGGTTTGTTCTTCCTGTTCCGTTCAATAGGCATGTTTAATAGAGAGTCTTCGTCAGCCCGTAAACATCCCACTGCACTTTTCCTTCACCGTTTACAAGCAGTCGGATTAATGCACATAATAAATTAAACTAAATTTAAAAACACATTGGCCTGGCCTGCCTGGGAATCGAACCCGGACCTTCCAAATTGAGAGACCGAGTCTTAACCGGTGAGTCACCCACGCTCCCTACGAGGCCTATAGCACAGTACAACCATCTGATTTCAAATTTGAAATTTGATAGTTTGATTATAAAATTTATAGAAACTCGTTGAAAGACATTAAAATTTAGAACAATCGCCGAATGAAGCTCCTAGTGTTGTATACTCTAAAATATACTTGCCTATGTATACTAAAAGGGCTCCTCGAGCTGTCGAACCGCCTACGCTACAGGCATCATTACAACTATTAGGATGTGAAATAAACTCAGAAAAGAGAAAAAGATTTCCTCTGCAATATTTCCATAGCTCTACAATTGTTAAAATCTCTAACAGGCGATTCCCCTGTCCTTGCGGATTTCCTATCATTTGATCAAATTCTTTGGAACAATGATCATGATAAGTATATTTTATTGTTTTAATTTAATCTATGGAAGACTGTTTACGTTTCACCACAATAGTCATACACATAATATTTACCTTTCTATAGGTGGTGGAGGACTTGCGTATATTTGTACTTAAACAAAGCTGACAATACAATTTTGGATTTTAAGGGCGTTCGTTCTCGCTTGCGGATGGTAGTGAACTTAATGAACTTACAAAAATGACCACTAGGTAACAATAGTAAACAATCACTAATACTTAATAAAATAACTTCGAATTTTTCTTAATTAATCTGCATAAAAGTTTACATAAAAATACCTTCTGATCATTTGCAATAAGTTTTAACATACCCTACAATAATTTAAAATATCTAAATATTAATGTGAGCGCGTCGCTAACACCTTCCCTTCATAAAGCAGATATTGGTGTCGATTCGGATGTACACCAAATAAAAACTAAACTAAAACCAGTTTTGGAGTGGTGCCGTCGCATCGTACTGTTCCAGGGAGAAAGAGACAGTACTACTTTAAAACTGGTTTTAGTTTAGTTTAGTTGGTGTACATCCGAATCGACACCATTGTAGTTTAGAATTATAATTTACGAAATATCATGATTTAAGTACCAACTAAAATTTTAGCACTTGATGGACAATTACTGATTCTTTCTCTACAATATTCTGTCTTTATTACACACCGAAATTCTAAATATATAATGCATAATAAAAACTGTAGGATTTCCTACAGTTTATATTTATAAGTCGCCTTCTGTAAAACCCACCCACACTTCGGGATCGGGATCACCATTCGCCTGTTGGAAAAGTGCCCTGTGTCTACGTTATTAGCCCAGTAAGCATACATATATTTGAAGGTTCTTCTTCTCATACCTAATTTTGAAGTTCTTAATTTTTTGCACATTGAGAGAGTCTGACATTCATCGTAAACACAGAAACTCACTCACTCGTATTTTTTTTTTTTAACTTTATATAAAGCATTGAAGAAGTACTCTCTATAGATGGAACTATGTAGGAAGTGCCTTTCCAACAAATTTTATTTCGATAGAGAGACACATGCCTACTTGCTTTCGCACATTATTTTATGCATCTAGATATTTAAGTTACGTTACATACATTTTGTAATAATTAATAACGCGGCGGACCAGTGACCTCATTCGCATTACACACAAATCTTTACAGGTTTTCATAGGCGTCTTATAGTTAAGATTGTTCAAATAATGTTATGTGGATAAATAAACTAAAAAAATAAACGTCTTTATATTCCCACTTACTGAGCAGAATGTTTTTCTCAATAATGAGTGAAAATCATGGAAATAGTACTAGGACCTCAAAGGGGGTCACATTTTCATATCGGTTGAGTTCGAGACAATAGGACCCGGGGACCCTGAGGCAAAATGGCTGGCTGGACTGTCGGCGCTTCTCATCGAGGCTTCTAGTGAACGCAGAACGGGCGGCTTCCTAGGTCAGACAATAAGTCTCGCAATTCAGCGCGGGAACGCTGTATGCATGTTGGGCACTGTGCCGCCTCATGATGCACTAGCCGCAATTTTTGTTTTTATCCAATATAATAAATAATAAATATTTGGGACATTTACACCAATCATCTAGTTCCAAACTAAGCAAAGCTTGTACTATGGATACCAGATAATGGATAAACATACATAAATATTTATATAAACATCCATGACTCGGGTATAAATGTTCGTATTCATCACACAAACATTTACCCGTCATGGGATTCGAACCCGCAACCGTTGGTTTCGCTGACATGATCACTATCCACTACGCCAACCGGTCGTCAAATTATGAGTTCATAAATTATGAGTTGTATTTAATGTTATTAACACAAGTGGAAAAAAGTGTTAGCATGTAAAAATAGGGCCATTGATTTTGTACAGAAAAGTTTGGGATATATTGAATACCAGTGATACACCCTTGATAGGCATAAAACAATTTTATTAGTATCGAAGTCCTTAATTTTTGAGAGAGCGTCGTATTAAATATTGGAAATATACTGATTGAATTTTAAAAAAATACTTGGCGGGAGTTATTCGGATGGCCTTTTTTGGTATGTGTCTTTGCATTTTTAATATGGTTATGTATTTTAAAATGGTATTATTAACATGTGTATTAACATGGTTATAATTCTAATTAGATAGATATATAAAGCATTTATTTACGCCACTGCGTTCACACAACTACACAATTTTTAAATTACAAAGAAATATACATACAGATAAAAGTAAAGATAAATGTAAATAACATATTATATTATATACCTACATGTATAGTATATTTGTCCTTCCATAACTGCACTTTTTCTTCACCGTCCCGCACAATGCTCTAACCACCACTGAGGTTGGCTGGAAGAGATCTCTATTAGAGATAAGCTCACCTTTGTACAATATTTCCGACTGATTGTCAACATGTTTTTTTATGTGCAATAAAGAATACAACAATTAAAGAATAGAAAATACAAAGAGTATATTGAATTGAATATATTGAATATATTGAATATACATACAAATAACAGTAAAGAATAGAAATTACACCTATTACTTGTACTATTACATATAATTTGAATGTAATTTTTATTACTAATAATAAAGCCATCGCGTGTAGGCTTATTAGATGATAACGAGGGCAATTGGAGCTGGACAGTAGATATCGACCTGGAACCTTCTAGGGAGAATGGCTACTGGTTAGGTAAATAGCGTTTTATACTTTTTATTGAATTAGTTAAAAAATAAAGAGAACTTTATATTTTTGCTGCTATTTGTAGTATCTTAAATTATCATAATGAAATAAATTATCTAGGATCGTTTAAAGAAAACGAACGTTTTAATTTTTACACATTTCACTTATCTCGGTTGTTTGTTTCATATTCGCATTTTGGTAAAAATTACTAAGGTAATTGGTGTCGATTCGGATGTACACCAGCTAAACTAAACTAAAACTAGTTTTAAAGTAGTATTGTCTCTTTCTCCCTGGAACAGTACAATGCGACGGCACCACTCCAAAACTGGTTTTAGTTTAGTTTAGTTGGTGTACATCCAAATCGACACCAATGTTGTACGATCGTATGTATGTAGGTAGGTATGTAAGTATGTCCGTTTCTTTGGCGCATACTGGAGCCTAAACGGCGTGATCGATTTTGAAGTGCATTGTGTCGTTGTCGGTGTCATAGATATGTCTTGATTTGGAGTGTCATAGGACACATTTTATTTAAAAAAATCTAACATGGTGTCCGCAAAATGCAAAATATGGAGACGGCTTTCTTGGTTTTTTAAATATTTAAATAGTTATTAAATATAATTTTCTTACGTTACGCTTGCCAGTGCGTGGTCTTCACTCGACCCACCGGTCTTCAGTTCTGCCAGCTATTTCCCCACTGCTACTTCAAGTTGTTAATCCGCTGGGCTATATCAGTGACCTTTGGTCGTCCACGGATTTCTTCATTCCTGATTCGATTTTTACCATAAAATGTATCCTGATAATCTAGAGAGCCCTTGTAACTTTCTACTACAAATTGACAATATTCTTTCGCAAAAGCTGAGTAACCAGTAGCCATAAGTAAATTGATGGCATTTAAATTACGTCCAAGACCTAGGTTCACTTGTGGGACATATATTGGGTCTTTACCTATGAAATTGGAGTTTTTTTTTCTTCGTTAATCATATTTACAAATTCCTACGATTTTCAAAGCTATATCCAAATTTGTTTTTTATTTGGAAAATGGAATATTATTACAAGGTTTCAGATGAAATATTTTTTAATTTCTGCGCTAAATCACATAATAAAAAAATTTGAACAGAGCTCTTTTCATGTGCTTCCCATAATCATTTCTTAGATTCGCTGAAACTTTTATAAAGCAAGTTACTTTTAAAAATTACCGCTGCCTATACTTAACTTAAAGTTATAAGATAATACACACAAAGTTTAGCTAAATTTGGATATGCCGTTCCCAAAAAAAAATCAAAAACGTTTGTATGGAGGAAACAGTCTTAATGAAATTCTTCACACAAAACGCCAATTTCATAGGTAAGGACCTAATTCATCCTGTAGTAATAATAGATTTAAACAAAAAGTAGGTACTTGAAAATAAAATTGAAACTTATGATTCCATTGCTTCCTTAAATCGCAATTCCGTCAGTTCCAGACAGGATTTTATAATTACACCCACCTTTACTAAAAACTAGAAATGAAGCGGCACATGATTAGACTCTGGGGGCGCTATTATTAGCGATCATATCATTGAATATTGGTATTTTTTTTTTTAATTCGTCTGAAACGTTGCGTCATCATCATTGACTATGTGACGTAGGTAATTAGGTACAATCCGATGGATAATTTTGAGAGTTCTGTCAAAAATATAATATGACAGAAAAATGTTAAAAATATAAAGTACAGTAGTAATTAGTTGAGTTTTGAAATCTGTGCGGATTTTGCTCTGTTGCAGGTATGTGATGAAGATGATGAAAAACTGATACTCACAAAAATACACTGATAGCAGAAACACCTACACGTTTAGGGAAGTGCCCAAACTTTACCTTATATTAGGGCTGCGTCTTTCTTTTTTCATATTCTGACGTTTACCCCAATCAAAACACTGGATGAGTTTTTTACCGTAATGAAAAAAATAGGACATATTAGGTAAGTGAAATAGAACGTATTAGTATAGGTAGTTCTATTTTTTTTTTCTTAAAAACCATAAAAATATAATAAAACGTTGTGGCATTTGACGGTTGCGTTTGTAGCCTATTGCACCATAATTACATCATTAAATAAATAAAAAAAAAACTTGGAGAAAATAATGAGTTCCAATTAAAATTCGCATGATAGCAACTCTAGGAATCCCGCCAGTCGCATATCATTTTCCGGTAGGAGGGTGAGCCGATGATGATTTTGAAAAAATAAATAAATTACCTATGCCAATAGTACCTAATATGCCCTATGGTAAAAAAAAACTCATCCGGTATAGATACAAAGTACAAAATTTGCTGAATAAAATACATTCGTTTACTATTTCTTTTATTTGGTATTTCCCGTTTCCACCGATGGCTTTTTCCCGGTTTCAGGATAGTAATAGATGACATTTGTACCATCTTCCCTAAGAGAAATTTGGTGATATGGAATTTTTAAAGGAAAGTTACCACTATCTTAATTAGGTCTGCCGCCGAACAGTAATATTGATGAAATTATGACATTATACCTTCCAGTGTTTTTTTAGTTTTTTTTTATCTATAAAACATTATTTTAACAATCTTCGCTAAAACCTTGTTTAAGGGGTACGACCAGCTTCTCGATGTCATAACGGTGACAAAAGATTAATGTAATGGGTAGTGAGTCTGCCTGCGAAACCAATGGGTGCGGGTTCGAATGGGGTTATGCCTAGTTTGGGACTAGATAATTGGAGTTTAAACTTTCGCATTTATTATATTAGATTAGATAATATGAAAAATATAACTTTTTGGCATCAGTTGTAATAATTTTCGCCGACTGTAGCAGGCTGTGCGCTCAAGAGCCTTTGCCTACGCGTGCGTAGCTCCGCCTACTGCCCGCCCAGAGGAACTATAAATGCTGCCGCTGCCAATTTGTTCGTTCACTTCAACTTGTTGCACTTAGCGCTCCATGAAATCGGTGCGAGTTTGAAAAAAGTTTCGAAATTCGAACGCCATCGCCAGCCGTCTTTTGATCCAGTGCCCGAAGGAAGGTAAGGAATTTAACGCTTAATTTTTGACTAAAGTATTATCTTCATTTTTCCCATGAAAGAAAGAAAGAAAGAAAAAATTTATTTAACGCGTTTTCCTTATTTTGTACAATCTATATACTAATTGTCAATTTAGAATTATACGTATAATATTGTAGTGTTTAATAAAAGTAAAATATACGACGGTGTTTCCAATTTTGATAACAATTTAATAATTATTTAAGACAAAATCTTACTATTTGATCTAATTTACAAACTCTTACATTCATAACTTTTAACCGGTGTATTTAAAAATTCAGAAAATTATTTAGAAGTAAAAAATGTTCAAATATGTCGAGCCGATATAGAAATTATTAAGAAAATAAAAATTTCCAACTGGTTTGCTATTAAATTGAAAGGAGACAAAATGTTGTTAGTGAATATTTTACGTGTTACAGAACCCGCAACTATTTCGTAAACCATGTATTACTTATTTCTATACATTCACATATATTAAAATTCGTAAGTATGCATTTACAATTTCATTCGAATATAAAATTACTATTAATAGTTTTAAAACTATTTTATTTGGGACTCTCATTCTACATTTCGACAGGTTATTAATTGTATTTTACAGCAACCGCGTGAAATATTATTCACTCCCTAGTGAATTAATTTAATATTTAATTTTCACTTTTTATGCGACAGAGTAATTTTATACTGTAGGAAAATCTGATCAGATTTCTTTCCAGATATTAGAAATTATTATTTTTTCACCGACTTTAAAAGGAATAGGTTCTCAATCTACTGTATTTTTTTATATCGTCCGCGATATCGGGCATTTCTGGGGCAATTTTGGAAATTCTTTATCTACACCTTCAGGATATGTAAATTTGGTGAAGATCAGATTGTCAAGCGACCTTACACTGGCAGTGTTACGGACTGCACCACTATCGGACAGACTTAATCGAGAACGGAAATATTTAGCAGATGGTCTTGCCGATTTTTGGTGGTCGTGTGGTTTCGGCATGTAAAAAGAATAGAATCAACCCATCTCTTCCCGTGGCTGTCGTAAAAGGCAACTAAGGGACTTTCCACCAAAAACATCTACAGATTTGCATGTTTTAACGGCGATGCGCTCACCCCAGGTCACGTGTGCATTTCTGTTTATTTCGTAAGGTGAAATGTGGATGTTGTTTCAATCATTATTACTCTTAATGTTTGGAACATCCAAACACTAATGTTTGGGATATCTCTGACCACCCCATTTGGGATAAGGCTCGTGACGTTATGACACTTCAATCCCACTTGATGTTAAACGAAGATGAGGTCGAAGGTGGAAGCGTACTGACCTAAACCCCAACATAAGACTAGTGAGACTTTGACAAAACGTCGTGCACATTCCGAGTCGCATCTTCTCCAGTTCCACGAGGTAGTGAAAAGGAATTATAAAAATCAGAAAAACACCAAAAATACGGCATCTAGTAGTACTAGTTATATGGTATTTTTATAATTTGTAAGAGGCGATGGTTTCGGAGTGATTTTTTATATTAGTATCGAGGGCGATACGGAACGACGAAGTTGGAGGTTATCTTGAACAGTTTTTCGATTCAGGGATCCGTTTGCCACATTTGTAAGTGCTAATTTTTGAGAGTCCAGTGTACCCACTTCCAGCTAAATGGTTGGTTTTGAAATGTGAAAAAATTCCTGGCAGTCGTATATATGGGTCTTTACATATGAAAGTGGAGTGTTATTTCTTCGTTAATCATATGTACCAATTCCTGTAATTTTCAAAGTTTTTTATTTGGAAAATGGAATATTATTTCAAGGTTTCACATGAAATATTTTTTAATTTCTGGGCTAAATCACATAATAAAAAAAAATTTAACAGAGCTCTTTTCATGTGCTTCCCATAATCATTTCTTAGATTCGCCGAAACTTTTATAAAGCGGTTACTTTTAAAAATTAACGCTGCCTATACTTAACTTAATGTTATCCGATAATACACACAAAGTTTAGCTAAATTTGAATTTGCCGTTACCAAAAAAAAACAAAAATTGTTGTATGGAGAAAACAGTCCTAATGAAATTGTTCATACAAAACGCCAATTTCATAGGTAAGGACCTAATATAACGAAGTTAAAAGAAAAAGTTAAAAGAAGTCATAGCTATTAGTTAGGTTTTACTAGTTAATGAGTAATACTCGAAAAAATTCTGAAATATACCTACTTGCCGTTGAAAATTATTTTTCAAACAACCAAACGTCTCTTTCTAAGTCCGCTTATAGTTACAGGTAACTACGGAACCGGCCCGACACTCACTTGGCCGCTTTATTCTTATACATTCATCATATCCATTTTCCAAAAGTTAACGCTAATGTGTGATTATGATATAGATTGGATTTACAGTAAATTGTAGCGGTGACTTCGAAAGACATTTTATCATATAGTAGAAATAACATAGACAATGATTGATTGAGAGATACGAGCATATCAACGAAATACCTAATATCTAGTCGCAAACTAGCGAAAGACTGATTTATAAATTTATATAAACATCCATGACTCTGGAGTAAAATGTATTTGACCGCCTCTGATGCTCAATGGTTTACGACAATGGTCAAAATAAGGTTTACGAATCGGAGTTCGCGGGTTCGGTACCCATAGGACCATGTGTAGTACTCGATTTGGTTGGCGGTGGGGCATTTTAAATGTATTTGTTGGCAATAAATACTTTTTCTTTCTTCTTTCATCTTATGTTAAGTCTATATGGGCATCTAGGCATGATCACTACCCATTGCGTCAATCAGTCGTCGAAGTTTTCTTTGAAAATTAAAAAAATACAATTTATATTATAAATAATTGTTGCAATAGCGAAATACGTTTTGCAAATAATAAGAAGTTGTTAGCAAACGTTAGCAAACCTGTCCCCGTAGCATGACATCGTTTGTCGCACACGACGCGACATGAGAGTGGGGTAGTTGTATATTTCATCCAAACGAATGAGCAAGAGGAAACCCCAACACATTTCGGGAACTGGCCATCTTATCTCTGACAACCGGAACACAACAATGCTACTAACATTGCTGTTTGGCGGCAGATTTAGATAAGATGGTGGTAGCTAGCTAGGCGGACATTTAAAATGCCCTACGACTAACCAAAACTCTTTGTACTGGCTGATTCAGTGAAATCGTTTTTTTTTGTTAATTTTTTTTTATTATTCACTTTTTTGTATTTTAGCTTGCTTGCCAATCTCCCTGATCATTTTTGCGTTATGGCAGTTGGGGTATAACAGTTCGAACTGATGATCTTCGATTTGTTACCGACCTTCCCTACACTTTTTTTCATACAAACTCAAACTGTATCTACTTATAGTATCCTTGTGCAAAAACTACGCAATCGTCTATATATGTAATGCTATTCTACCGTTTACCAGGATTATGAAGAAACCACTATAAACCAATTGCGCTGAAATTACATTGGGACCAACTTGACGGCATCCACTTTCATTTACAAAAAGAATCACATGAATCAACCGCCAAATCTCGGAGAAATCGGTGCACATACATAAAACAAAAAAAAAATTGAGAACCTCCTCCTTTTTGACGTCGGTTAAAAATAAGGCACATTAGGTAAATAGAAGTTATTGACATAGGCAGTTAAATTCTTTTTTTTCAAAACCATCATCGACTCACGCGACGGCCAGAGATTGATACAAAAGTTGCCGGACGTTGCGCGACGTTGCCGGACCGTACAAAAGTATTGTGTGTGGTTGTGTGAGTCCAGCGACATCAATGAGTTCTTGTGTATTGATATTTGTTTAACAAATTCGTAGGGTTTCTATCACGCGAAATTTATTTGGGACTCATGTTTTCTCCAATTTAATGATGTAATTATGTGGAATAGACTACAAACGCGACCTTCAAATGACACAACGCTATATTCGACAAGGCTTTGAAAAGAAAAACTATATACCTATGCCAATACCTTCTATTTCATACATACATACGTAAAGTCACGCTTGTTTCTCGTAGGGGTAGGCAGAGACCACAGACTTCCACTTGCTACGATCGTGACACACCTCTTTTGCTTCATTCACTCTCATAAGACTGTTCATAAACGCTGGTCGGTTTAGGCTATTCTTGACTTGGCCTTTCTTTAAAACCACTTGGTCTTTCTTTACCAACACTACCATCCATATTCGTATATCACTTTCGTTAGTCTAAATTCATCTAAATTCATTCATCCTCTCCACATGTCCAAATCTCAGCGTACCTTTTTTAATATTTGTCACTACGTCTTTTTTCACACTGCTCAATTCTCTAATTATACTATTCCTGATTCTATCTTTCAAAGTTACCCCATTCATATTTCGCTTACCTAATATGCCCTATTTATTTCCTTACGGTAAAAAATCTCATCCGGTATACATGATCGAAACGCTGCGAGATTCTCAAAGAATTCAAAATAAACAATGCGACGTCAACTCAGACCACACACCCAGGGACACGACATCGCATTATTTACCCATGGCGCCCAGGGGATGTCGCCAAAATGATATTTGAATACATTGTTTATATGTATTTACAGTTTCCTTCCTCGTATTACTTTCCTAGTTGTGTTGACTCACACAGTAGCGACTGTCTCGGTAATCAGTACGATATGTTTTTAGGGATCCATACCCAAAGGGTTTAAAAGAGCGCGCCTACCTGTCTATCTGTATGTCCGCAGTATAACCCTGTAGATGAAAGAGGCAAACGAATTGTTTTACGTCATTTAAAATTCACAAAAAAGTTATTTCTCCATATAACACTAATTCACCAATCCGCACAAGGCCGATGGGTTTTAGTCCTTTCATATCTTCTCCTAGTGAGAAGTAGGATAAGGATACTGTAGTTTTTAAAGCCTTATCTTGGGAGACGTAGATGCTCCGAGATCTATCCGACTAAGCACATTTCCATTAGCCAATGTCTTCATGCTTTTAAAAACACATAGCAACTTCGCTTCCAAACTCAGCAGTCCAGCATTTAAAAACGTACTCAGGATGTTTTCCTCAATTTCCAACATGGCTCACTTCAAGAGTGATCAGTGCGCTGTCTTCTAAACTTAGATAGCCGTGGTGGTAATGATTCACCAACGCCTCACGATCCATTTGGTACTAAAACAACAACCAGTTACAACATAGGAAAAGTCATTTCCATTTAATAACCACTTACCAACTGTCACTTTTTCGTCTCACTTGGTAACTACATTTTCGTAACTGGCAACAAAATGGTAAATCAATTTCCCATTTAGTAACCAGTTACCAACTGTGACTCTTCCGCCCCATTACAAATTTGCACTATCTCGCTTCATACAGAATGGTCTATCAATTTAGTTCGAATTGAATGTGGTTTCATTCAAAATTTGGATCATTTCACCTATAATTAATTATAAACTTCCGGACAAATAGACTCGAGCGGAGTACACTCGATAGAGCAGAAACAACATTGAATATTCTCGTAACGTGTCCGTTTACACGCTTGCATTATTTACATACATGCAGCGGTAATTTAGGCGTGCCAGTGGGTTGTAATTGTTTTACACTAGACTGCCCTCAGCGACTCCCTCCGATTATTGGAATGAATTTATCATTCCCCAGCATTTATTCGGGATGATAGAATCCAGGATATAGGCCATCTAACATCCGTTGAGGATTTAAACGTGGTTGAGTTACAAACAATTCTAAACTTTCGCATAAATAATATCGTAAATGGGACTAGCTGTTACCATAGATTTGGGTGTGCATAAAAACACATCGCGTATAGCCTCACGAAGCATGCGGTTGTAAAAACAGAGTGTAAGACTGTAATTAAAAAAAAATATTGAAAGCACTGACATAGATTAGGTAATTGTGTAAACATACACTCATCTCATACACACACATACACTCGCACATATTACACCTTCTCTCTCTTTCTTACACCCACAAACACAACAAGTTGATGTCTCGATAGATAAGGTTACAAAATAAGCTATGTATAAACTTACTGAGCCCTATTTTGGCTTCTAAATGAATAACTTATATTTTAAGTTTGTAATTATGGCTGTGATTTCAAATAAGTCATTAATTAATTAATGACGGAATCTCGACACACAGAACCTAGATGAAATCTCGACGGATGGAACTTCTCAAGTCTTTGGTAATATGAATTTGGTAATAATATTTTTGACATCTGTTTTCGCAATAAATCGAAAAACAATAATGTAAATGTTATACAAAGGTTTGTAAATTGCTATTTAAGGATTATGGCCCATACGCCATAGGCCGAAAATTTAATTTCCATCCACACCACCTGGATGAGTGGAAGTCTACCACTGTACGTTTCTCAAGAAACTTCTTACCACTTACGACCGCCCTGTGGAACGGACTTCCGGCAGCGGTATTCCCGAACGAGTACGACATTGGAACATTCAAGAAACGAGCCTACACCTTCCTCAAAGGCCGGCAAGGTCGAAGGTGGAAGCGTACTGACCCGGAAACCCCAACACATTTGGGGGACTGGCTATCTTATCTCTGACAACCGCACCACAACAATGCTATTAAACCGTCCCGACTCTCACTTCGCCGGTTCTTTACCACATATCCAACTTGTATGTAGTACATACCCATGAAGAAATTATCTCCGTTATTTAGTAAATTGCTGTAGCTACAATATCATATTTGCCTTCCAATTTTTGTAACAGCCCCAATTTTTCAAAGTACCTCCTTAAGATTATGATGATATGACTTTGTATATATTATCCGTTTAGAGAGTTTGAATAAACTTAGGCGCTCAGAAACATGCTTTAGCAATTTTATTTTACGAAACCTTATTTATTTGACCACCTCCGTAGCTCAATGTAAATTACATTGGGTTTACGATTCGAAGGTACATGTTTAAGTACTCGGTTTGGTTGGTGGTAGGGCATTTTAAATGTCTGCCTGGCTAGCTACCATCATCTTATCTAAATCTGCTGCCAAGCAGCAATGTTAATAGCATTGTTGTGTTCCGGTTGTCAGAGATAAGATAGCCAGTCCCCCAAATGTGTTGAGGTTTCCGGGTCAGTACGCTTCCACCTTCGACCTCATCTTCACTTTACATCAGGTGTGATTGAGGTCAAGTACGAACCCGTCGTGCATTAAAAAAAAAATTGTACCCGACTTATGGATGTTTTTCATTTATATCATATCAATACATGTACTTATTTACAAGAAAAAAAAAATTATTTGTGTAGTATTCAACCAACTGGTATCCTAATACAAGCCTAGTTGCTTAGTGTGGAACTAGATGGCGCTGTGTATGTCCAAGGATATTTATTTATTTATTTATAATGAGTGTTCCTCAGTACTTTCTAAATGTAAAAAAAACTTACCGCAGGTAATGCACTTTGTTGTTTAAATAACAAAGAGAGAATGATCTTGTTGAGTAGTCAATTTTTGCTTACCTTCTAAATAATCAGAAAGGGGATGTAAGATTTTACCGATTGATGTAGTAGATAGTCACCCTGTCTGCGAAACCAACGGTTGCGGGATCGAATCCCGTTAGGGGCAAACGTTTGTGTGATGAATACGAACATTTATACCCGAGTCATGAATGTTTATATAAACATTTATGTATGTTTTTTTTTATGATTAACTGGAAACGCGTTTGACCACAATCTCACCTGATGGGAAGTGACGATGCGGCCGTAGATGAAGCACGCGATCTCAGTAGATGCCTATTCACCCTGCTCTTGAAGATCTCAATGTTTACCCATTATCTAGTATCCACAGTACAAGCTTTGCTTAGGCCCATATTAATAAACCAGTCTCAATACAAGTCTTAAGGCTGTATCAACCGAGATGCGTCTTAAGCAGTTGACGCCATCTCAAGCTCCGTGCTAATTTATAAACCAATCTTGAGGTCTCCGCAGCTGAGAACTCTTCTTAAGTATTCGCCTCAGCGGCGAATGAATCATAGTCTTGAGTTTGGTTTTTTTAATACGCGCACCTCTCAAGTGAGTACTGCTCGAATATGCACGGGCTTTTCAGGTCTCAAGTTAGGTTTATTAATCAACACAAACGTGTTGATTAATAAAACACGTGAGACCGGTCACAAAGTCTTGTGACCGCACGAGCAGACCTCAAGATTGTTCTCAGTCTTGAGAATGGTTTATTAATACGGGCCTTCGTTTGGTGTCTCTCTTTAATTTAAGAGCTATGCTCTTATCGGTAGAGTCCTTTTCACACTTCTCTACATTCCGCCTTTTCTTTGACTTCCTGATACGACATGACATTTACTTTTTTCTTTAGTTGTACCATGTATGTTCTTCTAGGCCTTCCTCTCTTCCTCTACCCCTCCACTTTTCCTTCAATGATGATTGGTGTAAGCGTCGGAAATATAAAAAATAAAAAGTCTGACCGACCTTTCTCCGCCGTTTTCAAAAAAAAAATTCAAAATTGGTTAACGTATCGAAACTACGTCATGACTTTAATATAAACAAAAAAAGTAATATAGCAAATTCTCCTGTGGTATCAGGATTTCAAAATATTAACTATCAAAGTGGGTCTGAGCCCAAGGATATTCCATACTATTTGGGTCTACCTATACACGGAGTGCAATTTCAGATCTTAAAAAAAATACGTAGAGACGAACATAGAACCTCCTCGTTTTTGGAAGTCGGTTAAGAGAGAGAACTGACATGAGCAGACGTCAATTACCCACTTTACCTAAAATTTACAGGTACAATAAAATGTAAAAGCTCTGGTCATTGCAATCACCGATAAGATTACATCAATATTTAACCATGCCTGTTTACGACACTAATTTAGATTTAGTTTAAGTTTAACAACTATTATTGTATAGACATAATATTTAGATAATCATTTTATTACTAACTAGCTTTCCGCCCGCTGCTTCGCCTGCGTGGAATAACTTTATCGCGGAAATTTGTTAATCCCGCGGGAACTACTCACTTTATCGGGATAAAAAATGTCCTACGTCTAAATCGAGGGTAAATTCTACCTATATACCAAATTTCATCCAAATCCGTTCATCCGCTTCGCCGTGATTGAGCATACACACAAATAAACAAACATCCAATTTTTCGCATTTGTAATATTAGTTAGACAATGGTGTCGATTCGGATGTGCACCAACTAAACTAAACTAAAACCAGTTTTGGAGTGATGCCGTCGCATCGTACTGTTTTATTTTATTTTATTTTATTCTATTCAGGACAACTAACTAACTACTGTTCCAGGGAGAAAGAGACAGTACTACTTTAAAACTGGTTTTAGTTAGCTTAGTTGGTGTACATCCGAATCAACACCATTATCCTATTTAGTATGCCGTAGCCTTGCAATAGCGGGACCCTTAAATTTTTACTATGGATATGGTCTACCTATATACCAAATTGAATCCAAATCCGTTTATCCGATTCGCCGTGATTGAGCTACAAACAAATAAACAAACATCCAAACTTTCGAATTTATAATATTTAGTTACTTGTAGATGGATTAGATAATATTTACAAAAAAATGTATTTGTGTAGTACAGCATAAGCCTATTTGATTAGTGTGGAACTAGATGGCGTTATATGTCCAGGGATAATTATTTATTTAATCTAGAGGAAACTTCATAAGAATAAGTTCAACTTAATATTTGAAATATTTCTCTATCGTACCTTATTTTGGTTGCCAACTAATGTAAGCATGGTTCATCTAGTCGTTCCTGAAAAAAACAGGATCGTGGTCTTGAGGTAGGTACGGATCCCTAAAAACAATATTCGTTGTTTCGTCCAGAATGCGTTTGTCAGTTACTTAATAATTTCCATGTTGGTAAACTTTATTAATTACAAACTTGTCTTACAAAAATAAGGGGACTTTTTAATTTAGAGATACTTTGATAACGACATCAATAAATAATGTTAAGCAACTCCCTCTAATGATGCCATTACACGGGAATATTTTAAAGGAATGGCTTACCCCGGACGATTGGATATAGCGGGGCAACCTAGACCAATATTTAAAATGTTATCAATAATTGTTCAATAAGATTTTAACAAGTCACTTCATAGGAGACATTAAATGTGCTGTAATGAATGTGATATATTTTTGAGATATTTTATTGTACCTATATTACATTTTGTTTAAGTTTTTTTCTGTTCTAATTGTTTTCTTTTTTTTTACAAGCTTTTGTGTAGTTTGCAATGTGCGTATGTAAGTCTATACCTATCTAAGTTGTCCGTTTCAAAATTTGCAAACCATATTTTAGCTACAAGCACAGGTGACGGGCCTGGAGCTAGGACCAATCCGTTAGGCCATTAAATGTTACCGACTTTGTACAACAAAAAAAAAAAACAACAAATTACTTTTAACCCGTAAATGCTGTAGGGATACATCATGATTCAGTTTCCATTTGGTTCGGTTCGTTGGGCACATTATAAATGGAAGCTAGACAGACAGAACTCGTACATCGCGAAGAGGGGTTGATAGCTTGACATGCCTTTTGTAAGTAGTTTTTCATTTTGTGGGTTTTTGGTCAGTGTAGGTAGTAATAGTATCTACATAGGATATAACCGAAACAGTGTTCAATAATTTAAAACGTCTATAAGTCATTTACAACCTATTTATTAAAACTAAACATTGGGGCATGTTTTTTTTTTAATTAAAATTTCATTAAAATCGGTTCAGCAAAAAAAGTAGCCCTATTTGATTATCCAGGTCCTAATCTGTCTAACAACTAAATTTCATCTAAATCCGTCCAGGCGTTTTCGCGTGACGAGATAACAAACAAAAAAGTATTTATTCAGTGTCACTATATGCATAAACTAAACAATAATCTTAAATAGCAGCAATATTATATGGCACCGTCCCCAACCCGCATTTGGACAGCGTGGTAGACTATGCCCCATACTCCCTAATATACGAGCGAAGGCGTGTTTACAGGTTGATGATGATGATGATGATATGGCACCGAAAAGGCATCCACTGAACATAGGCCGATAAACCACGACGCTGGTCTGGTGATTGACATTTGACGCTCCATTCTGTCATTGATTTTATGTTTAATTTATACTACACCGCACTGAACGTACAGATTACAGACTAATCGTCTTACTTATCATCATGATAGCCATGGAACGTCCACTGCTGTACATACCTTGCACTTGCTCATACAATTCCAGAGCGATCAGTAGGAAGCGGCTGGCATCCAGGGATTTTCAGCGACCTATATCAGGTCGTCTGTTCACCTTACTCATACGCGGGTTTTAAAATGAACCCCTCGATTTTATCGCTTGTTCTTTTCAGGGGAAAATTGCCTTTTGAACAAGCAGTAGCTTAAAAAATGTAAAATCTGACTATTTTAAGTGTACGGTGTTTACCTACAAAATAAAGCATTTTGACTTTCACTTTGACACATTTCAACACCGGGTACAAATTGAAAACTGGCCCCAGATCTGGCACGGCTGGAAGGTTCCCGAGCAGGCTGCTAGCGCATTATTACTCGTACATTAAATTCTGAATTCCTTAAGCAATTCAGCGTTTATTCGACTTTTAGGAGGAAGTTATCAATTCATATGTATGTTTGACGACCGATTGGTGTAGTGGATAGTGACCCTGTCAGCGAAACCAACGGTTGCGAGTTCGAATCCCGCGACGGGTCAATGTTTGTGTGATGAATATGAACATTTATTCCTGTGTCATGGATGTTTATATAAATATTTATGTATGTTTATCCGTTATCTAGTATCCATAGTACAAGCTTTGCTTAGTTTGGGACTAGATGATTGGTGTAAGTGTCCGAAATATTTATTTATATATTTATTTTTATCCGACTGCTGCAGAAAGGAGAGTAATGTTTTTCGGGTATATGTGTGTAGATTTCTACGTTACCTCCTGTAGCCTAAACCACTTGATCGCTTTTGAAGTGCAAGTTGTCGCTAGTACTTGTCTTGAATATGGTAGGTATATATATATTGCAATGGAATATGGTGTCAGTTTTTGATTTTACTATAAAACAATGTCCGTGTGTAACAGCGATTGGGTTATGCTATTTCCAGAAGTTTGTATAGAAAAAGCTCTAGTTTTATAGCAAGCTTCGCCTGCGTGAAATAGCTTTATCGTGGATATATTTAATTTGTTTATCCCGCAGGAACTACTCGGTATATCGGGATAAAAAGTGTTCTATGTTACAGTCCAGGGTATATTCTACCTATTTACCAAATTTTATCTAAATCCATTCAGCTGTTTCGCCGTGATTGAGCAACAAAGAAACAAATAAGCTAACAAACATTCAAACTTTTGCATTTATAATATTAGTTACATTAGATTACCAAAATGACGTCTTACTTACTTGTATTATTAAGTCTTCATTTAATTGACGGAATATTTAAACTGTATCTTCCACCATATTCCCCACATATCTATAATTCTGTATATTTTGCTTTCCAATTTAAAAGCGCCAACATTAGAATCATACATTGAGATAATTGGTATTAAAAATATATAATTTAAAGAAATATCTACTCTATTTATACTTCTTTATTTTTTGCAGTGAATAATGTTAAGTGCCTTTTTATGGTAGGTAGCTACTTAATGTATCTGAAAATAAAAACAAAATATACTTTTTTCTGCTATAACCTACAAGGAAAATAACTAGGTGGGATGGAGGATAAGCGTTTACAATAACATTTTGTTGCCAAAATACATATTATACAGTAATAACAAGATGCCGTTATTTAAAATAAGGTGCTAACATTTTTCTAGAAGCCACACACAACACAAAGCCATATACTATAATACCAAACTTAAATTAAAAAATATGAATTGTTTTTATTGATTGTATAAAAATGATTTTTATGTGTTGAAATCAGAAAAAAGACAGCAATTTTTGTGACGATTTTTTTCCAAAGATTTTTAACATAATGGTGTCGATTCGGATGTACACTAACTAAACTAAACTAAAACCAGTTTTAAAGTAGTACTTGCTCTTTCTACCTGGAACAGTACGATGCGACGGCACCACTCCAAAACTGGTTTTAGTTTAGTTTAGTTGGTGTACATCCGAATCGACACCAATATTTTTTTTTTTTAATGTCTCGTAAATTGGTAAAATGGAATGTTCTACTTTTCATAATGGAATAGATACAACATTAATATTCTCAATACATCGAGATGTTTTGGATTTAAAAACCAATTGCTGTAACTATTATAACCTATATAATAGCAACTTTAGAATGGAGTCATCATTGGCATTCAAAGCTATTCTAAAATTAGTTTTCTATACTTCTCTAAGTTTATTACGAATTTTTGAAATTGTATTTTGACTCTGGTGTAAAGTTTGATCTGTAGAGTTACTACAAGATTGTAGCAACTGTTTTCTAGCGTCGATTTGTTAACAATTAGGTAGTTAATTATAATTACAACGTAAATAAAGATACTTTTTATTAGCCATTTACCTACTTAAACCTAATATAAAAATGAAGCTCTGACGGATGGTCTGTAGAACTCTCGTAGTCGCCTCTGAATGCAAATACTTGAGCAAACTACCAGTTTTCGAGTTAACAGTGACGAGGCGAATTTATATAACTTACAATAAAACGCAAGTAATGAAATTGTAGCGCAAACAAATGATTAATTAACTAATTAAAATTAAATGCTTACTTCTATTAGAACGAGATTTTTGTCGAAAGGCATGATGCTGGTATTCGATATAGGTATTTGAAAAAGCGAAAATAGGCTTCGCTGGCTTAACGAGAAGATTTTCAAGGTCAGGAAATTTTATTTGAAATGCGTGTGAGGGGCGCCATAAAATGGTCACCCATAGCACCTATATTTTTAAAACCGGTCCTGCTGTTATTAAGATTTCTTTATACATATTACTACGTAATTAAAGCCATTGGATATGGATTGGATATGGATATGTATTTGGAAAGCTGTCTTTAATCAAGAATTTATGCACTAAATGTAGTTCCATAAGCAGAACACACATAGTTCACTAGTTAGGCAAAAACAAAGTCTAAGATGCATGATACTGTCTGAGACAGAAACGTTTACTGGCCAAAACAAAGGATGTCATTATCATCATATCAGCCACAGTCCAGGCTGGCTTAATACAAACTATTTTTTCTCAGGAAATCAAGAATATTTCTCGATAGTACTTATAGTAATTGCTGTAGCTAAAGATTACTCAAAACTGAGAAAACTTGATTTGTATTTTGCAATTCCGTATAGATTTAATAGTTTGACGCTGTACATTTATTAGGTTACTATTTTATCGGACGCTGTTGTTCTTCTGTGATTATTATAAAGATCATACGGTCCGTGAAAAACTAGTTACCTAGCTCCTCTGAATTTAGGAACATTATTAAGAGACAAGAGCCCTGAGCTTCATTGATAACTCGGCTTTTCTTACTAAAGCTCGCTAAAAAAGGAATTTCTCAGCGTTGTTGTAGAGTAATGGAATAAAAGCGAAGCAATTAAAATGAAGTGCGCATAGGAAAAAAAGCAATTCAGAAGCATTGTACGGAAAATTAAGATCCTGTCTCAACGCTGTCAAAATTATTAATTAAGCAAATATCTCTTTGGACGTCTATAGGAAATGTCCATGACGTAAGTTCGGCATATAACAATTCGACTATTTGTCGCTTATAAGATCTAGACAGTAACTACCTATATTTTTAATCAATAAATAGTCTCTATCTGTCAATTGCAGATGCTCCGTAGGGCGGACTTTGTTCGAATGTAGTTCCAAAGACTAATTTTAAAATAGCCATCGAATTTTAACCGATTTAAGAAAGGAGTAGGTTCTCAATTTGGCCCTTTGTATGTTTTTAACAAGTCGTTTTGAGTCACGCTTGTAACTATCTGACAGTTACTGTTTTCAAGACGCTCATTTAATGTTCCCCCTGCATTACAAAAACCCTCCAGTAATTTTTAAAGTAGGTAATTATTTTGTTAATAGTTTCATATTTTGTAGGAGATTATGATTTCTCCGACTCTGGCCTTCCCTCGGACCACTTGCCTGATCCAGCGTGGGCCAAATCCTCCCATAAAAAGCGATCCCAATGATACCTTCGTTCAGTAGTGGTATGGACTGTGGATTGATGAGCAAGAGCTTATAAGAATAAGATCAACCTGCCTCCCTAAGGGTGTCGTAAAAGGTGACTAACAGATCGGGAGCATAACAGCGTCATGGTGCGAAACTCCCAAAAAATCTGTGACCGCCAATTTGCCTGCCTAGCGTGGCGATTAGGACAAAAATCCTCCTGTAGCAAGCGATGCAAAAGAATCTGTAACGGCTGTTGATGATATATATAAGAGCTTATTTGTGGCACTAATGCATGTCAACTGACATTTAAAAATGAATATGATAAAAACTCCACGCTGATGACTCATCGACGTAGATTTTCTCTCAACTCAAACGTACGAAGCTGTAACTCAAACAAGTCGTGGACATTGTGGGTCCACTCGGTAACCAGTTGAAATCTCTTTAGCAAACGATGGAAATTAATCGGATATTTGATGTAGATTTTGCGGTCCTTCGCATGCCGTACTATGGTGTAGCTAAAATGGAATCTTTATATATATTTTATATATTATATTATATATATTTTATATTGTTTAAATTAATTACTAGTGAGATGCATTTATTATATGTCATAGCATAATATAAAGGGCAGTATTACCTATATTAAAACGGTGTAAATACTTATTTAGGTATAGTGGAAGTTAAGTAAAAACAAATATCAATAAAGTCACAAACAAAAAAGTTGCGCTAAGTCCCCGGTTGTATTGCGTACCTATGCAAGCGTATTATGTGCATTTTTTTATATTTTCCGCAAAGAAAATGGTAATACTTAAGAATTTACCTCGGGTTTCGTCCGTCTTCACAGCCGTGTATTTTAGGAAATATTTGATTTCGGCATTTGACGTGACTATTGAAATGTACCCTCTTCTAAGCTACCATAAGCGTGCTCCAGTCTCCGCTTTCGCTTAATAAAATTAATCTAAAAGTTTTATCCGGCTACCTCAGCAAGGGCGGTAAATGTCTTTTGGGTGGACGTATGTAAGTATGTACGTTTGTGAATTTCTATGTAAAGTAGGTACCTCGTA
Source organism: Oegoconia quadripuncta (assembly GCA_949316235.1). Taxonomy (NCBI): domain Eukaryota; kingdom Metazoa; phylum Arthropoda; class Insecta; order Lepidoptera; family Autostichidae; genus Oegoconia; species Oegoconia quadripuncta. The sequence goes on along the minus strand of OX438754.1, from coordinate 17,360,355 downwards.
TAGCTTAATCGATTTTGTTTGTAGTTTTTCCTTGAAAGGACCATATTCAGCTATGACCATATTGAGCTAGGTGATAATAAATTTAGCTGTTTCAAGAGGTATCATCTGTTTTTTAGAATAAACAAGTATGACGGCATTATGACTCTACACTTTTCTGGCAAACTCAATACCATGCGCCGCTTATATACAACTGTTTATGAAAACGTTTGACAAAGTTTCATTTAAAATATATTTTAAAGAAGTTCCAACTTTACAAATCAGATAAAGGCCGTCATGGCACGAGTTTCAAAATTGAATTTTAAACTCGGCCGCTTTAGACTTCATGTGAAAAAGTTTCCACTAAAGTCGTGGGCAGTAAATATAATTACACAAAATTGAAGAATTTGTAAGTTCAAAGAAGTCACTCTTATTAAATACTTAGAGGAAAGTTAAAAGGGTTATGACTCATTTATTAAAAAGTGTGTGGGCGGACCGTATCTCTTGCCTCAGAAGACAAAAATGGGATCGCTAACATCAAAGCACTCCTTCGCTCGAGGTGCAGACGCATGTTTTCGTTTTTGATTAGAGAAGTTAAGCAATACCTGACGCGGTCAGTTGTTGCATGGTTCACCACTAGTGGCATTTTTATATGAGTGTTTTTAGACTTCGAGTGAGTGTTCCTGTACTGTCTGACAACTACACCAACTGGGCCCATCACGTGGTGGGTTATGACCGGGTATGCCCTCTCTTTATGTGAGGAGGCTGTGCATCAGTAATAAGGACTTACTGGTAATGTGAGCATCAGCTCCCAGCAGGTAAATAAATAAATAAATATAAATAAATATCCTTGGACATACACACAGCGCCATGTAGTTCCACTTTAAGCAACTATAGGCTTGTGTTGTGGATACCAGATGTTTGATATACTACATAAGTACATTTTTTTTTGTAAATAAGTACTTATTATAAATGAAAACATCCACTCGGGTACACGTGTCCGTATTCATCATACAAACATATGCCTCTTGCGGGATTCGAACCCGCGACCTTTTCGTATAGTGGTCAGAGTTTCTAAGCACTACACCAAACAGGTCGACAACAATATCTTCCCATGAAAGACGGTGAATTGGCGACTGTACAATCACGTTCAAAGTGTATATCCACTCCCAGCTCAAACGAATTAGATGACAGCACAAGAATTCTAATACAGATTCTAATACCGATCAATGCTAATGGTGACAGGTCTGCAATTCTGGTTCTTCCTGATCAGGCACCAGTCTTCCCACAAATGTGTGGGATGTGTCAGTTTGTAAAGCTTCATTTACGGTGAGAAAAATAAGCCATTTGATTTATTTATAATTAGTTTGAAATTCAGAGGCATTTTTAATATTCTCAATAGTTTGAGCTATATGTAGATGCACTTCTGAGCACTTTAGAAGTAATATTTTTAAGCTGAGTTGAAGTCTATCCTATCCTTCATATCGGAACACAACAATAAGTAATGACGGTAAAAATATAAGATAGTGGTACTCACCCAGCTTACGTTTTTATTTCCATACTTTTGTTCGCGAGTGTAGAAGAGATTTAAACTGCTAAAATGCTTCGACATTTTCAATGTAGTAGTATAGCTATACCCGGGAAGCACACTGCAATTAGATATTTATACAAGGTGATTATAGCGGTAGGTATCCAGGGCTCATTCAGGGGGAAGGAAGTACTACTGATTGCTACTGCCCCTCCCGAGTGCTACTACTCTGCTTTTTATTTTATCCAATCTTGTATTACGCGTTCATTAACATATTCTGAACTAAATTATCCTAATCCCATAATTTTTTTAAACATCTACAAAGCCACTATTTAAATTTCACTATAAAATAACAAGTATTTTATTTTTTGTTTAGAAAGAAGCCTCAGCAGGATACGCAAAAATCTCCCCCTGTAGTAAAACCATTGGGGCTGTCTTGGGTATATTTTTAACTGCAAACATAGTAAACCGTTCGAAGATACAGATAGACAAAGCCATATAGAAACACAAGAATATACAAGTTAGTAGTGACAGAAAGACTTGGATTTCCGGATGACTTAATTTGCTCACAGCTCAATGCTCACTCTGTCACACACCGTAACAGAGAGTGGGCATATGTCTACGCCAAGAATGGTAGTAATCGAACGCATTCGCTATTCCCACGCGTACCCCTCCTGCGCCGCCTGGCGGCCATCTTAACACATCTAAAATCGTTAGAACGCAAACGCTGCTCCTAATTTCATTTATTATTAATTATGCTTAAAAAGAAAACCAATATTATAATAAATACAATACTGTAATTAATTGGTGGAGTTATTGACAAAAGAAATTAACATTAACAAGAAACACTCACCATTGGCGAATACATAAATAAATTTCCAATCTATAAAACGATTGTCTGCCTGTATGATTAGTTATTCTGAGCGGATTTCGATACGGTTTTCAATATCACTTAGAGAAATTCTTCGCTAAATTTCATAATGTACCTATATACAACTTAGTTTATATTTCATTTCGTGATGCAGGCGGACGTAGCATAAATCTTTTAATAAATAAAAGGTAATCTAACTGAATAAGTAATAGAAGCATTCCTGGCGCAGTTGCTACTCGTTTTGGATTAGTGAAGTTGAGCAATATCTGGCGAGGTCAGTTCTTGGATGGGTGACCCCAATTGTTATAATACCACTGTTTCCATACTTCGGAAGGCACGTTAAATAGTAGGTCCCGGTTATTTTCAACTGAAGGTAGTTATAAAGCCAATTCGGTGACCTACATGGGCGGCTTAAAACACTGTTAGGTGGGCACTAGGTGCCACAAGTTAGACAGAAATCCACCAATCCGCACTACGCCTGCGTGGTGGATTCTGGTACTTACTCTCTCCTAGGGACGTGCAAGTCTGTTATCATGAATGTGACTGCGTAAGGAATCAAGTATTAAATATAGCGTAACATAAAATCGTACTCTTAAAGTTGAGTGTGGCCAACACTTCCCACCCCTTCACTAAATCCTGGATTAGCGGCTGTAGGTATCAATTGACGCATCTAATGGGTTTGTCAGTTATTCACAACGAGTCCATTATGGCAGCTGCCGGGATATGAAAACTTAATGAGTATAATATTATGCGACTAATAATCCTATCGGCATTGCGTAGCTGATTACCTGAATGATATTAATTAATGCCTCTAAGCAATACCGTGACGCAGAACCCCATGATGGAATAGTTTGATGAATGACAAAGCGATGGATTTTTGACTAATGACGAAGAACGTCGCCATGTATTTGACGGCGTTGTGTGTGTGTTTATTCAGTCATTGTCCGCACGTATCTCAGTAGCATGTGATCCGATTTGGGTGCGCTTTTTTTATATGAAGAGAGTTTATCCTAAATGTCATTCCAACCAAATTTTCAAGTCCAAATTTACCGAAATTAATAAACCGATTATAATTAAACTTATACGTATGAGCAGGATACATAGATCTAAAAAAAATGTAGAAATTTTTCAAATTTTTTTTTATAAAATAATTTTCAATTGTTATGTACACTATTTTCTGCCCAATCTAATAAACACTGTGTATCTCGAAGGTTTGCTGGTAGAAAACTCTATCGGAGTTCAGCTCGCCTTTGTTCATTTTATATACAATGCATATTTCTGTAACAATTTTGTGTACATTAAAGATATTAAGATTAAGAAAATATCGTATTTAAAAGAAGTCGTGGTTTAACGACTGCCTTCAATTGAATACAATCGAGATTTGCCTTGCCCTCTGAAGCAAAGCGATAAAGCTACGATAACTGCACTGTCCCTTCTGCTTTTTTTCATTGGAACATTTATAGACCAAAGAATATGTTGCATTTTTCCTGTTACCATGGAAAACTTAAATTCCCTCTAATATAGTTTCAACACTCTTATTTTCTCTACTACCTTTTTCGATCTAGGTACGTGCTTTACGCGAATAAAGTTTCATTACAATCGGTTTATTTGTTGTAATATTTGGTCTTAAAAGTTTTAATGGAAGACCTTGCAGCTCTAAAATGGCGCCCCATTGGATAAATTAAGATTTCTTTTTAAATACACAATAAATCAAAAAGATCGCTCTGACCTGCACTCGAGAGGCCTAAAAGTAATACCTAAATAGCTGTCATGGGGTTTTTGTAAGACATAGATCACAATGAATGTCGATAAGGTATTTGCTCGCAATACCTTGCGAAGCGATTGGTAGTGGGTAAATATCTTTCCATATCTGCTAAATCAACCTTATATTGAGAATTTTATGAAGTGATGGCAAAATGTTTTTTTTTTTTTTTTTATTGAAGAGGTGGGCAAACGAGCAAGAGGCGCACCTCTACTATGATAAGATATGATGATAAGAGGTGTACTGACGGATTTTGGAAATAACGGTGTGGTTATACTCAAAGCATACCATGATGTCTTTTTAGGATTAGTAATAGGTATTATTTATATATCAAATCTTTTCAATATTTATTATTATTAAGTTAGAATAGATTAGCTTTCCGCCCGCGAATTCGTCCGCGTGGAAGATTTAATCAAAACCAGTTCAACAAAAAAAATAGCCTATATGTTAATACAGGTTCTAATCTTTCTACCAACCAAATATCATCTAAATCCGTCCAGTCGTTTAGGCGTGAAGAGGTAACAAACATACATACTTACTTACGACATACACACAAACAAACTTTCGCATTTATAACATTAGTTGGGATAGTTGGGATTAATAGACGAACAGCATAAGCTAATGTGTTGATCTAAGCTGGTGTATTGGTAAAGAAAAGGAAAAAGGCAGAATTTTGAATTAATAATAGTGTCAGAATTTGTTCTCTTTATAACACTTGTCATATCTATTTTTAAACATTTAACGGTATATTCAAACTTATCTCTACATTTTGCAATCTTTTTACTATATCGATTCGATGCTAATCGATGTCTCTTTTTTTTTTTTTTTTTTTTAATATATGAGAGAGCGGCAAACTAGCATGCGGGTCACCTGATGGAAAGTAATCACCGCCGCCCATGGACACCCGCAACACCAAAAGGGTCACAGATGCGTTGCCGACCTTTGAGGAAGGTGTAGGCTCGTTTCTTGAAGGTTCCAATGTCGTACTCGTTCGGGAACACCGCTGCCGGAAGTCCGTTCCACAGGGTGGTCGTACGTGGTCGTACGTCTCTATCGTAAATAGCCACATCAATTAAATATACGAAACCAATCAACAATGGAGTCACAGAGCAGAAATAAGCCGATTAAATCGACGTCATTGGTTAGTTATTTATTTCCATTCATAGTAGGTCGTACTTGAAATTGAAAATATAGGTATGGATAAATGAAATGTGAGTAGGTCGAGTGTATAATGCTATTTGAACCCAGTACTTTCAGGCTATAGTATAGAAGTTCGGAAGCTGTAAATTGAAACGTTTTTATTTATGCACTATGCATTATGATGTTAAGTGAAGATGAACTTGGAAGCATTCTAACCCGGACACCCCATGTTTTTTGGGGGACTGGCTATCGTATCTTTGACAAGCGGAACATAACAACGCTTAACATTTAAGTTTGCTGTTTGGTGGCAGACTTAGATAAGATGGTAGTAGCTAGCCAGGAGGATAATTAAAATGCTCTACCACCAACCAAATCGAGTATTAAACATGTACACTATTAGACTATATTTATCACACATAGAATACAATTATTTGAAGATTTACTATAAATACGCCGAGGTAAACCTCGGCGTCTTTTGTCTTTGCGATACTCCTTGGCTGTTTACTTTTTTCGAATTTGATTTTGGAATCTAAAGTGTAAAAATCAGGAGCAGTCGTTTTTCGGAAACTGCTACGACGAGGTCATGGTTTTTATTCTACCATTGTAATTTATTGTATTTAGGTATTAAATACCTCGTTATAAATTGAGTCGCGTAGAGACTAGCCGGATACATTTAGAGATTAGAAGTCCATACATTAGACACACTAGATATACAGAGGCTAAATGTACAGAGGCTAAATGTACAGAAACTAGTTAGAGTAGTGGACCTATTCCTATTCCGAGTGGAGTTCCGAAAATTTAACACCTTTACTACCCGCCATCGACACGAAAAGAAAAAGACGAAATAGGGAATAGTCTACAGGAGAGTAGACATAGGCGGAATGAAAACACAGGACTAGAAATTTACTCCAACAATTACGTAGTGAACTATTAAATTAAAGTGAAATTAATTACTCAAAAATCTTCTTTCTTGACTTACCAAAAAATATCAGAATAATCATCCTGTGGGTTTCATGCGCCGCTTCTTTTCCCACAGATGATTTCCCTTTCCGAAGCGGTAAACTTGGACATACTGACTGAAAATTATCATTTCCGATAGATTTAAATTGCCTTTCAAGGAATGTTATTGATGTATTTTATGTTGAAGTAATTGCTTGAAATTTAAAGCTCACTCTTATATCACAACAATCAAGCTTTCTATCTTCAACATTATATTTCCTAGAAAGAAATATCTTCTATTTGTATATCTTCTATATGTATCTACTATTTCCCCTATGCAAGCTTATTTACATACAAATTTGTATTTTTAAGTTTCTGTAAAACGATTTCCTCGCTTGAAGCATGTTATACTCCACCATATACTCCTCCATATGTTAATCAAAGGAGCCGGTTAGAAAATTGAAAATGAATGGGGAATTCCTCAAACATCTTTCTTAAGCGATATTTGGTTCAAGATCAAAGCCAAATCATCGGCACTTTTTACGAGGAAATGTTACGACGCATTTCAAAATTTATATTAGGCTTATGTACACATATGTACTTATAATAAGAAATGGAAAGTCAGAAAGGCAACCTAAATAAACAGCAAGTGCTGTATTGAGACAAACAACATGAGATGCCAGAACCCTACTTTTATGACATTGACAAAACAGGAAAACGAAAATGTCAATATCTCAAATCAATCACACTCAAAGATATATATATCTCGTATACATCTTTTCCAATATGCTTTTATTTTTATTTACATCAACTGATACAGGTGCGCAGCGAACTTATGCAAAAATATGGTTACATTAATACATTTTTTTTAAACTTAAGTTAAATGTAAATCTTAGGCCTACGTGGCATTCTGATCAGAAAGCTAGCAAACGTTTGCTCAAACGTTAAGCGTTGGAAACTGCCAGCTCTCTGGTGACCAGCGACGCCGACTAGCCTTTTAAAAATATTTTTGAAAGTACGTATTCAATTTGTAACTTACTCTTTTGACATTCTAGGACTGGGAGGAGTTAGTTATAGCTGCCCAGCGACGGAAATTAAGTACTTTCAAAATTTGATATTTGCGCAAAGAAAACCTGTTTGTTAGCTGTGAAAATTTAAGATTAGGTACTCATTGATAAATTATTCATTTAATATTCTTTATATATGTCAATTTATTAGCAGATTCTTTTAAAATATTGAGAGTAAGTAGCTAAATACGTTGAAATTTTACGTTTTTTTTTGTCGCTTTGTTATTTCTTAACCCATGGATATGTCGCATCGACGCCCCAAACGACTAGGAACTTAACGGTCATAGCTCTGAGCCCATGGCCACTGGAAATCTCAGCTTAGGTCCCTGATTCTCGCTAACTTGAGATTTCAATGTCGATAGACATCCATAGATTTCACTTTTGCACTTGCGTAACGACATTCAAATCTCGAATGTGTGAATATCACAGTCTAGATTTAGACGCGAACCATACAAGGTTATAGAATCAACACCCAGATACTCACATGTTTAGATTTTTTTTTTCGTACCCACCGCAAAATAGCTCGTACTTACTTAAACATCATTATATCGACTGATGACCTTAAGCGGCGCAAATATACTAGTCTTAGTGAGACTTTTGTTGACACTTTAGTTGGTGGCAGGGCATTTTAAATGTCCGCCTGACTAGCTACCACCATGTTATCTAAATCTGCCGCCAAGCAGCAATGTTAATATTGTCAGAGATAAGATACGCTTCCACCTTCGACTTCATCTTCACTTAACATCAGGTGTGATTGAGATCAAGTACCAACCCGTTGCTTCATTTGGGGTAGACACATTTAGGGTCTGCCAGGCGCTCGTTTCCTTACCTGAGAAATATCTGAGCGTCTGCTTGATATTTCAAATATAAATATAACCGTAGCATGACAGGTACAACTTTACCACTCTCACTCCTACGTCATTGCTATTTCATGCTACGGGAGCAGAAGGCAACTCCATTTCGCATAGAGGCTGTGTCGCTATTCAAAGAGGAAACGCATTAGACTCTTATATAAATCTGCGACAATTTTTTTTATTTGTGAATATGTTTTAATTAAATGTTGCTTGCTTGTGAACAGATCAAAATTTTGGACTAAGGATTGTGTAGAATCACGAATAGAAGAAGCCTGATTGTGTTAAAACAACGGCTGTGTAGAATCATGAATATAGTAAACTGCAGTTCTATGGGAATCACGAATAGGAAGAATCGCGTTTGTGTAATTGATCGTATGATTCCTATAAAAACTGGCGCCTTGCCATTGCCCAGCTGAATGCATAAGCTTAGCAGCTGAGCAAAGTAGGCGCAAGCGCTTAGGTGTACGAAGGCGTGCACCAGTTTAATAAATAAATCTTTAACATTTTCGTTTTTATAAATGTAAAATTTATTGTTAAAATACTTTTCTAATTACTCACGCAGATTTGTTAAATATTTGTCTCTAGCTGAAAGTGTAGGGAGTCCTACAGTGAATTATTACAAACTGAATAGTGGCATAAAAAGACGACCTTAAAATCATAATTTTATTCACAGATTCCAAAATGCTGAGCAAAAATATTGCTGTTGCGATTGCCGTGATCGTGGCCGTCATCTGTCTGGCTGAAGCAAGGGAGGAGGGGCCTCACGACATGGCCGAAGCTCTTCGTATGCTGCAAGAGCTGGATCGCTTCTATACCCAAGCTACTAGACCGAGGTAAGCTAGCCATTTCATATCTGCTTCGAGGAGAGTGAAATGATCGAATTGTGTCATATTCCTATTAACATAAAGGTTCCAATGAATATGGTACATAATAAGTTTTTTTTTAAATACAACGAAATATAACTAATGCTAGACTAAAGTATGAAATTGTCCATACATCCCGTCTGGGGACCCTAACACACTTCCGCGTTACCTCGCTGAACAGCTAGACTAAGACGTTGAGCTAGGTACGCGCCAGCTCGTAGGTCACACGAAGCCAGAACCAATCTTGGTTGAGAGATCGTGGACGAGCTTATGCGTGTCCGATGACCACGGGCCTATAGTCTCTATAGCAAGCCCCACAAACTCATGTTACCGAGTAACGATGAGTATTTGCGGCGGTTGAGTAGCTGGGCTTCCTCAGCCGCGGCCCTGACTCTTGTGAAATAAAATTGGAAGTTAGACGCTTCAGTTCAATATGCATGTAATAGTAAATCATTTGTTGAGATGAAGACGAATCATTATTTCATTTGCATTATTATCTAAAAAATAAAACAAACAAATCTTTTTATTTAGGACACTTACACCAATTGTCCATATCCCACCTTCGCTCTCCTCCCACTGTAACTCCTGTAAGCCAGGATCAACAGTGGTACTTTGCACGGCGCCTACAGAAGGGCACCCCTACGTGACTCAATTTCTACATTGGACGCCAGACTAATCAAAGAAAGAATTTAAGGGTGAAAAAGTAGATAAGAAAGAAAGAAAGTAGTGTCCAACCAATTGCCTAGTGCCAAATTTGGCAAAGTCGGTGCTACGGATATTACAACACGGATACTTAAACAGCGTAAATATTTAGTTCCACTTTTATGACTCGGGACTATGATTCGTATTCTTAATACAAATATAGTGTGGTAAGTTTATTTATTAAAAATACCGCTACCTTTATTTTGGAGGCAGAATCACTACTGACTAGACCAAATAGCCGTCAAAAAACTAATATAGATTGAGCTTTTTATGGCGTTAATTTTTCAATACAATAAAAATATACTTTATTGTACAACAGAAAAGAAAATATATTTGGGTTGGTTTTGCTACCTTATCACTAAAAAGATGGAAAAACATTTATAAACGACCTCTTCCAGGCAACCCCAATTTATCGTCGAGACATTTCTTTTCCCTGGACATCTGAGCTAAGTTAGCGGACTTTCTTGTGTCACTTAACTGCGTAATTTTTAAGCTAAAAAATCTTAACTCTGAAACTCATTTAAATAAATTAACTAACAAAATAGGCACAGAATATTGGAACTAGTTCTTTAAAATGGTTGATATTTATATAATTATAAATAAATAAATATAAATATTTCGGACAATTATACCAATCACCTAGTACCAAACCAAGCCAAGCTTGTGGTATGCAAACTAGATAACGGATAAACATACTTAAATATTTATATTTACCCACACAAAGATTCGAACCCACAACCGTTGGTTTCGCTGGTCACTATCCACTACACCAATCGGTCGTTAATTATTTCAATAATGTCCATTCTCACTTACTCGTATAGACTGAAATAAAAATAAAAAATAAAATAAAATAAAAATAGTTTATTTCAGGATTAGACCCATATTTTGGTTAGTAACTTAAAAATAAATAGTAGTAAGTTAGTAACTTAATTCTATAATAACTGTGAACAGAAGGGACCATACGACTGCTGCGGCACAATCAGCACTATTTGGATGTGTGCAAGCGTATCCAGTGCCGCAGCATCACGGAAATCCACCTGTCCTCCAGTGTGCTCAGGATGGTGTTGGAGCTGCCGCTGTTAAAAAAAATCTCTAAAAATATTTTACACATAGGATGAACATTGCCGATAAATTACAAAAATTTAAAATTTAGAAAATACAAGCTATTAAAACGAAACGGCTGAACCGATTTTGATAAAACATGTTTAAGAACCACCGCTAGAAAACCTGCTTTCAAATAAAAGAATACCGCATCCCAATCGGTTCGCCCGACCCGACCTACGATGTCACAGACAGACACGCATACACATAGCGGTAAAACTTATAACACCACTCTTTTTGCATCTGAGGTCACAAATACATAAACAGCTATAAATATAAATATACAGCAGTTAATGTATTTCGTACGAATAAGTTGTCAGGAAGTTACTTACCAAGTAGTAAGGTTTGATAGATGGGATTATTGTAATTTAACCTTTTAGGAAGAATTGAGGGTATATTGCAATATAATATAAGAAAAGGTTGCTGAGAAAGTTCTGTTTATGAAAAACGAACAATTGCTCGTTTATATGTTCAATTTCACTAAACTATATTATGTATATGCATTTCTTCTTGTGTATCTCTTCCCAACAGTCTGTTTTAAAGTTAAGCCATGATACGAGCCACCCTCAGTTATTTAATTTATTTAAAACATTTTAATGCAAACACAAAAAAGAAACTATTCCAGCGATACTTAGCTATTAATAAATAAGATATTCGAAAGGCGAGATTATCCCTCAAAGAAATATATTCGAGCCAACTCAACAGGACAGTAACAATGATGAAGGGGACCATAGAGTTCACACAAATAGAAGTAAAAATGAAAAAAAAAAAAAACGATTTTGTATGTTGCTGGCGCCATATTAAGTAACTATAGGTTTGTGTTGTGGATACCAGATGGTTGATATACTACATAAATACATTTTTTTTGTAAATAAATACTTATTATAAATGAAAACATCCATAACTCGGGTACACATGTCCGTATTCATCACACAAACTTATGCCCCTAGCGGGATTCGAACCCGCAACCTTTTGGTATAGTGGTCAGAGTTGATAACCACTAAACCAAACAGGTCGTCGAATGATCACGTAAAATATTGTAAAACTCTTAAACTAAAGTGGCACTAGTTAGCACTATTTCAGCACAGTTTCTGACATTGTGAAAATAACTGAATACTGTGTGAATACTAGCATCACGCACGTTTAAAATTACCGATCTCAGGAATGTTTTACTCGCTCCTTCCTACTTCACCTCCTGCAGATATTTTGTAGAACTTCAGGGCGTCTTTAACACTTACTTTTCGATTTCACCGCCTCTAGTAAATGAAGTTAGAAACTTATATAAAATGGTGATTGCAACGTAGGTAACATGTGTAAACGAAGCAACTTTGCGAGTTCCGACGAACTTTGCAATAACTTTTGAATCGTAATCGATTCTATAAGTAATTGTAAGTTAGTGCCATGTTCATGTTGATTACACTCAGTTGATAGCACGTTTTTATCAATGAGTGAATAATTCCATGAAGAAGAAATAATGGGAGCAAAAAATAAAACGGGATAAGATCCGTGAGTTGCTATGGTTCCGTGCGAAATCTCACAAAAAAATTATAAATATGCTCTCGCTTCGGTAACTGACTCTGTGTCTCACCTGTTTATCTCAGCAACTACACCGTATGGTTTATGTTTAATTTTTATAAAAGTTATAGAACTTGCTCAATCACTCCGTCACTTCTGTTTCGTTTACTAGAATAGATGTAGACATATCTATCTATATAATAAAGTAAAATGTATGTATTACAAAAGAAAAATGATTACCAAGGTGTAGTATCAAAGATTTTGACGACTTAGTATCGTTTTGACTATGTGAGATCGAAATAACTGCGAGAAATTATGGTCCTATCTACAAAGTTTATGAAGCGAATAATCTAAAACAGTTTGTTTCGATATTGATTAATGTAAATATTCTGAGCTTCGGGGAGCACGTTAAATTGGTCCCGATTGTTCTCAATTGAAACTCTATCGGCGTTAAGCTCGCTTTTGAACATTTTCTATATACAACGCATATTTCTGTAACAGTTGTATGTGCAATAAAGAAGCAGTTGTTAAACCAAGTCGGTAGCCTACAGGAGCGGCATAAAACACTGACTGTCAGGTCTAATCTGTCATAAATTATATTGTATGAAGTTTTTATATTATTAGAATTAGGTATTTTAGTACTATAGTTCACAGAAGTAAAAAGTGTGTTTAGTGGCTAATTCACATATGAGTTTTCATTTTTAAGATCTTTTTTTTTGTTATTACACTCGCAAGTAGGTAACAGCAGTTTTTTTTCTTTTTTTCCTGATTTTATTTCTCACACATAAGTGTATGTGGGAACGCGCCTGACTGTTGTTTTATTTTGAAAACCTGCTGTGCTGAAAACCAGCGCTGTCAATTGCGATACGACATATTGGCAGCAAATACTGACGCCCAATCCCTTTGCCACAAATACATTTAATTATGCAAAATGTTATACCTACGAAATTTTCTGTATTTGTTGGCAATAAATACTTTTTCTTTTCTTTTCTTCTTTTCATAAATCCAGATCAAATACAAATAGTTTCCAGTTAATCATAAAAAAATCCACCAATCCGCACTGGGCTCGCGTGTTGGGTTATGGCCCACACTCTCACCCAGTGAGAGGAGGCTGTGCCCCAAAGGTGTAAGACTGCTCATGATGATGCAAAAAGTACTGCTACAATGGAGGTATAAAATAGATGTAAAAGTTATAAAGGTTCCTAATTGAACTACGGAACCCTATAATAATAGAAAGTTGGAACTACGAAAAAAACAAATGTTACAAGAATTACCACTGTTGCTAATTATAAAAAAACTGAAATTGCTATAACTCTTGTTTGGCACCGATTTTGAAAATATTATTGACATTATTTAAAAAATGTCAAATGTCAAAAACGTTAATAATGGCAAAATAATAATATTTTCTAGAGCTTTGATTTTTTTTGAATTTTTTTTTTTACTTTTTAAGGCGAAAATAATCTCGAGGGCAGCTCGCTGCCCGAGAAGCCCCCCGGGAGACTAATATATATTATATATCTCTACTTATATTAGGTACACAAATCTTTGTTCTTGCTCCACATATTGGTTCCATCTAACATGCATGAGATTAGATAGCCTGTCCCTAATTAACTAAAAACGGACAAATCTCTAAGTAGTTTCTAATTGATTTAGTGTCCAGTCGACATAAGGGTGCTTTTACATTAAATGAATAATCTTTCTTGCACATAAAAATCAGATTTACAATGCGAGCGGTTGAAATCTGCCTGTATCCAGTGATCTCTCGCGACCTTTGTTATAGGTCTCCTGTCCGCCATGCGAGACATCCTACTTTGCGTTTGCCGGCGCGTGGGCTCCACTCTGGAGCTATTATGCCCCAACTAAATAAAGCGATATCTATTTCATTTCACGCTACTAATTGATCACCAAGCTTTTATTTAGTGATATAGGTATGTTTCCCTTATGATAGATAAAATATCATCTTCAAGGTGACAAGGAAGGTTGACCCTGTTAACCTTATCGTAAAGGGTACAATGGAGAAATTACAAATTGGGCTACTGTATGTTTATTCTGATTTATCTCTAGCTCATGTACGTTTAGAATTTTCATAAATATTAAAATCGAAAGTATAATCCTTATTGTGTGAGTATATAAATTAGATATCTGTTTAGAGTAAGTTAATAAATGCTTGCTTGCTTGATTTTCACCCGCGGCCTCACCTGCGTGGAATTACTTTATCGCAGAAATTTGTTAATCCCGCGGGAACTACTCAATTTATCGTGATACAGAATATCCTAGTTTTAATCCAGGGTTCGTTTTACCTGCTTGTATATACCAAATTTCATCCAAATCCTAAATAAAACATTTCTGTTACAAAGTGATTCCACGCGGGTGAAGCTGCGGGCGCAAAGCTAGTCTTCATTAGAAAACTTACAAAATTTAGAAAACCCTCGAGGGGCAATGATATCGTCGAAAACACCAAAAAATTGTGTTAAAAGCTAAATATCTGCGAAACGGTCTGAGAATCTTTCCCTATTCCCCTTTAATATAAATAACCGCCACACACACAAGCACACAACGGCGTAAAACATAACACCCATCGTTTTTGTCGACGGCTAAAAAATGAATAGTGTTTACAAAACGAGTTAAGGATGACAGGTTAGATAGATAGATAGACCTTTTTTTTTTGTTGACGGGGGGGAAATCTTTAAAAGATACCCAGACTCCTGAGGGAGAGCCTGGGTTATTTTATTGGACATACAGAACAAGTTATACATAGAACTTGTAAAACTAGACTATAACTCTGGGTATGTATGCACAGAATGAAATATTAATATCGTGCTAGCAGTGTAACAATCAATCTAACAAACATTCATTATCGGTGATGAAATAAGAAAGAAGTAATTAATCGTTCTAAAGTTGAGTTACAAAATTAAGTTAGCCAAACTTAATTACAAAATATCAGCTTTGTTTGTCTTCTAAACGTAAGTAAATTGTATACAAAAATGTCCAAAGAAGAACACTCAGCCACAGTTTCATTGTACAAGCGGCACATTCTGACTACGGAATTATAAAAAGAAGTATTATTTCTATACACTTGAAGAACAAACAGTCTGGGAGATGGTTTTTTTTTTATTAAAAACTGGTTTCGCGTTTGACTACAATCTCACCTGATGGAAAGTGACGATGTGGCCGAAGATGTATCACGCGCACCCAGTAAATGCCTATTCACTCTAGACTTGAAGATCCCAAGGTTGTAAGTGTCGGGAAAAAAAGATGCGGGCAGTGAGTTCCATACCTTAGCAGTCCGCATTATAAATGATGAAGCAAAGCGCTTAGTGCGGATGTTCGGTATGTTGACAACATATGGATGGAAACTCTCCCCGCGCCTGGTTGTCCGAAGATGGAAAGGGGACGGTGGAATAAGATCGTGCAATTCCATCGCACACTCACCGAAATGTATCTTGTAAGACACTGAAAGGCATGCGACCGTACGGCGGTGTTCAAGGCTTTGCAATTTGCCGGTAACCGTTGAGTCATCGCCTATGAGTCTTATGGCGCGTCGTTCCACAGAATCGAGTGCAGCCAGTTGGTACTTGGCTGATCCGTCCCAGAGGTGACAGCAGTATTCCATGCACGAGCGGATCTGAAGTTTACGGTTGTATGGGATTTGCACCCTATCTAATTCAATACTATTAGTTTGACAGAAAATGTCCAGAGGCGGATTGTTTCAGAAGAAGCAAATAAGCCAGACAAACATTTATTTCCAAACCAATAACCATTATACATTGTAAAAGAAACTTCGAGTTAACATAACAAAAGCCTTAAAATTCAACGAACCGAAAATAACTTCTTAACATTATTTTATACAATGGCCCAGGAAATTGTATGAGATAATTTCCGACCCAAGTTAACACCATTATAGAAACTGTGTCACTACAAAAATAACTTTAGCTATCATTTATTAGGAAAACCTTCGCAAGTATAACGTTCGAGCAAGTACAACAACAATTTGCTGAAACGCTTTCGTATAGATTCACGAACGAAACTTATAAAGTAGATATTATATACGTGCGTCGTTCTCGAGATACACCTCTATATCATATTGAGCATCATTGCCATTTTCATTGATGCGAAATTATATTGATAGAGAGCCAAGTGGGTAATACAAAACAAATAAATAAACTAATTATTGAAAATAGCACCCAGAACAATTATATTTAGAACGGTGTCATTTTACAGCTTATCCAAAGTAGTGTCTAGTCAGCATACGTTTGACTGTTGATGTAATAAATAATAATAATAATAAATATTTCGGACACTTACAGTTAAAGTAGAGAGAGGTGGTCATTACTCCACCGACAAGAGCATAGTTCTTAAATTGAAGAAGAAGAATTACGATTGCTACAATTTAACAGAAACAAGAATTATACATTTTTTTTCATATTTCATTTGGTTGTTGGCAGTCAGTGCTCCAGAGCCAGAAGTCCCAGTGAATATCAATAGGTATTTAAATTAGCTGGATTTCACAACAAGCCTACTTTATTTTATCTTCTGATATTTTTGTTTTTTTCTTCATAAAAATCTACCTATATTTCCAGAACCGTAAATCTAGTTGCAAAGCCTTTGAAGCTCAGTAATTTCCCGTTCCTGACAGAGCGATGCACTGCAATGGGGACGAGATAAGGCCCGCTGTCAGTGGAAAATTACCCTGACCGGGGTAATCAGCGGCACAAATGTTTCACCTTTGTACGTCCAGCTTCCGAAGGCGAATATTTGTGAGCTCTATAAGCAAAGGAACAAAGACATGATCGAGGACGTGAACTCGTGTTTCAAACGATGATTTATGTTGCAATATCCATGCTTTCTTTACTTCACCTATTTACCTATTTTTACATACCTACATACATATATAACGTCACGTCCCAAATATGGTGGTCAGAGATATCCCAAACATTAGTGTTTGGCTGTCCAAACAATAAAAGTTTAATGATTGAAACAACATCCACGGTTCACCTTATGAAATATACAGAAATGTACACGTGAGAGGCGATGAGCCCATCGCCGTTGAAACGAGCAAATCTATATTTGTTTTTCAGTGGAAAGTCCCTTAGTCGCCTTCCACGACACCCACGGGAAAAGACGGGTTGGTTCTATTCTATTTGAGTGCCGAAACCACATATCACTAGCTTTTTTAACTGGAGATTTAATTCAATTCAATAATTTTATTGCGTGCCACAAGGTATATACAAAGCATTGTTGAAATAAACCGTACAAGGTCTTTAAATACAAGCAAAACTGAAAAAAATCCTATTTGATCAAGTTGAATTTTTGCTTGATTGGAAAAACTATTATTAATTTTAATTTCTTTTTTTTAATTTATTCAGTCGGGTAATAATAAAGCGTTTGTTCAACTACCGAAATCCTACAACTAAATAAAATCCTAGAACGAGAGTTGAAACCACTCCAAAAACCTGCTCTAGAAAGCCCAAGTGCAAGCGTGTCATGTCATATCTTTCTGTGTCTGCAAAGACAGAAAGATGTTAATACAAGTGTTTTGTCTGAATACTAAAGATCCAATTCATCCGTGTCTGAGTAGCTAACAATTGAAATACAATTGTTTTATTAATTGAATTGCACGAGTCGAGATATAATTATCCATTCCTCTCGCTCTGTCCACTAATGGTAAAACACAGTACCTAGTTGTTCTGAATGTCGTTTACGTGACAGGTTTTCTTAAAGCTTTGTGAAGAGAAATGGTGCAAGTGATGGGAGGTAGCGGGGCAAAATCATTTATGACACATACATATATTAGGTCCTTACCTAACTATGAAATTGGCGTTTTGTATGAAGAATTTCATTAAGACTGTTTTCTCCATACAAATATTTTTGATTTTTTTTGGGAACGGCAAATCCAAATTTAGCTAATCTTTGTGTGTATTAACATTAAGTTAAGTATAGGCAATGAACAAAATTAATTTTTAAAAGTAACCGTTTTATAAAAGTTTCAGCGAATCTAAGAAATGATTATGGGAAGCACGTGAAAAGAGCTCTGTTAAATTTTTTATTATTATGTGATTTAGCCCAGAAATTAAAAAATATTTCATGTGAAACTTTGAAATAATATTCCATTTTCCAAATAAAAAAACAAGTTTGGATATAGCTTTGATAATCGCAGGAATTGGTACATATGATTAACGAAGAAAAGAAACTCCAATTTCATAGGTAAAGACCCAATATAACTTCACGCTCTTTATCCCAGATACGGATCAGAGATTTTTGTGAGTTCCAAATATATTCACATTTTGAAATATTCGGAAATGCAAACATGACAAGACACGTGACTATGGAAACCAGTAAGTATAATATGTTTTGTCGTAAAAAAGAGACTGGTTGCTTCAGTTTTTTTAAAATTATGTAATAAGAAAGAAAAAGTCTTTTGTTGACTTTTCTAGCCATAGAGAATTTTGGTTAGTATTAAATACCTTAATCAAATACATACTTAGTTATCCCATCCCACTAATTTTTAAATGTGAAAGTTTTTAAAGATGGTCAACTGGTCAGATAACGTCTTTTGGCTGAGTACCCAATATATGCACGGAACTGGCGGTAAGATATAAAAATTATGTCACCTACAGATTACAACGCAATAAATTCTCCTATTCACTATGGTTTGGACAACATCCAAATTTTTACACTCGTTTTGTTTAAAATAGTCTGTTTATACAATTTAGTAATAGAACACGGAATTCGATAAGAACATTACATTGCGGAGTTTGCTCATGACTCTAAATTTTAATAAAAACATACTTCGCGATGTACTCGAATCGTTCTTCCGAGATTTGATTACATTGTTTAATTATAAAAATTAAAATACCTACTCTCCGCTGAATGGGCTACGACGTGTGAGGTATGTTGAGTCATGGTATTTTTTTTTTGATTTGGAGGTTTTTCACACTTTTAATCTTCGTTGTAGGTATATATTGTGGGAAACTATTGTTGATACCCTTTTAGTATACTTTTACATAAATATATTTTGGCCGATTTGTTAGATTTTTTTTTCGGGGCTGCTCTGACAGCATCGATTATTAAATCATTTCTGAAAAAAAAACATGGCTTCCCTGTCCTTTGAAGCCGTTAGAATACAGTTTTCCAGTTTCTTACATGTATTTTCTAGCCATAATTCCATACGAAATGTTTTGCAACGCAACATTCAAACGCTACCATCTCGTGACTTAAATTAGCTAATTTTTTAAATGAATGCATATTTTCAAAGCGTTTGAAACGTGGTTTGAGTGCATTACGCGACACAGCCTCTTTGTGTCGAGGATTTATCAGAACTGTTTAGCAACACGTATATTTCACTAAAAAGAAAAAGTTGTAAAATAAAGTTATAGCTTTAAAAGCTTTCAGGAGGTTGCTGTTTTTTTTTATACACAACGGGTTAGCACTTGACCTCAATCACACCTGATGTTAAGTGAAGATGAGGCCGAAGGTGGAAACGTACTGACCCGGAAACCCAAATATTTGGGGAGCTGGCTCTCTTATCTCTGTATATAAAGTATGCACAAATTTGTTACAATTCTGTATTATTTTCTTGGACGTCGAATGATTGATTGGGCTCTTTTTTATTGATCACTGTAGAATATAATTGGGAAAAGATAAATATCTTGACTGGTATACAAATAAACCAGTTGTGATGCTGATTCGGACTTATTTATTACTAGCTTAGCTCGTATGTCTTAATCCAGGGTATTTTCTACCTATATACCAAATTTCATCCAAATCCGTTCATTGGTTTCGCCGTGATTGTATTTTGCCCACTGGTCTTATTGCTCCTCTTAGTATATTCTGGTATCGACCTAATGATTTCTTAAATTCCGAATTTTATATTAGGTTTGATGGAAGAGATCTCTCATAGAGATACGTTCGAATCTATGTTAAGTTTTGTCATAATAAAGTAATTAGGGTCACATGACGTGATTGCGATTTTTTGAGTTCTGTTGAATTACATATCCTATCCCAATTAATTACGATCCTTATCCCAAATGGGGTGGTCAGAGACATCCCTAACATTAGTTTTTGGATGTTCCAAACATAATTTTAATGCTTTAAGCAACATCCACGGCTTACCCTACAAATTACACAAAAATCGCAGCCCAATCGCAGTTAAAACCACTTTTCTGAAACTGTATTTTCTTGTCTGTTGTGCAATAAAGTGTATTTGTATTGTATTGTATTGTAAAACCTGCAAACTACAGGGTGAATTTGAATCCGTGTAATTCCCATTAACTGGTGACGCCACTCTTGATTACGAACAGCTTTCCCCAAGGAACCATAGTCGAATTCGATCAAAAAATTTTCGATTACCAATACAAAGTAAACCATTCTGAAACCACCTTTAGTCTGGAAGTCCAACAATTTTCTGCTGAATTCGGTTATGGTGCCTAACGGAAAGTTGTTAATAATTAGGAATGGAGTTACGAGTATTTAAACAGGAATTACACGAAGACACGCGTTGATTCTATTCGTTTTCGTACCTAAACCACATTTTCTTTGTAATGTAGTAATGAATGTCATACGAAATGATTGCGATTTTGGGAATTCTGTCGAATTGCATAACATTTAATCCCTAATTTCAAAAGCAAGTGATCTCCGATACCAAGCTTACGTCAACATCGAAAAGGTTAAAATGACATCCTATTTTATCTTATTTCAGACAATACAAAATCAAACCCAAAATGTAGCCATAATAATGAAAGTAGCATCGACTTCTTAATTTTATAGATATGGGGTTCAATCTACATTATAACTGAATATATTATAGAAAAATTCAATGAAAACCCTAAAATAATGTTATGTTAAACAAAAGACAATACATGTGTATTGTCTTTTGTTTGGCACTAACTCAACCAATTTACATATGTTTGTATTTGTTAAAAATTGTATTTCTCTTGTTGTTTTTTTATTTGTTCATGTTTCTCTCTTGTGTGTGTGCCAGTTTATGCAATAAACTTTTTATCTATCTATCTATCAATCACGATAATCTCAAACGATCTTCCAATTTTCAACCTCAGCGGTATTTTTTAAGTAATACTTTTTACAGAACAGAGTACTTTGTTTTTTCTCTATTTCTGAAGTCACAATATTGTGGAATATGTTTTCCTTTTGCCGACATATTTTATCAACAAACCTTTTTGGATTAATTCTTATTTTTACATGTTCTTTTATATCGTGTTCATTCATACTACCAAACAAAGGAAACACTTTAAAACCTTCGAAGAGCGTTGGCCTTTTGAAAAGCTTGTGACAAACAGACATCGGTGCTGTCGTTATGTGTACTATATTTATTTTGGGAACAATATATAAAATAATAATTTATAATTGCAAAGAAACAAGCGAATCAGATTTATTTAATTTACTTTTGCATTTGAGTGAATAGTCCCATCCTTATTCAAAATTTTTTATTTCAGAGGATAAAAGTATTACTAGAAAATTTTACATTTTAACTCCCTAGAGAAGAAAAGGGTTGCCCTTTTAAAGTAGGTTTTGGTTTACAATCTTATTTAGTCTGCCGCCAAGCAGCAATGTTAATAGCATTGTTGTGTTCCGGTTGTCAGAGATAAGATAGCCAGTCCCCCAAATGTATTGGGGTTTCCGGGTCTTCGACCTCATCTTCACTTAACATCAGGTGTGATTGAGGTCAAGTACGAACCCGTCGTTCATAAAAAAAAAAGCTGTAAAAATGATGACAGTAATTATATAATGAAAGTATAACAAAGCAAAATATGACAATGAAATTCAATTAATATAGTTGGGCTTCTTAATAATATTAAGAGTACCCAAGCATTAATGTTTGGGGTATCTTTGACCACCCCATTTGGGATAAAGATCGTGACGTTATGTACATAAAAACAAATGCACAATAACAGCTTATTATAAAGAGAAAGTGTGTAAGAAGATTGTCAGTATATTCAATTTTCTCGATGTGTATAGGTGAGGTTCCTATATACAGTTATGTAAGACTTACAGGGGAGATAATACCTCTTAGAATAATGGAAGGCCTCTGTGACATGAAAGAATATAAATGGGATTAGTTGCAAATAATATTTTGCGGTTACACTCTGATGGATGGTTATTATTAGTATCTCCCACTCGTACTGGAGTTGTCTCTTTATTATGTATAGAAGTAACGCAGAATCAGTATCAACTAGATTAGAAATCTAATTAGAGAAGGAATAAAGGATTAGTTGTCATTTTTAAAGGCCCCTGATTGAGAATTGAGGTATCCCTTTACCTCAGGAGCCAGTAAGTTTGTTACTGGCTCCTGAGGTCTTAGTTTTAGAATTGTTTATTTTTAACCGATTAATTGATTATTATTAAATTCTCGTGACTATCATGATGTAATCTTTCAATCTATAACTTTTCCAATTTAATAACTATTTAAGTATTTAGAAACCAAATAATCCGACAGCATATTTTGTATTATGCGGATGCCATATTGGATTTTTTACCATAAAATGTCTCCTATGACACAGGTATCAAGACGAATTTAACGACACCATGCACTTCCAAATCGGTCAAACCGTTTAGGTTCCAGGATGCGCCAAAGGAACAGACATACATACATTATCTTGCGCAGTCGGGTAAAAAGGACAGCGAAGTTAATTACTTATAAAAATTTTCAATTATATTACGCAGGATTTTTATTTTGTAAAGCATTTTATAAGACATTTTATGTTGTAGAGCTTGATGACATTCATATCGTAATGACGTTTATACCAAATGGAGTGGTCAGAGATATCCCAAACATTAGCGTTTGGATGTTCCAAATATTAAAAGTCCGCGGTTCATCATTCGAAATATACAGAATTGTACGCGTGTCAGAGGATGAGCCATCGCTGTTAACACGTGCAAATCTATAACGTGTTTTTTTGTGAAAAGTCTCATAGTCGCCTTTAACGACACTTACGGGAAAGGATGGGTTGGTTAATTTTTTTACGTGCCTAAACTACACAGTACCCTACGATTAGAACCGTAAGTCATTGGGTGATTATCAAGTTGAAAGTAAAATGCATCCTAAAGCACTAGGTAATTGGGGTTTATCCAAAGCGACACTAAGCAATCTATATAATCAGGTTAATCCAGTTTAATCACATCGTCGCGTGACGGAAAGATCTGTTTGAAAAGTCGGTCATAGGTTTATTCCTTCTGTCAAATTCTTGAATTATAAGAAACGGTAGATTCATTTAGTTTACATTTATAAACGGCCAAGAGCGAGGAGGAGTTGTACCTTGTAGGTTTCGTACCTAACATCACTGTTGCAAATTTTTTCAACCAATAAAGTGAAATGTGTTTAGTTACCTATAACCTATACCTATTAGTTACGTGTTTATACGATTTTTTTATGATTTTACGTGCGAATGACATAAATATCGAAATCTATTATTTATGATTAGCTTTTAGGCATCTCGAGTGCAGGTCAGAGCGGTTTTTTTTTAATTTTATCTGTATTTATAAAGAAATTTTTATTTACCCAATGATAGGAGGCACAGAATGATCAAAATGCGGACGTCTTAAAGAATGACCATGTCAAGAGTACCCTAAACCGACGAGCATGCATGTACAACCTTATGAGAGTAAATGAAGCAAAAGAGGTGTGTCAGGATCGTAGTAAGTGGAAGTCTGTGATCTCTGCCTACCCATATGGGAAACAGGTGTGACATTATGTATGTGTGTATGTGTGTTATGTGTATGTATTGGGTCTTTACCTATGAAAGTGGAGTTTTTTTTCTTCGTTAATCATATGTACCAATTCCTGCGATTTTCGAAGGAATATTCAAATTTGTTTTTTATTTGGAAAATGGAATATAATTTCAAGGTTTAATAAAAAAAGGAATATTTTTTAATTTCTGGGCTAAATCACATAAAAAAATTCTTTTCATGTGCTTCCCATAATCATTTCTTAGATTCGCTGAAACTTTTATAAAGCGGTTACGTTTAAAAATTAAGGCTGCCTATACTTAACTTAATGTTATCCGATAATAACACACAAAGTTTAGCTAAAATTGGATTTGCCGTTCCCAAAAAAAAACAAAAATAATTGTATGGAGAAAACAGTCTTAATGAAATTCTTCACACAAAATGCCAATTTCATTGGTAAGGACCTAATATGTAGGAGACACCTGACGAAATAAACCCTCTTAATAATGAGTAATTTGGTAGTTTATGTATTCGTTTGTAACCAACTCCATAAAAGGAAGTGTCTATGGTCCTTGTATGTATAACATTTTAATACTCGCTGCGCTGTCGCGTACCATTTTTTTCTTTTTTTTTTTTTTTTATATGAGAGGGCGGCACACGTGCATACGGGTCACCAGATGGAAAGCAATCACCGCCGCCCATGGGCACCCGCAACACCAAAAGGGTCTTCTGCGCAAACCATACAATTCCTATTCGGTATAAATAAATGTTCATTCCTTTACTACCCACACAAGGATGATATGGCGTTTATAACAAACAGGATTGTTTGAAGTGAATTGTTTCACACTATTCCGTTTGATGAAGTTTTGGGATGACGACTACCTAACATGTGAGGCCTAGTAAACATCAGACCAAGGTGCGGGCTTTTAACTCCATTGCTTTATAATTTGTGAGCTTTAGACAAAAATTTTAGATATTGAAATTTCATTTTATAACGAAACAATAGGTACAAAAGAATCGAATATTGTGAAACTTATCGACGGCCTGTTTGCTGTAGTGGTTAGCTATTCTGACCACTATACCTAAAGGTTGCGGGTTCGAATCCCGCTAAGGGCAATATGTTTGTGTGATGAATACGGACATGTGTACCCGAGTTATGGATGTTTTTATTTAGAAATGATGGTGGATAGAATGATAGAAATTTGGCATATATGTAGAATACTTTTTATCCCTATATAGTGAGTAGTTCCCGCGGGATAAACAAATGAAACATTTCCGAGATAAAGCTATTCCACGCTGGCGAAGCCGCGGGCGGAAAGCTAGTCTTAAATATAACAAAAGCATCAAAATTTAGAAAATTTATATGAATCTTTAGAAAACCTGTCGAATGATGTATATCATGGAAATGCGCCAAAAATTGTGTTGCTTCGAAACGGCTTAACCGATTTTCATGAAACAGGACTAACAAAACAATTTACATCCGAAGAAAGAATAGACACACACATAGACATATCAGCCCGTCGTTTTTCGTGGAGGATTAAAAACAAGATTAAGCGATAGGTTTCTGTACAATTGGGTTAAATGGGTCTATAGTAGTCCTTAAATAGCATATCACAAGGGCTACATTTTCATTTGTAACTGTTAATATTCCATTGACTTACGAAGGGCTAGTAATAAACGCGTCATCCCATTGTCAACAAGTGGGAAAAGGGACTTGTCAAATTGCGCGTAGGGTTGTCACTAGGGAATTAAAATTAATACGGAAAACATCACTAATAATTTCTTTCATTGAATCAACGTTGTGGAAAATTGGACGGGATTAATAATACGAAATTTGGACATAAATAGGCTTTCCGGAAAGATAGCGATGTCACATGATAACATTTTTATACTTTGTGTTTTAAGAATTAGTGCAGTAAGAAGATTCAGTTACGACTGCACAAGATTATTGAAGTATAAAGTATATCATAACCATATATTAATTTCCAAAAGCATGTAGCATATTCCACGAATTAAGAAACTTGGTTGGCTCGATCGGTTTCATTAAAAATGTTCACAGTTTGTTACAAAATTGAAATTTTTAATTAAAAAAGCTTAGGTCAACTTGTATTCGGGGTGGTTCACCACAGTAACTAATGTAATAACTTATAAATATCTGTAATGTATCGTGTCGTAGAGGCATAGTTGTTTTAGTTGGGAGATGTTGCCCTATCGCCTGCTCATAATCTATAATTGTTGCGCTAACGATATATGATACTCAGTCGCAATTGTTAGCGCATTCACGCTGACATTTAAATGATTTCCATTCATTCCTTTTAGCGATTACAATGAAAATGAACACGACTTCATTTATTTATACACACACATTCAAATATACATTAAAATGAATAAAATGCAAATGTGCAAAGTGCGAACTTATCTCTATAAGAGATCTCTTCCAGCAAACCCGTGAAAGTGAAACAATTTTAAAAGGTAGAACATACATAGTGTGTACACGAAAATGAAAGATAATTAACGTAACTAAATAACATTCAAAATAATAATACCCCTAACTAAATACATCCATATACAAATATTATTTTATTTATTTAAAATTTTTAAAGTTACTTTTCGCCTAATCGTATTCCAAAGCGAAAGCTATTGCGAATACGATCACCGTTTGCAGTCGCCCTTGCCTATTTCAATAAAATTCATTTCATGGATTAGTTTTTCACAACCCTAGCAAAGTGTGCGTTTGGAAAGTACACCTATTATAAACTTATAACTGTCCTCTAAAACAAATAAAACTGTTGATATTACCGGTTCGATGGTTCAGTTAATAAGTTATTCAAGTGTTGAACTAATTAGTTGACGTTCCATAGTCATAATAACGGTGTCGTGATAACCTTATCGGTGTTAATACGAGGGTTTTAGTTCAGTTTTTAGATTAGATACGAATTGGATTGATGTAACAATTACAACAATGTTTTTAATTAGAAATTATATTAGTAGAAATTGTATGGTAAATATTTCAAATGTTAATTTGCTTAGAGAATGACAAAATCCTTTAGAAAATTCTATATTTTAAATTACGTATTATGAGCAATTTATAAGCTGCGTCAATGTGACTCTCTGGGACTTATGTCCTTGACACCTGACCGGGACACCGGGGGACCTGTGTTGGACTGTTCCTACTCAGTTTATAAATTGACGAGCTATGTATGTTCGAAATATTAGAATTTTTTCTTATTATATCTGTACCCTTTCTGATTCTCTTAGCTGCAGCGAACTGGAGAGACGATCTGACAATACATCAAATAGACAGTACATAAACTCGCATACATTTACCGCCACAATATTTTTGCATTTCCAAAAATTATATAAATTTTAGATATAAGGACCAATTTGAAGATTTTCTAAATTAAAAAATCAGCCTTGCTATACCGCGAGGTAACGCAGCCAGCATTCTGGGTACCATTCCACCAACCAGAGACTTGGGGATAGTTTTTTATTTGTGATTTTTTTCTATAATAAATTGTATAATTATTGTTTATAAATATTGTACAAATGTTAATAAGTGTTCGTAGCTCATCTTTCCTAAATGACGAAGAAACAGATCACTAAACAATAATAAAAATAATTTTAACACTACTTTTTCGATTTGTCTGTGTACTAAAACAATAAACTATTGATGAATTTAAAATTAAGAATGTTAACCCTAAGGAAAATTTAACTAAGAGACCGTATGAAAAATGTGTTCCCCGAATCGTACCTTGGTCGTCAACTCGTAGTGTTGTGAAATAAAATTATCGATATATTGGCAGGATTGACCGCCGCGACGTCACGGATGGGGAACGCCTCGATCCGGATATGTTAGACCGTGCCCTGCGGCTCCTCAAGCTGCAGACCCTAGACCGCCTTTACTCCTACCGCACCCGACCAAGGTACGACAGTCGATGTTTCCCCGTTATCGATAAAACGCACGAAGCACGTCACTAGTTTGCATGCGGTAGTTGTCCGTATAAAAATGTATAAAGTTTAGGTGAAATTTTCACCCTATATTATGAACCTACTACGTCAGCGGTAAGCGCTACATTAATTCAGAGGCCTTTTTTGTAAATTATTAAGCCCTATGCGCGATATCGTCGTATTTCCGCCATATTACTATGGCGTTTACTATGGAATGCGTTTACACGCACGGGAATCGTGGATGGATTCCTAACTCTGCGTTATTCCCCATCTCTAAAGGTAATCCATTCGAATTCTTAAAGTAAAGTGTCCGATACTGAACGACAATAAGTGCCATATTAGTGTTAAGCGGGCGTTGACATTCATAATCTTTTACGCAATTTTTGTTGTTTATCTCAATAACTAAGAAATATTCTAAATTTTAAAATTCTATTATTAGGGTGGCATATTAAGAACTAGGTGTCGATAATCGCGAAAAAAGGTAGTAACTTCACGATTTTTCCTGTCGAAATAAGCTTTATTAATACTAAATTACTTTTATGTTTTGACAAAAATCCAACATTAATTTGAACTACTGTACTATTTTGAATAGACCGATAAATGTGAAATAGTTGTTCTCGTTATTTGTAGTTTACTACCCTCTCGTACATAAGCAATATCGGAGTTATGGAGCGCACATTAAATAGTCGATTCTGCGTGATTAACTGCACGGGGCATCTCTAAAAATCTCACTCTGCATATCTCATACTTGTCTCAAGCATGAACGTGAAACAGGCTTCTATCTCCCGTCAAAATAGAAAGACTATGGAGCATGCTAGCCAATCTGGTTGTTTACAATTGAATGCAGTCGTTAAGCTATGGTCTACATGGGCAGCTTTAAAACCTACCAGATGGTCACTAGACAAATCCACCAATATGCACCGGTCCCGTCAGCGAAGACATGATTGTTGTTATAGGCTCGTAGCTACGTCAACCTGGGGAATTATCCTGGGAAATTTTTTTGACACCATTAAAATGTCATGTTATTTTAATTTGCTTCTATAACGAGCGTTGACGCGACCAGGCCCCAAGGATTATCAAAGTATAATCACCAAAAATACGAAATTTTCAAAGTTTGTAAATAGGGTGTCGATATTAATTTGGGATTGGGAACGTGTAAGGATCGGTCGAACGGGTAATGCTAATGGGTGGAACATTGTTTAACTAGAAACAAGTAATAACACCCACATCACGCGACAAATGAATATGAACAAAGCCACTTTGGACCATGTTAGAGGAATGTTTTAATGTTAAATTTTATTGGTAGTCTTACACAGGGGTGGAAAGGTAGCGAAGGATATTAATAGAGAAAAAGTTTACAATATCCAATTTGGTAGTATGTGTGGCTTTTGCAGGTCATCGGAGATCTATATCACTGCAACCGTTGCCGATGTTAAAGTATAAATGAGGGTGATTGATGACCATGGCTTAGTCTTTAACCTTTAGACGCACACGGACACCGATCGGTGCCAAAAAAATTTATACCGTCACTCGCGGACACCGATCGGTGCCAACGGACACTTGATTTTCAACTCTCAATTGTTATGATTATAGGGTTTCAATTCCTTTGGACTGTGTTTGTACTTGTTCTCTATTAAATTCCGCATCCAATAACTTGCGCCATGTTATGTTAGCTATGAAATTTAATCTGTATTTCCGAAGAGAATTTTTTGGCTGGGAGCATATGCATAGAATTCCAACTACTTTTTTTTTTTAGAACGAGCTTAGAAACCTGCCATAGAGCATCCGATTGTCATAACAATTTATTTAATTACCTGTTTTTAAATCGTGATCATTTCAGCCTGTTTGTACTCCACTAGAAACAAGCTCAAAATATGCACACGAGGGATTTCGATTAAACCATCATATTCATCAATATAAAAGTCCAGTGCTTAATGTAACCTTCTCCCATATGGGACCAGGTTACATTAAGCACTGGACTTTTATATTTATTTAAAAATATTTTTAACCGACTGCCTCAGGAAGGTAATGTTTTTCGGGTATAGTATGCAAGTAGATTTCTATGTTAGACGACCGATAGGTGTAGTGGATAGTGATCGTGTCAGCAAAACCAACGGTTACGGGTTCGACTCTCAGAGGGGTAAATGTTTTTGTGATGAATACGAACATTTATTTTCGACTCATGGATGTTTATGTAAATATTTACCTATGAATGTTTATCCGTTATCTAGTATCCATAGTACAAGCTTTGCTTAGTTTGCGACTATATTGATGGTGTACCTAAAGTGTCCGAAATATTAATTTATTATTTATTTATTAATAGCTTAGTTATGACTGATTTAATCTAAGCTATGACTGCCTATTTTTGATGTATGTGGGAAGTTATCTTCTTTTGCCCTCGTAGGTACTTGCTGTAATCTAGACGCATCCAAAAATTTTCACTCTGAATTACAAGCCTAATAAACTTCCGTCATGGCTGCCATTGCTTCGTGCTTCATACAATGAAGTGAATTCTCGTTAAAATTCAATAACGAAGGTTTATGTAGTCTTTAGTACGCACTTTATTGAAGACGTTAAAATAACTGTTGTAGTTATAACCTTTAATCAACGTAATGAAGTTAACAGGTGAACGGTTGCTTGCGTTAAGTCTTATAAGACTAACGATGTTAATTTTAATCATGCTAATTTGATTCTTGGAAAAATCTTAATTAGAGATTCTGTTCAAATAAATCTCACGATTACACAAAGGTGATTACACTAAGTGATGTATATCTAATTATATTTTTTTGATTTTTGAAGCGAAATATTTAATAAGTACACTGAACGCCTATAGACTAAGAACAATAAAACCTCTATTGTGTCTAGTTCAGTGTCTAGTTCAGTGGTTGACGCACTTGGCCTTTTGTGACTTTGATAACTTTAGCTTTTGTAACGACTATTTTGAAAACAATGTAAATGAAGACAAATACAGTATCTTTAGTATCAAGCCAAAACTCGTCTACCTACTAATTTATAAGTAAAATTTCTAATTGTAACCGCCACTTAAAAAGAATAGAATTCATCCGTCTCTATAAAAATACATTTGCACGTTTCAACGGCCATGGGCTTACGGTGAACCGTGGATATTCTTTCAAGTATATTTAGTGTTTGGAACACCCAAACGCTTGTGTTTGGAATATCTCTGACCACCATTCAAATGTTGATTATAATGAAAATGTACAGACGCAAGTAGAACTCGAAATTATATATATTGATCACTGTGCGAGACAGGGTTATTAAAAATTAAAATAACCAAACCTGTGTTGATTTTAAACGGCCGTTTCGGAAAGACAAAACTCTCCATTCACATCTACTTATACGATTTCTCTAATACAGTTTTAAATATTAGTTTTTATTGTTGTCATGCATGATTGAACAAATCTCTTCACAAAAACGATTGACACAAATAGCAGTGGCAATGCAGACCCGTGCACCTCCTTTGTGACCGGCAGGAAACTATGGTTGCTTGTCATGTGTTGAAAAATACTACTGTGGTTGTTTCTAGTTTGAGGCGTATTCGATTGTAGTGGTAGCAAAAGTTAATCGATGAGATAACTTCACTTAACATCAGGTGTGATTGAGGTCAAGTACGAACCCGTCGTCATTCATCTTATATTCATCGCCAAATGGTAAAGCCTTACCACATAAAGAAAATGTTTTACATTACAAAGGCGGAGTTGGTAGCCTCATTGGGCTGGTTGGTGACAAACATTTTTGAGACGTTACGGCGTCATAGCAATCCAATCGGGCTAATGACTCACAGGCCGTCCTCTTAGTCATACAAAATTCACTTATAAATAATTCAATTGTCCACAGGTTTGGCAAACGCTCTGATGCCTACACAAACTGGGCCAAGGATCTGGAAGTGAGTATACATTTTATTAATAATGCTGATATTTTTATTTAATAATGTTGATATTTTTATTTAGGGAAACTACCAAATGCCAAATCACTAACATCATGGGACGGAAATGAAACTGGTGATGACGAGGTCGCATGTGTAAGAGGGCTCACCCAATATATATTTTTTTTATGGTTAACTGGATACGCGTTTGTCCACAATCTCACTTGATGGGAAGTGACGATGTGGCCGAAGATTAAGCACGCGATCTCAGTAGATGCCTAGTATTTGACCCAACCCACGCCTGAAAGAACCGGCTATCTTATCTGAGACGGCATACAACGAATATTGCATTTAATTAAGTTCGGATTAACATTTTAGGCCAAATTTTGAAAAGAAAAACAGGTTTGAATATAATTAAAATTAAAAACAGACAGAGTCATAGGTCTCCCACCATAGATTTCCAGAGTGACCGCAGATTACATTAATTCATCGAGTACATTATCTTTATTTAAAGTTCTAAAAATATAATTTTAATTATACACATAGATTCAGCAGTGTACGTCCTGTGACTATTATGATTATGATGACGAAAGTACTCTGTTGGCTGTGAGCGTGGTAAAGAATAAAAAAAAATCACTCCTCTCGGAGAAGGCCAAGGGATCTATGCCCATACAGCCATGTCTTACTTCTCTTATTTCTTCAGTTTATATGTCAGTCTCAGTCAATACAAGTAATTCGTCGTATACTTGGCGTGTACAGAGTCTAGTCACAGTCAAGTCATTCTTCAGTAAAGAGGCAGAATGCTTTACAAAAGATTTTGGCAGCTACTTGTGGGAACCCGAAAGCTTCGTTACGCACTTTAATTTACACTTTGTTTCACTTGTACATCATCACTAACTTTTGCTGCACAATATTCTGCCATTATTAAGCTTTAAAAGTCAGAATGCACAAATTATAAGACTTATAAACAAAAATGCAACTTCACTCGCCGATATCCCGCCAAAAAGCCCCAAAAAGCCGAATAAAAATAAATTTGTTTTTGTAAAGTTTGTCATTTTGGGCAGGCAAAGAGTATGCAGCTCATACAGCCAAGTCTTTTTATCCAAACGGACATATTCGCGAGCGGAAAGCTGTAGATTATTTTCCTTTGGCCAAATTTATTATTTACCACTGAATGGAAGAACTTTCGAGGATTTTAACCTTCTGACCAATCAGTATAAAGTTTTGCGGTGGCTAAGACACTTAACATTTAGATTTTATCTTTAAATCGCTTCTGTAAACTATCTAATAATTATTTATCTGATGAAGTAATGTGATGTGAAATAAAGACGAACCACATAATATTTCTAATGTTATATAAAAAAATATAGTACTAATAAAAACTCTTTTGATACCAAATGCCATTTCCAAATACCATTTACCTACATATCGATATTTATCCCCACTAATTGCCAGTGTTGATAATTACTCGTGTCTAATCGTTTCTGAGCTGCATCTTTCCACAAACTTTAAACGGGTCATTCTCCAGGAAGCTCTCCTATCTCGCTAATTAACTGCGTAGTTAATTTGATAATTTAATTAAGTTACAGAGTATAATAATTTAAAAAAAAATTAAGAAGCTCCTATAGAGGCAATTAAAGCAGGAAATAAAGGCTCGTGCAAAATTAGCAGGAAGTCCTGAAGGGAATTTAATTTAGTTTTTTCGTCGCACGTAATTTTTAACAAAGCTTAAACGTCTTCTTTTACAAGCTCTTATTTAGCTTCCTATCCTTCAGGGTGCTTGTAGTGAAATTTCACAAGTAAATTTTCATCCTCTCTCCGTTATTGAAACTTTGCGCACATGTAATTTTGAAGACAAAAAGGGCTGTTACCGATCGCAGTTCTCCAAAAAATGACCCTCTGTCTAAGTACAGACAAGAGGGTCATTTATTTGAATTTGATGCTTGATATACCGACCGTAGTTCTACAAAATGACCCTCTTGTCTAAGTATAAACAAGAGGGTCATTGACTTGAATTTGATGTTTGATATACCGACCGTAGTTCTACAAAATGACCCTCTTGTCTAAGCATAAACAAGAGGGTCATTGATTTGAATTTGATGTTTGATATACCCACCGTAGTTCTACAAAATGGCCCTCTTGTCTAAATATAAACAAGAGGGTCATTGATTTGAATTTGATGCTTGAATACCGACCGTAGTTCTACAAAACGACTCTCTTGTCTAAGTATAAACAAGAGGGTCATTGATTTGAATTTGATACTTGATATACCGACCGTAGTTCTACAAAATGGCCCTCTTGTCTAAGTATAAACAAGAGGGTCATTGATTTGAATTTGATGCTTGAATACCGACCGTAGTTCTACAAAACGACCCTCTTGTCTAAGTATAAACAAGAGAGTCATTGATTTGAATTTCATCCTTGATATATCGACCGTAGTTCTACAAAATGACCCTCTTGTCTAAGTATAAACAAGAGGGTCATTGATTTGAATTGATAGCATACCTAAATTGCTCTGTATGGTTATCTATCGACTGTATCATCGTCAAATTCCAGAAGCACTTGGACCTCAGTCGCATTCACTATTCATTTCCCATTACCGAAGTTTATCAATATCTGGTGTAGTCAGTCCTTGGATGGATAACCACTAGTGGTATTTTTATAAGAGTGTTTCTGTGTATCGGAGGGCATGTTAAATAGTCGCTCCCGGTTGTTTCAGTTAATGGCAGATATAAAGCCTGTAGCTGTTATTTACTGCATTATTGAATCAATTGATAATTAAATTGTTTACTTATTGAATGAAATTTAATAGAATTGTGCTGAATTGAACATATTATAAAAAGTATTCATAAACTTGAATAACTGAATAATGTAAATATTAATGTAAAACTATTACAAATATATGAATCAGGTGGCTACTAATCCGCACTGGGACCGCGTGGTGTTTTATGGTCCATATTCTCTCCCATTGAGGATGTGTAAAGTTGATGATGATTATCTGAAGGAACGGTGAAGTGGTCTCAGGTTCTCCATGACGACATGAAGGAAATCTCTCAAATATAGGTTCGTTAGTGCGTGATCTAATCCTTTACAAAAATAATTCATTTCGGCTCTTTGCTTTGCTAAAGTCTTGTTGTAAAGACTTGTAGTTGATTTTTGAGTCTAACTAAAATTGATAGTTACAATTTAATAAAAAAAATGATTTTCAGTACTTTACTACACGAAATTCAACCCTCGTATTTATAAAGGGGCCTCGCGCGTGGCCCCTAGGTAGACGAAGGGCCCGCTTTGCCCACGCCTAGCTACGCCACGGCCGTTTGACTGGTATTTTTAATTTTTAACACGATTTGTCGCATATCAATATGAAGTAAATAAAATCGAATTTTAGTAATTTTAATTTCACACCCCTTTGCAATTTATGTGCATATAAACCTATCTTATAGACAGATGATTTTATAAAACTCTCCTACTAAAATGGTTATATGAGGATGCATGAAGTGAATATTATGCCAATATCGAGAGGATCCTCTGTATCCATGGATTTACTGGTCTCTTTATTGAATGCGATAAACGCTATTATTGAAAAATTTATATTTCATTCGATACCTAGTCAATGAAACGTGAAGCTAGCTGTATTTGTATATGGAGAAATAAATAGGAATGTAGTACAGTTGGTTTTGCGCATAGAAAAGAATAAAATCAACCTATGTCTTCGCGTGTGGATTTTTGATGATGGACTGGTTACGCGTTGAACAAAATATGGTGGAAAGGTATGATGTAGAATATAAAGCACATGACTATAAGGGATTGCCGTGTATATGTTTGTCCAGCAGTGGACATATGCAGTAACGGTCATGTTGTTAATGTGGCAATTTTGTTTGAGAGTTTATTAATATACTAGCTTTCCGCTCGCGGCTTCGCATGCGTGGAGTAACTTTATCGCGGAAATATATTTATCCCGCGGGATCTACTCATTTTACGGGATAAAAATTATCCTATGTTTCAATCCAGTTTCTACCTATATACCAAAATATAAATGCGTTCATCCGTTGCACCGTCATTGAGCAACAAACAAACATCCAAACTCTCGCATTTATAATATTAGTTAGATATTACATAACTTTTTGTTAAGTTTTTATTAGATTGATTGTAATTTGTTAAACTTTTTAATAGAAGAAAGTGACTCGAAATATCTCTCGAATGCCACTTCAAATTAAATCAATTTGTAATTGTCCCTTTTCTATTACTAAAACCATAACGCGAATCTACCGCTCAACTTTGAAGCGATTGGTGTGCACACAGAGATTAAGAGGAATATACAACAGCCATAATGAGACCTTCTCCTTTTTGAAGTCGCTTACATATTCAGTTTATTTTGATCCCACTCCAATTCCCAATTGTTGTATATCTATCAATATGAAATAATTGATGCAATTCTGATGACAAAAATAGTATTGTAATAAGAGCTCAATTTGGTGTTGGGATTTCATTTCCGAGAATTAATTTCACGAATTTCCTACCATTTTACGAATTTTCATCGAAAACTGTCACACAGATGTTTTTGAACAAAATCAATAAATGTCTCCGTAAATCCCGCTCTCTGTAGGGTGCATTCCCACTTCCCCTCTCGGTATGTGGTCATCAGAGGAAGGTAGAGTAAATATTTAATAAAAATCTTAAATAAAATTATATTACGACAATGGTCTTATTGGAATCTGAGTGCATTATAAGTGCACGATTTAATTATTTATTGCGTTGTCAGCCAGTGTTTTGTCACCCATACCACAGATTACTAATAAGTTACCACAGATTACTAATAAGTTACTAAAGTAACCCATACACTCCACCCGGGTAAGCTGCGAGCTTTCCGCTTTGAAACAGACAAAATGTAACACAAAAAGTTAGCTTACTAGGAAAGGGAAATTACAATCCGAAACATTCTATCATTGTTACTTGTCTGTTGAATTTCGTGTAATCTTCAAATAGTGACTCCTCCATGACTGTTATTAATCTCAAAGTTTATATGTTAATGTACATAGAAACAGGGCAACGTCAGTTATACTGACGTACTTGTCAGACTTCTGTGGGTTTTGGACTAACTTACTACCTACTTCAAAGGCTCTAACGTGCGTGTATGCTCAAAGCGAATGCTTTGTATTACGTAAACTTCATTTTACAAATCTCCCCGGTTAATATCTTATAAACTTAAGACACATCATGTCACATTTAAAATAAAAAGCAATAACAAAAACTAAGGTTAAAGGCGAGAACATCATGCAGACAGCCAGTTTGTGGCATTGCCCTTAAGGTTGCCTTGTGTTAACACAATGGCATGTTGCCTAGCTGAAGAGCCGAACTAAATCTCGTATCAATATAACGCTCCCAAAATTGCTATGGACTTAAGGTGACACTTGAATTACTGTTGCATATTTAAACAGTATCAAAATAAATTGTTTTGAGAGTGTTCGACCACAATCTTGAGGTGTTTAATAAAGCGATCTCAGGAGTGAAATGAAACTGCATTACAATACAATTTTGTTTATAACGCTTTAAATATTGAGATTCATGTTATGTGGTGTCTCTGGACAACGATGGTACTACGTTCCCAGGGGTCTTCTCTCACTAAAGGTGGGTAGGGCCACAATCCAACACTTGTGCACAATGGGAAATGTCAGATTAACAGTCACCTAACAGTCAATGTATCAGGTCACCTTCAGGACACCGATTTGTTTTAACGACTGCCTTCAATTGAAAACAACAGCGACGGACTATTTAGCGTGCCGTCCGAAGCACGAAAATACTCGTATTAAAATGCCCCTAGCGATCACCTGTCTAAAGAATTGACCGCGCTAGATATTGCTTAACATGGGCGAAAGCGACTTCGCCACGAGTGCTTCATGTCCTATACACATGTCCTGTGATATTAAATTTGTCTCTTATTTTCAGAAGCCGGACTTACCTGCGTGGTTGGCGTATGCTAGAAGGAGATGAGGTGTGCAAACGCCGCCGGATCCGCTATAAATGTCATTAATGTTCATGACTATACCGCAAACATTTTACCATTTTATTGTACCGGGCTCAAATGTATTACATGTTTAGAATTCTTTAAATTTTCAAATGTTAATGGATGTTAGATGCCTTCTTTCAAATCTATATACTTTCGAAAGTTTGTAGTCATTGTTTTATATAAATCATCACTTTCACTTCACACTAAAGCTAGTTTTGTTACTTGGGTAATTTAGTCTTCCTACTTAACTGAAACTTTATATCGCAATCTATTTCAACTGATTATTTCTTGTTGGCGGCATTAGCGGTCTATACTACTAATGTCTGTCTGTCTTAATAAATTAAATAACTGGTCACATTTGAAATAACTTCACATCCCGAAGTCGCAGCAGTTCCTTTAAAATTCTTCTAATTTTTGTAACATGATCACGCTGTGAATAATTGACCTGTATTATTTAATAAACTGATTTCGAAATTGAGATATAATTTTAGTTGCAATACTATTATTTTAATACTGTCCTAAATACACAACAGTATCTCAAGTGTCTCAAGTGTCAACTCAGTCGATCTCAATCTTGAAATTGTTTTATTAATATGAGCCTTAGTCATTTCAAGTAGCCTTTTTAGATCCCCAGGATGAAACTAATAATCTACCTTCCTTGTTAAAAAAAATCTTTTTGAATATTCATATGGGTGGGTACTTTTTTATAGTTAGATTAAACCTACCTATATTAAAGAATAATTAATTAAGCTAATTTTAATATCGAGAGTCAATTTTGTATTCGAGCTTTTGTGTCAATACTTTAAAAACATTTTGTTGAATTCTTTGTAGTATTTAATATTTTACTTGTTAGAACTGACAAAGTTTTGTCTTCCTATTTCGATTGTCTTTAGTTAAATAAATTCTGCAAGTGTCTACTTGCCTTTGACACCAATTAACTGAGATGTTTGTTGGTTCCTTGTTCATAATGTTCATCTGACATCTATTTATATATGTGTTAATGTATAGGAACATAGCATTTTGAAATAAACAAATTGTATGTATCTATGGATCAGTATCATTGTAATGTTATGAAAGAATACAAGCAATTGATAAAACGTAATCATTAATTTTTGGTTTTATTACGAGTATTATTCCTTTCAATGTTTTTTTTTATGCACAACGGGTATGGTAAGAGTTATCAATGAATACGATATACAAAAATACTTATACATATTTCGGAATATAATATTATACAATAAATTATTATTATTATAACGATTTAACCAGGAATTAGACAATTCTAAAGAGCATGACTAACTTGAACTTTAAATCTCTGTTTTATAAACATTTTTTATAGATGTGGATTACGTGCCCGTTTGAGACAAGATAGAATTCTTACCTGCCACCCAAGACAATTTGGAGCACTGTTGAATAATAGACAGCGTCATAAATATAGTAATTGGAACAGAAGTATAATGATGATTTTTTTAAATACCCGAAACAATTGGCCAATCAATTGAAGGCTAGGCGGAGTGTTATGAGTAGCGCATATTTCCACTTTTACAGAAAACTGTTCTGCTCAAAGTGGATTGGTTAGCTTGAGTAAGGTTTTTTTGGATAAATAAATAAATATCTTTGCACATACACACAGCGCCATCTAGTTTCACACTAAGCAACTAGGTTTGTATTATGGATACCAGATGGTTGATAAACTACACAAATACATTTTCTTTGTAAATAAATAAATACATATATAAATAAAATACATCCATATCTCGGGAACACGTCTTTATTCATCATACAAACATATGCCCCTAGCGGGGTTCGAACCCGCGAAAAATAGAGTAGTGGTTAGAAACTCTGAATTTTTTTTTATGCACAACTGGTTGATACTTGGCCCCAATCACACCTGATGTTAAGCGAAGATGAGGTCGAAGGACCCGGAAACAATACATTTGGGGGACTGGCTATCTTATCTCTAACAACCGGAACACAACAATGCTATTAATATTGCTGTTTGGCGGCTGATTTAGATAAGATACCACCATCTTATCTAAATCTGCCGCCGCTACACAGGCGGACATTTAAAATGCCCTACCACCAACCAAACCGAGTACTTAAACATGTACCCCGTTGGGGATCGAACCCGCGACCTCCGAATCGTAAACCCAATGTTGTTTATATTGATTGAAAAACTCTGACTGCTAAACCAAATTTTGGCATGGGAGTCAGAGTTTCTAACCACTACTCTAGAAATAATATAAGCTCAAGGACAATATTACTACCTAGCCAACCAGTTCTGACTGGTTGGCTAGGTAAAGTTTCTTTAAGCTGTATTGCAGGAATAGAGACATTAAATTAGAGCGGAAATAACTACGAATCGGTCTGTAACCTACGAATAATAATTGTGTACCTCTCCTACAATTATTATCTCTTTGATTTTAGGTTCCATTTATGCAAACAAACTAACAGCAATTACAACGAAACACCCACACTCTCTCATAGACAAAGCTTGCACGCGACTCCGCACGGTCACGCACACACAGGCCGGCGACTCGAGTACAGCTTACAGGTGCGCGCGTGTCCATAATTAGTTACGCTTCTATACAATTATTATAGTAGGGTACAGACGTATTTGTGCCCTTTGGTGTTGAGATCTAATAGATCCGTTGTAGTGTGAAGAATTTTTAATAGTACGATCGTCGCTGCTGTTTGTGATCTCTGGTGACCAACGATCTGTAGCTACCTCGTTAACATTTGCATTGCTATACAACGAATAATGCTGCCAGTCTTTCCCACACGGTACAATCAACGCCATAATTGGTCATATATGGCCATTTCAAATGATGGTACTTATGATAATGTAGAACTGCCCTGTATTAGTAACTTTGATGCCGACTGTACGGATATTGAACACGTTTCATATCGTAAAACATGTTCTAGATTATTTCAAAGCAATTTTTTTTATATATTAACATAATAATATAAAATATAATATAGATAATATAAAATATAATAACTATATTTATTTAAACGATGAAGGAAAACATCGTGAGGAAACCTGCATGCCTGAGAAATAAAAATTCAAAGGTATGTGAAGTCCCCAACCCGCATAGGGCCGGCGTGGTGGACTATCGCCCATACTCCCACATATACGAGGGAAGGCTTATATCCCTGCAGTGGGATGTTTACGGTCTGATAATGATGATAATATACTAATTGTTTTAGCAAATTATTTTAAAAAATACAATATTTCCTGTTTCTATAAATTTTTTACTATTTTATAAATAGCTTCTTTCTTTTATTTAAAAGGTATCATGTATCTTGGTTAAAATAAAGTTAGTTTTGACCCCTGTTACCTGCAGGTAGTCTGCAGACTATGGGTACATATAGCGTAGCTAAAATTTCGGTTTTAGAATTTTATACTTGCCAGTTTAGTTGCGTAATTGTATTCTATATTAATTGTAGGAATCTAGTTAAAATTTTTGACAAAACGACAACCAATAAGGTTTTGCTCTACGTAGCAATTTATGGTTTTAATAAATTCTGGCGTAGTGAGTGCGATTATTTCTTTGTGGCCAGAAAGTATTTTGGGAAACAGCAGTATAGGTACTTTGTAACGTAATGCTACAACATATTCTATAGTTTTTATGTGTGTCTGTAGGTATGTCTCTAGTATGTTACATAATATATTCAAAAGGCCTCACAAGATAAACATAGATTAGGTAGTTCTCGTAAACGACTTCAAAAGACAAATTCAAATAGTTCCACAAATGAATCAAGGGAATCATCATAAAGATTATATGCTCAACCAGTCGGATAATCGTTTATATAATTTGGGTCCCTAGGGTCTTTACAAAGAACTGCGTTGTTGACAGTGTCGAGTGTTTAGTTGTAGGCAGGTATGTATTTAGCGAGACCCTTTTGTCCCGATAAATAAGTCGAGCCCGTCAAAAGGAAGATGAAATAATGTCTTGTTTATGGAGCTCCCTGCAAACATTTTTGTCATTTTGGTGTTCAAAATTTTAAGTGGGTAGTTAGACAAGGCAAAAGTTCTCAGGTATATAGATGCGTCATCATCATTTAAAGCCTTTAAAGCTTGTCCTCCATAAAATTACGTAAATCTGAGTAACATTGCAACCAGTTTTCTCATTAACTATGGCATTTTATTAACTGAAAAATTATCTATCATTCAAAGGGGTATACGCTTTTTCAATAAGGTTTCTATTGATATAAAAACCGACCCCTCTAGTTTCTTGCTTGTTCTTCTCAGGGAAAATTGTATTTGGAACAAGTAGTAGATAAAAAAATGTAAAATTGACTATTTTAAATGTACCCTGTGTACTTACAAAATAAAGCATTTTTGACTTTGATTCTACAAGTTAGCTCAAGCTTAAGATCAAGCAAAGAGCTATGGAGAGGGCGATGCTAAGCGTTTGACTACGTTATCAAATCAGGATTGAAGAATTCCGTAGAAGAACGAAAATCATCCGTCAACGAAAAAGTCATAGCCCAGCTAATTAGTAAGTGACAGTGGGCAGGGCACATAGCTCAAAGAGCTGATGGTGGGAGCGGCGGACGGAGTTTGCCTAAGGTTGCGTAGTCGCTCACGCTAGAATGAATTTCCACGGGGGCGTAGATTTAGCGCGTGCTCCTTACCGTGTTACGGTATTTTATCCTTATTCTAATTTTAGTTTACATAATTTTTTACAAATTCTTAAATAGTGCCTATGAGTCAAAGATGAAGAACAGTATATTAAGGGACTTTCAGGAAAAAGGCTAATAAATTAACACCGTGTATAAAAAAGCTGTTCCGGTGTTCTTGATAATGCTACCCACGTCCGGAAATGGGTGACCGATTTTTTTTTGCAACAAATTCCTACAGATTATAATATTGACAGGCATACCGTTCTACAAAAACAGGGAAAAAATCGACCCAATTGTAGGACCTACAAAAAGTCTGACAGGGGTCAGCTTAATCCTTCCAGTATTTATACTGATTCATCTATGCTCGCTGGTTATAGTTCATCAGCGCAATTCTCCGTAGCTGAATTTCGCTACGAATACTTGTGCGTAGCGCTACGTACTACGGCTACTAATTGTAGCACTTGATATTTAATAGAGGTAGTAGTATAATGTGATGTTATAATATTGTTCGAAATGAAATCACAATGTTTATTAGGTGTTATCATGTAATTTCGTATCGTTCTTATTCTGTGTTCAGTACATCGAGGTATCATACATAAGTTACTAGCTTATTATAAGCACAAACATTAATTCATTAAAATCTAAAACCTTATACCGTCGAGAGTGAAACATTTTTATATTTCTTTTGAAATTGACTAGTATCCTCCGCACAAGCACCTAGTTTCATACAACCGTACATTTACACATATAATTAGGGTTCATTTATATCTAGCGGACGAATCGCAACAGAAATCAGTCTCCTGACTTACAACGAGCTTATCATTTTGTACAATGATGAGTTGTTCTTTAAGTATTTCTTAAAGAATACTAAAAGTGAG
This sequence comes from Oegoconia quadripuncta, assembly GCA_949316235.1. NCBI lineage: Eukaryota > Metazoa > Arthropoda > Insecta > Lepidoptera > Autostichidae > Oegoconia > Oegoconia quadripuncta. The sequence goes on along the minus strand of OX438754.1, from coordinate 17,317,010 downwards.
GAGATTCATTGCTTCACTGTACAAAAGCTACTCTAGATTTTGTCTCCAGCAAAAATTAACTAATCAGACACGTGTTGCCAACATCTATATGTCACCAACGCCATGTGGACGTACAGTAATGTTATTCTAAGTATTTTGTATGGTTTCGTTAACTGGCCTAAACAGGGCCTATCGAGTGTACAGGTTTGAGCTGTCCGAAATAAAATAAAATATACCTATGAGCGCATCGGCACTAATATTTTTGTTACTAGCGTTGCCATAGCGAATGGGTTGTCTCGAATTAAACAGTGAATCTTCGCTCATAGCATTCGGTATAAGAAAAGTAGATAGTTAATTTTCAGCGATTAATAAATTATTGGGAATTCCGCTGCATACTGTCCGCTAGATATATAGAGACTTTTAATGTAATATCTTAGTTACTTAAATTAATTACAAAATGGGTAAAAGTATATTTAAGGGTACACGCTACGCTATATACTACTAACAATAAATGAAATAAATCCAAGAAGGGAAGATTATACTACTTAATTAAACACTCTAAAGGTTCTATTCATGCATAATCGCTCATTTCGTTTCTCAACGATCTCTTCAATACGACCAATTCATAATAATTTTCGATGCAATTGTAAGTCAATGGATTATTTTCATAACTAAGTCGACAACCGTGGTTGAATAAGCCTGCGACTGACTGAGAGGCTTGTAGAGCAGAATCGGTTGATATACTACACAAATACATTTTTTTTTTGTAAATAAATACATATATAAATGACAAATTAAAAATTAACAAATTAGTAAAATGTCATGAATACTTTTGAAAATGACATTGAAGGTTAATTAAAATTCTGAGATACGACATTGCTATTTTGCTCTGTATCGTTCTGATTACGGCATACTATTTGCTGTGATGCTCTTCTTTTGGCTTTATATCTCTTTTCTATACTACTTCCTTATTTGCAGTATTTTTATTTGCAGTTATAAACTTTGCATGCACGAATACAAGAACCGAAAAATCGATCGTCATCTATTTTAAAAATTGGGCATTTATCTCTTCCTTTTACAAAAACCATCGACTCCTACAAGATTTGCTAATACTGTTACGCTAATATTATTTGGAATAAATTTTGTGTGGTTCAAGAATATTTTATGAATTGCAGTAAACTTTTTAATTTTATACCGTTCAGTCATTGATTTACAATTCCATAGAGAACGTAAAACATCTAGACAGCCTAAGGTAATAAACACTACACTTTACATAATAAATACAGAAGATAGATTAGACGGATGGAAATTCTGGGGCTTTAGCGTAAAATTACACCTACAGGTTATATCTAATTTAAATGTATGCATCCTTTTATGTAATGTTGAGAAGTGGTCGCCGATTAGGTCTTCATATGTACTTGCTTCTTGAGTACATGAATCGCAGCTTCATGATGGATGCTAGCATTTAAATTAAATCATGTTAAGTACTAAACTATTTTCTAGTTTAGTTACTTATTAGAAGATATCATCTAACGGAAAGAGAGGTTTTAGTGTTCTAACAACCTCGGCTTTGGCAATTTATTTACATTTTAGTCTAAAAGCGGGTGTGCACTAACCTTAATTATTCAGAACACTTTTTAATATTAATTGCACATAATTTTACTAACAAAAATATAAACTTATTAAATTCATACGATCGTTTCATAGTGTACTCCTAGCCCTGCAGATCTCTGCTTTACCAAGGAATACAGACAGAAGGAATGTCTACGCAAATATACGAGCAGAAAATAATATAAAAAAATGTGCACTGGAAGATGAAAAGTGAGGCAATGGAAAATTCAGAGCGTACGACGATCAAATCGATAACGTCTTTAAAGAAGTATATGCATCTGAACCGTTAGATGATAGGGGATGAGGCGCGAGAGGCCAGAAAATGAAAATATGTGATCTCTGCCTACCCGTCCGTATTACGTGGTAAAGCAGTCATGAGCATTCATACCAAATATTTGAACAATTGGCAATATTACTATTCTATTTTCTTTACAACTGTGTGATAATTCTGAAATAAGTCATTTGCAATGAAAATAAATTTAATATTATATAGTTTCCTCTTAATGAACTACTAAAAGATGGCCAGTTACTATAAATAATACATAATATTTTCAATATATTAAAAATAAATTAATGGCTAACTACTTCTGATGATTAAATTCAACTTGTTTCATTTGTCATGCAAGTAGTGCACATTTTGGGACAATACGTTGACCATTTATAATGTGACATCTCTCCATAATTGGGTGACATTTTACTGTATGTCAGAAACAATATTTGTGATGCTGTCATGTTTAATCAGCAGTTAATCTTTAAGAATCTAAATCGCCAGCATCACTAGTTTTTCTATTTTTTTACGCATACTTATCTCAAGGTCTTTGTGAGTTAAGTTATCATCTAAGAAATGCTTATTAGTCTAATTAACTTTGGCGAAAAGCTAATATCTAAGGGGACATAGAAACAGATACAAATTTACGTTTATTATATCTGGACAGATAGAGAGATTCTATCATCCATCATTTAAAATTCAAAAGAGGGAAAACAATTGAAATTTTTACTTGGCTTTGAGCAAAATTGGTGATACCAACCATAATTCATTTTAGTCACAGCGCGCATCTTATATTTAATGTTTAGCTTAAAATGTATTATTTACAGCACACACATACATACACACGTCAATAGTCTTATAATAAATCAATATTTTTTAAAATAATTAGTGCAAATATACTAACAATAAAAATGAAAAATGTATTTCTTGTTTTTTTTTTATTATCTAAGTCAATTTAACAAGGATAGTGCTTGAGGTAGGGGTGTGGGTCGGGGACAGATCTTTACAATAATTTGTGCATATATTTATTATAAATATTATGACGTTATTACCTGAAAAAATTTCAATAATCCTAGCTTACGATATTAGACTAAAATTTATAAAAAATAGATAAGTTAATTGTCATCATAATAGACAGAACGTATTTTAAAAGATTAAATGTCATTCAATGTTAACCATAAAAGTGAAGATTTTAAAATTTATGAAATAATTGAAACATAAAATTAAATTAAAGAAGTTTTCATATAATCCCCTATGCCTACCCCTTCGATCTTACGTTTTTTGTTTGTCATGTTATACTATTTCAGATTTATAAGTACTTATTAACAATTCAGTACATGTTGGCGTGGAGAGTTATACAAAAATATTTATACTGAAGTCTTTGTGTCTTACACATTATTTAACAATTGAAGTTTATAAAGATTTATTATTATCATTTTGTGTTGTATTTGACACATTTTGTAACATTATTCTGTTGTGCGCTTGCAACTTATCTTCTATTTTTGTTGGATCGCTCTCAGAACCCTCTTTGAGTAGTTCCCAAAGATTATTTTTATCCAATATCTCGAAACCTCCTCTGTTCTCTGGTGCTATATCCGATTTTGGAATACCGGCTAAAGTTTTAGATGTTTCCGATATTGGAGTAGGTGGTATTTTGTGAATTTCTTTGTTTATTGACTTCAAAGATTTTGGTACATATTTCTCAAATGTCACACTTTTTATTTTGGTTTTATTTATTTCTGAGACATTAGTCTTATTTTTTGCGACATGTTTTATGACAGTATAATTGGCATGTATGATTGGTTTTCTGATTTGTGTAAGAGCTTTAGGTTTCTTAGTTCTGTAATGAATTGTTTTTAAATTACTTTTTGTTATAGCAGTAATTGCATGAGGTATAGTTGAAGTTTCTGTATGTAACATTAAGTGAGATGATACTGTGCTAATAGTAGTATTGTTGGGTACTGGAGACTGTACGGGTATCTGCACTATGTCCTTCACAATCTTAATATCTCCAGAATCTTTTGACGATTTGACGATATCATGAGTGGCGTCACTTGCATGAAACTCAGTCAAAGGTTTAGAAATCTTTTCTTTCTTAGTATTTACAACTTTATGTAATGTTGGTTTGTTTGTCACATTCATAGCTGTAGTATTCATACTTTTAACTTTAGTAAAAAAGTTATCGTGTTTCTCACCATACGTGGCTTTGAGAGTGCCTTTCCTTCTCGGTAAAGTCTTTTTCTTCCAATCATCCTTTTTCAAAGAAGATTTAGTTATTTTCTGAACAATAAGTTCTCCATTAGATTTTGGAACAATAGGTACAGTGTTATCATCAACTTTTATATCATTAGAGCGATTGAGGTACGTCACTGTAGGGATTATAATCGGGTCATCCGTAAATTTTAAGTCTGATCTTACTGAACTTGAGGAAACTTTTGATTGTTCAGTAGTGGTCTGTTCTTCTACTGTAACAGGATTCAAAGTAGTTGTTGACTCAGTAGTAGTAGTAGTAGATATTGAGTCAGTAGTTTTGATTTCTTGTGTAGTCATTGCTGTAGCTACAGTTACTGTATATTTAGTAACAATTTCATTCTGCTTTATAGTAGTTTCTTGTGCTTTACTTGTAGTAGTTTCCTGATCATTTATAGTAGTTTCTTGTGCTTTACTTGTAGTAGTTTCCTGACCATTCCTAGTAGTTTCTTGTGCTTTAGTCGTAGTAGTTTCCTGACCATGTTTCGGTTCATCGGTCTTTCTAAATTCATAGTCCCTACTACAAATACGTCCACATTCACAGATGTTATCAATATTGGCAGTTGTTTTGAGACTCGCCAGCTCTGTTTTATCAAACCAAGTGATAAAGTCATCGTCAGTGATTCCTCGAAGTAATGGACTTCCAGGCCTTGCGTGGAAAAATGTTTCCACTGCTAAATCTGGTCTAGTTGAAGGATAGATCTTCGCGAACGCAGGGCGAAGGCTTGTAATGATGAACTTAGATCTCGCCTCATAAGTTACACAGACGGGACAGGTGGAACTGATCTGTGAAGTCAAACATAAAAATTTAGAAAGGTCTAATCTTATTTTGTAGTGCATAGCGATGTTCCTAAAAAGACCTACGTCTTTGATGCCGTGCTTATTATGAGTAGTTTACAATTTTACCTATACAATTATAAACGTCAAGGGTAAATAAATCTAATCAGTAACTTGAACTTAGAGTTATGCTTGACTTGGAAGTAAATATGGATAAAGTCAGGTCAACTTCCATTATAACTAAATAAGAGTACCTAACAAATATTAAGAGTTGACTGAAAGTGGAATAAAATCGACGTAAATTACTTACATTTGCGAACACGAACCAAACGGATTCTCCTCTAGATCCATAGTGTAAGTCAGCGAAAGTGGCTCCGTCGAGAACCACAGGGTTGACCGAATGGAGTTCGTAGCCGGAGAACAGTGACGATTCCAAGCGTAGGATACCGGAACGCTCTTTGCCTTTCCATCTAAAAAGTTAAGGTATATTATTTAAACTAAAAAAGGGAGGTTTGCTTTTGGTACACAAAATTTACAAGACCATTTAAATATATTAAACTGGAGTGAATGTAGTAACTTCTATTCATTTCATGGGGACGTTTGTGATCTTATATTCCAGGAGATCATGCTTAGTCGACTAACAGAATGTACCAATGACACAGTCTTGCTTTTTAATTTTGACTGATAAATATTAAAAGAAATAAATAATAAAGAGCTTGATTCCTTGGAGTATGGGTCGGGCCTTAGTGTGGGATGCCACCTGTGTCGACACTCTCGCCCCGTCTCACCTCCAAGGAACCTCAAGGAGGCCAGGTGCAGCCGCCGAGACGGCGGAAAACATCAAAATTAACAAATATAGAGACATCGGTTCCGAATACATTATCCTTGCTTTCGGAGTCGCAACTTTAGGTCCTTGTGGGCCGGGCGCTCTTAAATTTTTCTTTGATATTTCAAAGCGCTTAGTAGATGTCACTGGTGACCCGAGAGCTGGTTGTTTCCTCGCCCAACGCTTAAGTATCTGCATACAACGAGGAAACGCTGCCAGCGTTTTGGGTACCTTGCCTCGCGGCCCCAATTTTTTACATTTGTTCTATTTTATATTTAAATTCCATCTCTTTGTTTGTTACCGTTTTTAAATAAATATATTTTCAATAATAAATAAAATATATAAATACCCTTAGACATATACACAGCGCCATCTAATTCCACAGTAAGCAACTATAGGCTTGTGTTGTGGACACCAGATGGTTGATATACTACATAAATACATTTTTTTTGTAAATAAATACTTATTCTATATGAAAACATCCATAACTCAGGTACACATGTCCGTATTCATCACACAAACATATGTCCCTAGCGGGATTCGAACCCGCAACCTTTTGGTATAATGGTCAGAGTTGCTAATCACAACACCAAACAGGTCATCAAGAAATGTAATTGTCTTCCTTACAGTCGTTCAAAAAATTATTTTCAGGTGTTTTAAACTCCTAAAAGTCATAATGATATTCTTTGTTATTTCGAAATCACTCGGCATGTTGGTATTATTAACTTAAATTACTTTTCAAGGTCGACACTTTTTTCCGATATTATTGAATTTACATATTTTAAATCATATGCATATGCTGCTACGGCTATGACATTGCCTGAAACCACGCAAACTTCGCTTTGATGCAGGTAGAGAGTCACAATGGACATCAGAGCAAGTTGTCCATGTTTTGGGATGGGCTCCACAGTCGCTATTGGGCCAGGTTTTCTCTGCAGCGACCGATCTGGATTAGCAGGCGAGTAGGGCAGGCAGTGGTAGGGCTCCTTTATCTTTTCCAAACCCTGAAGGGGCTGGGCATCTTGCATCTCACAGTTTGGGCTCTCGTCACTTTGGGTGATTACCAGTGACAGTCTGTAGTACCGCTCCTACAGGTTGTTGGGGTCAATTAAATAGTGAAGGATGACGTTTATATTGTAATTGTATAAACGTGATTAGACTTGGTAATTCGATTCTTTTTGGCACCGTAAGTAAGCAAACCCACTGTGGAACAATATGAATAAATGATCCATATGAAAACAATCGTAATACTATTTTGTATAAACGGGTAGGTAATCTAAATTGAAAACTCTAATTATTAGTAAAATGAAACGAGAGAGTTGCTAACACAATCATGATTGATTATGGTCGGGACGGATCCACACCAAGTGTAATTACAGCAGAGGAACTAAATTTGAAGCGAGGAATATTATGTGTTACGTTTAAATAAAGATCACAATAATAAATAATAAGCCATGATTCAATAGGCACTTACTTGAAGCAAGTCTTAACGATGAGAGTGGGCAGGTTGCCTTGCAAATCTTCAATACTACTTCTTTCCGGTCTTATTTCCTCGATTATGGCCGCTTGAATGTTCAGCAACGCATTCTCTGGCTTTGGTGAGTACGTCGAGTATGTTATGGTACCCTGAAAATAGAAGTGAGCAGTCATAATGAAGCCTTCGTAGCGTAGTCGCATTCGCTGGTCGGTTTTTGATAAAATAGGGGAAACCATGTGAAGATTTTTTTTTAAATCCGAAGTTTATGGGGTGGTTTAGGTGTCTGGCATTTAGTCAGGGGTTTATTAGTCGAGGGTTAGTAAAATACCTTGGCGTTTGCTTCTAATGATTGTGGTATTTACTGCAATTTGTCTAAGTGATTGTTATAAAGCGTATACTAAGCGTGGCGGACTATGGCCCATATTCCCTCATAGGAGGGATTGCCTATATCCCTGCAGTGGGATGTTTACGGGCTGATGATGATGCTGAGTTTGTTAACTGATCTAATCTGTTAGGTATCATTAGTTGTTGTAGTCAGATTCTTCTTTTATGCTGCTGCTATCTAATAAGTACTTACAAGTATCTGCCGAGGAGCTTAGAGCTGTAACCATTTACGTTTCTTCCAGAATATCTAGTTAAGAACCTTTTGCAGGAGTTAATCGCATTTCCTTCGACCTTCACTTAAAAATAACACAAAAGTCTGCTTAATCTCACCTGCACAGTAGCGCAGCCAGCGCCCGTCGCATAAACAAACACCTTGGTCGGCAGACCTGGCAGCTGCAACGGTCGTGGTGGCGTGCGAGCTCGTAGCTCCAATGTATCTGTCAGTTCCATGCCTGCCGTCGCCAGGGACACTGTTAGAGCTCGGTGCCTGAAACATAAGAACACAATAAATTATATTAAGGAGAACGTAGGGTTTCTTCTTCCCTTATTGCAGAGTTAGGTTCTTATTAGGCACTATTCTCTTTTATTGGTTTAGATAATAGTGTTCAAAAGTACACAATAATTTAAGCAGTCGTTCCAGAAATAAGAAATCTTCTCGTATTAACTAATCAACTCGTGCTTTTCTGAATCTATAGATATCTAAGTTTGTTAGAAAACTCACATTCAGCAAGTTACGACTACATGATATTGGTGAATGGGACTATTATAACGTATCGTGTGTAATATGAATATCATAGGCCATTGTTGGAAAGTAGAAGCACTCCTGGCCTAGTCGCATTCGATATTCGTTATCGATTAGCAAAGTTAAGAAAGGCCCGGTGCGGTCACTCTTTTGATGGGTGACCACTAATAACATTTTCATATGAGTGTTTCCGTATTTGGTTGTATCCGTTAATTGTTTGTTCCGATGTTCCGATTGTTTTCAAGCCAAGGGACTCGTTAAGTCAATGATTTACAGGTGTGACTTGAAAACAATGATGGTCAGGTGATACAAATCCATCAAATCGCACTGGGCCCGCGTTATATATTATGACTCGTTTTCTCTTCAAGTGAGAGGAGGTTGTACCTCAGCAGTGGGGTACTAAGGCTGTTGATGATTGTCGACCAGTAATGTAATCTCCGCCTGACAGACAGTTTACCGACGAGTTAGGCCGCAATAAGATGTTGCTCTGTCAGTATTACTTTTTATATGAGACACATGCGTTCGTACAAAAAAGTTAGGGAAGTGTACAAAAAGAAAACACGGTGTTGCCATTTATTTCTACTGAATAATATTGTAAAACTACTGACAGATACCCCAAAATCGCATATACGGCCAGATCGGTCGGTATGTCGTATATTATAAAGCTAAGGCTAAATCTAAGAAGGCTTGGTCTTCCCAAAAATCTGCGAGTGTCACCCCTTTCGATCGTGGCAGATAGAGTAAAACTTCCCATGAAAAGCGGCAGTAGACTTGTATGCACTTGGGATATTGAAAATGAAGATATTTGTTCGTATAGGGACCTTACCTGTCATGAGCCAAAGCGGCATACTGTGCTGCAGCCTTAGTAGCGCTGTAGGCTAAGCTGGGATGTCGCTGCAAAGTAGACGCCCGGTAGTAGAGGAACCTAGCAGCGGCTTCTCCTTCTGCTAGGGCGCCTCTCGCGCAAGCTGCCAGAAGCACTCGGACTCCTGCCACGTATTGCTCCATCGTTACTGCTTCTGTAAGTTAAGAGTTATTTGTAGGATTGGATGGTCTAAGGTCTTTATTACAGAACTATTCTCTAGTATTATTGATAGAAAGATAAATGCCAACTCTTTCTCGCCCTAAAATAATAAGTAGAGATTAGGACTTGAGTATGGTATTGAATTCATTGTAAATTATGATTTTAAGAACCCTCTTAAATTCCGTCCAGTGGCCCCATCATTGGATAATATTTTTTTTTAATACAGAATAAATCAAAATATCGCTCTGATCTGCACTCGAGAAGCCTAAAAGCTAATTTCAAATAGCTTTAATTACGGTTATATTCGTGAAATTATTGATAAAAACGGCCACTTTTTTTGGGTGCAGGTCAGAGTTTTTGATTTATTCTGTATTTAAAAAGAAATCTCAATTTAGCCAACGAGAGCGTCACTGAACGGAATAAAACCTCTTAACACATAACTAGGATATATGTAAATGAAATGTTATAAATGTCGCTAAAAGGATCAAATAAAGTTTTCTTATTTTTATTCTTAAATAAATAAATAAAGAAAATCTGTACGTTCGGAAAAAGGTTTATCTTTGAGATTTTTTTACCATAGGAAGTAGTTTTTATATTTCTTGAAGTTTCCTCCAGTAACCAATCAGCGGCGTCCTTTCTTGGCGCCGGCCACCCGAACTCCCCTTCCTCGGTTGTCGACGCATTTCTCAGTATCACCAGAGCTTCTGGCATTGTAGGACTCCTGGAAAATATAATGTAGGTAGTCATATAAATTGTAATGGTACGACCGCATCGAGTAAGTTGGTAATCTGATGTAAATCACTAAGGCGTTGGCAAGGTTGTGTTTGTCTTGTGAACTAGGAACAAAGGAAAAATCAATTTTTTGTTTTGGTTTCCTTCTTAACTTAAATTGCTACTGTCTATCAATTGTGAGGTCTATGTATTATTGTTTTTTTTACAGTAGCACTAATGGGACTATTGATAATGAAACTCCCAGTAGCACTACTGGTAAGACTACTCGGTAAAACTAACAGGAAAATGGGAATCAGTTCACATTCTAGCAAAATTAAACATCCGCAAAATGAAAAATTCAGTAAACTGCTTATTAGAAAAACATAATTCGAAAAATGATATTACCTTGCCAAAACGAGTGCTAACACGGTGGCTGCAAGTGCAGCAGGTGACGTCAGGTTACGTAGGTTATTTTCCAAATAAGTCTGAGCTTTTGTAGCGATGTCTGCATCCATCTGCAAAATAGATAAATAATTAGTATAGTTGGTGATTTTTTTATCAATTTGGCAGAGTGGTGAAGTGAAGAAAGAAGAAACACGTACCTGATTTTCAACACCAACTTCAAGCAACGCCACCAACGTTTCAGCTGTGACCTCAACTCTCCTCTCCCGATCCATTTGCTCTTGAGTCATATTGCCGTCCTTATCGTAATAATAGTACTCATTAACGTTGACCTCTTTGTCAGTCCCATTAACTTTCTTCATTTCCACAGGATAATAATCAACTTCCTTATCAGCTGGTAGCGGAGTGAACGATCCATCGCGATTCTGTCGTGTTTGGATCCATTTTTTTATAGACTGGAGTAAGTCAGGGTCTACTGGGTAGTAAGATTGTATTTTAGTGAGGATCTCTAGTATTTTGATAGTGGAAAGGTGGCTGCTCATAGCTGGGTGGTCACTGAATGAATTGTCGCTTTTACGGAACGAGAGAAGCACTTGGACCTGAAATCACATATTACAGGTAAAGATGCAAACTCGATTTTAGTAATTTCGAGACATTTTAAAGTTTAACAAAAAAAAAAACAAACAAACAAGTTTTGTAGTTGGATATCTCATGAATGAATCATACGATACGATTATATACATGGTATTATATCAACACCTAAGTCAAGAAATAGGCTTTCTCAATGTGACGATGAGGGTAACCCCTTAAATAAAAGTTGTGCATAAAAAAAACCCTCCCATGAAAAAAGATGCAGGAATATCTGCACAACTACATTTATTCTGCGATTGTTAAATATTTTTCAGAAGTAAAGCTATTCTTATTAATGAAATCACAGCCATCCATAACTTGCTATCACCTGCGCACAATACAAATTAGTGCATTATTATAATCCGATTGATGGTAATTTTTAAGAGGGCCCAATAAAGAAAAGTTATATATAGATGGCGTGATGGCGTCAAATGGGTAATGCGACGGAGCTAATAATAGCTGATCAATCATAGTATAAGTGACTACGAAAGATAAACAAAACATTAACCTGTTCAGGTAACTTCTTCAAAATCTTCTCCCTTTCAGCCTCATCAACCAGGTGAGGAATAAACTCTAACGCCAGGAGCGGAGCTAAACTTGCCGACGCAGCAGATAACTGTGAATCCCTCCATACTTCCGCCCATTGGTCTGAAGAATCCATCTGAAGACTGTACAGAGGCAGATGAAGACCACCGGAGATCAAGAGAGTTCCACTTGCAGAGCCTGGTACAACACCATGTGGCAGACCTAATTCTAGGACTTGAGAGAAGCCGGCTTCTTCATTGAAGTTCCATATTCTGAAAATTATTTTAAATATTGTCAGATGAAATTCAATAAGCAATCAGTTACTCAGTAATAATGGAAACGGGTCTCGTGGTAACCCTTGATGAAGAAAGTGGGATGAAGTTTGGAAGACTTTGTCTGTCTGTGTGTGTGTTTGTGTGTCTGTGATTTCCGCAGGTTCCAAAGAGGGACCGATTTCAGCAAGTTCTTTTGTATGAAGGCTGGTATTTGCGTGATAATCAACGGTTTTTTATAATTTTTAATAGATTTTAGAAAAGGTGGTACCTATCCATTCCCTCTAAAATATAAGTTTATACAAATCATTATATTAAATATTGCATCCCAGTACACATGATAACATATATTAGGTACATGAGGATAGATATATAGGATGCATTTCGCAAAAAGTATAATAATCATAATAGGTACTCCTTATAAGACAAAAATTTAAATTCCACAAAATTTACTCTCTGTGTTATATTATTTGAGGCGACAAGGAGGTATGATGCTTAACTAGATTTCATCGAGTTTACTACGCTTATGTTATCAATACGCAACGTTTACTTTATTTATTGTATAGAATCAATAGTAATACTTTATTTTGGATTTGATTGGATAAGATTGAGTGCATATTATTTACCTGAAGTCAGCTTTATCACCCCACAGCGCACTGAATCCGACAAATTTGATCCTCATATCAGTTGCCAAAGGCCAGACAAGTAATCGCCGTTCGGACGGCGCCGCCCCCCTTCCCACCGACAGTCTCCCTCCTTCCCACCACACCCACCAAGCGCACCAGGAATCTGCGCCGGAGCATTCCTCGTCGCTTTCCGTTTGTTCCGCGCTGGCGAGATGGACGTCATAGCCTGGAATAGAGTAGGAGTGAATTGGATTATTAGAGATCTTAAAACATATTATTAAATACTTTAGTTCCAAGTATAGGAACAGATAAATTGCTACATGTCAGGACAATATTTTTTAATTTTTTACGTTTGGTGCTTGACCTCAATCACACCTGATGTTAAGTGAAGATGAGGTCGAAGGTGGAAGCGTACTGACCCGGAAAACCCAAAACATTTGGGGGACTGCCTCTGCCAACCGGAACACAACAATGCTATTATATTCTGCTTGGCGGCAGATTTAGATAAAATGGTGGTAGGTAGCCGGCCGGACATTTAAAATGCCCTACCACCGACCAAACCGAGTAGTTAAAACATGTACCCCGCTGGGGATCGAACCCGCGACCTCCGAATCGTAAACCCGATGATGTTTACATTGAGCCACGGAGGCGGTTTATATGGACCTTCGTATCGTATCGTATCATAGTTGGAAAATAGAAGTATCTTTAAAAAGTTGATAACTATCAAGTTCTCCTTTTACCTACTTCTGTGGGGGCTACTTCTGTTACAAGACAGATTATCCGTCAATTAAAATTCTAGGATAACACATCAATGTTAATAGTTCACTATTATTAATTTCTTATAGTAAATGGGTTAATTTACCATGCTTCCCTTTAGCTATCCACACTCGGCTTCTCTCGAACACGACCCTGTACATGTTGTCTGACGGTTCTCGTATAGCAGACAAGGCCACATGGGCTGCCCCTTGCGCTCGTAGCTCCAAGACCAAACCAGCCCTGTTCCTCGGAGCCGCCACCCACTGCCACTCCCAGGAACCACGAGATGACACTGCCAGGTGTTCTGGAAATGGGAAGGGTAGAAGATAGTGGTTGTTGTATGAAGAAAGTAATGTCCCGTTATGCCTATTCTTTGAAAATTATGCATTTCTTTGCAAAGAATTCACTGTTCATATTTAAAAAAAACATATTTAAAAGGAGATGATTGTTTGTCATGCTCGACCATTTCAAATGTTATTTTTATAACTTACGAAATAAAACTTTTGAGTATGAAATTGGAATTTATTGAGTTTCATAAACACAAACGAGTATATTACCTTTTTACGATACTTCTAAAATTCTGCAGCGTCTATCCAATGTAAATATATAACCTTTTCGTAGATCATTCTTGGAATTATCGTCGGTGATATTTAAGCAAAGACAGGTAGTGTTATTAAATGTGGACGACCGAGTGTCATCTTGCCAACTCTTTAGAAGACATCGACGATCAATAACACTACCAATAGCTTCATAGGATTCCATAAATAAAAATTCTTACCATTAGCGCAGAAGTAAGCACTTTGTGTATCGCTTCGGTGCAAGCCCTCAGGTAGAACGAGTACACTTGCGGATCTGATGACAGATCCCACCAGGGTCTCATTGTTGAACGACGTGTAGGATACTGAGCAGTTATCAGCGCTATAACCCGTGACTTCCACTGGAAAAGAAGGCGAAGATTTTAAAGGCGATATAGAATAATTCAATGATAAAGTGAAGTCGATTGATGACGCTCACTGCAAAACGGTATCTTGCGAGAATAATATTAGAATGGTTTGATTTAGGCTAGATTTTGTTTGCTTGTCTTTAGGAGGAGACAGACATGAGCACTTAAACCTAAATGTGGGTCGAAAGCTTGTGTGTAATCAACTTTATATTGTAGCGACAGGCATGGCAAGAATCAATCAACAATAAATACATTATTGTTTAATATAGTTATCAGCAGTATATTATTTAAAGTTAAGAGTTATATTGAAGTATTTTTAATCGAATTTAAAAAAGGAGGAGGTTATCAATTGGACTATTTTTTTATGTTGTTACGAGATATTGATTATTTATTGTTTGATACGGTATACGTATACTACGTGTAAGGGACAACCCGACATGTTATTTAATTCAAAACCAATCTAAATCCGAAATCCAAATTAAAATATCTTATTTACTTCGGTCGTAAATAAATATCCAAATAAATCGATGATTATTACTCTTTAACGCACACACGGCTATTGACTGATTGATATGATTAATTCATTCTTTAACTTGATGCAACGTTGCCAGTTTATCAATAACATTTAATATTTTGGATTGGTACAGACATGTAATGAGGAGCGATGAAACACATGTTACTAAGAGAGTGATGAATATGGATGTCGATGGTTGAAAAGGAAGAGGAAGACCATGGAAAAGATGGATGGATTTAGTGAGGTAATATGAACGAAAAGTGTGTGAATGATGGGGTAACGACGATAAGGGAGATTGGAAGAAAAGACGTACAGCACCGACTCCAAATAAATTGGCAGTAGGGCAAGAAGATAATGATTCGGTGTCGATGAAGCTCTGATGGAAGCCGTCCCGCACCTGTGAGATGAGCATCTTAGCTGTCCCAAAATGTACGATTGTATAGAATTCAGCTAACATAAAACTAGTCGTGTTTCATTTTGTTCTCGTAGGCAACTCCAACCAATTCACGAAGTAGCATTTTTATCTCTATTCTTTATGATTATGACAGCAAGTAGAACGGTTGGTACAATTCACAAACGCAAATAATTAAACTAAAAATAACTATAACCCGACTAATTAAAAACAATATTAGAAACATGTATCGTAGATCTAGGTATATCTGCCGAACCCAGAAACATAAGGTCCTATTATGTGTCAAATAAATAAAAAATAGGTGTAATTTCGTACCATATATATATAATTTCCTGCAGTCGAAGGTCTTTAGAGTTTAGCGTCTTCATTGAATCGGTACAACTTTAAATTATGTACCTATACAGGGTGAATTTGAATTCTTATAATTTCCATTAATTGGTGACGGCACTCTTGATTACGATCAACTTTGCCCAATAAAACCATATAGTTGCCTACTTTCGAATTCGACCAAATAATTACCCATACAATGTAAACCATTCTCAAACCACCTTTAGTATGGAAATCCAACAATTTTCGGTTGAATTAGGTTATGTTACCTAGTGGAAAGTAGTTCGTAATCAGAAGGGCAGTCACCAGTAAACAGGAATTACACGAATTTAATTTCACCCTGTATTTCGTAGTAGGTATATACCGATATATGAGTTTTTTTACCACAAGGAAAAAAATAGGGCATATTAGGTAAGTGAAATAGAAGGTATTGGCATAGGTAGTTTCATTTAAAAAAAAACGCACGCACCGGCCTGTTATTGATATGCTACTGGCGTGATTCGTATGGTTCCTATCATGTGAAATTTATTTGGATCTCATATGGTCTCCAAGTTTTCTTTATTTATTTAATTTAATGATGTAATTGAATGTGTAATTGTCCTGCCCCGCGTGTCCTGACAGCTGCACCTTTGACGACCTCCTTAACGCAACAGACAGTGCTGTTAGAGTGGCTAAGTTCTGGTCCAATAAAATTTAAAACTTGCCTCGACACGAAAAGAAGAAGAAGATTGAATAGGCTACAAACGCGACCGTTAAATGATATAAAGCTTTATTCGATGATAGTTTTGAAATAAAAAAAATAATACCTTCTATTTCACTTACCTAAATGCCCAATTTTTTACCTTACGGTAAAAAAACCCATCCAGAATTATATTACATTTTAGATAAATAAGTAATTTATTTCTCATTAAATTTACTTCCATTCCTACTTCAATGCTCAGGTTTGCTAGAAGAGATCTTCTATCGTTTGTACTATTATATCTAATGTTCTGGTGCAATAAAGAATATAATAAAGTACAAGGTACTAGGAACGAAGAACAAGCCAAGAGCTTATCACTTGCACAACAGTAAGGAGATCACAAATGGCCGCCAGTATACTGCCCTCGTACCGCCAAGGTAATAGAATCTACTAGTTTTATCGCTAACGCTGCTGCCGCCCGTACGAAACACTCAGGAAGCAATTGCAGTCGTTGCTGTATATTTTTATTGTTAGTTCCAACGACTCTATTGCAGACAGAGTGGGAATGAGAGAATGAAAATTATTTAGCACATCTTACCAAAGCTAATTTATACATAGAAAACAGAAAAATAATAAAAGCATGGGACTTAACATAATGAGGAGCTCAAAGAACTAAGCATTGTTTTTCCGTCCCACGCCGGGAGAGAATAAGAGCCCTAGTATATAAGAGCCACAATGAGTATGTACTAATTAAAGCTGCATCGACCCTACGGCTCGCAACATCGCAATTTTCATTTCCGAGATAAATTACGATATTTAACGAAATATTTAAATTAAAATTGAAATACAGGCGCGACAAAACTCTAGTATTCCTTAATCTGCTTCTTACTTATTTCTATGCACAACGGGATAGCGCCTAACCTCATACATTTGATGTTAAGTGAAGATGAGGCCGAAGGTGGAAGCGCACTCACCTGAAACCCTCAAGTTATTTGGAGGACTGGATCTTATCTGTAACAGCCGGAACACAACAATGCTATTAACATTGCTGCTTGGCGGCTGCCTTTGAATAAGATTGTGGTATCGGTGTAGGCGGATATACCTATTTAAAAATGCGTTACCACGAACCAAACTAAATGTGTACCTCGCTAGGAATCGAACCCGCGACCACTGTTTTGTAAACCTTTGTGTTGTTTACAATGAGCCATGGAGGCGGATAATTTATTTTAATACTCATATAGAATTCTTAATATTGGCGTAGAATATTAGAACACTATAACTGCTCGTATATTCTTTAATATCATTAAACATGGCAAATAACATGACATGTCGCATATACTTTAATATAAAAAAATCCTCACTTAAATTCGAACACGCATTACTGAGATACATCGGGATAAAGATTGGACTTACACACATACAGATACAACGCCGACAAATACATAATACCCGTCGTTTTGCGTCGGGAGTTATAAACTGACCAGTGCCATGGTAATCTGATAATGTTGTTAGTCGCCATGTGATATTAAAGATGGTGGTTGGTCGAAGGACGGAGGGTTCCGTAAATATGACTCGTTGTCTATAGTGATGTTGCACGAACAAGGCCCTTTAATTGATAACAAGCCTATATTATAATATTGGCATCGACGCTAACTAAGCGGTATGCGTTTATGTTGCAGTAAACCATTACACTACGGTTAACACCGAAATAAAGCGAGGTTATCAATATACTACAGTAATGTTTACCTGCTCACTTGATTTTAACAAAAGTTATAACAAAAGAATCTCAAAATTTTTGATATCAAGCCAACAAGTATCATAATCTTAAGATATTCTGTAAGAAATTTGCCAATCCATAGATTTTTTGTTTAACATTAAAGCTTTCATTACAGTCATTTCTTTAAATTCCTGTGGAAAACATGAAAGCGAGAAAATGTATTTCGATTTTCTCGGCAGTATCTTAGAAAGTTCTCAGTCTGGAATTCATATGGATTGAACTTTTTTGTAGACTGCCTAAGGAAGAAGGGTAATGTTTTCCTTTTTATTACGCGACAGCTCCAAAAGAGATAGGGTTAAGTTTTTCGAGTGTATGTATGTATGTGTGTATGTATGTATGTATGTGCGTATGTAGACTTACATGTTATTACCTGTAGCCTGAACGG
Organism: Oegoconia quadripuncta; assembly: GCA_949316235.1. Taxonomy (NCBI): domain Eukaryota; kingdom Metazoa; phylum Arthropoda; class Insecta; order Lepidoptera; family Autostichidae; genus Oegoconia; species Oegoconia quadripuncta. The sequence goes on along the minus strand of OX438754.1, from coordinate 17,298,713 downwards.
CTCTACCGATTTTGAAGTGCAAGGTGTCGCTAAATTCGTCTTTATCCCTAGAGTGTCATACGAGTATACATTTGTGTATGTTTTTTTTTATGCACGACGGGTTCGTACTTGACCTCAATTACACCTGATGTTAAATGAAGATGAGGTCGAAGGTGGAAGCGTACTGACCCGGAAACCCCAACACATTTGGGCTATCTTATCTCTGACAACCGGAACACAACAATGCTATTAACACTGCTGCTTGGCGGCAGATTTAGATAAGATGGTGGTAGCTAGCCAGGCGGACATTTAAAATGCCCTATCACCAACCAAATCAAGTACTTAAACATGTACCCCGCTGGGGATCGAACCCGCAACCTCCGAATCGTACACCCAATGTTATTTACATTGAGCCACGGAGGCGGAACATGTATGTATTTAGATTTCTATGTTATCTTCTGTAGACTAAATGCTTGACCGATTTTGAAGTGCACCGTTTAAATCTTAATTCCTACAGTGTCGTATTTTATGGTAAAAAAATTAAACATGGCGCCCACAAATTACAAAAAAGGCTGTCGAATTTTTTGATTTTATAAAACTTAAATAGTAATTTAATGTTTTTGATAGGTTAACATTATTAACTCTATACAACACATTGATATTTTGATTAAAACCAAGCTATTTGCATCGGTATGGCGCAAACGGGTTCAATTTAGATGTTAATTCAAACAACCCCGTCAAATTGACTCGATAACAGAATGTCCAACTAATCTGGCCATTTGAATATTGCCGGAACCACACCACTATTATTGGGCTTCAGGTTATTGCGAATTTTAGTGAGTAAAATGGAATTTTTAAGTATTAATTCTTGAGACAACCTAATGGGGGTAACAAGATTTATTGTATTTATTTATTTGACGACCGATTGGTGTAGTGGATAGTGACCCTATCAGCGAAACCAACGATTGCGGGTTCGAATCCCACGAGGGGTAAATGTTTGTGTGATGAATACGAACATTTATTCCCGAGTCTTGGATGTTTATATAAATATTTATGTATGTTATCCGTTATCTAGTATCCATAGCACAAGCTTTGCTTAGTTTGGGACTAGATGATTGGTGTAAGTGTCCGAAATATTTATTTATTTATTATTTATTTATATTTATTCTTTATTGTACAGATCCATCCAATATCCATCTTACCTAAATCTACCGCCAAGTAGCAACGTTAATAGCATTGTTGTGTTCCGGTTGTCAGAGATAAGATAGCCAGTGCCCCAAATGTGTTGGGGTTTCCGGGTCAGTATGCTTCCACCTTCGACCTCATCTTCACTTAACATCAGGTGTGATTGAGGCATAAAAAGAAAAAAAAACAGACTAAAACATAATAAACCATTATAATGTATAAAACAAATTAAGTTTTCTTAGAGAATTATGAACGCTTTTGGATATATTTTTATTTAGCTACAGTATTATCGAATAACTAAGTATATAAAAACAAAAAAACCCTACAGCATATTTTGTGGACACCAAGTTGAACTTTTTAACATAAAACATATCCTATGACACTTTGGGTATCAAGACGTATCTAACGACACCATGCACTTCGAAATCGGTCAAGCCGTTTAGGTTACAGGATGCGCCAAAGGAACGGACATACATACATACCTACATACATATATATACATACATTCACTCGAAAAACATTACCCTCCTTCCTTAGGCAGTCGGGTAAAAAGGATCATGATTTGCTGAATTACGTTTATCTGTTTTAGAATGTGCAGAAAAATCCTAAGCAAAAAACAGTAAATATTTTTGCATGAAAATTTTAAATTGGTATAGTACTTTTTGACATAACATACATATGGTAAGAAACTCTGACCACTATACCAACGTTATGTTATAGGTATGTTTGTATGATGAATGTGGAAAGGGACATGTGTACCCGAGTTATGGATGTTTTCATTTATAATAAGTATTTGTTTACAATATATATATCTGGTATCCACAACACAAGCCTATAGTTGCTTAAAGTGGAACTAGATGGCATTATGTGTATGTCCAAGGATATTAATTATTATATTTATTAATATAAGGTTACGACCATTATCCCTAATGTGGTGTTCCAAACAGTAAAAGCTCATTTCTTGAAACAATATCCATGCACGGTTCCCCTTTCAAAATATACAGAAATCATGACAGGGGGTGTCACAATCGCCGTTAAAACGTGCCAGTTTAAAGTCGGTCTAAAGTCCAATAGTCGCCTTTTACGACACCCACGGGCAGAGATGCATTAGTTGTATTCTTCTGTCTAGATTTCTTGTTCTATGCTCTCGTGTAATACTATGACTCTTACAATGCATGTTCTAGTTACTGGGTTTATATTGTATAATACATTTATGAGAATTTGTTATATGCAAAAAAAAAATATAACCTTAATCGCTAAAAATAGTGATAGACACCACGTTAATACAAGGAATAAGAACCAGCTATCTGTTTATGTTAGCCGACTTCACAAAGTTAGTAAATCCTTTAAAGGGCAATGTATGCGCTTTTATAATAAGGTTCCAGTAGACATTCAAAATTTGCCTTTAAATAAATTCAAAGCAATCATAAAACAGAAATTATTAGCAAAAGGCTATTATAAGATCACTGACTATTTGAATGATAAGCAAGCATGGAAATAGTTGTCTTATTATTCATATAATTATCAAATCACAAATTGTAACCCATAATCTGTTTAAAAGAGCAACCCTAGAGTTTCTTGCTCGTACTTCTCTGGAGAGTCAGCTTTGTGAATGAGCAGTAAATTTAAAATTTAAATGTAATATTAATATTAATAGTGACGTTTTCAAGTGATAATTTTATCCTATGTAATAAAATATTTTGATTTGATTTGATTTAATAGTGTGAATATGCACTATTTGTATGTGTACAGATGTATCCGCACAGCAAGGTCTGCATATCAACAATCTTAGTCTGCATTACAATCTCCTCTCACTAGGAGCACATGAGGACACATCTACAACTTGAACCCAGTGCGAATTGGTCGATTTGTAACAGATTAGTGGTCACCTGACAATCAGTAAAAAGCTATTTTTTGTCTGAACGACTGCTGTCAATTGTAAATAACTGACGAATCGGCTTTCATGTGTGTATCCCTCGAAGCACGGTATGTATTATCCAAGGGGTGGCCGCATCAAATAATGCTTAACTTCCCTCGAAATTACAGGTAAATGCGATTGCGCCATAAGCGCTGCAGAGGACAATAATTCAAAACAAATGTTGGAGGCTGGCTTTTGAGAGGCATAAAAATGAACATCCACCGAGACAGTTTAGAATCTTTTAGTACCTACTTCATCAACATTTAATATTTAGTAGGTACTACAGAGAATCTCGAAAACAGTAGTTTGTTTGCGAAAATCCCTAACTTTTGTTAGCCAATATCATTCCCAAAGCTACTGGGCATAATATACGAACATCCGGCAACTTCAGCAGTGGAAGTTAACTCGAGATTGTTGACACGACAAACTGGGCCGAGACGAGATGAAATTTTCCACTAACAAAAATATCGCAAGGAAAAATCCTTCGCTCGGCTTAGGAAAGCTTATGCAATACGGGGGGGATTCGCTTGGATATCTGTTGTGTACAAAGTAGTAATTGTTAGATATTTTGTTGGCGGAGAAAATATTTTGTAAAGGATTAAGCGAATAGTTGCGTAGATTGGCAACTGGTTCAGCCGCTAAAATTAAAATGATGCTAATGATGGGTGTGCATCTACTAGCTCCACAAACTGATATACAGCTGGTTCTGGGTATTTAGCACACGAAGGAAAAGTGTCTTAAATATGAAAAATAACAAATGTTACCCAAAGGACACCTGATTTTATTTTAATTAAATGAATTTTTGCATGTAAATTTGCAGATTTTTGCATTCACTGAACAACAGTACACCAAACACTGCCTTTTCCGGTGCACATACATTATAGTTGCCGACTGAGTAGGTAATAAAATATAAATATTTAAAACACATTTGTAAATAAAATTAGTTGTCAGTCAAATTATTATGTCATCATTCAAGCAACTTAAATGTTATAAGTCACATTCATTCAAGAACATTCAATTAATGAAATATTTATATCAATCAACCAAATAAAAATCAAACAATCTACAAGTCCTTGTAGTCCAAAAATTCAGCTACGCTATAATGCTGTACTTCTAAATAGGTCAAATAATTAGATTCAGGTTAAATAATCTGTGTATCAAATTAAAGAATTTCATCTAAGGATAGTATTGCATGAAATTATATAAAAATAAAAAAAATATCCCTGCCAATTTCTGCTCTTTAAAAATAAAACGATGTACTTGGCTAAACCTATTTTGTCATTCTTTACACTTGGATGCTTATGACGTATTCTAATCTAATGAAGTGTACGTTCATTAGATTAGAATATATAAGCATTGATCCAAAGTACTTTCCCTTTATGTGTCATTGATCTGAGACAGGTATAATTAAATTTTTATCGGATTCGTTATAAATTTTCAAAAATTATATGGACAGTTGAAACGAAATAGGGCACTTACGTTGTATCAAATTTAGTGATCGAAAACAAACGAGCAGCATTAAATTATAGCGTTTGAATTGACAGTTGACCGTTATCATCAAATAAGTCATTTCATTGCCAACTGACTACCAAATATAAAACGGCGTTACTAATTAAGCATTCCACTTAAGTCACTAATGAATACAAAAGAGATTAAGGAATTAGAATTCAAAGGAGATTAAGCGTTAAATTTCTTTTAAAAAAAAATCGTGAGATGATCCCACTTGTTAACGCCTGCGAACTTTCGGGAGGTTTTAATTTCACAATTATGTCGGGACAGAATCCGAAGCTGAGAATTCATGAGGCCAAGTTCATTAAAATATTTTGCTCGGCAGATTTGGGTGGAGATTTCCTAATAATTTTTGGCGGGGCTACATCGCGTTTGGAAGTTTATAAAAAAAAATCGTTTGGCTTATCTTCGCTATGTACAAATCACTATTGTGTTAAGAGTTTGTGATGAACAGTGAACCATTATTATTAATAATAATAGGTCTTCTTCTTCAATTTAAGAGCTATGCTCTTGTCGGTGGAGTAACGACCATGTCTCTCTACTGTCCGCCCTCGTTTTAACCTCTTGGTACGACACGACATTCACCTTTTCTTTTACTTGGTCAAAGAAATTACGCCTAGGTCTTTGCCTTCCTCTCTTTCCTTCAATCTTTCCCTCAATTATGTTCTTCAAAAAAATATCGTGTCGTATCAAGTGACCTATCATCATCAATAATAGGTAGTTAATTAATATTAGGTAAGTACTTTCCGTATAACTTTCTGTAAAGTGTAAAAATTTTATTTTGTAGAAACGAGCCGTTCTCTCCTGCCCTCTGTATCCCTCCACCTGTGGCATGGAGGACCTTTACGTGGCTGCAGACAATGCCGTAGTTGTGGATTTCTAAATACTTCGATACGGTTTAACCAAATTCCATCAAAAATGGCAAAGAAGGTACCGAGTTTGATCTTAAAAAAATATAGAAAATCCTCGAAAGGTGATATCATCGCAATACATCAAAAAACAATGTAAAAGCTAAATGTCTTCGAAACGGCTTAACCGATTATCATGAAACATGGCCAAGAACCTGTCCCATCGTTTAATGTTTAATATGAAAAATTGCAAATCAATTCCAAACCACGCATTACTGAAATACCTACGTCCAGACAAACAATGCCGTCATGCACAAAGCACCCATCGGGGGTTATAAAGAGCACCACAGGGTCAATGAGCAATTGAAAAGAGATAGCTACCAGTAATATTCTTCCTTCCTGGAGTGTTGACAGCGACCCTCACGACCAGCTGAGTTCCACCCCGAGGTCCAAGTCTCAGGCGCTCGGTGACGTAAAGAGCACCAGTGCTCGCGAAGGCCGCACCCGCACTTAGAGCTAAGAGAGCCGTCACCTGTGGAAAAAATATTTTATTAAATTAGAAGAAAATATTCCAATTACAAACTCCAATTAATAATTTAAATGCGAAGTTTTGATGTTTGTTTATTGCTCAATTACGGCGAAACGGATTTGGATGAAATTTGATAAAGTTGACCATGCTCTGGAATATACTTTAAACAGTTTTAATTCCGATGAAGTGAGTAGTTCCTGCGGGATTAACAAATTACACATATAATTGAGATTACACACAAAGCGAGGTATTATATTATCTATTTGAAAGCGTCTGTCTAACAATTAATGTTAGCAAAATTGATTCAAATTCCTTAAATGTTTGACGGAATTGTTATATAAATACCAGTAAGGAAAAAAAAATACTTTCATTTCTCCTGTAATAGTATATAACAGTATTGAGGCATCCCCAGAGAGTAAAATATAATACTCGTGTTGGAGTTGACTCGCTCGTTCCCCGAAAAACAAAGTTAGTTCAGAATCACTAACACTTATTAATACATATTATTATTATCAGTAATGCCTCTTATTAAATTGTTCCACCTTCGGCCTTATCTTCACTTATTAACTTTTACTACTACCTTTAACATTTTGGAACATCTCGTTAAAACTTAAAAAGATATAAAACATCTTACGAACACCGAAACTTCCGTGTTCGGAAATTTGGAGCCACAAAAAACAGCCAATTAATGTTATTAAAAGTTTGGCTCACAAAGGCCCACAGTATCGAAACAAGCAACAGGATATCGAGTTATTTCGATGCAATTTGGATGAAATATCGTCGCTGTGGGTAGCTTCCTGCCAGGTGTCGGCGAGAGCCCTCCCTAGAGTGCAAAGTCAATAATACGTACTCCCAGACAACTGTTTGTTATGAATAGGGTTACCATGGTATTTGTATACGAGCTAGAAACGAAATTTCATATATAAATTTTCCCGATCACTTAATAACTTTGTGTGAGGAGATATAAATACATACGTAACGTTCTTTATCCCAAATGGGGTGATCAGAGATATCCCGAACATTAGCGTTTGGGTGTTCCAAACATTAAAAGTCAAATGCTTGAAACTACATCCACGGTTCACCTTTCGAAATATATAAATTACAAAATTTACAGGTGAGCCCATCATCGCCATTAAAATGTGGAAGTAGTAGATGTTTTTTGGTGGAAACTCCCTTTGTCGCCTTCGGGTCGGGTCGGGTAGGTTCTATAAATCACACTTCGGCACGTAAATATAAATATTTTTCGGAAATTTTCAAAAGTCGAAGGACATTAGTTGTTTGGTTTACCTTATTTTTCTATGCCATGCAAGAAACGCGCAATCTTACTATTGTGCATGATATCTGGGACCTACAAGAAACCTCAGATACGTTCGACCTCAAATACCCCGCGATACTCACAGCGTTATTTATTATCTAATAGGGATGGAAAACATGTTATTTCACTGGCTCCCTTTTGCAATAATTGCATTGATATTTGATGTTTGAAGTAGATAAGAAGGCGGTACCCACCCAGCCAGCCTTCTGGCAAAGGGAAAGGTAAACAATCAATATATAACATTGTCTAATTCAAGCATAATAATTTCAGAATTCTGGTTACCCTACCAATTCGAGGTGCGAAGCTATAGCGTTGATTCAAAGTATATTTAGGGCATTGTACAGGGGAGGGGGCGGGTGCAATTACATCTCCGGTTAGTCACCCTGAGGATCATCGGATTGATTGTTCTATTTTATAAATTATTTTATTTATTTATTTATCATTTATTGCACACAAGAAAAAAAACATACAGATACAACATAATAGAGACTACACAACAGGTTCTGCTTATTTCTACAATGAAATTTCTTCCAGCAGACCTACGAAAGAGAGATATGACTGGAAGAGGCAGATAAGACGTGCACAATGGAAATCTAAAAAAAAATGGATAAATATGATAGATAAAAAAAACCCTAACTGAATATAAATGTAACTACATACTAATAAGTACATAAATACAATAAATTATGATATGATTTATGTAAGAATTTGTAAGTTTTTTTATGCACAACGTTTGAATTTAACCTCAATCACACTTGCTGTTATACCGGATCAGATTTTTTACTGTAAGGAAAAAAAATAGGGCATATTAGGTAAGTGAAATAGAAATTATTGGCATAGGTAGTTTCTTTTTTTTTTTCAAAAACGCCGGTGCTGGCCTGTCTTTGATATGCGACTGGCGTGATTCTTAGGGTTCTTATCTAATTCTTCTATTTCACTTACCTAATATGCCTTATTTTTTCCTTACGGTAAAAAACCTCATCCAGTATAAAGCTCAGGCCGAAGTTGGAAGCGTGCTCACCCGCAACTCCAAACCGATGCAATGAAGACGCTAAATTTATATATAATTTATACGACATTGTTTGAGAAAATAAACATAGTTGACATAAAAGCGGCCTTATGTTACTGGGTTTGGCAGATATTTAGACTTACAATGCTTGTTGATAGCTTTTGTAATGACAGATTTGAAGGTGGGTTTTAGTTTTTTAGTTAAAAGCTTTTATTTAGCTTGCAATGTTCGTATGTAAGTTGTCGGTTTCAAAATTGGCAAACCTTTTTTCAAAAAAAAATTTCAAACACTTGCTGGTATCTAATTGTGTTGAAGTTTGGAATATTTACTCGTATATAAGTTCGGTAAATGGTACCATCGAGCTGATCTGATAGAGTCGAATTTGGGATAGTTTGAGCACTTTTCATTACACATGATCACGAGAGTCTGTACATGGGGCCAGATAGTCACTGGATCTCCTTGCTATATAAGCTCGTGATGGAGCTTTAAAAGTCTGTTTCTAAAAGTATTTTTAATGTAGAAATTATTTAATGCTCCTCCTGTGCCAATATCATTCTTTATAGACCTTTTAAAAGTGCAAGGTATCGTTAGATTCATCTTGATCCTCAGCGAGTCATAAGATACCTACATTTTATTGTAAAAAACCCAATATGGCATCCACAATACAAAATTATATCTGCTTCCAAGCATTCAAGCGTAAAGTAGTCTTTTTAATACCATTTTCAAATTCAGTCGGGTTTATTGGATTTAAAATTATAATTATTATTCTTTTATTGACAAGAATATCAATATTCCACCCTGTATTATTGCCTACAGTAAACAAAGTAAAGCATGCAGGGCCTTAGGCAATGCTCCCAAATAAAACGGAGCCAAATTACAGGGTAATTTTATTCATTGGGTATTTTCTCATTCCTTTATTAAAAGCTACAGTTACCAATATTTGTTAATCCCTTTTGGTGCTCGAGTTTTCAACTAAATAAAATTGTAAAGCACACATACAGGGTGAAATGACAAAATAAACAAAACATGACCTGAAGGTACCGGAACATGTATGTCATCACGACCACGATAGCATAATAGGCTTACAGTAGCTCAACACCATATAATCATTATTGGTGTACATTTTTTATTGTTATTTTTTATAGTGGTTTCACGTTTACGCCTGCAATACATCTCATATTTTTGTACAGTACAGTAATACGCATCTCACTATTTTGGCAATAAAAGCTCACCATTGGTAGAATTACCTCAAATACCTCTATCTAATTTGTAAAATAAAAAGTAGGAAGTATTTTAATTTTTACAAGGTAGGTATGATTTAATATTTGTATAGGTATGAGAAAATATAAACTTATAACTGTAAATATATAAATAAATAAATTTTCGGACATCAATAAGCAAAAAATTTGCACGTGGCCAACCTTGGCCTGATAACTTATTCAACAATAATATTATTATGTCAGATTAAAGTTTAGTTTAATGTCAGATTAAAATGCAACTTATTTTCACATACACACCAAAAGCAACATACTTCGTCTCATATTTGTTGTGGTGATAATTATTTTAACAGTTTTAAGGCACGTATTTACACGGGGTTTGATTAAAGCGAACTAATTTACAGTAAGACCTCATACTGCTAAAGAGACGTTACTTGCGGGACGCATTTTTTGCATAGACCATATTATCTTGTTGATTGAAGTTCTTCTTAGTTAACACAAGCATATTTTTAGTAATTCGGTGTTAATTTTCAATTTAAGGTACATTTTGTAGTATTAATTAAGGAATGATTTACCCTAATCAAACAAATTTTTGACTGGTCAGAAGCAGGCAAATACTTTATACAGACTTATGTTACTGATTATAGCGTTACATATGTTGGTTTTACGTACATTCACTGCTAATAACATAGGAAAATAAATGTTATTTGCTTAGGACCGGCCCTTTATAAATATTATCGCTCATATTTGCCGTGTATGTAATCATTGCTACATACATTAATTTGTTTCCCGTTCTATACGACATCTATATGCGGAAGCTTCAACTTGGTAATAAATGCTACTTTAATATAGAAAACATAAATTGAATATCTAGAAAACCCCTAAGGAATTCACATAAAAATATTATCTAGGCTTACCAATTTTCATCAATCATGGCTAACAACTTTTCCCCTAATGTAAATTTAAATATAAAAAAACCCCACTTATATCGTACCACGCATTATTGAGATAGTTCGGATAAATACTGGACATATACACACATATACATAAAATAAAATAAGTAGATAAAATAAATCTCTAAGGTTTGCTGGTAAGAAAACTCTATCGGAGTTAAGCTCGCCTTTGTACATTTTATATACAATGCATATTTCTGTAACAATTTTGTTAAGATAAAATAGAGTATGAATATAATCTTTAACGTCTCAATTGCTTTCATTATCTTCAAGAGTAAACTGTTATACTAAAAAAGAAAAAAATGCCTGGATAAATATATTCATATAATAGGTTGGTCACTGATGAGACGGTGTTTTTAAACATGCCTGTCTCTTTCTAAGCTCGACCAAGGAGAGAATCAATCCGGTGTTCTTTAAGTGGGACAAAGAGTCACAAAAATTATATAAATTTACAAATCATAAATAGAAGCTTCAAAATCTCTAGAACAGATTTTAGTTTTAGATTATTTTATGGCATTCTAGAGCCTTAAATACTATTCCTGGCACAAACATTCGAATTTGGAACTCTTAAAGGTAAATAAAATGTATTCCATTTTCAATTGTTTTTATTTTTAATTTGACTAAAATACATTATTCTTTTACACATTTTCTACGACGGAAGGTACGCTCAAAGACCATCAAGTAGCACTAATTGCATTAAATCTGCAGTGGCCACTCACCAATATTCAATCCGCTCCAAAACTAGAATATCATGTAGATTTGTTTACCGTAATGAGGTAGATACAATTAACTCTCAAGTATTGATGTCTTAAAAGAACCAGCGGGCCTAATTTTATTTGATCTTCAGCAGTTTTCCAAGCCATATCAAGAAATCCCAAAAAAGAAACTAATGACTATCCAAATATCAAACCTAATTGGAGACTCATTTCATTAGTCAGTACGGAATACTGATAATAGAAAACCTTTTCATCAGGTCTACTTAGCTGATACCCTTGTGGATTTATTCGTATTTAAATAAATTTAAATAAAAATATATTTATTCATCCACTTAAAAAAATTATACTACATGATCATTAATTATAGTTTCTAACGTAGTGGACAAATAGGTTGGAGCCTCAGCAAAATAGCTGTTTTTCAGTCTCCACCTCGTGCATTCACTGATAACAGAACGTATAACACGTCAGAAGTTGTTGCACACTACAATACTTTGGCAACAAGCTACATGCAAGCAAGCATTGTATGACGAAAACTTGGGGAAAAAATTTTTTTTCAAATAATAATAGTTGGCGAAAACACCTACAATTCCTAATACAATTTAATTGGCAAGGGATTATTGTGATTTTAAAATAACTTCTTCTTAGCGAGTTGATGGTAGGTATAGGTCCTGTAACGTGCAAGTGTCGGGACACGCGGGGCAGTATATAATAGAAAATGCCCTATAGTTTGTGGTATTTTAAATAACTGAGGATGAAGATAGATAAATAAAGCATTTATTTAAATAAAAATACAGAAACAGAAAGAAAATACAAGGAGAGAATGTGTGCCGCAGTAGCACAAATGGGTCATAACTCAGTGTGGAAGAGCGAAACATCGGTTTTCAGCTACAATCCCTACAAGTACGAGTGCATAGTTCACGCATATTACTGTTCTTGTCTGCGTGTAGGTACATTTGTAATAATAATGATAATAAGTTTAATTAATTATATAATAAATAATAATATCCTTAGACATACACACATCGCCATCTAGTTCCACAGTAAGCAACTATAGGCTTGTGTTGTGGATACCAGATGGTTGATATACTACATAAATACATTTTTTTTTGTAAATAAATACTTATTCTATATGAAAACATCCATAACTCGGGTACACATGTCCGTATTCATCACACAAACATATGCCCCTAGCGGGATTCGAACCCGCAATCTTTTGGTACAGTGGTCAGAGTTGCTAACCACTACACCAAACAGGTCGTATTATATGATGTGACAAAAGGAAAAAAGAAAAAGAGAACTGCATATTTCTATGCAGTTCCACTATATAGGTAACGCTTTGGGATTCCAATTTTTTGTTTTTCCATTAAATGTTCCTTATGGTAGTTTTTGAAAAAACTTAATGAGACTTAATGGGAAGATCAACCCATCTCCTTCCATAGGTGTCGTAAAAACGTGACCAACTAAGGAATTTTTGTTATTGTCACGATAGTGTATTTGAAAATCATAAACAATTTTTGATCGCAAATCCTTCTATCGATGCTAATCGGGCTTTGGGAGAGGCTTACGTCACAGGGTCAAACTGAACAATAAAAAATTGAAATAAAAGACTTCGCCAACTAGAATTTGTGCGACCACACGCAAGCAACCGCAACCGCCCGCTGATTCGAGTTTGAACCGCTTTTAAACCGGGATAAATTGCCTAATCGCCCCATTTGCCGGGATTCGCGCTGGGATCGCCGGGTTCATCCCCGGAATCCCTAATCGGGATTCGATGAGCGACGCCGATCGCAAACAAATAGCTATCACACGTGACGACCGTAGTTTCAGTTGAATTCGAACAGGATTTTATTTACTGAGTATTGTTTGAAGATAATAAAAATCTATGGCAACGCAATGTTGGATTTTAACCCTTAAACGCGCGTAATAAGGATTACCCAGTGTTGTATACACAACCTTATTTTGGGGGGGATCATGCTACCAATAGACTACCTTGATAAACAGCGTAATCGGTAGATTCTGCGGTATGGATGGTTTAAATCTTGGTTGGGCAGATATTTGAATTGTGAATTTAAATATTTGGTCATAATATTCTGTATGGTTCTGTGTATTTTCTTTTCTGTTGTGCAATAAAGTGTATTTGTAATGTAGAAACCAAATAAAATCTACACTTGAGCCCACACACCAATGACGAGGGCAGACAAAGTGAAATGGATAAATTGAAATCTAATCGGAATATATAAAACCTAATTGATTAGAAATCGATGTTGCACACAAAAGCCCTTTTCACAGAATCAATTTACTTATCTGCCCCTAACTCGTATACAAAACATAATTGCTAATACTCAAAATTATTGACACAATCAATAACTGGTCATGCAATATGATATTTCCCGACGAAAATACCCACGTAGCTAATTTGTTCCACCGGCCTCCCCTCGAGCCTGTCATTGGTTCGCTATACTGTTTGTAATTGGGTATGGTGATTATTAACTACGGGTGTCTTTTGGGAAATGTTATATCGGGTGTCGTCAAAGGTGACAAACAAACAAACAAACAAAATATTCTTTATTGTAGAACAATAAGAAACATAACAACGATAAATAAGAAAAAGGGGATAGTACAATTTGGCGGCCTTATCACTAAAAGCGATCTCTTCCAGGTAACCTTTGGGTTAGCAAGCATTACGCACATGATATGTAGGTAGCGTGCGCGGTAAACTAATTTTAATAAAATAAATAAATCACCCATATAAATACATACGTTAATTGAATACATACAAACACATTTACATAATATATATAAAAAATAATACATAATTAAGGGAGTTTTCACCAAAAAAAATCTATAGGGCTCACCCCCTATTACGTGTGCATTTCTGTATATTTCCTAAGGTGAACCGTGGATGTTGTTTCACGTATTAAACTGTTAATGTTTGGAACACCGATACACTAATGTTTGGGATATCTCTGTCCACCCCATTTGGGATAAAGATCGTGTTCGTGAAACAAATCGCATCCGCGATCTGTCAATTTGACAGGAGCGCGGGTAGCGGGGAAATATGTAACTCTCGAATATAACGATTCGCTTAGTCATCTCATCAACACCTAAGTTTATATATTCATCAATATTGCCTCTTATGTAAACTGTTAACTTATAATAAAATTAGATACACAAAATTAGTCAGTGTTTGAAGTTCATTCGGCTCCTGAACCAGCTAATACAGTCCACTCCATCATCACTAAGCCAACCGCACTTACCGAAGCACCAGCAGAGAAGTGTGGTCTCCATTTGGTCCTTCGAGCCGGATATAAATGCTATTTCAAAACGCGCTATAGGTTTTCCGTTTCTTTTGCAATAAAAATTTGTTTTTAAAGCTAGTAAAATATAAATATATATACTCACATCCATACAATTATTGATATTATTCGTTATCTTCACGTCGACCTCGACGGTCTCGCCGACCTTCAGCGCTGGTGGCAGGGCGAAGTCCAGCTGGATGGGTCTGAAGACGTTGATGGTGCGGGGCGCAGAGAACCGAAGCCCCCTGTTGGAGAGGGAGAGGGCCCAGAGGGACCAGCGACCGGCCTCTGATGGGGCGGAGATGGTGACGCCATCGGTTGACAGTTGGGCCCTGGTAAAAGGAAACGAATTTATGTATGTATGTATGCAGGGCATTGAAAAGACAGATGGCTTCTGTTTCACGCACATACAAATTTTTTACCGTACAATGTCATTATTAATATTACAATAACTGCTATGTTCGAAGTTGCGATGTCTCGCACATACAACACTGGCTCCACAGAATATCAGCGCTTTAGCATTGCATTTCCTGCTGAAGCAAGAGTTGAGTGAGAGATATTTCAATAAAACAAAATATAGATTTTCAGACAACATGCAGTCCATAGCTGATAGTACAAATTCAATGATTTACTTATTTAAATAGTATTATTATACTATATATTATATTGTTAAGAATTCATAAGGAATTCTTACTTTATATAGATATTTTCGTGTTTGCTTCGAGTGACAGCGTAGTAAGGTATTACAATGGTAGCACTGTTTATATCATTTTAATTCGAGTTTCACAGTTAACTTTGGAAATTCGAACTTAACGCTTCCACTGTCGGGTCGGTTTTGGTTTGGCTTGAACTAGTATTTCGGCGTAACAATATAATAAGTATTCATCTACATACAAAACACTGTACACCACTAACAAGTGAAGTGATGTAAAGAGAAATATCTGGGATCCCACTGCAAGGCATATAACCATTCAACCAAGTTACCTACTCTTCACAATCATATTTATCCATGGTATATTGATTCGGTATTTTCCTAGATCCGTGTATCGCGGACGTAACATTATATAGGTATATATTTTTTTTTATGCACAACGGGTTGGTTATTGACCTCAATCACACCTGATGTTAAGTGAATATGAGGTTGAAGGTGGAAACGTACTGACCCGGAAGCTCCAGCACATTTTGGGGGACTGGCTATCTTATCTATTAACATTGCTGTTTGTCTATTTATGTAGGATCTAATGATTTGTGTCATTTAACACAACGCTGTAATTTTAGTTTAATTTTTATTTACTGTTCTCTAACTAACCCTGTGGTTGACTGGATGAAATCCCTCTCTGTGATAAGTCGTAAACTCATTCATCTATTTTCTTTTTGTACAATAAACCATTTACAAACAAATGCCTGTGGTACCACTAAATCCCCCTGAGGATACCCCTATGTTACCAAGACACGGGCAAACAGTGTAAAAAATTTGGAACTACTGCTAAGTGCGCAAAGTGCGAGTTTTGCTTAATTTTTAACTATACTATTACGTTCGTGTTTATGTAAAAAAGTATATACCTATAAAAAAAAATGTTTTGCAAATACAGGCGCTGCACATTTCCTAATACAAATCGTCACATAAACGTGAGCGCGATGTAGTACATATAATTCGGAACATAACTCACACTTCGCCCACAGGTGCCCAATTTGAAATGTAATAGGTAGGTAAGTCTAGAACTACTATAACGTGTTAAAGAAAGCAATATTATGTAAACACACGCCCCGCGGTATTATGCGCGTTGATCCTGTTTCATTCGTTCTCATGGGAAATGTTACAAAATCCTTACTTAGTACGCCCGTAACCCAAGGAACACCTGCCAAATTTCATCCATGTCTACACATTTGTACTGATAGATGATACATCAGTCATTCAGTTTCTCTTTTGAAATCCCTAATTAGTCGTCACTATCACTAAATGGGATATAACCAAAGACTACCTAATTGACGACCGATTGGTGTAGTCGGTAGGACCCTGTCAGCGAAACCAACGGTTGCGGGTTCGAATCCCGCGAGGGGTAAATGTTTGTATGATGAATACGAAAATTTATTCCCGAGTCATGGATGTTTTTATAAATATTTATGTATGTTTATCCGTTATCTAGTATCCATAGTACAAGCTTTGTTTAGTTTGGGACTAGATGATTGGTGTAAGTGCACCAAATATTAAATATATATATATATATATTACTGTGTATGGACCGGTAGTCAGTCTGCGTAAATCAATTGCGTTGGGAATTTTTATCGTTCATGACGTCAAGCCACTGTTCGTCCTTGTCATAACGTAACTCAATGCAAAGGACAGACAGGGCAGTGCTATCGCTATAGCTTTGAACTAGGCTATAATGGCATCCATGCTAAGCCGAGGGTCGCAAGACAATTTCGTAGAATACGCTAACAGAATGTTTGAAGCTTACCTAGAAAACTATCCCAAAAACCTCTTTAGCTACAGCAATATGACAGAAGCAGGGCATGTCTTCAATAACTTTTCAAAGTGGGTAAAGTAATTAATACCTACAATGTTATAAATTCCGTCATAAAAGCCTGGATAGTAATTAATAGAACAGTGAAAATATATAAAACATTAATTATCGGACAACACAACGTAACCGCAATTGGAAATGGGGCGATGTTAATTTACGCAAGTGTACTTGGGACGAAATTATGCATGAGGTTGCATTTTAAATCAATTATGTGTGTTATCAGTGAAACGTGGTTACTAACTATACCTAGGCCTCATGAGAGAGATTGTGGTCTTACAGCGAGATTTTTTTTTATGCATAACGGGTTAGTACTTGACCTCAATCACACCTGATGTTAAATGAACATGAGGTCGAAGGTGGAAGCGTACTGATCCGGAAACCCCAACACATTTGGGGGACTGGCTATCTTATCTCTGACAACCGGAACACAACAATGCTATTAACATTGCTGCTTGGCGGCAGATTTAGATAAGATAGTGGTAGCTAGCCAGGCGGACATTTAAAATGCCCTACCACCAACCAAACCGAGTACTTAAATATGTACCCCGCTGGGGATCGAACCCGCGACTTCCGAATCGTAAACCCAATGTTGTTTACATTGAGCCACGGAGGCGGAGATACATACAGGAATGAAGAGGTCATTTGAACAACAAAAGTTACCAACACTGCCCAGCGGATTAGTAAGTACCCGCCTCCACACTCCTCCCACTGCAACTCCTGTAAGCTAGGATCAACAATGGTATTCTGCACGGCGCCTCCTTCACAATTCAAAGGTCTGGTCATGCTGGATAAAATGTAATCGTATAACCATCCGGTCTTCTACACCGATTTAGTGGCGACCAGACATAATTTTCAAGCCTTTAGGAAATTTTGCCACGATTACTATTGGCATTATTATTCGCGGTAGACTTTTTCTAAACATTAACAGTCACTGCGTTGTGGCGCTGTCCGTGGTGTGTCAAAACGGCATCAAGCATATCAAACCAAGCATCATAGCAAGCAAAGTAAATCAAGCATAACTTGATCCCCTTCCAGATAGGTTAAGCTTTAGTGCTGATTTTGTATTCATTTAGCTACACTCCCCCGAGGAGGGGGGGTGTCGGGTGGGGGGGAACTTCTGTCCTACTTCACTTACCTGCCTTCACACTCGTCCCACTGCAACTCCTGTAAGCCAGGATCAACAGTGGTACTCTGCACGGCATCTACTGAAGGTAGAAGGTGCCCTACGTGTCTTTATTGCTACCTTGGGCCCCAGACTAATTAAAGAAGAGTTAAAGGTGTGAAGTAGGAAAGATGATTCCCACCCCCCCTCGGCAAATGGGAGTGTAGCTTTATGAATTCAAAATCAGCACTAAGGCTTAACCTATGAGGAAGGAGTTCAAGTTATGCTTGACACCCTGTTTTGATATACCACGAACAACGCTACAATGCAGGGAGTGCTAATGTTCAGAGGGCGGAGTGTGAGTTATGTTTCGACTTAACTTTACTACCGCGTTCACGTTTACGTGACGATTTGTATGAAGAAATGTGCAGCGCCTCTAACGGATAGTTTGCAAAACGATTTTTTTCATGGATACTTTTTGCGTAAACGCGAACGCGATGGTAAAGTTAAAAACGAGACAAAACTCGCACTTCGCACACAGGAAGCAAAAGGCTACCGCGAATAATAATGCCAATATTAATCGTGGAAATTTTTTTTAAAGGTTTGAAAATTATATCGGCCAGCTACTGCCAGCGGATTGGTAACTTGAAGTAAATTAATTCGGACACTTACACCAATCATATAGCTAGACCCAAACTAAGCAAAGCTTGCACTATGGATATATACTAGATAACGGACAAACATACATAAATATTAATATAAACATCCATGACTAAGGAATAAATGTTTGTATTCAACAACATTTACCCCTCGCGAGATTCGAAACCGCAACCGTTGGTTTTCCTGACAGGATCACTATCCACTATACCAATCGGTCATGGTAGAACTGATGACCGTTGGGGCATGAAAATTTTAGAATGCATACCACATTCTGACAAGCAGAACATTCAATCAATCAATCAAACATTTTATTTCGGATAATTCCATATTAGGTTAGTAAATCTTAGTTTATGTTAGTATAAAATTGGTCATACAACAATAATAAAAATATAATGTCGCAAAGGTCGCGGGAAGACGTTGTATATAAGCCAACCGTACGGCTCTGGAAACCTATGGGGGAGGTGTGTATTCAGCGGTGATTGTTTGTGTCTGGCATGATGATGATATAATATAGGTGGGTTGGTGCAACATTCACCGAAAATATAGAGTTTGAGTATGAACAATAAAGAACCACGAAAAAGGGGACAAATTCGGTACAAAGAGCAATAGGTTCAAGTCGGTGTCTGTGTACGTTTCTACTTTATACTTATCTGAGTAAAATGACATTAATTAAGCAAAAAAAAAAACCGACCATGTCTCATTCTTCTGGAGTAAACATCTTTAACTTGACATGTATTGCAATTAAAATTAAATGACTTACTTCTTCTTTGCCTGGAAGTCATTCCTACAAAGGTGTACTAACTCGAGTATTCGGTATTTAGACAAATTTTTGCTGAACATTAATTAACTTAAAATAATCTTGTAACTTTTGGAAAGTAAGTTTTGAGCTGTGCCTTTTTACTAAGCTCAAAGAGACGCAATTTAATTACTTACCTAACTCTATGGAAATTCATTAAAATAAGTTTACGAAGATGTAAAATTATAATTATGTGAAGCAGAAGCTTTTGGAAGCCTTAATAAGTATACTGGCTTTTAAAATAAGTTCCTTCGCCAATTCACGTCAATATAACCTATTTATGCTGTTTTGGTCATGAGTGCTTATGAATTCCTTAATTAAATTTAGTACAGTCATCTGCAGCAAAAAATTTACTTTCCTCATGTTCCGCCTAGATCCAAGGAATTTAGTATATATTATAATAGTTATGGCATAGAAGGCAAAGCTAGCCATGGGTATTGTCACAATGAGAAATTTTGATACCCATGGCTTGTTGTGCCTTCGAAATAATTAATGCAAAAGAACTAGATCAACAAGGGGTTCAGGTACATTCCAATTCCACTGTATCCTCCTCAAGTATGATTACCAGTTTACCGGCAAAGATTAAAGACTGAAACTTCTGTAAGTCGGAAGATCTGTATTTTTGCCTCCTTTTCCATAAAGGTTCTTTATCACAAAAAAATATTTGTCCAATATTTGATTTTTTTATTTATATCGTAGTATATAACACTATTTATACACTACAGTAATAAAAAAAGTCATATTTCTCTACAAAAAAAATCTGAAAACTTCAACTGCAACAAAGAAGAAACCACAGAAAACTCATTTTTTAAGAAATTTACTGGCCTATTCTATACATGTTCTCGTTGTAAATGTAGTAGATTGAGGGCAGTAATGTTGCCAAATTAATTATAAGACCTATTTAAATTGACCACCCAGGACTTACCGACCGTCGGCGGGCTGGCGATTAACGCCCATACCGACTGTCGGTAGGTTTTTTTTTCTCGTTTATTTAGAAAAACAAACAGATATACTATATATAAACTACTGACAGTACAACATATACACTTAAGTAATAGCATAGCCAACATCGTTATCCACATCAAATCAATGTTGGTAATTCATTTTTGGAGACTGATACACATTAGTACTCAAATGTATACATTGTTAATCTATTTTTAAGTTAATGTTGCTATCGTATATATAAAAACAACAACATTGATAGGTTGGCGATTGAGAGGTTAATCATTAAACAAA
This sequence comes from Oegoconia quadripuncta, assembly GCA_949316235.1. Classification (NCBI taxonomy): domain Eukaryota; kingdom Metazoa; phylum Arthropoda; class Insecta; order Lepidoptera; family Autostichidae; genus Oegoconia; species Oegoconia quadripuncta. The sequence goes on along the minus strand of OX438754.1, from coordinate 17,277,917 downwards.
ATCTTTTTAAAGTAATCTTAAAAGAAAGGAAAATTCTGTGGATTCTCAAAATGTATAGAGGATTTTACAAAAAACACGAAAAAACTGAGCTGGAATGCGCGTAGCTAAATTCACGTGCAGCGAGCGAATCGGGCCTGACGTTAGGCATGGCATCTCTTCCCATTCCCGGTCTCACGGTCCCGGTAGTTTTCCATTGAAGGCAGTCGTTAAGCCAAATCGGTGGCCTATAGAGGCGGCTTAAAAAGTGGCCACTAGTCTGACACAAAGTGAAAAATACGCACTAGGCCCGCGTGGTTGATATGTTCCATACCCTCAGTGAGAGGAGGCTGTCCCCCAACAGTGGGGACGTGTAAGGCTGTTGATGATGACCCAAAGTAAGCCAAAGCTATTTTACAAATCTGGCCGACAAAAAAGATTAAATTTCCTATCATCTAACTAATATTATAAACAAACAAACAAACAAACAAAATATTCTTTATTGTACAACAATAAGAAGCATAAAAAGAAATAAGAAAAAGGGGATAGTACAATTTGGCGGCCTTATCACTAAAAGCGATCTCTTCCAGGCAACCTTTGGGTAAGGAAACATTATGCACATGACATGTAGGTAGCGTGCACGATAAATTATAAATGCCAGTTTATTTGTTTGTTGCTCAATTACGGCGAAACGGATGAACGGATTTGGTAGACATTTGGTATATAACTAGAAAATACCTAGGACCGATCGTTGTGATCTATGGGGAAGATCTTTGTCCAGCAGTGGACATCTTTCGGCTGATAAGATGATGATATTTTTATCCCGATAAAGTGAGTAACTTCCCCACGGGATAAACAAATTAAACATATCCGCGATAATGTCATTCCACGCAAACGAAGCCGCGGGCGGAAAGTTAGTGTCCAATAAAATAAGATTCGAACCAATATTTATCACGAAAATGGTAAATTGAATAGCAAACCGAAACTGCGAAACAGTGATAATACCGGGGTCATAAACAAGCCAGAAAGTTCACTCCATAAATTCAGTATCCGCTGATTCATCTGTCACTGGACGTAAGTTATGCGCTTTTGGAATGATATACTACCTCCTAGATACTCAGAGACCAGTCCGGTAGTGGAAGCTTCTGTGGATTATAGAAGCATAAGGGTGGAACCGGTAACTATTGTTGACCGCAACCGCTCAATGTAAACAACATATGGTTTACGATTCGGAGTTTTGTACTCGGTTTGGTTGCTGGTAGGGCATTTAAAATGTCCGCCTGGCTAGCTACCATCTTATCTAAGGTCTGCCGCCAAACAGCAATGTTAATAGCATTGTTGTGTTCCGGTTGTCAGAGAATGATAGCCAGTTCCCCAAATACGTAATTCCGGGTCAGTACGCTTCCACTTTCGGCCTCATCTTGACTAAATATCAGGTGTGATTGCGATCAAGTGCTAATCCGTTGCGCATAAAAAAAAAGTGTTCACAGACGATAAGCTTAACACGTTCACAGTCTCCATATAAAACCACATATTTCCTATTTCATTCTCTATAGATTTGCTTGTTCTTCATTTCAGCATGTTTAGAGTATTGAATGAAGGTGGACAATCGTAGAGCTAAAAGGATATATTTGATTTTTAGATTAATATTTTCTACTATTTTCTTGGTGCCCCAAATGTGATACACGGGACTTGTGAAGCTAGTTTCTAGTGCCTCAACTGTGAAATCAAAAATATACTGTGTATCAAAAAATATTCATATTGATATCGATATTTTACCTTTCGATGCTCTGATACATTTCACTCCTTTTTGTTACAAAAGTAAATAAGACAAATATCTTATTTTTCAATTACTGTTTTCTATAAAACTACGTCGCTTCATTAGTATTACACGATATCAGTGTGAAGTTGTAGTGATGTTGTTTATATAAAAAAAATAAAAGCTTTATAATACTTATAGCTTACGTCCTGTATACAATGATTTCCAATTTTGGAGTTATGTAACTTTTCCTTGTATGGAAATGGCTTGACCTAAGTATCTACAACTACGTACCTACCTAATCAGTAAAACACACGCAAATATAGCAAACTTTGTTTTTCACGCATATCTATTTTTATTACCATTCCCCTCGTACTTACTAACTTTCCTAATACCTACGAAAGAAAATATCAATAAATTTAATTTACGCTGAGCGGAAAATAATTCTCGTAAAGCCCCAGGATTCGTACCCAAGCGTTATTTTATTATGATATTCTGCGAAGGGAGTAGAAGTCTCTGATTTAAGGGTTACGAGGTGTTTTAGGCGAATAGTTTGAATACAATTACTTTAAAATTACCTTTCTGCCAATGAAGCTAATTTTCCTAAATTTATCACTCCTTTTCCATTGCATTTGGTGTATTGAAAATCGAAAATTATGTTTTGGCTATATTAACAGTTTTACTACATTTACATAGTAGAGTTCAAGAAATTATAATGTTTATAATTTTTAAGAATGATTCTTTAATTTTACGATGACTTGTATTGAAGTTAACAAGATTATGGTAAGGAATGAGAAAAATTTCAGCCACTTTTGTAATTCCATCTTAGCGAAACGACGGCAAAAATATCTAATTTTTAAAGACCAAAACGCCGCCATGCATACGTTATTGTCATTGCATTATAAAAATCCTGCAATGTACAAGTGACGTAAACTCGGGACACGTAGAGCACACAGAATGCCCCACAGTTCGTGGTTTGACATCGCGCAAGCATCGCTAGTTGTCCGTGTGTACGAGTAGGCCCACTTGGACATGTTCCCTCTGTATATATCGACTCCGGTATGTACTCTACTAAGTACCGCCCAACGGGCCATTCCGGATCATGACCTGGTTGCCTTTGCAGGTGGAATAAAGTTCGGAATCGGATCTACATGAAACTATATAAATGCGTTCCCAACGACTTAGGTACTTAGCAGAATAGTACTAAGAAGTATGAATGCGTTGGCATCCTATTAATTTAAAATTACCTTTGCATTAACAGCATTCTTGATATTGAAGATTATTTTTAGTTAGTATCAATTTGTGTTTCGTGTCGTTGTCCATTCGTCACGTTCACACAGTCCTTGTAAACATAATACACTGGTCATCAAAACCTCGACCCACCAAATAAAACTCTATACAACTTCTTGCATGTCTGGGTTTACAAAGTAGTTAGTAACTCGAACAGTATTATACTGGTGTTGGTCAAATTACGGCTTCAACTGTTAGATAATTGGTTCCATGATCATTAAGAAAACTACCTAGGTTGAAACGGTAACCCGAATGAAACAGAATACTTACGTATAATTGAAGCATTTCCACATCCACAATCTGTCGTGCGTAGCGGGGGGCACGAGGTGCGCTGGCGCACGGGGCGCGGGGGCAGTCCGCTGCCGATACAGCACGCCTCCCCCGCAAGCTCCACCTCCCACGAACAGCGAGACACCAGCTGATACAAACTCTGGCCCTGGCTGCTCGTCATGCTCTGTTGTCCTGTGTAGACAAGGCATTTTATGTCAATGTTACCAAAAATTTACGATGTATAAATAGGTGACGTGCCCTAGACATGCGTTATCAAACTGTTTCATATACTGGTATTATATCTAAGCAGGTCGTAAACAACACGCGTAGGTCCGGTTTTTCCGAGTATCGCAATCCACACCAAAAAATTTAATTAAAGTAAATTGACTCAAACTTAGCTTAAGTTATAAGTAGTGACTTAGCGAATTAGGAGGTATATAATAGATACCTACTCAGTTATAATTAATGAAGCCCTGCTCCTTAAACTAAGATTGCTGTTGTATTTTAAGAAGCAGTGTTCGATCCCGGCGTTATTATTAATACAGTAACCATCCATCCAAAATTGATAACATTTCACAAGTAAATTTTAATTAAAGGTTGCATGCAACGTGGAAATAAATGCGTATGTGTCATCCCACGATCTTGCAATGTTGTAAACCTAAGCTTGTTATAATTGTAATTGCTCTTACAATCCGTATCTACAGACGTAAAAATTCCCTAGATATTTCCCTTTTGATGATATTCAATCATCAATAACAAAGTGAACTGCTCATTCGTAGAGCACATTGAGACAGATGAAAAGGCATCCAATATTTCCAAAGAATTGCCTTCGACAAACCAACTGAAAGATGAATCGAGTGACATATCCTTGCTCCACTTCCGTATGAAACAGGAGGGTGTAAACATACGGGATAGTTTATGGGAGATCAGTGCTGCGAATAGTAATAATAATAAAAATAATAAAAAAATTAATATCCTTAGACATACACACAGCGCCATCTACTTCCACAGTAAGCAACTATAGGCTTGTGTTGTGAATACTAGATAATAATAATAAAAATAAAAATAAAAATAAAAAATCTTTATTTCACTCACCACAAATGAGAATGTTACAAAGTTGATCTTAGATGGTTGATATACTACATAAATACATTTATTTTTGTAAATAAATACTTATTATAAATGAAAAGCATCCATAACTCGGGTACACATATCCGTATTCATCACACAAACATATGCCCCTAGCGGGATTCGAACCCACAACCTTTTGGAATAGCGGTCAGAGTTGCTAACCACTACACCAAACAGGTCGTCATGTCAATCTGCTTTCTGTACAAGGGGACCAAACGAGTGTAAACGAGTATAATATCAGCACTATTATTTTAAAATGCTGAAGCCTTTACTTAGCTTGCTCATTACTTTTTGATTTGATTGCGTACCTAGGTAGATGAAAACTGCAAGGAACAAAAATCATCAACATTTTCAAGTCGCCTGACTGCAGGAAAGAAGGAAACAATCAAATATTTATAATTTATTTTTATATATGTTCCGCTATATCTCCGCCAGTTATGAACCGATTTTTAATTTTTTCTTGTTGGGAAGGGTATATATTCAGGGTGGTTCAGTATTAATTTAGTTAAAATGTGATAATGCACTCCGAAAGGAAATCTATTAAAGTTTGGTATTTAGTAAATTAAAAAAAAAAATCTTTTATTGCTGTCTTGACTGAATGATAATGATTTAAAGAGAGGGAGAAGGGGTAAATTCTCGGGAGGTTAAGTTATTATTATTCGCTTTGATTGTCGGTAGAGTACATGACTACCAACCACCATCGACGACCTGTTTGGTATAGTGGTTAGAAACTTTGCTATACCTAAAGGTCGCGGGTTCGAATCCCGCTAGGGGCATATGTTTATATGATGAATACGGACATATGTGTACCCGAGTTATAGATGTTTTTCATATACATATATATTTGTATAGTGTATTAACCATCTGGTATCCACAACACAAGCCAGTTGCTTAGTGTGGAACTAGACGGCGCTGTCTGTATATGTCCAAGGATATTATTATTATCTTATCAAAATTAGCTCCCCTCCAGCTTACGGGTTATGAAACAAAGTTAATAGCACAGGGTATATATTATGTGTTATCTTAAATATATAAAGGAAGAAACTGACTGACTGACTGACTGACTGACTGACATATCAACGCACAGGCCAAACCGCTGGGTCTAGAGTTTCCAAATTTGGCACGTAGGTTCCTTACGAGGTCTAGGGGAGCACTAAGAAAGGATTTTTCAAAATTCACCCTTTAAGGGGGTGAAACAGGGGTGGGAAGTTTGTATGAAGAAACAGTATAACTTGGACATTTCGATTATTTTCGACTCGAAACTTCGCAAGAGCACTCCTAGGAACAAATAAGCTAATACGTGTTTTGAGATTTTTCGAAAAACAACCCCCTGGGTTGTGAAATGGGGGTTAAAACCATAAAATCGATATTGGTGTCGTTATTTAGGTTTTATGGGATGTTGATTATGAAAATGACATTTATTTTAAGTTAACCCTCTAGGGTTGAGATAGGGGTGGGGGTTGCTACGAAAAAAGTCTATATTGGACAACCCCCTGGGGTGTGAAATGGGGGTTAAAATCATATAATCGATAATGGTGTCGTTATTTAGATTTTATGGGATGTTGATTATGAATATGACATTTATTTTAAGTTAACCCTCTAGGGTTGAGATAGGGGTGGGGGTTGATACCAAAAAAATCAATATTGGTGTCATTATTTAGGTTTTTTGGGTCGTTGATTACGAAAATGGCATTTGTTTTGAAGTTAACCCCTTGGGGTTAGAGAATGAGATAAGGGTGAGTTGAGATTTTTCGAAAAACAGCCCCCTGGGGTGTGAAATGGGGGTTGAAACCATAAAATCGATATTGGTGTCGTTATTTCGGTTTTTTGGGATGTTGATTATGAAAATGACATTTATTTTAAGCCAACCCTCTAGGGGTGAGATAGGGGTGGGGGATGATACCAAAAAGTCTATATTGGTGTCGTTATTTAGGTTTTTTGGGACGTTGATTGCGAAAATGACATTTATTTTGAAGCTAACCCGACCCGGAAAAAAAACAGTACTATATCTTGGACATTTCGAGTATTTTCGACAAGAAGCAAAAGGCGAAGTCGTACTCGAAGTCGAAGTCGAAGTCGAGGTCGAGGTCGAAGTCGAGGTCGAAGTTGAGGTCGAAGTCGAGGTCGAAGTCGCAGTCGAAGTCGAAGTCGAAGTCGAAGTCGAAGTCGCAGTCGAAGTCGAAGTCGAAGTCGTAGTCGAAGTCGAATCCGTAGTCCAAGTCGAAGTCAAAGGGGATGAGATAGGGTAAATGTTAAACAAAATCGACATCGGTGTCGTTATTTAGGTTTTTTGGAATACATACGATATCATATCGATCGTCGTCGATCGGAACCTAGGCGAGCTAAACAAAATCGACATTGGTGTCGTTATTTAGGTTTTTTGGAATATATACGATATCATATCGATCGTCGTCAATCGGAACCTAGGCGAGCGCCGCCCGCGGCCGGTGCAGCAGTGACGCTGCGTGCGCGGCGGGAAGCGGGAGGGAGTAGTCATCGAAACATAATAACTAGTGCAAATGCAAGTGAGGGCCAAATTTTCTTTTTAGATGCTCCAGGAGGAACCGGCAAAACGTACCTATTAAATTTGATTTTGGGAAAAATAAGGGTCACACGTGATATTGCAATAGCTGTGGCTTCTTCAGGAATTGCCGCAACACTTTTGCAAGGCGGTCGCACCGCGCACTCTGCCCTAAAGTTGCCACTTAACTTAACAAATGTAGAAACTCCATTATGTAATCTTTCAAAACAGAGCAAATTTGCAGAAGTATTAAGAAAAACTAAAATTATTGTCTGGGATGAAAGTACTATGGCCCATAAAAAAGGTATAGAAGCTTTGAATAGGACGCTGCAAGACATACGGAGCAATAAAAGATTGATGGGTGGTTTGACTGTATTGCTGGCGGGAGACTTTCGTCAAACTCTACCAGTAGTTCCAAGGGGAACACGTGCCGATGAGATAAAAGCGTGTCTTAAAAGATCATCATTGTGGTCCTCGGTCAAAATATTAAAATTAACAAAAATATGAGAGTCCACCTTGGAGGTAATGTTTCCGCCGGCCAATTTTCAGACCTTTTGCTAAAACTGGGTAACGGTGATTACCCCGAAAAAGACGGCATGATATCTGTCCCTGCCGGTCTGTGTACTACAGTAACAACAAATATATCCAGACATTGCTCTCATTAAGGAAAAATCAATAGAGTGGTTATGCGAAAGAGCTATACCTACTGACCCCAAAGAACGACCAAGCAGCGGTCATCAATGACATACTTATTATTGAACTCTTTTGAAGGACTACAGATTATTCATAGCTCAATAGATACCTTGGTAAACACGGACGATGCCGTTAATTATCCCGTAGAATTTTTGAACACTTTGAACCCACCGAGTATGCCATATCACAGACTTTTACTACGTGTGGGTGCACCTGTTATGTTATTGAGAAATTTAAAGCCACCCAAACTTTGTAACGGTACTAGGTTGCAAGTCAAGGCTTTGCACCGGAACGTAGTAGAGGCCACTATTTTAACAGGACCTGCTCAGGGAGAAACAGTGTTTGTACCGCGTATTCCATTAATACCAAATGATCTTCCCTTTGAATTCAAAAGGCTTCAGTTTCCACTAAAGGTCTGTTTTGCCATGACAATAAATAAGTCGCAGGGGCAAACTCTCAAATTCGCCGGAGTAGACCTACGACAGGACTGTTTCTCTCACGGTCAGTTCTATGTGGCATGCTCCCGTGTAAGTTCACCTCAAAGTTTGGTTCTATTGCTACCACCTTCAAACATGGCAAAGAATGTTGTTTATAAGGAAGTACTTTAATAAATATAAACCAGAATTTTTCAGAAAGGTCTTTTAATGGATCCCTGTCTTAATTCAATACCTGGGAAAACACCAACATGTATTTATTTATTTATTTATTTATTTCCAAACTTACAACTATCTTTACAGGTTTACCCTAATGCGATAGTGCAGTGAAGACTACTTAAGTAGTTTATTTTATTTATTTATTGTTATTATTTGTTACAAATTGCAATTTAAAATTACAATTTGTAACAAATAATAACAAGAGCTATATTTGTGAATTCACTCAGAGTACAACTGAAGAGGTCTATCTCCTCCGCAATAACGTTTAGAGTGCGGAGTGCGCGCGTGAGAGGTGCCTTAGCGAGCAAGTTAGTCCGGCCGCGCGGCTCCACCAGCAGCCGCGGCCGCCTCCGCCGCCACATATGGTTCCACATACCTGTTATCTGCCCAGGGTCTTTTCCTGTTTGAGATAAACTCTACATGGTAATTTTTCTGCTGAATGTATTCCCGTGGGAAAGTAATAAAGTGTTGATTCATGTAGTCTACGCGGACGAAGTCGCGGGCAGCTGCTAGTATTAATATAAGATTAGGATATTTTTATTATTAATAATATGACTATTTAGTCCCTGCAATTTTTAAATCTTTACCAAAATCTGCGTTTTTAAACATAATGCCAGATAGTATATTTTCATTATGGAGGCGTGTCGTATAACGGCAAACGATATATTTCCCTCCGAATACCGTTTAGTATTGTCATGTCATGTGTGGTTTGAAAGACGCTTTGGGCAGTTTTACCATATAACTAAAATATGTCTATAAAAACGACTCGTCATAAAGGCCGACCAGGTGCACTGTGTGCATAAAGGCTTTGGAGCCACGTGGGGGAACCACATACGTAGAGTACAATTAGGACGTGTCTTTCCGTGTGGTTCTATAAGCCGACAAAGGAACGTGGGTATAACAGTAGGAATGATGGGCAGAGTCAATGGGGGGTAGGTTGTATCAAATCGACATAAAATATACCACTGCTAAATCCGTTGTGACGAGGTGTTATTGGAGCTGCTTATTGCGACATCGTGCGATATTCTCTAACGTTTACCTTTTGATCCTCGAACGTTTCTTCCAACTACGTAATAAATTCCTCATAATATTTAAATGTTAAAATTGTACAAATGTATTGAACGCACGTAAGAATTGTGATATGTTGACCAAAGAATTTAAATTAAATTAAATTAAATATTTCGGACACTTACACCAATCATCTAGTCCCAAACTAAGCAACGCTTGTGCTATGGATACTAGATAACGGATAAACATACATAAATTGAGTCCAATAAGTTTGTTAAGGTGTAAAATTTGTAGGCACTTGTCCAAAGACATTTAAATTTGGTAAAATTTGATAGTGAGTCGCGACTGGCTTGTTCTTAATTTGAATTAAATAAAAATGGAACTATAGCCACGGAGGCCGCATTAAAAAAACTGCTGGTAATTGGTAGGTTGCAATGAAAAGTCGTTGAATGTTGTTGTAATATCATTTGCGTTCTTAGGTTCTTGCATTCAAGGTAGTTTTTTGCGTGTTTTTCCACACTGTATATGCTTCTTTCATTGCATTTGAAAGAATAGCAGATTCCGAACGTTGCGTTGCATTGCGCCATCTATATCTCAACTACAACTCAAATTATACAGCCCTATCTACAATAATCTAAGTACTTTTTCTTCTTTAATCTTTATGCAAATAAAATCTTCTTTCGAAGTCAATGTGCTTGACATGTCGTGAACATGCCTTAGACGAATCGGGCTTACGAAGATCCTGCTACATAGATAGACATGTAAACTATCTTAGACATATTGATCGCCATAATGTCTAAGCAAACTATATTTTGTGTATCGGCTTATCTAGACAGAAAGTTAGGCATCTCCATAAGACTTCGGCAAGTAATTAGTCCCGAGATGAAAGTTGAACACAAATTGCTTATCAAGGGTATTTTGTAAACATTAATAATCATGTCAGATAAATCTAGTCACTGTATTTCGAGATAAAATATTGGAGTACCTATTTCTGAGAGTGTGTCTATACTTAGCGATTGAACATCTCTTACAGGATAAAGATTATATGGAATATTTAGCTCTAGATTAGAAATACTTTTAAAAACAAGCTTTTAATTACTTTATCATGATTATTCTACTATTCAAGTACATACAAAGACGAGTAACATAAAGTCCATCAAGGAGTTTCAGGGGTAATCTTCTGGCTCCATCTTCAGAGCCTCGTCATCTAACTAATAATATAAATGCGAAAGTTTGGATGTTTGCTTATTTATTTGTATGTTGTTCTATCACGGCGAAACGGATGAACGATTTGGATGAAATTTGGTACATAGGTGGATTAAAACGTAGGATCGGAGTTACATATTTCTGTAACAATTTTGTGTATACAATAAATAAATAAATGAATAAATAAATGAATAAATAAATGAATAAATAAATAAATAAATAAATAAATAAATAAATAAATAAATAAATAAATAAATAAATAAATAAATAAATAAATAAATAAATAAATAAATAAATAAATAAATAAATAAATATCCTTAGACATACACACAGCGCCATCTAGTTCCACAGTAAGCAACTATAGGTTTGTGTTGTGGATACCAGATGGTTGATATACTACATAAATACTTTTTTTTTTTGGAAATAAATACTTATTATAAATGAAAGCATCCATAACTCGGGTACACATGTCCGTATTAGATATCCGTAGTATACACAATAAAGATAATAAAATAAGATATTTCTTATTCCGATAAAGTGAGTAGTTCCCGCGGGATAAACAAATTGAAAATATCCGCGATAAAGTTATTCCACATAGGCGAAGCCGCGGGCGATTAGCTGGTAATGTATAATGGAAAGTTCTCATGGCATAACAAAACAAACCAGCCCAAATTCGACTATCTTGCCATTTGCGATAGGGAATATCCAGTCTTTAAATTCCAGTTCCATCATCAGATCAGCTCGATGGTACATAAAGTGCCAAATTTCAGCTCAATCAGCTACAAGCAAGTGGTTGAAAAATGGTTTGCAAATTTTGAAACGGACAACTTATTTACCCACAAACGAATACTGTAAGCTAAATAAAAGCTTATAATTAGTTCTACATTTGTTCTACCGAAATATTAACATGTAATTAGTATCGTCTCTATTTTAACCAACTCCAAAAAATGTTCATCTATATGTGTTTTTTTTTTATGTATCTTGACCCATATATTTGTCATTTGTTAACTCATTTTGATGATTGTTTTTTTGTTTGATAGTGTGGTACCATGTTTTTTTATACTCATACTGAAATCTGGGCTCGCAAATTCTGTACTTTAATTGTTGCCTAATAAATTCCGTCAAATAAAAACCCTCTAGAGTTAATAATAGGGAATTATTGATAAAGTAGCAGGCAGTCACCACGCGCAGTGATTTCAACGTTATCGTGATACGAGTAGCTTTCGTAAGATTTCGGATTCGCTTCGCGATGACCTGCCCCGTAGCATAACAGGGGCTATAAACGTATATGTCGTACGAGAAAATAAATGTCCTGCTCATTCGCTTGGGCGAAATATGCAACTACCCCACTCTCACTTCTACGACGCGTACGACAATGGATGTCATGTTACTCATGTGGGTTTCTTGCGCCGCTTCTTTTCCCACAGATGAATTTCCCTTTCCGAAGCGGTAGTAGCTAGGACATACCGACTGACAGATTAATGCAATAAACTTTTTTTATTACCAGTAGATTTAAATTGACATACAACAAATGGTATCATGTATCTTACGTTGAAATAAATGCTTGAAGTTTGAAGTTTGCAGGCAGCTAGTTTAGATTTTGACATCGTCACATATTTCACTAAGTTTCTGACTTACGCTTGATGAGGATCGAAGCGAGCATCAGGCGGTGCGCGTGCGCCGATCAGGCACATTGTGGAGTCCGCTGGAGCGAGGACACGGAGCTGTAGGGAAGCCCTTGGGTACCACCAGCGACGCTCTTCCACGGCCACTGCCACCTAGAAGTAAATTAAGAAATTTAGGACTACAGGTTTAAGCTCGATATCAAGTACCCCATACATACAAAGCTAGGTATCTAAGTACGTAAGAGGTTTGATTATAAAATGGTGTAGGTTAGATGAGGTGACTAAATAACGGTGGTTAATGAATCAGATGTAGAGACGTAACTTCATGGTTATCGTTAAAGTCTAGCAATGGGAAATCGTTAATTGCCGAATGAGAAATTACCCGACGAATCACACTTCACAGTTTAATCTATAGTAAAAATCGTAAAATTACGTAATGGCTAAATAAAAAGATTTAGAAGTATGTTCTAACAACAGATAATTTCATCTCACCTACTTAAAATATTTAGATTAACTTCGAATAGCTTCTTTTAATACCCAACGAGCTCCTTCTTACTGATTTTAATATAAGTCAACCAGCCAAGTGCGTGTCGGATCATGTAGGATACAGAATATTGCAGTGATATATTAGAATGAACAATATTTCAGTTAATTTAGGTGTTTTTTTTATTTTACAAAGGGCCTAGAGCTCAATCTCAGGCGCAACTGATGTTAAATGAAGATGAGAGCAAAGGTGAAAGCGCTATCTTATCTCTAAGATAAACATAGATAATCGAATCCGCGACCTCCGTTTTCTGAACTTTACTATGTTTACATTGAGCCACGGGAGCAGTTATGTCATTTTGTAATAAAGTTTCTCGAGAACCAAGAAGGCATATATCATAATTTGTTTGACTGATACTCGTAAACTAGTAGAGCCTAAGCCTGCAAGAATTTTCGTTATAATTTAAATACTATAGTCTGGCCGCTAAGAGATTGCCGATTTGACGCTATCACATTGACGTTACCAGATATAACAATCTAAATCAAATAGTCGTCATTAGTCTAAATCAAATAAATAAATAAATAATAAATAATGATAATTTGTTGTTGATAATTCGACGTTAAATTTCTTGGCTTATTGTACAAACTGATACATTTAAGGACATTTTTTTTGGCAAAAAATGTTTTCCGCTCTAAAGTTGCGCCAACCAAGAAAAACCGGCAATCTATCAGCGGCCCGACTATAACGTTGTGAATACCTACTTTAAAATTATCGAAAATAGCGGTTTAGCTGGTAAGAGAGCACGTAACTGTAATAAAAAACTTACTTCAGTATTTAATATTTTGTAAATTAAGATAATTAAGAATATTTTTGAAAAACCTTTTGAAATAATATAATAATTATACACAATAGGGTACGCGAATAAAAAAAGTTAACCCCTGCTTTACCTGTGCGGCGGATACCCTAGAGCACTCTTTAAAAGTTTCTGCGAATAAATAGATGGTAACATAAGGTAGACATGGAAAAACTAGTTTGACATCGCATTCTAAAAAAGAAGACTCAGCAACGTGAACACAAATATGTATAAAGAAACTTATTAATTTTTTTTTCCTTGTTTTTATTTTAGACTTCATTCATTTACGAAATAATACAGAAACAACAAATTTATAAAACACAATTAAAAATACTTATATCTTATTAATAATTAGTTTCGGCACGTAAAAAAATAGACTAACACGTCTCTTCCCGTCGGTATTGTACAAGGCGACTAAGCGACTTTCCACTAAAAGAAACATTTATATAGACTTGCAAGTCATAATGGCGATGGGTTCGCCCCCTGTCACTATTTTTGCATTTAAGTAAAAATAACTCAACGTCTCTACAGACATTTCTAGAATAAGCATTCTTTTAGCTGTAGTCATTTTAAGAAGTGGTCATTCACAGATGTAGTCATTTTAAGAAATGGTCATTTTAAGAACAGGAAATTCATAAAGTGGCAATTTTGAGAAGTGGTCATTTTAAGAAGTGGGCATTTTTATTTGTGGTTTTTTTCAGTTGTGGTCATTATCCGCCGAAGGGTAGATATATAAGGTATATATTGAAACAATATCCACGTATAAATATACGTGGATGTTGTTTCAAACATTAAACTTTTAATATATGGAACATCCAAACGCTAATGTTTGGGATATCTCTGATCTCATTTGGGATAAAGGTCGTGACGTTACGTATGTATGTATCTATAATTATTATTTTATGTGTACCTATTCCTCCTCCTTCATACCCTTCCCAGTGCCATCGATGTAAAATTCCAAGGAAATTTGCCAATAACCATTAAACCGATTCTTACAACTTTCCCTATAACTATCCTTGCTGTCAACTTCACCGAAATTCAATACAACAAGCCGGACGATTCAAACGATTTCGGACAAAATTGTCCGAATTACAAGCGGTCTAATTGCTGCCTATAACAGACAACAAATTGCCTTTCATTAGAAGGCCCGTTGATTAAGCCCTACGTTATAGCCGAGCAGATTATGTCGCGGGTGCAAACTGTGCGAATCCGGAGTCAATCCGAATGTAGATTTGGGAAATTCTTGAGTTAACTTTAGCTCAGGGAATATACTTTCGAAAATATCTTCGTCTCGGCTGATCAGAGCTAGTAGATACCTGCGCCATCGTATAAGTCTGGCCATACAACATGGTACGCGGCTAGCAGCAGGTGAGAGCAGTGGACCCACCTCGCAACAGAAGTTATGTATTTCTAGAAGCTTTTCTTGAAAACCGTCACAACCGTCGTCTATCAGTCATTTATCGGTATTTCGGTGATTGTGCGTTAGGATTATACAAACTTAATCCACCATAGCCAATCCATCTTCAGGCTAGTAGACGTGAGGAGGGTCTCCACCGAATAATTGCGCCAGCCAGTTTGACTCTTAAGAATAAGAACAATTTATTATGAACGCTGCAGCACGACACAAAAACAAAGAAGTAGGTATAGTAAGTATAGTAAATTATAAATAAAATTCGCACAATGCCATTACGTGTAGCGGCGTGCACAAATGGGTTAGCACTTAGCTCATGCAGCCACGAATCAAAGCGCTAGTTTTCAGTGCCCTCAAATGCCCAGTGACGCACGGACGCTACGTCATTATAATAATGAGCAGCATTATAAATAAAATTCGCACAATGCCGTTACGTGTAGCGGCGTGCACAAATGGGTTAGCACTTAGCTCATGCTGCGACGAATCAAAGCGCTAGTTTTCAATGCCCTCAAATGCCCAGTGACGCACGGACGCTACGTCATTATAATAATGAGCAGCATAATAGTGTAACTATACAAAATCATTCATTTGAACAGCTAAGGCATGGAACTCCCTACAGGCATCAGTCTTTCAATGTGAATAGGCATATACTGAGATCGCGTGCTTCATTTTCGACCACATGGACACTTTTCAACGCGTTTACTTTTTTATTGTATGTAATTTGTGTGCCGTTCAGTTAGTCAAATAAACGTATTCTATTCTAAAATAACGAATTAAGTATTTAAACATCAAAAACCCGACAGCATACTATTTGTATTTTGCAGACGCCATGTTGGATTTTTTACAATGAAATTGATCCTATGACCATTTTTGTCACTAATATCTTGCTAGTTTTAAGCATCGTTAAATAAAGATTTATTTATAACTATTATAATATACCTACGTGAAATGTATTTCATAAGCTTAGATCTGCGTTTGACCTTAAACCGGAGCGAGCCTATTCATTCTAGATTTGTAGATCGCTAGATTGATAATCTAATGTATCTCGCCCTCCTCTACAACGTCCTATTCAGATTGCCCCCACGCACAACCCTCAATCTACAATTTAGTAATAAACCAGTTTACGTGTCACAGATTCATTCCAATCTTAAATTCAAGTTGACATAGCTACGATTTTTTTTTGAATTGCATAATTAGTCAAGCGCTCAAGTAGCTCACTTGGCGGAACAATTTAATACCGTCCATGATATCTGTAATTTCCTAATGATAAAGCTACCCATTTCGACCTCTGCCGGGCTAACATGACGAACGCGACAAAATTTTCTCGCTCAGCTCTGCCAACAACGTGGCTCGATTATGTCTACGGTAGACAAAACGGGCATTGCTATTGGCAGAGAAGGTTTGTCACGTGAGAGAAACTATGTAGAGTGTGGGCATGCTAGGCCCGCAGATATACAAATTTAGTCAATAACTATTATTATTAGGAGCCCATACTGTACCACTGCAAAGTAAGGCCTCTCCCTTCTCCGGTTAATAACTATAAATTGAAAATTTAGAAAACCCCCGAGCAAACAAATGATTATTTATCATTCAGGTAAACCAAACAAACTGTGTTAAAGCTATAGTCTAAACATCTTTAACTGATGCAAAGCATATCGTGGTGAAGAACCACTCCCATCTTGAATATAAAAAATTACACTAAAATCGGATCACCGGTTATTGAGCTCGGACAATTATCGTCGGGGGTTAAAAAGGGAGTACTACGTCGAAAGGGGTTGTTATATCAATTTTTTTCGAAAAAATGTTAGATCATTTTATAATGGGAAGTCGAAATTTTTTTCTTCCGAAAACCAACGATATAAAGTCCTGCTAGCCTAGTTGTCAAGTGAGATACAAATAGGTCCAAAAAATACAAAATAGTTTATTTTTCCTCAATAGAGTCTTAGAAAATATTACAATTTATGACGTGTAAATGCTAAAAGGTATCAAGAAAAACATGGTGATACTTCCAGTGTCTAAACTAGGTAAAATTATTTTACCTGTATATTAGACCCTAGTATCTCCCCTGCCCTACTGTTAAGGATGATTAAAACATACGAAACAAAAGATATAATAAAGACACATTTGCTGCAAATAAAACAAGCAACAATTTCTAAATATATATACTTAGAAATTGCTTGTCTTTAAGTAGATTTAGAGCTACTTAAAGACATTCTACCACATCCATTTACATTACAAGTCAATATTTATGTCATTGGTTAAAGTATCCAATAAGCTTAATTGGCGGAGGGCGATTATAAAATTTGTCAAAGACGTCGTCGAAAGGGGGAATAGGTACTATTAGCTCTAATTAAAATTGAGGTAGCAATTAATTTTCCTCTCGAACCTTTGTTCACAGTGCTATTTGAAGACGATTTCAGACATACCTAGCGTATCGTATTTTACAAAGGCACTTAGATTATAGTTATAATAATTAAATATAAATTTAATAATCGAAAAAATTAAATGAAATCATTAGATTTGCTGCAATGTAGGTTACTAATGATGCTATATTGAAAATAAGGATATTGCATTCTGCCTTTGGAGTGTTAGTCTAGTAAGGATACATTTAACCGCTTCCGTGGCTCAATGTAAACAACATATGGTTTACGATTCGGAGGTCGCGGGTTCGATCTTCAGCGGGGTACATGTTTAGTACTCGGTTTGTGGTGGTAGGGCATTTTAAATGTTCGCCTGGCTAGCTACCACCATCCATCTAAAAAAAAAACAATGTTAAAAAGCATTGTTGTGTTCCGGTTGTCAGAGATAAGATAGCCAGTCCCCCAAATAGGATGGGGTTACCTGTCAGTGATACATTAAAAATATTTTCTAACAAATCGGTAGCTAGCTTTAGTTATATGGGTGCTCTACGCTCCCACAAAAAATCAGGAACTTTAAGACTATAAGAATATACAGCTCAAAAATTACGTATTTTACTGGACTACATACCAAATGTAGGCCTAGATAAATGTTCTATTAAAGTTCAATATTAAATTAACATGAAATTAATTGCAAAAGTACCAATCAAATTCACAAATGTCATGTTAATAATCGTACCGCCAAAAGTTGGCAAAACAACCCACTTCCAACAAAAAAAACAAGCGAAAATATGGTCGAATATACATAACCAATACTTGAACTTTTGTTATTAATATAATAAAATTTCAAAATCACCATTAAAATGTCTACACTTTCCTTATTCATTTGACTAATGGGTCGATATAAATAAATTCAAGTAAAAATTAAAAAATACTGCATTATGTTCACCTTTCCTCAAAAATTAAACGATGAAAAAGAAGTATTTGGCAGATGCAAACTATCTCAATCAGAGTAATGCGATCGATAAGATAATCGAGACGAATATTTGAGCAGAAAATAATCCCTTTGCATACAAACAGGATACAATCCCCACAAAATATTAGATTAGTTTCCACTCACACACGTGGGCACTGTCAGAATCCGTTATCCGGTTAGATAAGCCACGTCACACGCACTCACGGTCGGATCGCAAAGGATGAACGTCACTGATCGGATTAAATAATTTATTCAATCCGATATCTACCTCTAAATTTTTACCGAGCTACACAAAGCGTAGTTTTAGATTAGGATTTCTTTATCTATGTAGACAAAAACGCAGTCAAAATCTTGAACTTAAAAACAAAGTTGGAGATTTTTTGCGATCAATTTTGGACAATCGCGTCTCATTTCTCCGAGAAGAAAAAGACGGTGCTACTTTACAATTGGTTAACCACCGACGAAATAGACGGATGTAATATGTTTGTATGTCTGTGTTGCGGTGTGTGTATGTCCATTCTTTGTTCAGTAATGCGAGGTCCGATTTAAGTGCTTCTTAAATTTCTTAAATTAAAGACTAAACGATGAGACAGGCTCTTAGCTACATTTGATGAAAACTCAGCTTAGCTAAGATATTGAGCCTTTACACAGTTTTTTGAATCGATGATATCATAGTCTTTCGCGAGTTTCTAATTTTTTTTAATATATATAGACTAGCTTTCTGCCCGCGGCTTCGCCTGAGTGAAGAACTTAATCGCGGAAGTTTGTTTATCCTGCGGGAACTACTTACTCACTTTATCGTGACTAAATATATCCTATCTTTTAATCCAGGGTATGTTCTACCTATATACCAAATTTCATCCAAATTTGTTTATCCGTTTCGCCGTGATGGAGAAACAAAAAAACAAACAAATAAACAAACATCCAAACTTTCACATTTATAATATTAGTTACATTAAACCCGAAGATACATTTTAGCCCTGTTTGATGGAAAACGGTTAAGCCGTTACGAAGATATTTCGCTTTAAACACTATCTTTTGGTCTACATATTAGATGACAAAATCATTTGTTTCATCAATGTTGTCACACCTCCGATTCGTAAACCCTTTGTCGGTCGAAATGGTAAAAAATTAAAATGATTCCTTAAGGAAAATTCTTAGTAAAGAGGACTCACTTATTAACACGATTTGTACGACTTCAATTACACCCCCTAAATATATTTTAATGATAATTGGTTAGCTTAGTAACTAACACCGATTAAAAAATGATGACTCAACCATCAATTATCCAAATGCTGAATAACGAAACGACTTACCAAATACAGACCACAAAATTAGTAAAAACCGTGTTGTCAGATAATTGGGCGGTGCTCAAAATCAACAGACTACTAATTAAGCTCTGTAAACGCTATTTCAATTTCACGCAAGCCGAATCAGCATTGGCTCAACCGAAATAATTCCTGTCTGCCGCCCGAGCCCAGCATGCATTCACTTTCAAACCTGAAGCTTTCAAAGTCTAACAAATTCAGGCAGGCAGGTAAATTCAGGTCTAATTCCATAGCGATTCTGGGTAATGGATGGAACGGTATTGGCAACATATGTTTACAAATGGACCTAGTGATTACCACATATTTAGGTATAATGAGGATATTCGCGAAATTGGTGTAACCATTATAGCTCTGAGAATCAGTAAGAGAGACTAGATAAGTCTATGCCTATCTGAAGGCGGCTAACAGCCGATAAATGGAGACGACGTGGAAGTAGAATTCATTGAAGAAAGCCGATTAAAGAATTAAAGTAAAGATAGTTTCTTAAATTAAACTAAACTAAAGATAGAGTGTTCCGTACTTCGGAGGGTACGTAAATTGTTGGTGCCGGTTGCTTTTTTTTTTTTTTTTTATATATGAGAGGGCGGCAAACGAGCATGCGGGTCATGCTTTCGGTGATTACAGAATTTTACAGTGATATTATTATTATTAAGAGTCTATAAAGTGAAGAAGTTGAAGTGGGCAGGTCACATGAGCCGCATGTCGTGCGAGTTGTGGGCAAATGCGTCCACTATTTGGACTCCTACAACCGCCAGACGCAAACGTGGCAGACCGCGAAAACGGTGGAGAGACGAGCTTGACAGTTTCAATAAGGAATGGTTTGTGCTCGCCAAGAACAAAAACGACTGGAAACAGATGAGGGAGGTCTTTGCCCAACAGTGATATATTAAAATGAAAAATATTTCAGTTGATTTAGATATTTTTTTGCACAAAGGGCCTAGGCGCTTGATCTCAGGCACACCTGATGTTAAAGGTGAAAACGCTATCTTATCTCTAAAATAAACATAGATAATCGAATCCGCGACGCGCGTATAGTTTGGAAGATTTTTAGCTAACAGTACCCAATTTTAGCTGTAGTATCTAATCTGTTCTTTGAGTGTGAAAGCTCTATCTTATCTCTAAAATAAACATAGCTAATCGAATCCGCGACCTCCGTTTTGTAAAATTTACGATGTTTACATTGAACCACGGGAGCAATTAAGTCATTTTGTAATAAAGTTTCTCGAGAACCAAGAAGGCCTATAACATAATTTGTTCGACTGATACTCGTAAACTAGACTTTTTTCGGTGGCCTGCAGGGGCGGCTTGGTGATAACGATGCTGCAGATTGGATAACATAAGTCAATAATAAGTGCTGTGTGGTTTCGGTACTTAAATAGAATATTTTTCTTCTTTTTATTTCTTACAATATATTCTTCTCACGGGAAAATTGCCTTTTGAACAAGCAGTAGCTTTAAAAATGTAAAATCTGACTATTTTAATTGTACCCTGTGTACCTACAAAATAAAGCATTTTTTGATTTTGATTTTGATGATTTTGAATAGAACCAACTGTCTTTTGCCATGGGTGTCGTAAAAGGCAACTAAGGCATTTTTTTTATGCACAACGGGTTAGCACTTGACTTCAATCACACCTGATGTTAAGTGAAGACGAGGCCGAAGGCATACTGACCCGAAAACCCCATCTTATTTGGGGGACTGGCTATCTTATCTCTGACAACCGGAAGACAACAATGCTATTAAGATTGCCGGTTGGCGGCAGATGGTGGTAGTTAGCAAGGTGGATATTTAATATATTATTTAAAAGTGCAACCCTTGAGTTTCTTGCTCGTTCTTCACTGGGGAATCTGCTTTGCGAATGAGCAATAATGTCAATAATTTTAATATTAAGATAAAAAATGTGACGTTTTCAAGTGATAATTTTTATCTTACGAAATAAATATTTTTTTATTTGATTTGATTTATGACTTTCCACCAAAAAACATATATATAGTCTTGCACATTTCAAAGGCGATGGGCTCACCCCCTGTCACGTGTGCATTTCTGTATATTTCATAAGGTGAACCGTGGATGTTGGATCATTAAACTTTTGGAACACCCAAACACTATTGTTTAGGATATCGCTGACCATCCCATTTGGGATAAAGTTCGTAATGTTATGTATGTATATAAGTCAATAAATAGTCCTGTAATTCAATGGTACCGTTCCAGGCTCGAACCAACAACTTCTTACGCTTACGTGATTTGGTATTAAGCTA
Source organism: Oegoconia quadripuncta (assembly GCA_949316235.1). NCBI lineage: Eukaryota > Metazoa > Arthropoda > Insecta > Lepidoptera > Autostichidae > Oegoconia > Oegoconia quadripuncta. Next base: position 17,256,119 of record OX438754.1, on the reverse strand, counting down.
ACGAAACAACCAGTAAAGTATACGAGTAAACCTTTTTTTGATTTTTAACGCGCTTGCGTTCGATCGCTCATTATGGTACCATGCAAGCGCGCTAGAAGTAAATTATGGGTACTCGGTACGTCTATACATTAGACGTTATACCCTTATCCTTACTTCTTGGTCGCTTAGGTGATACCTACCAAATGTAGCGATCGAACGCAATTTTATTTTACGTTTAACAGGTTTATTATAAAAGAGCGTAACATCGTGTGCAGACTCAAAGTCATGACATAAAATAGGTTTAACAAAATTGAGACTTGTGTATGAATATTCAAACACGGTCAATATTGACTCGATGAAAAATATTTCGTATAATGTTTCCCCAAAACGTAACCAACAGAACAGTCTCTACAATTTTGATAATAAATTGCGGAAGCGTTTATTTCCCGTCTATTTGTTCATATATGTCGCTGTTTACCCGATAAATTATGTTTTGAATCAATTTACATTATTGTTGGAATTGTTTGTGTCATACTTGGCCCTCGTTTTCCGTACTCTTTCGTGTAGCGTTCCATACTTGTCCGTCACAATATACGGACTTAGAAATGGGCTTTTTGTTGTTTGATAAATTACTTTCAACGCAATGTACAGTTTGAAGGACCTATCCAACGACATCCCACACTAAGGGGTACATAGAAAGAAAGAAAGAAAGAAAGAAAGAAATCGTTTATTGTCACAACATTATTTGCTCAATATACTTAACATTAGGTACTTACATTAGTAAATACACATAGGACAATACCACTTTTGTGACAAAAGGATCTGGTTCAGCATCATGCTGACAGAGACTAGCTGCTGCCCAGCGCTGGTTTTCAACCAGACCCCCTTATTGGGTTTACTAGTCGACGTTTTGCTCGTGTGACGGGCGACCTAAGGTGCATAGTCTATAAACTCAATATGTAAATTTAGATAATATATATACTTAAACTATAAAAGTACTTAAATGAATAAGATACATAAAATGTAAATAAATAGTGTTTTCGCCTTGTGTAGTGTATGGTAATGTGCTTGTGTGTGCATGTGTATATGCGTGTGTGTAGTGTATGGGGGAGTGTGTGTGTGTGTGTGTGTGTGTGTGTGTGTGTGTGTGTGTGTGTGTGTGTGGGCCGGGGGGTGGGGGGTGTGGGGGGGTCATGCGTGTACGTGTGATGTGTTGTGGGATTATGTATTTATTATTGTTTTTTTGTTGATAGGTCCTTGAGTATTCGTTTGCTGTTTTTAAATATGATGTCAAAATCTGCCTTTTGTTTTTCAAGTAGGTATTTCTTGAGATTAATTTTGAATGAATATGAACCACTGGCCTCACGGATGGGCGGTGGTAGATTGTTCCAGATTTTTGTTGCCGCATATTTGTAGGACCCCTTAAAGCCCTTGCTCTTATGTATAGGGATACAAAGCTTATCGTTCTGTGTAGTGCGTGTGATACGCGAGTAGCAGTCTTTACACCAGGATAATTTATCGTACAGATAACTGGGTGTTCTGGATTTTATTATTTTATAAACTAAACTAGAGTAATGCAGTTTTCTTCTATCGGCCATTTTCAGTATATCTTCGCTAACCATGTATGGGCTAACATGCCCTCTTTTAGGAATGTGAAAGATGAAACGTGCGCAGGAATTTTGCACTCTTTGTATGACTTGTTCAGTTTTTTTATGTAGGCGTGGCCCATATACAATATCACAATAGTTGAACAAGGATAACACTAGTGCATCTGTCAAGGTTATGCGTACTTGTTGAGTGAGATAGTTTCTAATTCCATATAGAACCCTGAGCCTGTAGAAAGCAGTTTTTACTTTTTGTTGTATGTGTTCTTCATACCTTAATTCATTGTCCATCCATAAACCCAAATTCCTAGCTGATGTTACCATTTCTATTCTTATTCCTTTTATATTAATATTCAAAACGTACTTATTTATCTTCATAATTTGATTTTTTGTACCCATAACTAAAAATTTTGATTTATCTGGATTTAATACCAAAGTGTTATGTTCTGCCCACATGCAGATCGCTTCTAGATCTTGGTTTATTTTATTTATAGCATCATGACTTTCATCTGGTCTAAATGAGTAGTATAATTGGGTATCGTCAGCATATAAGTGTACTTTGCAATGTTTAAGGGCGTTTATAATATCTGCAGTGTAGATTATAAATATAATCGGGCTTAATATCGAGCCTTGTGGTACTCCTCTCAGTAAAGGTTTCCAGTCCGAAAGAGCCTTGTCTCCTTTTTCATCTTCAACCTGAACCTGTTGCTGCCTTCCTTTTAGAAAAGAATTGAACCATTTGCACGCCGCTTCCGATACTCCATAATGTGCAAGCTTTTCAAGAAGCAGATTTATATTTATGCAGTCAAAGGCTCGAGAAAAGTCTAAGAGGACCAAGACAGAACCAAAGCCTTCATCTGATGCTGATATAATATCATCATTTACGTGACATAAAGCTGTGGCCGTACCGTAACCAGGTCTAAATCCGGACTGTAGCTGGGGTAGAATGTTATTTACCTCTAAGTAACGAAGAAGTTGTTGTTGGACGACACGTTCAACAATTTTTGATAACGTTGGGAGCAGACTTATCGGTCTCAAGTCTTTAAACGATTCCACAGATTTCTTTTTTGGTAATGGTTTGACTAGAGCCAGCTTCCAGCTATTTGGGAAAGTATTTGTCTCTAATGATTTATTTATTATAGCTGTAATAATTGGCAGTGTAGCATCTAGAGTCAGTTTGATCATATCTATACTTATTGAGTCATATCCACTTGCGGTCGTTTTTAATGTGTTGATTATTTTTAAAATATTTCTTTCATTTGTACATTCTAGTTCAAAGGAGCAGTGGGGTTTTCCTATATTTTCTAAATATTGTATTGCGCTCTGGCTGTAGTTATCGTTACCCGGCACATTTAAAAAATGGTCGTTAATTTTGTTGGGATCTCTGATATGTTGAGGTAATTCATCATTGCAAGGATTGTCAAAAAGTTTGGTACGTTTCAAATGGTTCCACATTTGCTTTGGGTTTTTAATGTTTTTATTTACATAAGTAATAAAAAAATTATCCACACTTTACATGTGATGGAAGTATAGGACAGTAATTCTTTTTTTTTATTTTAGTTTACAGCTTTATCGGCGTGATTAATATGTATACATATATATCTCAAATAACAACTTTCTAGTACTAAGAGCTTTTGAGCAAAGCCTTGGACAGACAGACAGGCCGACATGCGTTTCTTTTTGACTATACTGAACCATATAAAAGGAGACGTCCTCAATTCATTGCATCTTTTTATGTATGTATATAATAACTACATACATACATAAAGTCACATCTGTTTCCCGTAGACTTCCACTTGCTATACGATCCTGACATTCTCATAAGATTGTTCATACATGCTCGTCGGTTTAGGGTACTCTCGACTTGGCCTTTCTTTAAGACGTCCCGATTTGATTGTATCGTATGTATATAATCGATTACATAAAAATATTATAGTTTAGCAACTGATTGTAGATTGCAGCTGAGAAAAAGAAATTATATGGAAAATTACAATATTCCTACTGCCTGTTATGAAACGAAACCCCCTTAGGTTCGAATGAGCTTACTTACCTTGTAGTGGAATATACTATTATTACCTATATAATTCACAAAAAATGTGTCACGTGAGAAATCCAATTTTTTTTTATCCACAACGTGTTAGCACTTGACCTCAATCACACCTGATGTCAAATGAAGATGAGGCCGAAGTGTAGCGTAGAAGTGGTAGCGTACTGCCCCGGAAACCCCATCTTATTTGGGGGACTGGCTATCTTATCTCCGACAACCGGAACACAACAATGCTATTAACATTGCTGTTTGGCGGCAGATTTAGATAAGATAGTGGTAGCTAGCCAGGCGGCCCTACCATCATCCAAACCGAGTACTAAATATGTACCCCGATGTGGATCGAACCCGCGACCTCCGAAAAGTAAAACCAATGTTGTTTACATTGAGCCACGGAGGCGAAAAAGAAATAAAATGCACTTATTACTGCAATAATTGAAGTTCCTGTACGTGATGCGTCTTACATTACATTGTCTATTATATATAACATACAAGAAGCAGGGTTAAATGAACACGGTGAGTTCGTACCTCTTTATGCAGCAATTTGACGTGGAAGCTAGCTACGTCACTGACGGGCTCCCCAGCTTCTGTCACGTAGTAGACGAGTAGCGAGCTGACTGGTGCCATGTCAGCCGTCACTGGGAACCTGCAAAACGGATTTATGGTTCAAAAGAGCACACTTGCCGTTGGTGTAACGGGGAAAAAATCAGGATATTCCAGACTTTCTGTATTTTTAGTTGTCAAACATTTTTTGTTAGTTTATTCATTCTCTCGACTACAACAAATGCTAAGTTGGGGACCTGATTTGATGCCACTTTGCGACACCGAAAATTAGCCAATGCATACCTACTTATATCTTCCTTTCGTAGATATCCGTCTGGGGTAGGTACTAGGCCCGGGTGGTGGATTACGACCTACCTAGCCTACTCTACCCTACCCAGCACTGCAGGCTATAGCTGTGTGTGTATCACATTATGCAACTAATCCAACTAATATTTTCTTATCTGTTGTACAATAAAGTGTATTTGTATTGTATTGTATTGTGTTGTGTTGTGTTGTGTTGTGTTGTGTTGTTGTGTTGTGTTGTGTTGTGTTGTGTGGTGTGGTGTGGTGTTGTGTTGTGTTGTGTTGTGTTGTGTTGTGTTGTGTTGTGTTGTGTTGTGTTGTGTTGTGTTGTGTTGTGTTGTGTTGTGTTGTGTTGTGTTGTGTTGTGTTGTGTTGTGTTGTGTTGTGTTGTGTTGTGTTGTGTTGTGTTGTGTTGTGTTGTGTTGTGTTGTATTGTATTGTTGTATTGTAATATTATAGAAGCGAAAATTTGTGTGTGTGTGTAGCACACATCGAGTTTGTTACCTCGTCAAGCCTAAATGGCTGAAATTTAGTTGGTAGACAGACAGTTTAGTTGGTTGGTTAACCTAAATAGGCAAAATTTTTCCCTTAACCGAACAAAGTCGCGGGCAACAGCTGCTAGTTACCTAATAAATGTTCAATCTAATTTAAAGAAGGTTATTGCGTCATTTAATATAAAACTAATATGTAGGTAAATAAAATTGTTAACAGAAACATGTTACGTCTCCATTTACAGTAATGAATTTTGAGCATAAAATTTTTCCAACATACCCGGAAAACACGAGTGTTTTAATGGATGAAATTCGTTCCGGACGCCGGTCGCTGTGACCGGACGGCTCGCGTTATTGAGTAACCCTAATGACCGCTCTGCAAACAGATGCGAGTATTATTGATTTAATACTTTTAATATGGTCGAATGAATTCTTTATATGAAGCTTTATAAGAAGCTTTCCGCCCGCGACTTCGTCCGCGTGGAATATTTCATAAAAATCCGTTCAGCAAAAAATTAAACTATATATTAATACAGGTCCTAATCTGTCTACGAACGAAATTTGTCCAAAACAGTCTAGCCGTTTAGGCGTGAAGAGGTAACAAACATACAAACACACACACACACAAACTTTCGCCGTTATAATACTCATATTAAATAAATAAAATAAAAAATACTTTATTGCTCATCAATCAGTGTGGCCTTTTGAGTCGCGCACAAGTACAGCCCTGTCGTACGGGGCATCTCAGATATACAATACAATCTAGTAGGTAAGGAAACTAAATTAAAAGAAACAAAAGATTATTAATTAATTAATCCATTTCATTAACTAATTAATTAATTTAGTCAGAGGCCAGTTTACAACAGGCTGTAAATACCCGCAACACTAGTTTGCACTGTATCGCTGCAAGTATTAGTTGAGATGATAGGAATAGCAAATGCCAGAATTATTATTAGCACAGGTGGCAGGAGATACCTCGAAACGGAGTAAATCTTTGAGGAGGCCTAGTTCAGGAGTGCACGTCCTGTGACAGAATGATGATGATGACTTTAGACAACGTGTAGCCGAAAGAGTATATTAAACCCAAACGGTCTTATTTAGAGCTTCTGTGTTCTAATTTATGTCAAAAAAAAAAATAGCATCATTTAGGAAAAATAGTGATAAACATGATGTCAATACAAGAAATAAAGATAAACTTGCAGGTCACATAAGTCGCCTCCACAAAGTCAGTAATTAATTCAAAGGGTTATGTATACGCTTTTCCAATAAAGTTCCTGTTGATATACAAAATCTTCCTTTCAATAAATTTAAAGATACTATAAAACAGAAACTTATTAAGAAAGCATATTATAAAATATCAGATTATTTAGATGATAAACAATCATGGACATAACCAGCCCGTTCGCATAATCAGGTTATTTCACAATTAATAATGAAATATTATAATATAAAATAATAATTTTGTAATATAAAAACCTTTTTTTAAAAGAGCGACCTCTCGAGTTTCTTGCTTGTTCTTCTCAGGGGAAAATTGCCTTTTGAACAAGCAGTAGCTTTAAAAATGTAAAATCTGACTATTTTTTTACCCTGTGTACCTACAAAATGAAGCATTTTTTTATTTTGATTTTGTGAATATTTCAGACTATTATGCAATTATTATAGTGTATGACGTGACGACTGGCAGGGTCGCCATATAGTGTATGTTGTAATCAAAATGCATGTGTAAGGTTCGATGTCCGTTTATTGACTACTAATGAGTTACAGATATTCATAATATATATTTTAAACTTTAGTTACTTAATCTCTACACCACATTATTATGAAAAATAGAATTTACTATTTTTATTGATTATTTAACAGCTCTCCATCAAAAGAAACGTGTCCCAACACTACGCGATCCTTACGAGGAATACACTACGTCCTCGTCTATTACTAATATCTTCTGAGGTTAGTGGCAGCAACCACTCTCCTAGGTCAGCTTTGCTGAGACCTACCTATTCATCTCAAGTTTGTCCTAGTTGTAATAAACTCCTAGTTTGTTAATTAACTTTGGGATGAATAAATATCTTTTATTTATTTTATTTATTTATGTAGTGTAGTCCAGGGCTACTACAACTTAGCGCGACTCGAGTGACATAGCGTCGCGTGCTACATAGCCTACATCTCTCAAAGCCGATTGGCGGTCAAGTTGACAGTTATCAACGACAGTCAATCAGCTACAAGAGACCGAGATAATGTCGCGCGCGACTCTTTCTCACTCGAATCGCTCTAAGTTGTAATAGTCTTGTAGAAATAATAAAATAATGGTGAATCGATTTTTGTTATTATTACTAAGTATAGTAGTATAGGTAGGTAGATGACTAAAACATGCTTCAGGTACTTTAAACCATTAGAGTAGGTACAAGTGCCGTACTAGTGGCTGCCACAGCAAAGCAACTAGTGGCCGCCACAAGTTGCGGACAACATTTTTCATAAATTTTGTATGGCCACAGAATTAATATAGTACTAACGTATGGCATCAATACAAACTGAGCGTTCGAATGGCTGCGTCAAAGCCACAAGCTACGGGAATAGTCAGCGCTCGTTACTTGTGGCCGTGTTTTGTCGCTCGCCTCCCGTGCATACTCGACTATATTCATGATGAATTGGCCATCGACACTTGTAAATTCTGCAAAATTTTCCACATCTCAGTATTATAATTAACAATAACCAAATCAAGTTTTTTCATTTTACATCAAATATGTCAAATACTGAGCGTAATGAACGATGAATTCTAGCCACTGGTGGCCGCATCCAGCTAGCAGTGGCTGCTACTGATGGTCGCGTTTAGTTGCCGGCACTACTAGCTCAGTGAGTCTGGCCCGTTAGGCTTCGTACATTTCGACTTGATATACCCTTTTGGTTACACATTGTTTATAATACCTATAACACAATTGAAAATTGGACGTAAGTCAAAAACGTAACTATAGTTATTGTCCCATGCGGCAGTGGTAGGTTGATTACAAATGGCTGCCTGCAGTCGTAGATCATAGTGTGCTGCCGGCAATAATTTGAGCAAAATTTAGTGTAACATTTGTTATCGCAATAATAGCGGTGTAGATTATTCTATCTGTGAATATTTGACACCCATAATTTGTACCATTGTTCTCTCCGTGCGGATATTGTACAGTCGTAGCCAGGTAGATTAACTAAAGAGCACAACTAAATACTTAAATCATGTTTAGCCAAATAGTGATTACACTATTTGGCTAAACGGAATGAAAATTTAAGGAAAGTTATAAATAAATAAATAAATAAATAAATAAATAAATAAATAAATAAATAAATAAATAAATAAATATCCTTAGACATACACACAGCGCCATCTAATTCCACAGTAAGCAACTATAGGCTTGTGTTGTGGATACCAGATGGTTGATATACTACATACATATTTTTTTTTGGAAATAAATACTTATTATAAATGTTCAAGTTCAAGTTCATTTGTTTTTCAACTTAAGATACATGATATCATTTGGTGAATGTCAACTTAAATCTATTGAAAATTTATATGTTAGTCTCTCCGAGTTACTACCGCTTCGGAAAGGGGAAAATATATGTGCATGGGTAAAGTAACAGGGCGGGAAATCCATAGGATTTTTTTTTTAATAAAAAATATATCTACATAGTACAATATTATACCTGGAGATTTTGTGATTCAGGTAGTATCTAATTTTGTAATAAACTTATGTTGCCTGTGTATAACATAAAATATATTTTTGGACTTGTCGGAGTTTAGATATCCTATAACTTTATTATTGGGAATACTTATTATATCTACGACAACCTGTTTTTTTGTAGTGGTTAGCAACTCTGACCACTATACCAAAAGGTTGCGGGTTCGAATCCCGCTAGGGGCATATGTTTGTGTGATGAATACGGATATGTGTACCCGAGTTATGGATGTTTTCATTTATAAGTATTTATTTAAAAAAAAATGTATTTATGTAGTATATCAACCAACACAAACCTACTGTGGAACTAGATGGCGCTGTGTGTATGTCTAAGGATATTTATTTATTTATTTATCTATGTAATTAACCAATTTTTTTCTATAAATTTTGAAATATCGTATTGGCTGAATCTTTAAAACTTACTATTTTCAATTTCAAACTAGTCCCATTAAGACATTCCTACATTCCGCATTAGGTTGTTTTTATTTATTTTATTTTTGGATAATGGAAGTATATTTAAGTACATTTTAAGAAGTAATTTATCTGTTGATATCACCAGATTCAGTTTAGTTGATGGAAACCAATTTAAAGGCCATTCCAAGCTGCCATGCTTCAAGGCCGTAATAATTAAGTTAAGTTAGTCTTAAATTTTACACTTATAACATAAATTTATGGAATGGAGATCACGCACCGGCAAGTGAACTGATGACATGAGAATGTTGCCGGAATCTATATGAACAGCAGTGGACATCTTGTAACTAAAATGATAATGGTGTCGATTTGGATGTACACCAATTAAACTAAACTAAAACCAGTTTTGAAGCGGTGCCCTCCCATCGTACTGTTTCAGGAAGAAAGAGACAGTACCTACTACTTTAAAACAGATTTTAGTTTCGTTTGGTTTGGTTTGGTTTGGCTTGGCTTGACTTGGCCTGGTCTGGTCTGGTCTGGTCTGGTCTGGTCTGGTCTGGTCTGGTCTGGTCTGGTCTGGTCTGGTTTGGTTTGGATTGGATTGGTTTGGTTTGATTTAGTTTAGTTGGTGGACATCCGAATCGACGCCATTGTTTGTTAAATTTCAACCTAGCTAAATTAGCTCTGAACATTTCAAACCAATTTAATTTAACTATAACCCTATAGGTAGATGCTTACTATGCTCGTCATTATTCAATGATCCATCAAAGAACTTTCTCCATTAAGAAGCTGGTCACATCGCCTATTTAACTTGAATTAGTTTTAAACTTTAAACCAATATTCCCTCGAACGGCTTCAGACGTATAGGCTAATGAACGGGATATTTACCGAGTTGGCAACGTCGTTAATTGTATGTAGGTTAGGTTAGTAAGATTAGTAGATTCTGCGATTAACTCCCGATAGGTTTTTCTTATTTTTTTTTTCAGGAAACCAATATCTAATGTCTAAATAAAATATTACAATAAGCATTACATAAGCCAATTATAGATTTTTCTATAGTCTAACTAATAGTATAAATGCGAATATTTGGAAGTTTGTTGGTATGTTTGTTTATTGCTCTATCACGGTGAAACGGATGAACGGATTTGGATGAAATTTTGTATATAGGTAGAATATACCCTGGATTAAGACATAGGATATTTTTCATCTCGATAAAGTGAGTAGTTCCCGCTGGATAAACATAATTAAACATATCCGCGAACAAATAAAACATGGTTGTATTTGGTCATACGAGACTACACGAAGTGGAATTCAGCTGTGTTAATAATGCGATAAGCGTGTAATAACTTCATCGCGGAAATTTGTTTATCCCGCGAAACTACTCACTTTATCGGGATAAATACCCTATGTAAGACATGTCCAGCGTATGTTGTATACCTATGTATTCCAAATTTCATCTAAATCCTTTTTGCCGGGAATGAGCAATAAACAAACATCCAAACTTTTCAGTGAAAAGTATCGCTGCAGCACGCAGATTGTAAGCATTGCGTTTTTTTAAGTGTTACTTTTATAAACAACATTGATATTTGGTATACTTTGGACCTATACAATCACGTGTTCAATGGCGATCTATTGATTAGATTGTTTGTAAGAAATCTCTTACAGAGATAAGCTCGCCTTTTGTGTATTGTAATTTCTGTCCTATGTTTTTTCAATGTATGTTTGCTTATATGCAATATATATATACATAGCGATAAGACCGCCTTTTTACACCTGTTGCAATTATTTCTCTGTGTATAATTTGTGTACAATATAGAATTTCTCTTCTTCTTCATATTATGAATCACATTCATAAAATGGGTATACATGTCGGTACTCGTCATAAAAAACATATGCCTCTAGCGGGATTCGAACCCGTGACCTCTAGACATGTCAGGGTCTCGAATCACACACTAATCGGGTAGTTAAAGATATAAGCAATATCGGAGCGAAAGCAAAAACAACATCGAATAAAGTTACACCAAGGAATGTTTGTAGATTCCCTTAATCAGATGGATACGGAACCTCTATAATCCTGCCCTGGCCCCTGACAGGATTGGTGATGAATTAGCCTCAAGGGCCCAGACAGCGAGGGGCCCAGGCTCACACGTCTTATGAATTATGCCTGTATTTTTAAATCATTTACGCGCTAAAGAGATATTTCAGGAGTTTTTGATATTATTAGGTCCTTACCTATGAAATTGTCGTTTTGTATGAAGAATTTCATTAAGACTGTTTTCTCCATACAAACATTTTGTTTTTTTTTTGGGAACGGCAAATCCAAATTTAGCTAAACTTTATGTGTATTATCGGATAACATTAAGTTAAGTATAGGCAGCGTTAATTTTAAAAAGTAACCGCTTTATAAAAGTTTCAGCGAATCTAAGAAATGATTATGGGAAGCACATGAAAAGAGCTCTGTTCAAATTTTTTTTATTATGTGATTTAGGCCAGAAATTTAAAAATATTTCATGTGAAACCTTGAAATAATATTCCATTTTCCAAATAAAAAACAAATTTTGATATAGCTTTGAAAATCGCAGGAATTGGTACATATGATTAAAGAAGAAAAAAAAACTCCAATTTCATAGGTAAAGACCCAATATATAGTTTGAGTCATCCCAGCTTATATAGTAAATGCGAAAGTTTGTGTGTATATATGTAATGTGTGTTACCTCTTCACGCCTAAACGGCTGGACAGATTTGGTTGAAATTTGGTTAGTAGACAGATTAGGACCTTGATTAAGATATTGGCTACTTTCAATCCCGGAAAAGAGACTGGTTCCTATATGAGAGGTATTATTAGTGAAGTGACGCATCTGGTAGTAGAAGGAATTCTCGGACGAAGTCGCGGGTAACAGCTAGTTCTTTAATAATTGTTGCTGTGTCCTTTTGTCCTTTAGAAATCAGACTTATTAGTATCTCTTCTAATTGATATTAATATTTATAGTCTTAACATCAAAAGGTTTTCAAGTTACCTTTTATTATACTTAGCTATTATTTATCGAAATTATTAAGTTTCGAGTTTAGATTTCGAATCTCATTAGTATTTGTCACAATAGAATGACAAAGTATCATTTTCATTCTGTTAGTCGATGTCTACGAACTTCAATTACTTTGTAGTATCGTTATTTGCAACAGCATATTTCGAAGTTTAGTTGTACTGTCTATATACCTACGAGTTTTTTTTATGATTAATAGGATACGCGTTTGACCACAATCTTACCTGATGGAAAGTAACGATATGGCCGATGATGAAGCACGTGATATCAATAGATGCCTATTTGCCCTGCTCTTGAAGATCCCAAGGTTGTAGGATTCAGGGAAGATTGGGAAGATGCCTTGCCGTGAGTACCGACATAATCATCATCATATCAGTCACAGAGTGTCCATAGCTGAACATAGGCCTCCCCTTTAAATGTTCAGAGCCACCAGTTGGAAGCGGCCTGCATCCAGTGACTCCCCGTAACCTTCATTAGGTCGTCGTGTTCAATGGGCCTCATAAGAAAACTCAAGGTTACGCAACGAGCTATGGATAGCACGACACTCAGTGTTTCATTAGGAGATCAGGAGTGAAGAAATTCGTTTATAGGCGAACGAAGAAGCCCAGCGAATCAGTAATTGAAGAGGCAGTGCGCTGGGCACGTAGCTCGAAGAACTGATAGCCTTAATTTTGAGTGAAAATCACACACCGGCAAGCGCAGCGACGTTCACTATGTAATTAATCTATATTTTTATAAATCCTAAACTTCAGTTTTATGTCCACCTGTTTGAAACCTTATATTTATAGCGCGAGATAATATTTGTTCTGCTTATTAGCTTATACGAAATATACAACTGTTCTACTCTTACTTCTATGTCGCGCGCCACAAACGATGTCATGGTACGGGGGCTGGTCCGATTAAAACATTCTTTACATTCCGTATTGTGTGCCACCTTTAAAGTGGGAATTTATCTGTTTCTGTGAGCAGACTCAGTTGAATTAACAGAAACGAATTTAAAAGATGTTCTAAGCTTCCAAGAGAGTCGTTGTAGACATGGTATATATGTATATGCTATCATTAGTTATGTGAAATAGCCTTGTATGATTAATTATGATGTCAACTGTAGCTAATCCTAGAAATTAAAAAAAACCGGCCAAGTGCGTTTCGGGCCATGCGTAGTGAAGGGTTTCCCTCACAATATGAGGACTTAGAAGGGGATTTTTTGTAGTTTCAAGATAATTTGTTTATATTTTATAAGTTTTTCGACTATTACTCATTAACTTGTAAAATCTACTATAGTACCTGTAATATTTTACCTCCATTTTAACTACTGCCGTGAATTTTTGCACAATCCAAAACTTTGAGGGCACTCGACTTTGAACTTTAAGGCTTAATATTAGGTCCTTACCTATGAAATTGGCGTTTTGTATGAACAATTTCATTAAGACTGTTTTCTCCATATAAACATTTTTGTTTTCTTTGGGGAGCGGCAAATTCAAATTTAGCTAAACTTTGTGTGAATTATCGGATAACATTAAGTTAAGTATACGCAGCGTAAATTTTTAAAAGTAACCGCTTTATAAAAGTTTCAGCGATTCTAAGAAATGATTATGGGAAGCACACGAAAAGAGCTCTGTTCAAATTTTTTTTATTATCTGATTTAGCCCAGAAATTAAAAAATATTTCATGTGAAACCTTGAAATAATATTCCATTTTCCAAATAAAAAACAAATTTGGATATAGCTTTGAAAATCGCAGGAATTAGTACATATGATTAACGAAGGAAAACAACTCCAATTTCATAGGGAAACATTTTTTCTTCAACTTCAAACATTTTTTAAAGGGATACCTAAATCGAAAAATTGCTTAAGATAACCTTTAAATCTTTAAACAACCTATCCCACGACTATCGAACGGGTACAAAAGTAAAAGAAAATTCATCCCCCACTTTACGTGTAGGGGAGGTACCTACCCTAAAAATAAATATTTTTCAAAATTTTATTTTACCACTTTGTCGGCGTGATTAATATGTGATGCCCAATTACAGCTTTCTAATACGAAGAGCCTTTGAGCTAAGCACAGACGGCAAAACGGACATGGACAAACTGTATTCCTTGTTGATAACCGAACCCTAAAAAAAGGGTCACATTATTGTCTGAAACAACCCTATCATCAATAGGTATCTAGAGCCCTGATATGAATATTTTTCATGGACGCAACGAAAAAAAGTGTAGCGAAATTGGTAAATTGTCTGCTCGACCCATGGGCCTCATTCATCAAAGCATCCATAATCTTGTTTTCGTTTCCACGCAGGCACATTGAGCGATATTTTTTATTCATTCGTTTTTCCATTGTTTCGTTTCCCACTACCATTGTTACGGTCGGTGGGATAGCAAAAATCTGGAAACTGGACTGTGCAAAAGTAATGAACGACTTTCCACGATGGCAATGACACCTAACCTGAGAGGTGAATGGTGACATAGGTCGCGGAGAATCGCTGGATGCTGGCCGCTTCCTACCGGTCACTCTGGAATTCTATGGGGGAGGCCTATGTTCAGCAGGGGACATCGTGTGGCTGATAAAATGATGATGATGATGTTTTTTGGAAAGAATTAGAATTTTTGATTGAAATAAATTTATTGCATGTAATTATTGCCGCCAAGCAGCAATGTTAATAGCATTGTTGTGTTTCGGTTGTCAGAGATAAGTTAGCCAGTCCATCAAGTGTGTTGGGGTTTGCGGGTCAGTACGCTTCCACCTTCGACCTCATCTTCACTTAACATCAGGTGTGATTGAGGTCAAGTACCAACCCGTTGTGCATAAAAAAAAAGTTTGGGTTACAAATTTGCAGATTTTACCAAACCCTACCTTTTCAGGTGCACATACATCATAGTTGGAGCTTGAAAATAAAGTAAATAATAAAATATAATAACACTTATTGTGTAAATAAAACATAATATTCGGTCAAATTATGATGTTAACATAGCAAATTAAAATATTACAACATACGTTCATGCAAATTCGAATAATAAAATATTTATGTCAATCAAACAATATACAAGTCATCTATTTGTAGTCCAAAAATTCAGGTACGCTATAAAAACATCGACTTTAATCCTCTCTTGAATGCTTTAAGTTTTTCGTGTCTTAGGGATTGAGGTGAGGCAACTTAATATATCATGTTATACAATTCAGATAAGTCGCCTCCGCAAAGTCAGTAATTCATTCAAAGGGTTATGTATATGCTTTTTCAATAAGGTTCCAGTTGATATACAAAATCTTCCTCTCAATAAATTTAAAGATACTATAAAACAGAAACTTATTAACAAAGCATATTATAAAATATCAGACTATTTAGATGATAATCATCCCTGGACATAAACAGATCGTTCGCATGCCAGGCTATTTCACAATTAATAATGAAATATAAAAACCTTTATGTAAAATCAAAGCCTGTTTTTAAAAGACCAACCCCTTCGAGTTTCTTGCTTGTTCTTCTCAGGGGAAAATTTGAACAAGCAGTAGTTTAAAAAATGTAAAATTTACTATTTTAAGTGTACTCTATGTACCTACAAAATAAAGCATTTTTGACTTTAGATTTGACTTTGACACATCACAAAACAATTTTTGTGTGTGTTAGTTTTGTAGGAGGCTTATAAAGTATCTCGTAAATGTATTTATTTTTCGGCACTCGTACAAAATACTATGTTAATAGTTTCTAAGTAATCCTTGTCAACGTAATGACTGTTTGTGCCATAATAAATAAATACGAAATTTTCTTTACATCCATACATAGTCGTAAGGTAAATGAATATATGATTTGTTCAGTTAAGTCAATAACATGCAATAAATTCTATTATTAATCGGCAAAGGAACAATAAAGAACAGACCAACTTCTAATTTCATCTCATCGTAAAAATATGGGCCACGTTTAAAGGACTCCCAGCCGATCCCCAAAAAAGCATATTAATCACCCGGAATAAACTGTGCGCAGTCTGAGACGACGGTTTTATTGTACTTTTTCAAGTTAAAAAAAAATACTCTGAAAGTACCTTAGACAACTACTTGGAGTTGATAATAGCGTATAGGAGCACGTCCTATTTTAAAGTTTAGAAATATCTATATGAAAGAAGAAACAGATGATTGGCTAATGTAAATCTGATTGTTGATCTATTACCATAGACCAAAGATTTCCTGGAGAAGCCTGTGACGAGGTGTTCAACCTCCACCTCTTTCTTTTCGATACTCTTTGACTTTTCACTTTTTTGGAATTCAATTCAAAATTCCGAATTCTAAATTGTTTTCTAAAATAGTGGGCAGTCGTTTGCTGGGTCTGCCACAACGGGGACTTGTTTCCCAATCTATTCTTTTCTTTTCCGATTTTGAAACTTTTATACTTAAACTGTTAATTACTTTGTTAACTTAAATTGTTATACGTGTGACTGTAAAATAAACGTATACTACTTATTTTCATTAACGTTTATTCACCGTCAATCATAATATTAATTATTGATATCAATCAATTACATTTTGACAGCTTACAGATGACAGTTGCCGCCCGTAGCATGATATCGTTTGTCGCGCGCGACGTGACGTGCGAGTGGGATAGTTTTACATTTCATCCAAGTAAATGAGCGGGACAACTCGCGCGACATAAACATTTATCGCGCCTGTCACGCTACTAGTGCTAGTGTTGTTACATAATAAATTTATGTTGCAAACATACACACACTACACCCGTCTTTTATCGTCGGGGCTAAAATATTGAAGAATTTGATTTGGTAATTGCTACTACCGTTCGGGTCGTCGGTCCGCTTTCTTTTTTCGGTCTTTATACGCGGTCTTCTCTTAACTCGTCCACCTTAGCGGCAATTGGTTTGTGACAAAATAAATTAAACGCCTCCGTGGCTCAATGTAAACAACGTAGGGTTTACGAATCGGAGGTCGCGGGTTCGATCCCCAGCGGGATACATATTTAGTACTCGGTTTGCTTGATGGTAGGGCATTTTAAATGACCACCTGGCTACCTACCACCATCTTATCTAAATCTGCCGCCAAACAGCAATGTTAATAGCATTGTTGTGTTCCGGTTGTCAGAGATAAGATAGCCAAATATTTGGGTTTCCGGGTAAGTACGCTTCCACCTTCGGCCTCATATTCACTTAACATCAGGTGTAATTGAGGTTATATGGTAACCCGTTGTGCATAAAAAAGTGGCCCGCCATACCGCTTACTATTACTTTGGGACTGTGCCAATAATGTTAACATTTAGGTCATGATATTCCGAACATTACCCTCTCAAAAGGTCACATCAACAAACTTTTGCCCTAACTAATGGATCACAGCCTCTTCTCACTAAGAGTGGGTATAGGTCCATCACGCGGACCCAGATTTGTCACAGTCAGTGATTTTTAAGCCGCCTACGTAGACCACCGACTTGGCTTAACGACTGCCTTATCAGGACCAACTGTTTAACGTGCACTGAAACACTCGTCATGAAAGTGCTATATCGTCACCCATCCCAAGGATTAACTGCATGAGAAGAAGGTTAGCTTGGCTATTCAAAAACGAATAGTGAATAACGCACTATGAGTGCTCTTCATAGTATTAAAAAAAATGGCATTTTTTTTTAAATCACTATGGGTTAGCACTTGACCTCAATCACACCTGATGTTAAGTGAAGATGAGGCCGAAGATGGTAGCGTACGCTGTCAGTGCTGACCCGGAAACCCCATCTTATTTTATAATTTTATAAAAATAAATATGTAATGTGAAGTCCTTGAGAGGTAGATAAGCCTTTTCTTCATCCATTAACAAACTAAAAGTCGCCAAGTAAAACGGCAGAGCTTGTCGTGTCGCTTAGTTAAAAACATTTTGGACAAACTTCCTCTATTAGACATTAAAAGGCCTTTAGAGGAAATTAGAAAGAAAAAAGAAAAAAGACGTAATCTGGCCGAGCTTTGGGTTGGAAAAGCTATGACCTCTATTTCTCGTCATGCTGTACAGTTAACAACTTCATATTTTGTGGAGTACTATGAACAGGGCTATCAAACATTTTAATTGAATACCAGTGAATGAATATTCGTTCTCGATTCGCGAAGTTAATAATACTGTCAGTTGGTCGGTTTGTTTGATTAGTCCGATTTTTTTATAAAAAGTTATTCAATAAAAGTTTGCAACCATGGGAATGTGTACCTACTACTTAAGATATTTAGAAACCTCTTTTGACTTAGGTAGAACACAATTTCCGACTAATTGTATAAACAGTCGGTTCCATGATTGTTTTCAAAAGAAGACCCAACGGCCTTTTATTACAACTAATAAATATAAAGCCAAGTCGGTGGCCTATAAAGGCGGCTTTAAAATACTGAGGTCACATGTTCCACCATTGGTTTTGAAGGCGCGATCACTCGGCAATACACCAATAAACCACCAAATTGAAAGACTTCTTTGTTTTTACATTTGTAAGCAGCAGATTTAGTTGACGTACTTATAATGACAGATCTCTGTGTACAGTACAGTGAAAGAACTATAAGTTGAAACCACCAAGAAAACAAAATTCATCACACAAACCGCCGTCAAATATTGGGTCTTTATCTATGAAATTGGAGTTTTTTTTCTTCGTTGTCCTGCGATTTTCAAAGCTATATCCAAACTTGTTTTTTATTTGGAAAATGGAATATTATTTCAAAGCTTCACATGAAATATTTTTTAATTTCTGGGCTAAATTACATAATAAAAAAAAATTGAAGAACTCTTTTCATGTGCTTCCTATAATCATTTCTTAGATTCGCTGAAACTTTTATAAAGCGGTTACTTTTAAAAATTAACGCCACCTATACTTAACTTAATGTTATCCGATAATACACACAAAGTTTAGCTAAATTTGGATTTACCGTTCCCAAAAAAAAATCAAAAATATTTGTATGGAGAAAACAGTCTTAATGAAATTCTTTATACAAAACGCCAATTTCATAGGTCGGGACCTAATACATAACACCCGTCATTTTTCGTTGCAGTACACCCAGTACTTGCGGCCGTCATATCCAGAAATGATTTCTCCTTTACCTTTGTCTAATCTACATTATCTATGAAAACAATTCGATAATGCCCATCGGTCATTTAATTAAAAACCCTGCAAATAGGTTAATAATTTACATCAGCATTATACTCTACATTGGCTACCCTCATTTTATAGGATGATGTGGTCTTAATTACCGCAAGTTCTCTTTATTACCGTTTTTATTTCAGGGAGCAGTTTAATGGTCTATAGGGGCCCGATATTTATCGGCTGGCTGTAATTAAAAGTTTGTCTGGCCGTTTTATTTTAGCTTTTAATTAGGTCCTCTATGTAGTTAGTCTAATGGTTTGCGTCCTTATTTACTACATTAAAGAGTCGTCCATGTTCGGTGTTACGGTGAACAGTGTGCGAAATGCGAGTTTTGTCTCGTTTTTAACTTCACCATCTCGTTCGCGTTTACTCAAAAAGTATCTATGAAAAAAATCGTTTTGCAAACTATCCGCCCGAGGCGCTGCACATTTCTCCATACAAAACGTCACGTAAACGTGAACGCGGTAGTAAAGTTAAGTCGAAACAAAACTCACATTCTGCCCTCAGTGCATACGGAGAAACTCACTACCTGAATCAGTTAGATGTACTCAGTCACTGAATGTTTCTAAGGCTCAAATGAAGGAACTGTTTTGTTTAGTTGCCAAGCAGCAATGTTAACAGCATTGTTGTGTTCCGGTTGTCAGAGATGAGATAGCCAGTCCCCCAAATAAGATGGGGTTTCCAGGTCAGTACGTTTCCACCTTCGGCCTTATCTTCACTTAACATCAGGTGTGATTGAGCTCAAGTGCTAACCTGTTATGCGTAAATAAAAAAAAACTATATCTAACGCTCTAGCTCTTCTAACTCTCCTCTTTCACCTGTCTTCTCTTGATTATTTCTCTGAAATTGATTAATGTTTACTAATTTTCGCTATACATTGCATTCATTACTTTGTACTTAGTTACGTACTATTCTATTTATTTACTATAAATTTGCATATAGGTATATATTATTTCAGTTCAAAGATTCTTTATTTCTCATAAAGACAGCAGTCACTTACATGAGAAAAATGGTAAATAATGGTTATTTACTTGTTATATATGTACTTATGTATGTTGGTATGTATTTATTTATATAAATATATTAAAAAATATATATTTATTTTATTTAAATTAGTTTATGCCACACACCTACCTATCTTGTGCGTAATACTTCCTAACCCAAAGGTTGCCTGGAGGAGATCGCTTTCAGTGATAAGGCCGCCAAAATTGTGCTGTTCCCTTTTTTGTTTATCCTTGTCTTATGTTTGTTACTGTTGTGTAATCTAACTAATATTATAAATGCGAAAATAAATACTTGTTATAAATGAAAACATCCATAACTCGGGTACACATGGCCGTATTCATCACACAAACATATGCCCCTAGCAGGATTCGAACCCGCAACCTTTTGGTATAGTGGTCAGAAATGCTAACCACTGCACCAAACAGGTCGTCTGCGTCATCATTCATTACTTTCATAGATCCGGGCCCATTTTACACAAATTCGATATTATGGAAAATAAGTAATTTTGAACAGTACAAAGCGTGTAGCAGGTAAAAAAATATTATCTCATTTGTACCTAATTGATAAATCTATGGTCTCTGTATTACTTAAGTAACAATGGCGTTAAAAAATTAAGACAAGAAATTCCAAAAATGTATTTATTCTCACGTCACATTTATAAAAGTTGTTCGAAATGCTGGCCTCCATTCCTTATATATGCACGACATCTTCTCTTTACTTCCTCAATAGTCGTGCGCAGTTGCTTCATCGTGTCGAAAGTCATAGGTACTTATTGTTTGAAATAAATCTTCTCTACTTTCAATTTCTTCGAAGTATACTAATTCTTTGGCCCGCCCCCAGACATAAAAGTCTAACGGTTGTGAGGTCTGGGGATCGTGCGGGCCATGGATAGGGGCCATCTCGACCAATCCAGGAGTTTGGGAATACGTTGTCTAGGTATTCCCTAACATTTAATCGCCAGTGTGCTGGACAACCGTCTTGTTGAAAGACTATGGGGCTATGTCCTTGGAATATTGATAAATGACCCCCCCTTGCTGCTAACTCCGTTTGGACAACCGTCCGCCTAACATCCTGTATATTGCTCTATTTCCTCTTTTTTCTAGAAAAAATGTTATTTGAATAACTGCGGCCCCACCCCACAACCATAAGACAATACTGTTGTGAACGTAGCTGAAGTAAACGAGCCTCGCTGTTTTAATGTCAGTAAGTTGTATAATTTTACGAACAGCATAAGCAGCTGAACTGAGTTACTCGCAAGTCTCTCCAAATGCGACCCCCACTGTAATGTGGAGTCCAAAAGTAAGGCCAAGGAAAACATAGCTCTCAACAAAATCCAATGGGTCACTATTTAACTTTAGGTTGTTTGCCACCAGCCTTAGATTAGGTAAGGAAAACTTAATACATTTGGTTTTCTTGACATTTAGGACTAAATTATTCACAACCTATTAATCATATAAATAACCCTGTATGATTAATTATGGAGCCTACTGTACCAATTTCTAGGATTATTGTTCAAAAATGTAGGTTTCATTGAGGTCATATATATAAAATTCTTGTAACACAATGTATTTAGGTTTTAATCTTTATATAGGAATTTTGAGACCACCCGCTTTTCACACAAACAAAAAAGACTTACGATTACAGAGGCGACCGCGTAAACCATTTGCATATAAAATTTGTGGGAATAGGTAATTACGAGTACTCACGTGTAGTTAAATCGACACAGGTCGCTGTCATTGGCAGGGCTGGGAGCTGGTACGGCGGCCCAGTGGACAGCCCGACCGCCGCTCGTGACCGCTGCCAGCAGCCGCTGTCGGCAACCGCATGATGACCACACGCTAGCGCTCGCTACACCGCCCGCCTGGTTGATGGAATTAAAAAAAAAAGTTTGGAAAACGTTCGCTCGCAAAGACTCATATAAGTTCAATAGCCCGGATTGCCTTATTCATACTAACAGTAGCAAATCTTTGATTTAAACATTAGTACCTGTCAAACTATAATGTCGTGCTTGGTTGGTTGCCTATTTAATTTCATTAGCTGTGTAAAAAAACACAAAACGTTATCGGGCTTGCCCTATTTTGAAACCCTAGAAACACTGAAAGACGGGTTTGTGTAAATTATGTGCGTTACATCACACTTTTTGTTTCATATTTAAACTTTATCTTTCTCTCGATGATCATTTGAATAAGTGTGTCGAGTTATGTACTAGTACCTACCTATCAAGCTCCAATTAAAACGATTAAGAAATTTGGAATTTCAAACTGTTTTTCTTCAATGCCTATGCAGTCAAATGTACTTATTTGTCTTAAAGGTGTTCGATGAAATCTACCTATCGTTTGAGGACTGGATATGCACTTACGAACCAGATGGTACAAAAGTAATTGTTAGTCTCATTGTAGTCTTGGTACCGACTCAAACTCCTGAAGGGGTTTTATTCCGCTTCTCTAACCCACAAGTGGTTTCCTTTCTGACGTGAATATCATTAGTATTATGTATTCGAAATAAATTTTACTATAAATATAATACAGGGTGAATTTGAACTCATGTTATTCCCATTAAGTCACTGGCCTAGCTTGTTGAACTTCCATACTAAAGGTGGTTTCAGAATGGATTACTCTGTACTATGTGTAATCGATTTTTTTTGGATGTAAGTCGACTATGGTTAATTTATTCATTATGGTTAATTCATTCACATAGTTTGTATCTGCATCCCTATTTAATACCGGACAACCTACCGATCTCAAATGTACTGTCCTTATACCCAAAAGTTGACTGGAAGAGATCGCTTTTAGTGATAAGGTCGCCAAATTGTACATTCTATTCTAACCACTTTTCTGAAACTGTATTTTCTTTTCTGTTGTGCAATAAAGTGTATTTGAATTGTATTGAATTGCATTGTATTGTATGGTTCCTTGTGGAAATTGTTCGTAATCAGGAGTGGAGTCACCAGCAAACAGGAATTACACCAATTAAATTTCATCCCATATATCTGATATGCAACGGGAGACTTAAATCCTTTGATTTATGAAAGTTCAGCTGCTTTGAAACTTCAAAACTCATCTGTATAATGCGGTATGATATCTTACCTGAAGTGGTGTTGGCAAGTTCTCCACGAGGAGGTAGCATTTGGACGTGGAATTCCATCGCCTGATTCTTTCGCGAGCGAGAACGTAATGTGTTTCTATCTCTTTCCCCTCCACAGCCACTAGTTCCGCCTGTAACAATAGATATGACCATTTCAATAAACTACAGTTTTTCTAGAACTAATTACCTACCTACATTAAACTTAAATTCCCAAGGCAAGGTAGACTCGATATCCATTTATTGTTTATCATTATTTCTTGAAGAATCCAACGACACCTCATTTAATAAAATCTAATCAAAATAAAAAAATGCTTTATTTTGTAGGTACACAGGGTACACTTAAAATAGGCAGATTTTACATTTTTTAAGTTACTGCTTGTTCAAAAGTCAATTTTCCCCTGAGAAGAACAAGCAAGAAACTCGAGAAGTTGCTCTTTTTTTTAAAAAAAAAAGGTTTTTATGTTACAAAATTATTAATTATTATTTTATATTATAATATTTCATTATTAATTGTGAAATAGCCTGGTTATGCGAACGGGCTGTTCATGACCATGAATGTTTATCATCTAAATAATCTGATATTTTATAATATGCTTTCTTAATAAGTTTCTGTTTTATAGTGTATCTTTAAATTTATTGAATGGAAGATTTTGTATATCAACAGGAACCTTATTGAAAAAGTGTATACATAACCCTTTGAATGAATTACTGACTTTGCGGAGGCCGAGATGCCGAGACATAAAATACATCAAGCCGTATGACATAAATAAACAGACACAAATTATAAACCTCTACCTTTTTTCTGACGCAGTCGGTTGAAAACAAATAAATCGTATTAAAAATTTAAATATTCTCTTAAGTAACTTACGAAGATTTTAGATATACTCGTAGGTAGTTATATTTCTTGTTTCAGAAGCTTTAAATTGAAATACTCCTGAATGTGCTATTTTCTGACCATAAAAGGACGAGATATAACCCTTGGTGAAGCGCTAACGAACCGCTTACTTGGATGGAACATGAATGGGATCTTAGGCTTATGTGAAATCGAATGTGTACGGGCCAGAGCCTAAAATAGAACACGAGTTTAAATCCCCACAGGCGGTTTGCTCTCAATGGACGGCTGTCCTGTTGAAAGGACAAAATGAAATCTTATTTAGGAATTTACATCACTGTCAAAGATTATTACTTACCTACATCTAAAATTTTGGTACTCTAAGTAACAATAGTGTATGAATCGCGGTAAGGGAAGGAATAAAAGCAATATGTCACTTAAGAAAGAATAGAATAACCATAGAGGAATCGGAATAACGTTGGGATGAGAGGAGAATAGAACATTCGTTTATTATTTATCATAAATATATTGATAATAACCTGTGTCGTTTCTGCAAATATAAAGAAGATAAGCAAGGAGGCCGAAGAATCAGGCACCGAAGTGCTTTTGGAGTGAGAGTTGGTGGCCACACATCAAGCCGAAGTCTCTCGTGGAAGCCTGTAGCAACATTCCAAAGTTGCTCAGCATCCTACAGAAGCTTGGGTATCAGTATTAAGTATTCCCCCGTACGCCAAATAGGCGCACTTAGATGTCGTGTTGCCAACGAATACGAATAAGCAAGCCGTCTCTTCCTGTGACTGTCTTAAAAGGCGACAATGAGCCTTTCTATCAAAACACAGATCAAATCAATAGATATAGATTTGCACGTTTTAACGGCTATAGGCTCACCCACTGCCACATGTGAATTTATATATATTTCAAAAGGTAGACCGTGGATATGGTTTCAAACATTAAACTTTTAACATTTGAAACACCCAAACGCTAATGTTTGGGATATATCTGATCACCCCACGTGGGGTATAGATCGTGCCGTTACGTATAAATGTAGTTTCTTTTAGTGCACTTTCTTTTATATTCAATATCCCTATAGCCTACTTCATTATATATTGCATCTGTTATGGTCAATGTGCGAGTCAAAGTACACATTGTATTTGCAAATCATTAGGTTAGAAATTATAGTTAACGACCTGTTTGGTGTAGTGATTAAAATCTCTGAACACTATACCAAAAGGTCGCGGGTTCGAATCCCGCTAGGGGCATATGTTTGTATAATGAATACGGATATGTGTACCCGAGTTATGGATGTTTTCATTTATAATAAGTATTTATTTACAATAAAAAAATGTATTTATGTAGTATATCAACCACCTGGTTTCCACAACACAAGCCTATATTTGCTTAAAGTGGAACTAGATGGCATTGTGTGCAAGTCCAAGGATATTTATTTATTTATTATTATTTAATAAAATAATAATAATAATAAATATTTCGGACACTTACACCAATCATCTAGTCCCAAACTAAGCAAAGCTTGTGCTATGGATACTAGATAACGGATAAACATAAGTACATAAATATTTATATAAACATCCAAGACTCGGGAATAAATGTTCGTATTCATCACCCAAACATTTACCCCTCGTGGGATTCGAACCCGCAGCCGTTGGTTTCGCTGATAGGGTCACTATCCACTACACCAATCGGTCGTCATTTATAAAGGTTCAGTGTACTATGTCATTTGTTACGCGATACCAGAGGGATACTGTGTCGTTACAAGGTAATTTTGTTTCATACGAAAAAATTCGAAAGCATGTTATAAATATGCGTTAAAAAATTTTTTTTCAATCTACTAAACTTTATATATTTTTTATTAAACAAAAACACAAACAGTTACGGTCGGAAAATTGGTGCCAAGGTGAGGTTATCACTAAAGAGATATCTTCCAGCCTATCCAACTGGAGGTTAGTAAAGTTATAAAGGGTGGGGAGCAAATAATAATGCGGAACCAAAAAATTATATACCCAGTTAACTATACATATCTATGATACAAATACATTTAATAAAAAAAAAATAATAAAAAATAAAATATACTTGGACATATACAGACAGCGCCATCTAGTTCCACACTAAGCAACTAGGCTTGTGTTGTGGATACCAGATGGTTGATACACTACACAAATACAATTTTTTTTGTAAATAAATACATATATAAATGAAAAACATCCATAACTCGGGTACACATGTCCGTATTCATCATACAAACATATGCCCCTAGCGGGATTCGAACCCGCGGCCTTTTGGTATAGCAGCAGAGTTTCTAACCACTACACCAATCAGGTCGTCAATTTAATAATAAAGTACTCATAATAATATAAACAAATACATAAACAAACCAAACAATAAATACCTAATCAAATTCGTAACCAATTATTGAGAAAGTCTTTTCCTTATTAACACCATTACAAAATTTTATTTCCTGAAACAATTCCACAGGGATTCCTACAATGTTTTTGTGGATGGCGTCCTTAATTAAATAGGTAGGGTCTGTAAATAAAAAGCTATTTATATTTACATAAAATATATTTTCAGAACACCAGTTTACCTTTCACATTAGCAATTTCATTTTTTTTTTTTTTTATAATTTCCTCCAGAATTTTCCTTGTGCCACTTAATTGTGTTTTAAATTAATTTCTTCGTCGCAATTTTTGTTTTTCATTTTAATTTAGATTTCCTCAGTGGCTTACCTTTACGACAAGTATTATAATATCCAATATTCACCAAAACATAAAGAGGGAAATGATGTGAATAACAATGACTTTACATGTAGGTTACCTTGGTATTGGGTATAAAAAATGTTATAACAATATGTAAAAAAAAATTATTTATATTTTTTAAATAAAACGGATAAATAAATTTTAAGGCCATTGACCATCAAGATATCTGTTAGATAAACATGTCTTATTTCTCAAATAATACAATACATATCACAATGATAATAAAAACAACGAAGATACCATCCTCCTACCAAAAATCGATAAGATACCGGGTTCTCTACTTAGCTGCCTCTTATTACCACATCAATCATTGTTAATTCATGATATTCACACAGTTTCAACTTGAGCTCTTGGGGAGCTATCAATATTTATATTCTCCACCATTGTTTCCAAGTTTTGAGGCACTTCATCATTTATTGCTGTCTCCATTCGAGAGGCCTCAGTTCCAGCCGCCATTGTTGTAGCATTGCATCGCGTTTGGGGCGAGATCATCCAGCGATCGGAACGTCCACGTCCACAGTGACGATGACGTCTACAATGGCATATACAATTCGTATTGGCTTCCTGATCATCAGATGTACCACAATGTTGCGGCGGCGATGGATGGCGTCCCTTATCAACCATACTTTTGATCGGCTCTTCATTGGTGCATTGTGGCATTGCGTTGTTCAAAGAACTTACGTTGCAGAAAAGCTTGCGAGTCCAATTGCCGTGGTGATGATGCCCATGGTGATGGGCGTGACAATGTAGACCATGACCGTATCCATGTTTCCTATGTAGACCATGACCGTGTCCATGTTTCCAATGTTTACCAAATCCATGATGGCCGTGTTTTCCAAAGGAACCATGTCTGCCCCAACCTCCCTGTTTGCCATGATTATGTTTACCACATTTCATCGCATTCTGTTCCATTTCAAGGAATTTTGCGAATTTCTTCATCAACTCAGTATTAAAAGTTGCATTGCTGTTGTTTTCTTGGGCGTTCTCACTATTGATTCTATTTTGTAGAAATGTAGCGAACGTTGCCATTTCACTACTGAAATCTTGTTCAAAACGAACCCTCATTTCTGTTAAAAATAGGGTGAAATATGTTGGCTAATAACAACACAACAGTCAACAATCGCGGCTGGATGTTGTTTATGGATCGTGACTTCCTTCGAATCATTTATATACCTACCAACAGGGTTACTATGAATTACAAACTCGCATGAAACTCGCGCGTTCACTTAATTCTATCTCTGTTTATCAAGTGTTGTTTTTGTATTTCCTTCCTTATCACAACATATTTGATATGGGTATCAATGAACTCGCCAAATACAATGTAAGTGTGACTCACATAGATATTAGGCTGCGGTGTTGTATGTACATATTGTGTGCATAAAGAAATATGCATGGTAATTGTTTTTTTCATATGTATATTTATTTCGTATTATTAGCAATTAAAAGAGAGGGAGGGAGAAGATTCATAGTATGAAGTAGAGTTACAATAGGGACAGAAAACCACAACAGTATAATTTAAAATAAAACTTATTCCAATATCAATAACGTATAAATTTGAATGGCGGGTTGGAAAAGTATGGTCGAGGGCGGTGTGGAAGCAGACATTCCACATAAGGTTTATTTGTTTGTTTGTAAGCGCTTTATATATTTAAAACTAAGTGTAATAACGACTGTTCGGTGTAGTGGTAGAGTTTGTACTCTGACCACTATACCAAAACGTCGCTGGTTCGAATCCCGCTAGGGGCATATGTTTGTATGAACAATACAGACATGTGTTCCCGAGTTATGGATGTTTATTTACATATATATGTATTTATTTACAAAAAAAAAGTATTTGTGTAGTTTATCAACCATCTGGCATCCATAACATAGATGCTTACTGTGGACCTAGATGGCGCTGTGTGTATGTGCAAAATATATTTATTTATTTATTATTAATATAAAAATAAGGGATACCTAACTATATTTCAAATTCATATCCATCCTACTTTCTCTACATTGCACAATTTTTTATATGTATTGCGCAATAATTGCAAAATATTGTGAAATAGTTGCACAATATTGTGTAATAATTGCAAACTATTGTGCAATATTATCTTGCGAAAGCTATGCCATGATTGCAAGGTAAACCTAAGTAACTATAAATTGAAAATGTAGAAAACTCCTTATAGGCTAAACCAAATGGGTTAAAAGCTAAATATCATCGAAACTACTTAACCGATTTCCATCAAACAGTTTAATCTTAAATATAAAAATACTAGATTCTCGCCCGCGGCTTCGTCTGCATGGAATAGCTTTATCGCAGAAAAAAAATATTTTTTTATCCCGCGTGAACTACTCATTTATCGTTATAAAAATAATCCAGGATATATTCTACCTGTATACCAAATTTATTCAAATCCGTTCGTCCGTTTCGCCCTGATTGAGAAACAAACAAACATATTGAAAAATTTGAAATCCTCGAACTACTATGATATCACCGAAATATATCAAAGAAAACTGTGTTAAAAGCTTCATCAAACATGACTCTTAGCCTGTTCCCTCGTTCAGTCCTTTATATAAAAAAAAACCACACTGAAGTCGGACGACACATTACTGTAACAGGATTACTAAGTCCAGACAACGAATGGACACACACACATACACAAGTAACTCGGTCAAACACATAACACTAATCGATTTTCGTAGGTGCTTAGAAAAATGCACGTTTTCAATAGCTAGGTGTTTAATAGCTATCTGACATCTTCAGCAATAATAATTCTCAAATCCTTAATGTACTTAATCTTAAGCTAGGAATACTATCGTAACTACCCACGTTGTTTTTCGAAGTCTGGAAAAAATATGAGAGCCCAAAGCGTAACCGACGCAATATATTATTGAGGCTTGACCTTGACCTAAGGTCGGTTTTTGCGCCCTTCACTATCTAGACAATGGCATTAGCTGCTAATGGCTCATATATTCTATAATAGTTGTACTTGTGTTGTTGTGTAATACCTATAATTACACGAATATGTGTTTAAATTAGATATTTTGAAAATATTTAATACTAACTTTTTGACGACCTGTTTGGTGTAGTGGTTAAATGGTCGCGGGTTCGAATAATGTAATAATAAAAGAGTATTAATGTGAAGTAATATATCGAAACCTGTTATTGGCTATATTTATGAATTACTTGTTACATTGTACCTACTATTAAGAAAGCTGTTGGTTTCTTGAATAAATAAATAAATAAATAAAATGTATTATATCAACCATCTGGTATCCACAACACAAGCCTATAGCTGCTTACTGTGGAACTAGATGGCGCTGTGTGTATGTCTAAGGATATTTATTATTAACTTTTTGGATTTAGGTGACCAGCTTATACGTATAAAGTTTCATTAGAATCGGCCCATTAATTTCGGAAAATTTGGACTTGAAAGCTTATATGGAAAGACGGTATTTCAAGTCCACTTTCCGAAATTAATAAGCCGATTCTATATATTCTTAAAAAGTTAGTATGAAATATTTTCGAAATGTCTAATTTAAAAGAATATATTGCATTTTTTCTGTTACTATGGAACACTTAAAATCGCTATAATTTAGTTTCAATACTTTTTTGCGAAAATGGTCTCTACTAATTTAGATCTATGTACGTGCTTTTTTGAGAGTACTGACACCCACGTTTTATTTGGGGGAGTATAAATAATCATGGGCATACACACAGCGCCATCTAATTCCACACTAAGCACTAGGCTTGCATTACATATTTTTTTTTTGGATATATGTCCATAGTACCGTTCTGTCCACGGCTTCGCCTGCGTGGATCTTTTTCGCGGATATGTTTGTTTATCCCGTGAAAACTACTCCCTGTATCGGGATAAAAAATATCCTATGTTTTAATCCAGGGTAATAATAATAATAAAAAATAAAAAGTTTTTATTTCTTTTTCAAAGTTTTCTTACAGGTAGTTAGTAACTGGAGACTCCTTTTAAGCATAATGATACCTGTGCTAGGAGACTCCGCTCTTCATGACAATTTTTTACGTATCTGTACATGTATATATTATATATGGTAGGGTATGTTCTACCTATATACCAAATGCCATCCAAATCCGTTCATCCGTTTTTTTTATGCACAACGGGTTGATACTTGACCTCAATCACACCTGATGTTAAGTGAAGATGAGGTCGAAGGTGGAAGCGTACCGACCCAGAAACCCCAAGACTTATCTTTGACAACCGGAACACAACAATGCTATTAACATTACTGCTTGGCGGCAGATTTAGATAAGAGGGTGGTAAATAGCCAGGCGGACATTTAAAATGCCTTATCACCAATCAAATTGCCGTGATTGAGCAACAATCAAACATACTATTAGTTAGATTATAAATGAAAACGTCCATTGCTCGGGTGCACGTGTCCATGTTCATCATACAAACATAAGCCTCTAGCGGGAATCGAACCTGCGACCTTAAGGTATTGCAGTCAGAGTTTCTAACCACTAAACCAAACAGGTCATCAATTAACCCACAACAGTATTTATTATTAAC
This sequence comes from Oegoconia quadripuncta, assembly GCA_949316235.1. Classification (NCBI taxonomy): domain Eukaryota; kingdom Metazoa; phylum Arthropoda; class Insecta; order Lepidoptera; family Autostichidae; genus Oegoconia; species Oegoconia quadripuncta. The sequence continues at coordinate 17,224,670 of OX438754.1, read as the reverse complement.
AAAAACGTTCACTTTTATTTGACACAGGTCGTATTAACATATTTACGACTCCTGAGTGTAAGTTCCCGGGTTATTCCTATAGAACCCTTTTACGGGAACCTCTTAAATATTAAAGCAACCTCTGCTCGCGTGCTCTTGACTGATACGGGGTTTTATTGCGTTTTATTTTTATGTTTATTGAATTTTTCCAACTCCATGTAGGAGCTGAGCTGGTACGATATAGAGCTCGGCATCCAATAGAAACGTATTAGTTTACAAGCAATTTATTGTTGTTATTTTGAAATAGAATTGCAATATATTCAATTTAAAAATTTTAGGAAATTAAATTGTAGTAACCGTCTCCGTGGCTCAATGTAAACAACATTGGGTTTACGATTCGGAGGTCGCGGGTTCGATCCCCAGCTGAGTACATGTTTAAGTACTCGGTTTGGTTGGTGGTAGGGCATTTTAAATGTCCGCCTAGCTAGCTACTACTATCTTATCTAAATCTGCCGCTAAGCAGCAATGTTAATAGCATTATTGTGTTCCGGTTGTCGGAGATAAGATAGCCAGTCCCCCAAATGTGTTGGGGTTTTCGGGTTAGTATGTTTCCACCTTCGACCTCATCTTCACTTAACATCAGGTGTGATTGAGGTTAAGTACGAAACCGTCGTGCATAAAAAAATAATGGTGGTAGGTGGCCAAGCGGACATTTGATAACTGTCTCCCTCTCTCTTCAATTTAAGAGCTATGCTCTTGTCGGTGGAGTCTCTTAAATTTAAAAAAATCAATTTGATAGCTATGTATTGAAAATTTAAAAAAGCCCCTACAACATTGCTTGAACAAATGTACATCATTCAGGTAGACCTAGACCAAAATATAAAGCTAAATGTCTTTGAAACAGCTTACCCGATTATCTCGCTTGGAGCGTCGGTGGCTCAGCGGTTAAGACGCGGGGAATTAATTTGGGAGGTCCGGGTTTGATGCCCAGGCAGGCCATGTACCAACGAGTTTTAAATTTAATTTAATTACTTATGTACATTTATCCGACTGCTCTTAAGCGGTGAAGGAAACATTGTGAGGAAACCTGCATGACTGAGAAATAAAAATTCTGAGGCAGGTGAAGTCGCCAACCAGCATTGCGCCAGCGTAGCGGACTATGGCTATGATAAGTTTGATTATCAGGTTTAGTAAAGTAATTATTCTGTCAGGTGGCCATTTGTCTGACACAAAACCATCGGTCTGCACTGGACCCGCGTGGTGGCCCGTAACTTAGAGGATGCTGTGCCTCAGCAGTGAGCATGTAATTCTATTGATACAAAGATTGATTGATTGATACAAAGAATGTAGAATCCGATGTATTTTCCATAAATTGCTAAGAAAAAGAAGATGTAATACCGATGGTCTGACAGATACTGAAACTAAGTCCTACAGTAACTTCCCTTACGGATTTCCGAGCACAAAGAGTTTCACAGAATCTCATCGCTCCAATAAAAATGTTTTCCTTCCCCGCAATGAACTGTGTATTTTTCATTAAAAAGCGCAACTTCGTTCTACGTTATACTGTTTATTTGGAACATCTTGAAATACTTTAGGATTTTTTTCTCTCATGGAGCAGCCTCGGGCAATTTTAATATGGTATCTGTATTTCGCTCTATCTACTCCTAAGTACAACATTTGAAATTCCGTACTTCGAATATTAGAAGTTAGCAGTTTAGTAAGTATATACTAGAAGTAGTATATTGTTAGAAAACGAATTACTCACAAACAAATAATAATAAATAAACATTTAAGGGACTTACACCAATCGTCTAGTTGCAAACTAGCAGAATTATCAGTGTTGTAAACGCGTTCAGCGTTTGCAGCGTTAGCTGAGCCAGCAAGCCCTTTCACTGCTACAATTATATTGTGCACTATTCTAAGATTTCTTCCTGTATAATAATAATTATATTTATGGTTCTGTACAATGTATTGTGGCACTGAATAAAAAGTTTCTATGTCTAAACTAAGCAAAGCTTGTACTATGGACACTAGATAACGGATAAACATAAATACATATTTATAAACATCCATGACTCGGGAGTAAATGTTCGTATTCATCATATAAAAATTTACTCCTCGCGGGATTTCGAACCCGCAACCGCTGGTTTCGCTGACAGGTTCACTATCCACTACACCAATCGGTCGTCAAATATATATATATTTATTTTTGGTTTGTAAATACAATGGTCATGAAATAAATCTACCCACGAAATCAATCTGTATCTCTGGGTTTGGAAACTAGTTAGTAACTAGAACGTATAGAGTTTTCCCTTTTTTTATAGCCAGTTTGTCACCAATTATGATGATTGATGATGATATATACGAATACGGTTAAAGCTTTTAAAATAACATCTATAATATTGGACATCATATAGTATGGTACACCCTGTATAGCAACCCCTATTGGGTATTACAACTTAACTTACCTACTATCCTCAATTAGGAAAACATAGTAATCTGCACCTGCGTTATCTATATTTTCTAGTATAATAGTAAAGAGTCTGATACATACACTTTAGGTATATTATCGGATACCCAGTCCACCTTATCAAATTAAATAATTGCATACAAACCATATTATTTTACGTCAAATATAACAAATGTCCCTCAATTATGTTCTTCAAAAAAATATCGTGTCGTATCAAGTGACCTAAAGAAATATTGAAGGAAAGAGAGGAAGGTGAAGACCTAGGCGTAATTACTTTGACCAAGGGAAAGAAAAGGTGAATGTCGTGTCGTACGAAGAGGTTAAAACGAGGGCAGAACGTAGAGAGACGTGGTAATCAATCCACCGACAAGAGCATAGCTCTTAAATTGAAGAAGAATAACAAATTTACATTTCACAAACCTCTTATTGTTGCGAACACAAAAACACACAAATGACACACACAACTAAAAATACCCTGTATTGATACATCAATGTATTTCATAGATTATTTATATATATATATATCTATATATTATGCACAACAGGATAGCACTTGACCTCAATCACACTTGATGTTAAGTGATCTTCACTTAACATCAAGTGTGATTGAGGTCAGAACTTGAAGAATACTGCGAGTACTAAGAGGAGAAAAAGTTTAAATAAGAGAAAATTAAATTTCTCACGAGATGAGCGACACTATGAGGGTCAGGAACCACACTTGCAGCAAAATATCTCAACAACGCCATCTAGAAATCAGTACCAGAACGACAGTTCAGCAAGCGATCGTCACAACAGTATAATTCAAGTAAGCCAAAAACCTTCCACTGCGGGTTGTAGCGTGCAGCTGATAGTGGACGCTACTTGCCTAAACTCAAGCTCGCCGATTCATGCGCCAATGATTAATACATCTCCTGCGAAAACGAAGCAAAACTCTCCGCTCAAAAGACGTATTTATATACTTGGAGATGAACAAGTACGCGGGTTGTCAGTAAAAATGATAAAAACCAGATTAGGTACATGGAACGACGTATATGACGTCACTGGTATAGTGAAACCGCACGCATCGAGTTCACAAATCTTATGTAGCAGTAATAACATATTTAAATCCCTGAATAATGATGACATTGTTATTCTGTCTGTGGGGTCTAATGATGGGAATCCTTTTCAACTGTTTACAAATATACGTAATACCGTGAGTAATCTCAAAGGTCATCAAATATTCTTATTAAGTGTACAATTCAATCCCTATCTGAATGTTAATAAATTGAATCATAACTTAGAATTATTATTAAGATCTAATGAAAATTGTAAATTTGTTGACATTAATTATGATATTATTAACCACAAATCTTTTAGAATAAGGTCACCTATTGATTTAATCTGTTCGAAAATAAATATAGAAATTGACTTTATTAACTATGAACACATTTATATTAAGAATGGAATTAAATCGAAATCATTGCACCAGAACTCAGAAGATAAACAAAGGTTTGACACTTGTAATACAACTCATTGTAAAAACTCGACATTAAAATTTAAAAAGGGTACTATTGAATATTATTTTAATTTGATTAATAATAAAGCTACAACGAAAAGTAACACATCAGCAAATAAAAATTTGACCAGTGTGTCAAATGAGACTAACACAACATCTACATTTAAAAAGGGGACTATACAATATTATTTTAATATTATCAATAATAAACACAAAATGGTTCCCATGCATAATTTACCATCAAGTAACGCGATATCGAATGAAAGTGAATTTTTTCGTCCCTAACTATCGTTCAGGATCAATGTCACAGCAAAGTGCGCTGTATAAAAATGATTTGCAAGAATCCACGACAAATAAATTAATTAAAAATAAGGAAAACCCCAAAAAATTATTTCTTAAAGAATCACATCAATTTTGTGTAGTACATCAGAATATTAGAGGAATATACAAAAAAAAAGAAAAGCTCCTTCTAGCGCTAAAAGAATTAGAAAAGGAGAATAATACGGAGGTAGATGTTGTATGTCTGACAGAACATTTTGTGCAATCGGGTGAAGAAAAAAACTTACATTTAGATGGATTTATTCTAGCTGATTCATATGCAAGGAAAAAACTACAACAACCTGGCAAAAATAGTAATAGAGGGGGTAGTTGTATTTATCTTCGTGAGAATGTAGAATACAAGCACCTGGATTTCACAGGGTCAATTGGGGTAAGAAATGCCTTTGAATGCTGTGGGGTTTTACTGCCGATTGAAAATATATTAATAATTTGTATTTATCGTGTTCCAGATAGAAATAACATTGTCATTTTTTTTGAGAAACTGGACCTTTTATTGTCCAAACTTATAAATAAACAAAAGAGAAGAATGATTATTTGTGGCGACTTTAATATTAATATAATTACCGACAAAAAGGACTTAAACTTAACACAAAATTTTCTTAGGCTTCTTAGCTCATATAACTTACACCCTCAGATTAATGAACCCACTAGAATAACGCAAACATCGAAAACGTGCATTGAAAATTATTTTTGTAATTTTAAATGTTCGAAGACTGCAATTCACGAATTTGCTTTATCTGATCATACCGCGCAGTCTCTCATAGTCAAAATAAAAAGGAGACATGTACCTAAATTCTGGTATATGTTAAAGAGAGATTACTCGAAGGATAATGTGGATAAATTTATGAATTGCATCAGTAACCTTTCGTTTTCTGAAGTTTTTTCTCAGACAAATGTCAATTCGGCATATGATAGCTTCATGGATCTATATAAAATGTTTTATGATTTATGCTTTCCCAATATAAAAATTAAAATTAAAAACATGAATAAGAATAAGTGGATAACTAAGGGAATTAAGGTATCTAGTAAGATAAAAAGAAGTTTATTTATTGACTATAAGCACAAAGGTGACATGTCAAAGCAAAGAAGGTATGAAACGTATAATAGCCTATTGAAGAAATGTATAAGAACATCACTAAGAAAAATGAACCAAACATTAATAGAGAATGCAGACAATAAATGCAAAGCTACGTGGAATGTGATAAAGAATTGTGTGGGTAATAATACGTTCCCACAAATCATAACAAGTATCGCAATAGATGATAGCAATTATGTTACTGAGCCGGAAAGGATTGCAACATCGTTTAATAACCACTTCATTGACTCCCTGCCTTTACCACCTGCATCCCAAATGAGCAACATTTATGATAATGTGGAAGTAAAGGCTTCAACAATCTTTCTCAATCCCGTGACCCCGAGAGAAATATATACTGAAATCAAGCTTCTCAAAAACTCCTCATCGGTGGGTTATGACGGTATTTCTACTATGGTTGTAAAAGAGTCGGCTGCATTGATTGCTTCTCCACTTACTTACATAATAAACCTGTCTCTGGAAACAGGGGAATTTCCAGATCAGTTGAAGTTCTCTGTTATAAAACCATTGTTTAAGAAAGGAGATAAAGATAATTTAAACAATTATAGGCCGGTAACTTTAATACCCATATTTTCGAAGTTGTTAGAGCGTATTGTTTTAAAGCGATTGGTTAATTTCTCAGACAAGTACAAAATCATAGTAAACGAACAAAATGGGTTTCGGAAAAATAAATCAACAAATTTGGCAATTTACCAGCTGATGAAGACTGTATATGAGTGCATTGATAAAAGAATTGACGTATCGTGTATTTTCACTGATATGTCTAAGGCGTTCGATTGTGTGTGTCATAATATACTTCTGAATAAACTCGACAAGTATGGCGTGCGAGGTAAAGCTCTTGACTGGCTCCGATCATACCTGAAAGATAGAAGACAGTGCACAGAGCTCAATAAATTTTGTAATGAATCAAATTCCATTTTAACTGTGCGATCAAGCTATAGGTATAATAATAGAGGTGTTCCTCAAGGAAGTATTTTGGGGCCACTTCTGTTCCTATTTTATATAAATGACCTTCCGAAAAATACCAATACCGAAAAATCAAATGGTGTTATTCGCTGATGACAGCACAGCAGTGATTAAGAGTGACTCTAAAGAACATTATGAACAAACTGTAAACAACACGTTAAATGACATTATAGAATGGATGAACATGAATGGACTAAATATAAATTTGACAAAAACCCACATAATACAATTTCACACATACAGCAGACAACCTTTAGACATAAATATTTCCTACAATTCTGAATATATCGAACAGGTTAAAACAAGTAAATTCTTAGGTCTCACAATTGACAGCAATTGTAGTTGGAAACCACATATTCAAAATCTGTGTGATAGACTTTCGCGCTTCGTTTATCCTCTGAGGCGGATCGTAAGCAACTCATCTGAGAAGGCAGGATTAATGGCATATTTTGGATATGTGCAATCTATCTTAGGCTATGGTCTAATGTTTTGGGGCAACTCCACAGACTGCATAAAAGCGTTTAAGATGCAAAAGCGGTGTGTAAGAGCACTTTGTGGCTTGTCGCAGAGGGATTCATGTAAACCTCTTTTCATTAAATATAAGATACTACCTCTGCCTTGCCTCTATATCAAAGAAGTAGCTATGTTTGTCAGGAAAAATTTATCACTTTTTGAATCCGCAGATATGTTTAAGAGAAATTTTAGGCGTGACAACAAACTAATATATACTTATAGGCACAGGACAACATTATATCATAAAAGTCTATATTTTATGTGTATAAAAATATACAATAATATTCCTGATGCATACAAATCCCTGAATATCAGGAATTTTAAAACATCAGTAAACAATTGGCTGATCTCAAAAGTATTTTATAGTATGCAGGAATTCTTTGACAACAAAGGCAAAATTTGAAGTTATGACTAAATTAGATATAATGTATGTAATAAACTTTAAATATAATGGCTTAATACTTATTGACTAATTTGTGATGATCTGTAAATTTTAATTGACTTCTTGATCTGACGATGACATTTAATTATTTAGTATTTAGTGAATTTGGTAATTTAGTGATTAACTCTTATTCTTATTTAATTTTATTATTGTACACCTTTACTGGTATGCTATAGCTGAACCTATTATTGTAATGTTACCAACTTGTCAAATACCTATAGTTTTGCAATAAATATCTTTGACTTTTGACTTTTGACTTTTGACTTTTAACATGAAAGTTCTGTCATCCTCTTATATTTCTTTTTTTTTATCCACAACGGGTTAGCACTTGACCTCCTCAATGTTGTTTACATTGAGCCACGGAGGCGGTTGATTCATTTAAAATATTTTTTTTTTATTCGTACTCCATTTAGCCTCCTAAAACTCACCAGAAATATAAAAATTACATTTTATACATCACTATTCCCATTTCGTAGTTCAAATGTCTACGTCAAATAGTTTCTCACTTATGGCAGTGACAGACCGACGAACATACATCGAGATAAAAATAATAATAAATATCTTTGCAGATACACACAGCGCCATCTAGTTATTAAGCATCTAGGCTTGTGTTATGGATACCAGATGGTTGATAAACTACACAAATACATTTTATTTTGTAAATAAATACATGTATAAATGAAAAACATCCATAACTCGGGAATACATGTCTGTATTCATCATACAGACATATGCCGTTAGCGGGATTCGAACCCGCGACCTTTTGGTATAATAGCAGAGTTTTTAACCACTACACCAAACAGGTCGTCAGTCGAGATGATTCTATATTTGTTCCGTTTTGCCATTTTTTGGTACAGAATACTAAAATAGTTTCGAACACCCGTATATCGGTATACAAAGTAAAACACGTGTTTTCTTCATAAAATAAAACATAGGTAGAGCGAGTGAATTGCACACATGGCAGTAAATATGTTTTCATCGGAAGGAAATATTCCTTCCCAATAATTTCCGACAGACTGGTCATAATTATTGAACAGAAAAAGCCTCTGCATCTTGGACATGTCATGTTTGGTTTAAGTTATAAACAAAGAGCGGATAAAGGAGATAAATATATTAATTTCTGATTAAATCAGAGATATTATTGTAGTTAAGCATCACATAAAAAATAACACGAGAGTATACCCTCTTCTTGATAACGAAACGGTGTCGGTGGAAGGTGGCGGGATACTGATCAAGATTATGAATCGAATTAAGGTAATTTTATGAACGAGAGGTGTGTTTGTGCTGTGTAGTTTCGGTACTCAAATAGAATAAAACCAACCCGTCTTTTCCCGTGGATGTCGTAAAAGGCGACTAAGGGACTGTCCACTAAAGAAACGTCACTATAGTTTTGCGTGTCAACGCGGCGATGGGCTCACCCCCTGTCGCGTATACATTTCTGTATATTTCGTAAGGTGAACCGTGGATGTTGTTTCAATCGTTAAGCTTTTAATATTTGGAACACCGAAATACTATTGCTTGGGATATCTCTGACCACCCCATTTGGGATAAAGGTCGTGACGTTATGTATGTATGTGTGAGAGGTGTGTTTGGAATCCAGTTTTATTTTAGGTCAGACGGCCTAAGGGAGAAAATCGCCTTTCGCTCATTTTCTAAACTCGCCCGTAGGTAACATCAAATGAGGGTCGTGCCAAATTTAGTGGAAAACTACTTCAAAGGGAATCTGTTTGGTCGAGACACGCACGTAATGCAAGAGCGAAGGTTACTCCATGGTAGAAAAGTAACAGAAATGTGTTAGAAGGTTGTATTTTAGTTAGGTCGTCAAGGTAGGTATGTTGGGTTTGTGTATAACTAGCTGTTGCCCGCGACTACGTTTACGAGGGACATTTCAGCAAAATCGGTTTAGAAAAAAATTTCAATCAAATCTGTCCAGCCGTTAAAGCGTACAGACAGGCGTAACAAACATACATACACGCACACACACACAAAATTTAAATCAAATCCGTCCAGCCGTTAAAGCGTGCAGACATACATACACGCACACACACACAAAATTTCAATCAAATCCGTCCAGCCGTTAAAGCGTGCAGACAGGCGTAACAAACATACATACACGCACACACACACACACACACAAAATTTCAATCAAATCCATCCAGCCGTTAAAGCGTGCAGACAGGCGTAACAAACATACATACACGTTGGATGTTGGTTGGTAACTTATGGTTACTCAAATATAAATCAAATCCGTCCAGCCGTTAAAGCGTGCAGACATACATACACGCACACACACACAAAATTTCAATCAAATCCGTCCAGCCGTTAAAGCGTGCAGCCAGGCGTAACAAACATACATACACGCACACACACACACAAAATTTCAATCAAATCCATCCAGCCGTTAGAGCGTGCAGACAGGCGTAACAAACATACATACACGTTGGATGTTGGTTGGTAACCATAACCTACAAATATATTTTGTAACATTTAGCCAAATGACTGCAAGCTGCTAAAAAACTGAGCATAAAAGTATAATAAATAAATATCCTTGGACATACAAACAACGCCATCTAGTTCCACATTAAGCAACTATAGGCTTGTGCTGTGGATACCAGATGGTTGATATACTACACAAATACATTTTTTTTGTTGTAAATAAATACATATATAAATGAAAAACATCCATACAAAAGTATAATTTAACTTCATATTTCCCACAAGCAGCTCTTTTTGTGTGCTTTTGGACATTTATAAATTTGTATGTGCAGTGTTTTTGAAATAAAAAATATACAGTGGGGTTCATCTTGTCTGTGAATTTTTAGATGCTATTTTTAAAGAGAATATCACAGCACAGAAATCCAGTCTATTTCGCAGCGACTATTTAAATTGGAAGATAGTACGAATATTTCATGGAAATAAAAAAAACTGTCTGAACTACGTCCTTATTCTGCAATTTGAATAGATTTTAATTACAATGTTGAATATACTTTAATATATAATTTGTTATATTGTCCGATAATTCGACAAGTGAGAGTATTGTTGACATAAGGTTTACAAAACGGTGACAGTGGGTTCATGTTTAGTACACGATTTCGTTGGTGGTACGACATTTTTAACCCCCAACGAAAAACGATGGGTGTTATGTGTGTGTTTGACGGTATTGTCATCACACAACCCGCAGCCGTTTGTGTCGCAGATAGGGCCACTATCCATTCGGTCGTCGTTAACAACGACTAAAGGAGGAGATAGATTCGTAGTCATGTTTGATGAAAATCGGGTCATCATCGGCCCGTAAACATCGCACTGCAGGGATATAGGCCTTCGCTCGTTTAATAAAGTATGGGCCATAGTCCGCCTCGCTGGCGCAATGGGGGTTGGCGACTTCACCGGCCTTAGAATTTTTATTTCTCAGTCATGCAGGTATTTTCTTATCTGTTGTGCAATAAAGTGTATTTGTATTGTATTGTATTGTTTCCTCACAATGTTTCCTTCGCCGTTTAGGAACAGTCGGATAAATGTACATAAGTAATTAAATAAATTTAAAACTCATTGGTACATGGCCTGCATGGGCATCGAACCCAGACCTCCCAAATTAATTCCCCGCATCTTAACCGCTGAGCCACCGACGCTCCAAGCGGCGACAATCGGGTAAGCTGTTTCAAAGATATTTAGCTTTATATTTTGGTCTAGGTCTACTTGGATGATGTAATCATTTGTACAAGCAATGTTGTCGGGGCTTTTCTAAATTTTCAATTGATAGTTGATTTTTTCAAATTGATTTTTTTATATTGAAGGGACTCCACCGACAAGAGCATAGCTCTTAAATTGAAGAGAAAGGGAGAGTTATCAAATGTCCGCTTGGCCACCTACCACCATTATTTTTTTATGCACGACGGTTTCGTACTTAACCTCAATCACACTTGATGTTAAGTGAAGATAAGATCGAAGGTGGAAACATACTAACCCGGAAACCCCAACACATTTGGGGGACTGGCTATCTTATCTCCGACAACTGGGACACAACAATGCTATATACATTGCTGTTTGGCGGCAGATTTATATAAGATGGTGGTAGCTAGCCAATCAGACATTTAAAATGCCCTACCATCAACCAAACCAAGTACTTAAACATGTACCCCGCTGGGGATCGAACCCGCGACCTCCGAATCGTAAACCCAATGTTGTTTACATTAGGCCACGGAGGCGGTTAAAGCCATTATATCTAAGTCTGCAGCCAGCTGTATTGTTGATAGCATTGTTGTGTTCTGGTTGTTAAGATAAGTTCGCCAAAAAATGATATTCAGATGAGCGGCTTCCATCTTCGACTTCATCATCATTAGGTATGATTAGGGTGAAGCACCAACCCACCACGGCATTTGCAGTTACACCTTGTAGAGATCGCTTTACTATTTAATATTGGCTCATTAGTACGTGATTCATAAGACTAACGAAGAGCAAATTACCCTCAGAATTTCCGACGTTACCTAGTATATAAAGAAAAAATATCACATAAAGCCTTTATTTAAAAATTCGCAACCCGTGCCCCACAGATAAAGAACGTAATACGGACACCGAGAACTGCGCTCACAAAGATATTAAATCTCTCTCAGACGGTCTTTTCAATTATTTCATTGACACCGCCTAGGGTACCGGTTGGTTTTATATAAATGGAGATATTGTTCCTCTTCTACCACCAACTAAAAGCTGTGTATAAAGAAATTAGGATAAGTTCTGTGGAATGTTCGGTTAGAAATTAGAAATTATTTGTTTTTCACGTTTTTCGCAAATGCGTTTGATGGCATCAGATATAGCAGTAGAAGAGGAAAGAAATCTCCATTATTTATTTGTTTTTTTTTGTGTACTATGGAGTTAGGGCTTTACCTAAGTGACACCTGATATTAAAATGATGATGAGGCCGAAGGTAGTAGCGCTCGTATCCGGAGCCCTTGACTTATTTGGGGAACTGACTACTTTAAAAACATTTTCGCATTTATAATATTAGTTAGATAAGGAAGAGGAAGGCGAAGAGTAGACAGATATAGAAAAATCTTCCCCGACAAGAGCATGGCTCTTAAATAAGATGATGATATGTTATAGAAGCTTTAGCTTTTTATTTTGCTTAGGTCTAATATGAAGTAAAATCACATTTTTTTAATGATTAACCACAATCTCTCCTGACGGAAAGTGATCTATGAAATTTTAGAAAATAACTATGATCTATATATGACTAAATTACTCGTTTTTAATGCCAAGATGTTAGCGATAACGCCGCATAATTTGTAGTTGCTATAAGAAATTTAAATGGCGTTCCATAATTAAACAATAAAGCGTAGGTATTTGATTGATCGATTGATTGAATAATTTTCATGTTTTCAAACATTATCAATCTCATTGTGCATGCGGGTTGAACTTACACAAAAATAAACGGCAGCCTTCTTTCGTCAATATCATTATGAAGGTTAAGTGACAAGTTTATAAGATAATGGTAAAGAAACGCCTTGATCCGTATCGCAAAGTATCAGGCAAAGTCTGTATGTTGAAATTTTTTTCGTAAACAAAGATTTCCCTTTTAAGTTTCTTGCGGAAACATTTCCACCAATTGTTAATGTTTACAGGTAAAGTTAGCGAATCTAAATACAAAATTGATCGCCGCCGAGACAAGGGAAAGCGGAGGCATTTATTTTTTTTTCTAAACCGTAGTCCCGCCCAGGCCATTATGTAGGGAACGGTGGATAACTTTCAGCTCATTTGTTTTCTATTGTTCCTTTATCGTGTCCCTTTAACATGCTTATCCCTTACCTAACAGTGGTATTATATGCCATAATCCACTGTTTTATAGAAAATTATGTTTACTCTTTGGGGTTTGGTACCTCAATAGGGAAAACAGGAACCTTTAGATAATGACTTTTCCTAAGAAATGGCTGGTGATACCACCAGCCTGTCGCCTGCCCAGCAGCATGGTGATGTATCAATGGAACCTGCGCTGCTCGCCGCGCTCCAAAGAGATTTTTTCTTTGGGGGTATGTAAAAAACTAAATCTACAAAGACACGTATAATGCAATTGATGGCTTGAAACGATCTTTGGAAAATATTCTAAATGGAATCAATAATATTGTAATGCTGAATGCAGTATAATCTTGAGAAGTCGAATCCACCCATGTATCGAGACCAATGGTCATCATTTTGAACAATTGATCAGTAAATTTTATATAGGTGGATGACATAAAATAAATAAAAAATGATTTTTTGTTAAACATTTGCTATTTCCCTAAGTTTGCCGTATGTCATTACTTCCCAGAATTCGTTCCTTATTAGCGACACTATCGAATGATGTAATAACAGGATGTGTAATTTTTCAAAATCAACGGATTCGATTCTTGGCTAGGAATATAAATTTTTTTAAAAATCCGATGATGTAGTTTTAGTTTTCATCAAAACCGGGCTCCTTTGAGTACTTTTCGCTATTTCATAGTTTTGCCATCCAGACCCACTTAAACAATTCACCCTGTAGGTATATTATATTTACCCTGTATATTATATTTACATAACTATAAAAAGTATTGCCTCCGACCTGCGGCATTGTCCCCATCACGCTAGCCGCGTTTCCCCGCTGTAGCGCCAGGCTTAGTCTTTGTGTGAAGAAGGCGCCTGCTCTTAGGTCATCTGACCCTTGGATTAGCAAGTCCGTCACCTCTTTTTTGAAGTTTTTGGCGTCGCACGACCGCGAGTCCAGAGTTTCGAAGACAAGTGCCGTAATGCGTAATTAGTATTACCTCTTACTATGTAAGTAGACATTATTTTCTTCTAAATCTTACTAAGCCGTAGGCGAATGTTTCAAACTTCCTAAAGTGTCGTGGGGTCTAATGAGATTGATCTAAATTTAAATTTCCTTAAAGAATTCATGGAACGCCCCCCGGGAGTCGAGAACTTTTACGCGATTTTTTTCTTATTTATTACCGAAAACTTGGGAGCGACAAGAATATTAAATTTCGCCTTTCAGAATGCGTAACGAGCAAATTCATTAAATAATAACTAGTTTCGGTGGTTTGCGATTAAACTGGAAACTGGAGGAGAGATATTATGTCGGTAATTATCTATTTAGCTTTTTAAAATTTCGCATTACTTAAGTAATCCGTTCGGAAGTGCATTCGCGATGTCAATGTCGGAATTACTTGCAGAATGCAGCGACTCTCCATTGCTGGCTATTACCGAAAGAAAGCGGACAGAGTTGAGACCAAAAGCTAAAGAAGAAGAATAATAATTGTAGAATAATCAGTGCATTTCCAACCAGTTCGTTAGAATTCTTCTAAGCACTCAGTCAAAGTCAAAAATGCTTTATTTTGTAGGTACACAGAGGACACTTAAAATAGGAAATTTTACTTTTTTTAAGCTACTGCTTGTTCAAAATGCAATTTTCCCCAGGGAAGAACAAACAAGAAACTCGAAGGGTTGCTCTTTTAAAATCAGGCTTTGAATTTACATAAAGGTTTTTATATTACAAAAAGGTTTTTATATTTCATTATTAATTGTGAAATAGCCTGGCATGCAAACGATCTGATTATGTCCAGGGATGATTATCATCTAAATAGTCTGATATTTTATAATATGCTTTGTTAATAAGTTTCTGTTTTATAGTATTTTTAGTATAGTAGTCTCTGCCTACTATTCTTGACAATAGTGAGAAGAATAGCTGGGCCTTTAATTCAACCTGCATCGATGAAGTAAATGAGGTGTACTGCTTTTGCCTACTTGATTTGCCACATTTTGCAATACTGAACAGTACATATCTTCTCTTTTCTGTTGATGAACTTAAAGAAGAAGCTTTTATTAAAGAAGTAAATCTATAGACCAGTAAGACCATGTGACCAGTTTTTCAAGAGAAACCAAAAACTTGATTCTGGTAAAAAAACAAAGAGAACATGGTCTGTTTCTTTATATAAAGTTAAATGTATACTAGCATAATGGTTTCGTGAATTTTGACAAATATTGTTTACTTGTATTGTCTTTACAATTACATGCATACATAATGTAAAGCCTGTTTCCCGTAGGGGTAGGCAGAGACCACAGACTTCCACAATTACAATTCTATTGAAATAAACCAAAATGTATAGGAGTTGTTATTGAATATTGATGGAACCGCAATTATTGAATTACCTCAAGTCCTTGTGACAAGTTTTCTTGTTGGACAGCTTATAAACCAACATGAACGAATCGGACTTCAGCTACCCAGTATGTATACAATTGCCAGCAGAAACATTTTTAAACCTTATTACGCTTAAAGGTGAATTTGGGTAATTACAAAAATACATGGATTAGGTGCTAACAGCCAGATTCATGTCAATGCAGGTTCAGTACAACTGTTCACAGTTCAGTTAAATTCGAAAAGTGTGGTTGCACAAGTTTTAGAAACTACCCACGTGAAAGTTGTATTTTACGTACGGTGAGAGCGTGTTAAAGCCGCAAGCCTAGCAAAACTTGTTATGCATGAAGTTTGTACCGCCGTGTGGTGGCCTTTGCTAACATTGAGATTATGGCGCACAATATGTAGCAGCTAGGAACAACGTAATTATAGTGTAGGGAATCGTTAGGGAAGATCTTCCCCGCGATTCGTCGGTTGTTAGCGGCCTCTTGCCGCTAACACGGGGCTACTCAGTGACAATACTATGCCAATTAGCTGCTCGCCCTATTATTTGCATTTCTTTCTGTCTTACTGTGTTGATAAGGGATAGAGGTACGAGTCGCGTATTAACTCATCTGCATGTTTTACGTAGTATAGAGGCTGAGAAAACTTCAATAACGCGATGTAGGAATCTGTTAGAGTTCTAACACGCTCTGATTAGACGGTTTGGGTAACGCCTCCACAATAGTATGAAATTATTGTCCTAAATCATGCTAACTCACTAATATTATAAATGC
Source organism: Oegoconia quadripuncta (assembly GCA_949316235.1). NCBI lineage: Eukaryota > Metazoa > Arthropoda > Insecta > Lepidoptera > Autostichidae > Oegoconia > Oegoconia quadripuncta. The sequence goes on along the minus strand of OX438754.1, from coordinate 17,208,457 downwards.
GAAAGTTTAAATGTTGGTTCCTCAATCAAGCACCTAAAAAACTTCGGATGATATTTGTTAAGTATAGTTGATATCCTATAATTACAGGTAAAGGCTCCTGACAGTCAGTGCTTTTAAGCCGTTCTTGTAGGCCACCCACTCAAGAGCCTAATCTTAGGAATACCACTAACCAAATTTCATTAAAATCAGTCCATCCGTTTGAGCTGTACGATGCGATGTAGTCAGTCAGCCAAGACATTACCTTTCATTAATGTAGATAGTCCCAGAGATGATAAAAAAAATGCTCCTAAAACGCGAATTGAAATTATGCCCTCTTTTATTTGTCGGACTTCCTTGCCAACTAAGTGCTTTAACATAGTCATGCCGCTATGGCCCGTAAAGTTGAAAAGTTTTGTATGAGAGGTCGTAATAAATTGCAGTTATTGTAGTTTTACGAGTGAAATCTGCGTTTTATTCCGTACCGCCATAAAGGATGCGCCAATACGTATTTTATATGATACTTTTGACTTTAAATGCCGGATAACATAAAATATAGCTAGCGTAATTGTTTTCTGATATTCAAATTGCGCACTGAATATCTGAAAACTATTATGTAGTTTAGCGGTTTATTATTCAATATTCGTCATTTTGATACCACGGATGTCAAAGCCTTCGAAATTGATTCGTATGTGTCAGTATAGGAAGGCAAAATATCAAGAAAAAATCAAAAAGTTTGTTATTTTATTCCTTATTTTTGACTTATTATTTATCTAATCACAAAAAGATTTAACTACACTTCTGATCAGTACAATCCTAAAACATTAAAATTATTGTTTGGATCTTCCACATCTTCGTTGTAATGTGCATTTTTAGCTGCGTGAAGGTGTTTTCTGTTTAAAGTCTATGTCTCTCTCTGCTACACATTGGTGCTCCAAAACGCTGCATCGTGTTGAAAACAGTTTTGTTTTCGAAATTTAGTATTTGCGAAATATTTGTTAGCTAAATGGTAAAGTTAATGGTTAGTATATACAAGTGACATTGTGAATTATTTCTTCCAAGATACCAGATCGTTGATCTTAGTGGAATAATCTGGGTATAGGTACTCAAAATAGACGTGGGTGATCAAAATTGATGGTCTCAAAGGAAGACTTGGAGATACAGTCTTCAATTAAACAAAATATTTTGCCATTTCATCGAAATAGCTACATATACACATCAATCTAATTCGAAGATTGATCACCTGGATATTCTAGAGAACATTTTGTGGAGAGGTTTCGACATTGTGTGATTGATTGACTACTCACAAAGTTTCATTTCTTTTACTAACGTATAGCGCGAAAACAGAGATGTAATCACTCTTTACTTCAAATTCAATCAATAAAAGAGACTATATAGCTTACATTACCAAATTACCAAACTATTTGTTGGAATTATTGATAATACCGATATATTTTGCAAAAATGAACAACCGACCGACTATACAAAAGAACAAGGATATTTAAATTTAATTTGTCTAAGACCCACAGCACATCGCATCAAATTAGCGATTTAAATCACTTTTCGCAAACTCGATGTTGCGATTGAATACTTAACACCACGCATCGTTGTTTCGGATGCTAGATGCATCAATCAACAACTTTCCACTATGCACATATTGTTAATATTAGCATGTAAGCCAAAAACAACTACTGATCACACAGGTTAATTCCTCAAATAATGCTCAAATAATATTTCGTTATTATATAACAGTAAGTCAATTTAACGCGATGCAGCATCGATCATCGTCATTTTCCTGCCCCTATCGCACTCTGGATGGGGTCGGCACAACATGTCTTCCTCTTCCACTCTTCTCTATCAGCCGTCATCTCCTTACTCACCCCTTTCAAACACATATCATTCTTCACGCAGTCTACGTACACCTTCTACAGTCTTTGTCTACCTCTTTATCCCTCTACATACTTAGCACTCATCTCGTAACGTGCCTTTCATCCCTCCTTATAATGTGCCCAAACCATGTAGCCGCTAAATCGCTGATCGCTGATGCTAACACTGTGTCCTTTGGCTCTAAGGAGAAAAAATTCCCAGTTCTAATTTTTGTGCTCCAAAATAGTTAAGCACGAGTAATTACAAACAGCTCTTCAACTGTGGGGGTCTTCAGCAAAGTTTCAGGGCTATTCAAGACTAGTCGGTCTCCACCAAGTTACATCGATTGCCTCTAATGCCTTTGGAACTGTTCTACTAAATTAGAGCCGATGTTTAGATCAGAATTTGTGAAAACGATCACGTTGGAGTGCTTTTGGTAATATTTAATTAACTATAACTGTTAGTAATAAATGTTAAATGTATAATTAAAAAAACATTCATAACTCGTGTACATTCATAATTCATCATACAAATATATGCCCTTAGCGGGATTCGAAACCACCACCATTTAGTATAGCAATGGATTTCTAACACCAAACAGGTCGCCGATTTATTTTCTAGCAATATTGTCGACCAAGTACCTACACATCAAATTCTTATATTTTAAGTAAAGTTAATTGCAAGTCGAGTTTAGTTTACATAGCTTCTATTACGTATGTAGTAGGCTATGGTTTAAAATCGGGCTGAAGTGTTACACTTCAATTCGTCGTACTAGCAGTTCGCAAGAACACCGCCGGCAAGTTTAGCAAAGTCAGCCGCCGAGCTAAAGTAATTTCATTAATCTCTTCATTGATTGGATTTGCTGCTCCGGCTTCGCTATTCGGATGTTTTATATCTTGCTTAATATCACGATACTTCCAAAGATTAGTGTTGTGGAGATCGATTGGCCTTCCTGTACTTCTTTGAGTTGTTTACGTCTTCTTACTACTTGAAAAGTATAAACATTTTTATCACAAGCTATGTAACTTACATTAGGAGATTTATTAGCGCAAAAAAATTTGTGGTAAAATTTTAAAGTTCGCTTAAAGTGTTAAATACAAGAGTATTCATTTAGTTTTCTTTGATATCTTCCTCATAAAATGTTATTCCGAATATTATTCTAAAATTGCTATTTCTTTTCCGTAAGCCCATGATCACTCGTAGAGTATGTTAACTATTTACTCGACTGCCCAAAAACTGAGGGTAATGTTTTTCGAGTGTATGTATGTAAGTATGTTTGGCGTATCCTACAGTCTAAACGGCGAGACTGATTACGTGTCGTTAGATTCGTCTTGATCCTTAGTGTCATAGGATACATTTTATGGTAAAATATCCAACATGGCGTCCGTAAAATACAAAATATGCTGTCGGGTTTTTTGGTTTTTAATTAATATAAATAGAGGGAAGATTTGACTGACTTGTCGTCGCTATAATAAGGCATGATTAATACAACTCACCTTTAATAGTATCGCACCCATAAAATTTACAACACTGTAGATATTGGCATTATTGGCGCTCGAACGACTTGAGTTGACCGTTCTGATTTAGTTACCCAACCCTCTGGGTGAGCTCTCAGCAGAATTTCTCGCAGGAAGATTAATGGAATTAGCTTCGATTTGAACTACCAAAGCAGAAATAAATAGAATAACAGAAATGAAGTCAACAAGCTTAAAAAAAATATAAATTCTGTGAAAGGGCAACAATATATTTTTGTTTTTCAATTTCGATTGAAAAACTTTTTGATTCTTTAAATTGTCGAGACGAATTAGTTAGTACTAACTGATGTGATTGGTCACGTCTGTCTAAACTACACGTGATAATAAAGGAGTATTGGACCTTATTTAGTCCTTGGATGGAGTGGCATTTTTATTCATCGTAGGATACAAAAATATCACTTATTAAAAGCCAACATGTTACTTTTTAAAAACTACATCGCTTGTAAAGGTGCTATGATTAGGGAGAAGAAGCGACAAAAAACTCTGTAACAGCACATCTTTTAAATCGGTTTCCTTCTTTACAATAATATTACATATTAAAAAACAATATAACATAAGCGTATAGTTATCGACCAGCGCACCAGACCTCTTTATCGCCTAAATAATCATCTATCCTGTAATAACCTACTATAGGTACTACAAGATATAAATTTTAGATACCATTAGGTAGGAATGCATTAGCATTACCATAGCAGTACACACTTCAAAACAAAATAAAAATGAAAATAGTTTATATTCAGCCTAAATGAAGTCTATTGAAATGCTGAACCACAAGTGCTATCTTTAAGTTTGATTTCGTTCGTAATCAAAATTCCCACTTAGCTCTCAGTTTACAAACAGGCTAGCTAACAGAGTGAGCCTTCAGCTTCAATTAATGATCTTGCGGTTCGATCGCAGTCTGCAAATCCGGCAAATGAATTGATTCTAAAATTTAAGCCTCTAGCTGAGAAAATGAACGGACGATCGTCTATTTTGGAAGTGAGTTTATTTTCATTAATGAACGTTGAAGGATAAAATCAGGTAGGTATATAAAATTGGCCAGCATTATACTAATTAAAGACCATAATTGGACTGTCTAGTCTTACGATGACCATTCTGTCAGGAGGGCGCAGATTGAGTGCCTAAGATGCTTAAATAAAAATTAATGTTTTCGAACATACAAACAGCGCCATCTACTTCCATACTAAGCAACTAGGCTTGTATTATGGAGGCCACATGAGTGATAAACTATACGTTTGAGTGTTTCTTGTAAATAACCTCGGGTACACATGTCCGTATTAATCACAAAAAGTATATGCCTCTAGTGGAATCTGAACCTGCAACCTGCAATCTAGATATAGTGATCAGTCTTAACCATTACGCAAACAGGTCATTTGTATTATCTATCTAATATTATATAGAATTAGTATTATTTATAAATGCGAAAATTTGGTCGTTTGTTTGCTTATTGCTCAATCACGGCGAAACGGATAAAATTTGGTATATAGGTAGAACATACCCCGGATTAAAACATAGGATATTTTTTATCCCGATAAAGTAATTCCCGCGGGATAACCAAATTAAACATATCCGCGATAATGCTATTCCACACAGGGAAAGCCGCGGGCGGAATGCAAGTAATGTTATAAATGCGAAAGTTTGGATGGTTGTTTCTTTGTTGCTCAATCACATCGAAACGGGTGAACGGATTTGGATGAAATTCGGTATATAGGCACAGAATTAACACAGTACTAACGATATACGTAGAAAATACCCCGGATTGAAACATAGGATATTTTTTACCGCGATAAAGTGAGTAGTTCCCACGGGATGAACATATTTATATGATAAAGTTATTAGACGCAGGCGAAGCCGCGGGCGAAACGCTAGTCGGTTATATTTCCTATATTGTTCAATTTAAGTAAATCCTCTTATTTCCTTATACAAACTTTTAACCTTTATTTTAAGACGTGATTTATAATTTGTTTTGTATTTTATTTATTTTTAAATTCTACTTGAAAATCGACTGAAGGAAAAATGTTACCGATACAAACTTTTATCCCTTAATTTAACCCTTAATTTAGAGAAATATATACTGCTGTGTGGTTTCGGCACATAAAAAGAATAGAACCAACCCGTCCCTTGCCGTGGCGATTGGCTGATTGGCTCACCTTCTATCACATTCTGAATATTTCGAAAGGTGAACCGCAGATGTTTTTTCAAGAGTTCCATTTCTAATGTTTGGGACACCCAAACGCTAATATTCGGAATATTTCTAACCACCCTATTTGGGATAAAGGTCGTGACGTTATGTACATATTTATATATGTTTCAAGATTGTATTATAACTAGAGTATTAAATCGCCTTAAAATGAGACGTTTTCCTGACGATTCAATTGACGAGAAAAAGACCACAATAAGAAATATGAGCGAACTTTGAGCCTAACATAAGTATAAGTGTACATGTATAGGTGATTCATTGAATTACCATTAATTAACTTAATTGGACCGACAGACGGACTTCGATTTACAAACGATAGCGGTAATGATCCTCTCTGATCAACCTGAGGGAATCTAGACCCAACTAAAGGATCAGGTTAAAATGGAAGAGATTAACTTTGGTTACTAATGTTAAATCCAATTGAAGGGCCGCATAATTATTATGCTCACTATAGATATGGAATTTGTAAATAATCTGGGTCTTAATTCCGCTAACATGTCAGTCTTGTTTCGCTTCAATATCGATACATTAGCAGTGGATTTTGCGATAGGTGTGTTTTGTAAATACATATTGGGTATCATTGTGGCCGGGGACGATGTGGCCGAAGATGAAGCACGCGATCTCAGTAGATGCCTATTCACCCTGCTCTTGAAGATCCCAAGGTTGTAGGATTCAGGAAAGACTGACGCCGGAAGGGAGTTCCATGCCTTGGCTGTTCGCATTACGAATGAAGAATCGAACCGCTATTGTACTACTAGACCTAATGCTTTTGTACCGATATTGAAGAGAAACCGGACTAAGATTATGGAAAATGTTGAGTAGCAGAATGTTAATGTACACCGCTACAGAGCATTTTTAAATTATGTTCCCAAGAATAGTTCGACACACCTTGAATAAGTATTGGTATCTGTATCAGTATAGGCTAACTACATATATGTAATTTAAATGTTAATTGTATTGTTATCCGTCTTTATCCATCAAATCCATAGATTGTGACTCGATAAATGGTAAAACCGACACAGTCTATGTATATTATACGAGTATTACAGTAGTAGTACTACTACTACCTATGTGCATAAGGAAGGAACAGATCACGATACAGGTTTGACCTAGTCTGAGGATCAGAATCCAAGCATTCGAATTTTTAAGTACTTTAGTAATTAGACTGTTACTTGTAATTATTTTTTTGAATATAAAATAAACACATAAATGTGTCACGCAATTAGAAGATCTCAGAAGTACTACTCTAGCTCCCGCCGATTGCAGCTCGCTCACAGTGTCTCGCCGAACGGGGCGTCACCCAGTGGGCCCAATTTAACACTCCCCTGACATCTAAAAGGCGAAGACCCGCCCGTACTTACGAGCGGTAGATAACTTCAGCATTTTGGCCGTCGCGAAGATAGTGATTCGCAAGGCCCCAACCCAGAGCTGCTGCAGGACAACTCGATTGCCTAACTCGCCTTTTAGATATCCACAGGAAGAGACGGGTTGATTCAATTCCTTTATTTGCCGAAAATCACAAGGACATAGGCACTAAAAATTTTAGAATATTCTTCCAAATTATAGCTAAGAGCATTATGCCGGTACTTGCTCCTCGGTGCTTATATTCTAATTTAAGGATATTCCTCAAAAGGTCACGAAAATTTTTCTCCTGCATAATCCCCTTTTAACTCTGGCTAAGATTAGTTAGCTAATTTCTTAAAAGCGTTCGCTTTTTACAGATTTAATGGAGTGGTGGATTATTTGTCTCTATCTTGGAATAATTTATCTGGCCGAATTTAAGCCGCGCAGGAAATCTCTCTGAGATAACGTCTGCCGACAAAGAGAACAAAGGAGATTTTTAAATGTTACCCCCAAAAAAGCGTGCAGGGATGAATAAAAGGAATCGTTGTGACAATAAATAATGGGTGATTTGAAATGGGATAAGGGTAATTGATTTGATTTAGACGGTTGGGTCCACAAATAGATCAGAGTAATTTGTTAGATATTATTGAAGTGCTATTATCATTACCACAATTTTACCAAGCTGTTAACAATATTGAGATACAGATCCCAAGGCTATCTGTTCCATTGCTAGATTAAAATCAAACTGTATATTAATAGAAGAATGGAACGAAAACCGATAAATCAGATTCACCGGTTTTTCAAAAAAGAGTAAAAACTACTTCTTTTGACTAAGGTCTATTGCTGATTGGTCTAACTATAGGCCTTTTACACCATCACCAGGTGGGGTGACGAGCGCGAGAGTAATTTAAGAGTGTTTTCATTATTATTTTATTTTGGGATGTTTTCCTTCTGGATATGTCAATCCCATTTTACCTAACCTGAATAGCGAAAGAGAGAATTATTGATGACAAGCGTTTACAAGACTACACAAGGACAAAGTAAAGTCAGAAGTAGGAATAACTAGTACGCTTTGAATGATGTCTACATCGAGTCTGTTTATACATCTCTCTCTACTGCTCTTGGCACACTCCATCAGTAAGTGTTGCACATAATTTATCCACAAAGTAGATAGCGATAAATTAGCGATAGAATTCATAATTTAGAGAGATGAGTGTCATAATACGCGGTTTGCAATGGGAAGTAAACCTGGTGGCCGGTAGCGACGGAAATGGCGCGGTGATGACGTTAACAGTTATATTAGATCTGCACATCGAAAATGAGACGGACTTTGCTACCAGTCTTCAAAGGAGTCGGACCACCACTTAACACATCAACGACCATGAAGGACTTTGATTACCTACTATCACCGACGTTTGGAAGAATCCGGTGAGCAGTTACTTAATAAGAAATTGAACATTGAATTTGAGCAAAGAGGAATTGTAAACTAGGTTCGGCTGAATTCCACAGACTGCATGCGAGGGCCAAGTTGGATGGCGCGAGGGGCTGGCAAATGTTTTCCGTTTACCGGAAAGCATTTCAGGGTTCATGATCATAATTTAATGTTGTTATTTGTGCGCAAGCAAATGGTCTGTAATTGCCTCCCTAAAGATTAAAGGTAATCGGGTTCGTGTTCCATCCGAGGCAGGCTATCACCTCGTTATGTAAAATTCCTAGTGTTATTCTGATATGCTATTCACCTATAGTAACTTGCAATAATATTGCCATTGCCCGAGCTACCCATTACCAAGCGACTGGCACCGTCCCGGTCGCTCGCAACGCCCACCCCCATCTCCGCCATATAAAAAGGTTAATGTATGAGCTTGTTTTGGATGGATTTATATGGTTTGGTAATTTGAGCTTTTCCAACTTCGAACACATTGGCGAAGCCTTGAAACATGCAGTCATTTTATCCGCCAATGTGACTCTATCGGTAACTGGTAATCCTGCCTCTACACTCCTCCTAGTGTAACTGTAAGCCAGGTTCAACAGTGGTACTGGACACAGCACCGACTGAAGATAGACGGCGCCTTAAGTGACTCTTTTGCTACCCTGAACCCCAGAGTAGTTAAAGAAAGAAATAGGGTGTGTAAGTGGGAAAAGAATTTGCCGGCAAATGGGAGAGTAGCAAATGAAATGCAAACGGCAATTTCTCATTAAGTGGCAGTGTCTTTCTGAAATTGCTTACGAGCAAAACAATAATGCCCTCCATCAGAGCCTAGATACTCAGCTATAGTTCAAAACCTGACGCTTATGCGACAATGTGAAAAAAAAATACTCAAAGTGTCGATTTACTCCTTTCTTGGAAAAGACTCATAAACATACAAATAAATACGTAGGTAAACAAAAGTTATTAGTGAATTATTGTACTTATTTACAATTTTTTTTTCTCACTTTTTGGGTCGGTAACTGTTAATTCAAATTGTGGAAGCCAAAAATTAAGACCTTCAAAGGTTTCAGTGGAGTAACTCAATTCCCTCTTAATGACTTCGTTACGAAAAACATCTAATAAAGGCCTCAAAGCTAAATAATATTTCACTAAGGTCGCAGTTTCATTACAATTTCAATTTCTGTGTTAATCAAAAGGCCTATTCGAAAAAGCTTCCGTTGTGTTCTTAATTTAGCCGGATCACGCTTTAGGCGTTAATTGAATTCCAACTAAAATTCGCCACATATTCGGTCAGCAATAACCCGACTAATTTGAGATGAGCACAAAGCCATTAGACACGTAATTCGAAGACACACGGCCGAGTAAATTGACAAGCAAGCATGATGTTTTCATGAAAAAATAGTTATACTTTTATAATATAATTAAAATCGTATAACCTCTATCCATACTCAATACATAATCTGTATTGTATTCTTACTCTAAATCAAGGATACTTTATTATCATCATCAGACTTACACGATGGGGTGCTGCTTTATTGACAGAGGTTATGTGCTAACGTCTACCACGCGGACCCAGTGCATATTGGAGGATTTGTGTCGGATTAGTGGGCACCTTTGATAGTCAGTGCATTTAAGCCGCTCCTGTATTTCCACTTGGCTTAACTATTGTCTTCAACTGAAAACAAACGGGACCGATTATTTGACGTGCCTTGCGAAGCAAAGAAACACTCAGATTAAAATACCACTACTGGTCACCCATCCAAGGACTGATCGCGCGAATTTTTAGGGTCTAAAGTCCATATAGTCAATGTCAAAAATGTTTTATTTTGTAGATACACAGGGTATACGTAAATCACTATTCATTTTTAATTTAAGATACTACTTATTCAAAATACAATTTTACCCTGAGAACAAGCAAGAAACTTTGGGGGTTGCTCTTTTATAAACAGGTTTTTACATTACAGAAAGGTTTTTATATTTCATTATTAATTGTCGAGTAACCTGGCATGCGAATGAGCTGGCTATCTATGTCCAGGGATGATTATCATCTAAATAGTCAGATATTTTATAATATGATTTCTTAATAAGTTTCTGTTATATAGTATCTTTAAATTTATTGAAAGGAAGATTTTGTATATCAACAGGAACCTTATTGAAAAAGCGTATACATAAACCATTGAATGATTTACTGACTTTGTGAATGCGATTTATGTGACCTGCGAGTTTATTTTTATTTCTAGTATTGACATTACAGATAATCGAAGGCGCAGGTTTCGTAAAAAGTTCATGAAATAAGTGCTATCTTTAATTAAAAACAACCGTTGCTATTTAACATGACTCTCATGGAAACACTCAGATTAAAATGCTGGTATGGTAATGCAGGACTGATCGCGCCAGACATCGCTTAACTTCGCTAATCGTACACTACACCACGAGAGTCTCTGTTAATAAATCTATGCTAGCTGCATCATTTAAACTGCGAAAAAACATCTTACTACTCCTAGGAGAAACTATAGGGAGGTTGACCGTGAATGGACACACAAACTTAACCTTTGTGATTTATCACGTTTGCGACACAACCCGCTTTTATATAACTTCACAATAGACGTCTGCTGATGTGTCCCGGAACGTGTTAAATTAAATAATGTTTTCTACTTTTGTGTGTCGAATTCCTACGATCCGTGGGTATTCAGTCCACGCCGTATTTGCACGCGTATAATAATTCATAAGATAGTTATCAGGGTCTAAAGCACTTTAGCCGGATTGCCAATCCCGTTCAGCGTATATTTGCATGATGACGTCATAACCACCCCCCACTCTGTAATTGCTTTCCTCGAGTGACACGAGAAGATGGATTTTAAAATTACTCAGTTACTTTGCCTATGCCACCGATGATTTTACATTATACACAGTAATACACGATTGGGTTTTTCTAATAAAAATGGACGGATCATTTAGGTTATCATGTATAAAATTAGGTCCTTACCTATGAAATTGGCGTTTTGTATGAAGAATTTCATTAAGACTGTTTTCCCCATACAAACATTTTTGATTTTTTTTGGGAACGGCATATCCAAATTTAGCTAAACTTTGTGTGTATTATCGGATAACATTAAGTAAGTATAGGCAGCGTTAATTTTAAAAAATAACCGCTTTATAAAAGTTTCAGCTAATCTAAAAAATGATTATGGGAGCTCTGTTAAAAAAATTTTTATTATGTGATTTAGCCCAGAAACTAAAAAATATTTCATGTGAAACCTTGAAATAACATTCCATTTTCCAAATAAAAAACAAATTTGGATATAGCTTTGAAAATCGCAGGAATTGGCACATATGATTAACGAAGAAAAAAAACTCCAATTTCATAGGTAAAGACCTAATATTAATTCGTAAATATCAAACGTTTGCCAAAAATTGATATTCAAATCGAGTTTCTGATCTATATGAACATTGATATGAATCACTTAGTCCCTTCTATCTTACACAGAACAGAGCTCCTATCACACTGTGTTGGGGATTTAGTGGATAGAAGAAACTAACCACCACTAGGGTTACCAGAGCAAATTTAATCAGAATTAATAGAAAATCATTTTTACAAGCTGTTATTTAGTTTGCATTGTTCGTCTGTAAGTATGTAAGCGTCGGTGGCTCAGCGGTTAAGACGCGGTCTTCCAATTAGGCCATGTACCAATGAGCTTTTTAAATTTAATTTAATTATTATGTGCTGCTGTATATAATACTGCTGTTGAACGGTGAAGGAAAACATCGTGAGGAAAACTGTATGCCTGAGAAATAACAATGCAAAGGTATGTGAAGTTCCCAACCCGCATTGGGCCAGCGTGGTGGACTATGGCCCATACTCCCTCATTATACGAGGGAAGGCCTACATTCCTGCAGTGGGATGTTTACAGGCTGATAATGATGAAGTATGTAAGTTGTCAGTTTCAAAATTTGCAAACAATTTTTCAACCACTTTCTGGAATCTGATTAAACTGAAATTTGGCATATTTTTGTAAGTTCGGTGACAATGCAATATTATGGTACCATTAAGCTGATCTGATGATGGATCCGGGATGTAGGACTGCAACTCCCTGATGGCAAACAGTAAGATAGTCGAATTTGGGCTAATTTGTTTTGTTGCTATGAGCACTTTCCATTACACATGATGATGAGGGTCTGAGGACGAAGCCGGGAGATTGCCACTGGAACTACGTGATGGAGTAAACTACTCTATCTACTCTCGCACAAATACTACACAATGCATCACACACACACAACACACACTTTCATATTCCTGGTTTAACTTTAAGTACTAAATAGACTAACTGAAATAAAACGATATTATAAATATATAAGAGTAGTGGCAATCGATGTTGCAACTGTATAAGATTTCTAAAAGTGTAACTCTGTTATTGGCACAGCCAAATTTAAAGTGTTCTTCTTTTAATGTATAATTATTGTGTTGTAGAGATACCTTATAAAATAAATAAAAAATAAAATAAACTCCGTTAAAGTTAGTCGTCTTGTACATTGAAATGAAATGAAATGAAATGAAAATCATTTATTCATGTAGGCAATACAATATGCACTTATGAACGTCATTTGTTTTTTAAACTACCACTAGCTCGGAACGCGACCACTACTGAGAAGAGCTAGCGAGAAACTCAGAGGGTTTGTCTCTTTTCAATAAATCATGTACAATCAAGAAAGGTTACAACAATTTTATATATCGTGTAGAGGAGCCGTTTAATCCCATGGATTACTTTCATTAATATAGTCTGAAATTTTGTAATATCCCTTTTTACATAATTTTTGTTTTATAATAAGTTTAAATTTATTAAGCGGAAGATTCCGTATATCCATGGGAACCTTGTTGTAGAAGCGCACACATTGACCTCTGAATGACTTATTAACTTTACTAAGTCTACTAAAAGGTACAGCTAATTGATTTTTGCTCCTTGTATTGACATTATGTCGGTCACAATGTTTCTCGAATGAATATATATTTCTCTTAACATATACAAGATTTTCATATATATATTGTGACGAAAATGTTAAAATATTAATTTCTTTAAATATTTGTCTTAATGTATCTCTTGACCTTAATTTATAAATTGCACGAATAGCTCGTTTCTGTAAGAGAAATATGCTATCTGTATCAGCAGCGTTTCCCCACAGCAAGATACCATATGATATCAAGCTGTGAAAGTAGCTGAAGTAGACTAAGCGCGCTGTTTCAATATCACAGATATTTCCAATTTTCTTAACAGCATATGCGGCAGAACTGAGTCTTTTCATTAGTACATACTTGAACAATATTATGTGATAATCATAATGGAATATAAAAAGCTTGTTTTTAAAAGTATTTTTAATGTTAACTTATTTAACAGAGAATTTAAAATTTTAAATCGATCTATTATTTATAATTTTATTACCGTCGTACTTCATAACCAGTTAGTATATATTACAGATATGTTCAATGTAAACATGTAAAAATTTACATGCATTCATTTATATGCTATAGACTAACGGATAAAACTTTTTCGCGCTTTTCTTATTAAATAAAACAGCGCCATCTCTTAGAATCCTCGAGAACTAATAGGACTGCTGAGAACATAATATCATAGCCAAAGTCTTCACGTCTAAGCAAAACTTTTTTAGGCTGTGCTCACAACTAATAAATCGGTCACATTAAAGTGCAGAAAACATTACAATATTTACAATATTGATTAGAAATATAAGTTTAACGAGTAATACAATATGTTTGTTATAGTTAAAAGATACTCACAGGTTTCTTGGTCACTTTTTTGAGGTAAAAGATGTATTTTTTTACAATACAAGACTTTGCGACTAAGTCGGTGTGAGATTGAGTTCCCATTGGTTCCAAACTCTCGTTTTGACTCCAATGAAGTGTTGCCATTTTGATTGTTTGAACGACCCGGTCCAAACGCAGTAATATATGTCTATGCATGCATAATATTGATGAGTTCAAACGCGCCCCGGTCCAGAGTCGGTTATATATAGGAGACGCGTCCGACCATCGTTCAACAGACACAGCTCGTAGGTACACTCTTTTGGCGAGTTTATGCGATCGAAGTCGCACGCTCCGCAGACGCACAGAGTCGAACAAGCCTTAATTCGTGCTGTACCTATATAACAAACCAACACGTCATGTATGGCAACCCTATTCGAAATCTACCCATTTGTATTCTACAACGGCTCAACGACTACTATCCCGAGGGTATCGCAGTTTCGCAAGTTTCCAGAGGGCCAATAGAAGGCCAATTAATGAGGCGATTAAACTAAATTAGGTTTGAGGCGCGAACGGCCAATTTAGACCATGTGGGTGGCCTATATGATATTAGTGTGGAGTATAAAACAATTCCTTTATTTCTACTTTTATACACTTGCACTAGGTTAGCTGTTATTAAATGAAGATGATGTCGAGGGAAGCATGATTGTAAAGAAATGCCTAAAATAGTAGTACATACCATTGGTGTCACTTATTGTATGAAAAGCACGCTTATTCCATCCCCGTAATACGAAATAGAACAATAAATTGAAATTTAAAAAAACCCCGACAACATTGATAGAATAAATGAATATAATTGGTACAGGTAGGCCAGATCAAAGATGGTGTTAAAGGCTAAAAATCTTCGAAACGCTTAAGCGATTTCCATGAAACATGGCAAGCAAAGTATCTCCGGGTTCAATCTCAAACATAAAGAAACTGGAAATTTAGAAAGCCCCCGAAAGACTATGATATATTTTTTTTATGCACCACGATTTAGCACTTGTTCTCAATGATGATGTTAAGTAAAAGTGAGGCCGAAGGTGGAAGCGTAATGACACGGAAACCCCGTTTTCTAAATCACCAAACAAGTGTGTTAAAAGGTAAATATCTTCGGATTTTGAATCAGACATGGCTTAAAACCTGCCCCGTGTTTAGTCTTTCATTTAAAAAAACCGCACTCAATTCAGACCTAGCATTACTGAGATACGTTCGGACAGAGACTAGACACATACACAAACGACGCCATCAAACACATAACTCCCGTCATTATTTTATCTATTTATCTGGGGTTTAAAGCGTCCTCAAAAGCGTCGATTGTCACAAGGTACAGATTATAATCCTTACAGAAACTAACCTGTAAATTGACGTAAGGTGCATCAGCCATCACTGTCGGTACGATAAAGCCACCTTCTCCGGTAGACATATCGATGTCTTGGCTGTAGATATCGGTCTTGTCATCGTACAGCTTCACACGGACTCGTACCCGCTTCTCAGTGCTCATTGCTTCCACCTGAGGAGAGATGTGAAACAATTAGTTAAGTCAATGACCAGTGACATCCTGGGATCTTCAATAGCAGGGTGAATAGGCATCTACTGAGATCCGTGCTTCATCGTCGACCACATCGCCTCTTTCCATCATGAGATTGTGGTCAAACTCTTTTCCGGTGATTCATAAAAAAAAGTAAGTTCTACATGTGCCGTGTCATAATCAAATAGAATAGAACCAACCCGTCCCTTCCCCTTACTGTGATTGGTTGCGCCCTGTGCCACGCCACCCCCTTTGACATCTTCCATACGAACGTTGCCTTTTTATTTCTCATTTATAAAATAAGGTACAATCGAAATGAAGTAAGTCTATTCATTTGTATTTTCATTTACACTTACATTTAATTTTTACATTTAAATTTAAGCAGGGACAATTGCAAGATTTATATTATACAGGCAAATTAACAGGTGAATTAATTAAAAGCTTATAAAATGTCAGGACTACCCACACTTGTAATATTCAGAGCTGACATTTTCACAGACGCGAAAACCATCGTAAAAATTACGATTTTCTAGAGAATATCAGCATTCAATTGCTGACTTGAAATTTCCGTAAATGCCATCATCAAATTCTACCATCGTCTTTCTCCTTTCGGACTACTAGCTACAGGAATTGTTGTCGTGTACGTAGTCCATATTCCAAAATAATTAAGAGATTTTCTTTTTTGTTCATATCGCAGACTGTATAAGAAACGGACGGTCCGCGTCAGTTATCTGCAAAATTTATCAATAAGTGTGTGCTTCATTTTCGACCACATCCGTTTAAACTACGGCTTATCAGAAAAAGCTAAAATGCTATGTACACTGCGGATGGTGGAAGCTTTAAAATCGAGTACATACCATATATTCTTGTAGGAAACGAACCGCAAATTTTGCTAAATCCAACTCAATAAAGCGGTGCAAATAATATCATGCCCATTATTTCCACTTATCGTTATCAGCTACACCAATTTTTAACTCTCTAGTTAACAGTCTATTTAAAAGCGATATTACAAAGCGACTTAGTCTTAATTAAACCGCTAAGTTAGCTCTACCCGACTTGGCTTAATTCCAAAACCTGTCGACAGAGGTTCGATATAAAATACCGTTATTCAACCAAATCTAACAATTAAGGCAAATATTTGAATTAATTTGATCGTTTGTTTTGGATCGTAGCCAAATAAGAGAATATTTGGAGTGTAAAAAATTATTATCATCATTATTGATTAAAAAGAAAGAACCTAGCCTTAAAGAGGAGCAAATAAAAAACATACCGTTAGATTATATATCCATTGGTACATATGGTAGATTAGACCAAGTATTGGGTCTTTACCTATGAAATTGGGGTTTTTTTTCTTCGTTAATCATATGTACCAATTCCTGCGATTTTCAATGCTATATCCACATTTGTTTTTTATTTGGAAAATGGAATATTATTTCAAGGTTTCAGATGAAATATTTTTTAATTTCTGCACTAAATCACATAATAAAAAAAATTTGAACAGAGCTCTTTTCTTGTGCTTCCCATAATCATTTCTTAGATTCGCTGAAACTTTTATAAAGCAGTTACTTTTAAAAATTACCACTGCCTATACTTAACTTAATGTTATCCGATAATACACGCAAAGTTTAGCTAAATTTGGATATGCCGTTCCCAAAAAAGAAATCAAAAATGTTTGTATGGAGGAAACAGTCTTAATGAAATTCTTCATACAAACCGCCAATGTCATAGGTAAGGACCTAATATAACTAATTTATTAATGTTTAGTTAGACAAAAAATAAACGGATTTCAATCAAATCAAGCTACAGATTGGATAGGAAATCTTTTTTTTTGTTACTGATGGTTACTTCTACGAACAATCAGGAACTTTAAGATCATAGGAAGTTACAATACAAAAATTATGTATTTATCCTGAACTAAAGACAGTCAATTCAAAGACAAATTTAACCATCTACCTAAGACATATATGCGCGGTTAATTTTTTGTAAAGATTGAGTCATTGATCATATTTTTTTACTCGAATACCTAAACAATGTGGCGTGTTACCGAGTTTCACCTAACTACGTCATACATAACAGCACCATGTATAATTCAACGAAATAGGCCATTTGTCATTTCATAAAACATTACTTCGCAATTTCGCAACATAAAATCATCCATCTCAATAATCCTTGCCAAAATATACATACGAGTAGTAATTCAAAATGGAAAAGCTATAACGCGGACAGAAAGAAGAGAGAATCACGTCGATGTAAAAGCACTTCGTTAGACTGCCTCCGTAATTTATTATATTGTACCATTGCCAAGACTTAGGAGAGAATGATATGGATGTACCCCGGAGGGCGATAAATTATTTATTATGGCTACAGTGACAGTTAAAAATGTCTGTCTTTTATATTTTCAGATGAGTATCATAAAATTAATGCAATGTTTTTAAAGAGAATTCCCTTTTTTCGTGCCTACTGATTGCGGCTACGGGTATAACAACGTAGATTTGCATAGGCTACGAATAATAACATTGACGAGCCCATTTTCTTTTGAATACTAATATTAACAAAAACGTCATCCCATCTAATTTTTAAAGCAATGAATACCTATTGTAGTATATTGATAACGTTGCCTTATTTCGGTGTTTAACCGTAGCCTAATGGTTGACTGCAACATTAACGCATATCTCTTAGTCAGCGCCGATACCGATATTATAAGTAGGCTTGTTCATTATTAAAGGGCTCCTCGACCATCCACCACATGGCCACTAAACTACATTACCACACTATTTTAGTAGTTTTATTAATACAGATTTGAGGAACGTTTGCGTTGAATTTGTATTGTAGGATATGACGAGGCAAAAATTATCAGGCATGTCCGCGTTAATATCATTCCGGCCTATTGTTCCGTCCAACGCGGATAAAGAGCTACCCTCAAAAGTTCCATGCGGCGACCGCCGTATGAGAGCTAAAGCTAACGAGACAACGTTGTTACATCGGCTAGCTACACGGACAAGTATTGGTTGGTACACAATTTGACAATTTTATTGTTGGAATAATAATGTGTTAAGATTAGCTCTTACAAAATAATACATCAAATCCTGGCACTGCAAATCCGAAATTAAATTAAAAATGTATTTATTACTCTAATTAATGCAATATTATTATTACATTTCATTTACATTCACCACCATAATTTTAATAGTTATTATTTTTACTGTTATTAAAAATTTAATATTTTGAAAAAAGCGGCTTCACCGGCGGCACAGTATAATAAATAGTACTCGGCGGCTTCGCGGCTAAGTAATATTCTAATAACCGAAAGTGTTTACTTGTTACCTTGTCACCACCAAACCTCTGAACCGATTATAGAAATTTAGGAGAGGATAGACTGGCACCTGTAGAAGGTTACAGGCTACTTTAAGATAATAAGTTGATATGAAATGAGAGTCCGTAATAAATTAAAGTCAGGCAGACGAAGCCGCGGACGCAAAGCTATATATTAAAATAACGTGAAGCATTCCGTCTTTTTTTTCACGTTTATTTAGGAAAACAAACAGCTGTACTACATATACGAGTATAAACTATTGACAGTACAACATATATACTTAAGTAATAGCATAGCCAATATCGGTATCCACATCAAATTAATGTTGGTAATTCATTTTTGGAGACTGATACACATTAGTACTCAAATGTATGTATACATTATTAATCTACTTTTAAGCTAATGTTGCTATTCCGATAAATACATATAATTATAAGAACAATAACATCAACTCAAAAGCATAACACTATATACAAAGCACAATAAAGCGTTTACAAACTAATCCAAAGAAAGAAATGTTATCAATGTTGGGCACTAGGTCTTGTTTTATTCATATGGTGACAAAATCTGTACTATTATATTCACCTATATACTTACCTAATGGGTAACTAAATACGTAGAGATGCATATTCCATACATTACGAAGGTAAGTACTTCCAACACCCACGGTTGTATTCAAATACAGACGATTTAAAGATAAATAGCAAAAGCAAAATCTCTCAAAATTATACCCCACTCATAAGTAGTCATAACCATATTATTGCTCTGATGTCTTGAATAATTTAACCGTGAGCACAAACGTGAATTACGCGAGTCGTCTCCATTACTCCAAAATGTACGCAATTAGCCTGGATTTGCGAAAGTACCCGCCTAACAAGATCCAACTTCTGAAATCTATTTCGGTGAGCCCGAAACATTTTAACCGTTCAAGAACATCGCATAAGTGCAGCAATTTGAGGTGATTCCACACGGAATCCTTTTTATTTCCACTCGATCGTCTGAAATGGCTCGTGAAAACTTTTTCACAGGGAAAAAAGTCAGGTTGAAAAAGTTCACGACCCGCCGGGACGAAATCACTTCAGCAGACCTGGAGATCTTTATGAGTGTTTGAGCTACATCTGAAGAGAAAAAGACTGGGAAGCTGAAAAATTTTAAATGAACGCTTTCAAATGGCGCCCACTTCGTTTGCTTTTATCTATTATGTATGCAAATTACTCTAGCAATTACTATGGCAAAGAAACAATGTGGATAGTATTTCATTTCACAAAGGAAGGAATTATTCATAAAGTTATCGTTCAGACTGTAATTTTGAAAACCGTTCTGCTTTAGTTGGAGTATGCTTATATACATAAGTGCTTATACTTATGGTGCACTCGGATTCGCTTTACGGTTTCGATTAGCGAAGTTAAGCAACGTCTTGCGCCATCTGTCTTTGGATGGATGACCACTAATTGCATTATGATTCTTGTCCGTAACTTAGGGGCGCGTTAAATAGCTAAGCCTATTCGGTGGCCTATACAAGGCGAGCTGAAGACACTCTTGGCATTCTTGAAAACACTGGTAGTCAGAGATGCCCACCGGTCTGCACTATAAATTGGGCTCATGTGATAGATTAATCAATCAATCATTCTTTATTTTCGTAGGTCACTTGTTGTCGTGCATTTATAAATAGTCAGGTGTTTATAGTTACCTTGAAGAGAAGCCAAGGAAAATCTAAAGTTTTTTTTATATATGTTCAATAGGTATAGTTCGGTATATACTAATATAAATCAAAGAAAGTCGAGTAGCTAGTTTTTATTGCTTAAGTAATAGAATATTTTATAAAGTCTTTCGCGCACAATTTGCGTTTAATAACAGTCATTATAGTTTTGAGTATCACTAGCAGCAGGAACTTTACTGTAAAAGAGATTATAACTAATATCCTCCCATAGAGAGAAGAGGTTGTAGGTACCCCAACAGTGGACATGAAAGCTGTTGATGTGTGATGCGATCTATTGTTGTATTTACTCAGTACAAGACAGCAAATGGTACTTACGTAGGCAAAGGTAGATCTGCATCTAATTGAATATGCAGGCTGTATAACTATCTAGTTACTTGAGTGAGATGCTACGGGAATCAACTCCTTGTTATCATCGGGTATATCACGGTGGTGAGGTAATTTAGCAGAGTATTATATGTTTGGTAAAAGTTTGTTTTGTGGTAGGAAATTTTTATGGATCCATAGCTGAATGGTTAATGACATAAAATGGAAATTTAGAAAAGTCGCGAGTTACTAAACAATATTATCATGAAGGTGTTCAAAGCAGTTGTGTTAACATTTAAATATTTTCGAAACGCCTGAACTAATTTTCATCAAACATACCTAAGAACCTATCCCATAGTTCAATCTTAAATATAAAAAAACGCCCTCAAATCGGACCACGCATTATAAACAAAGATTGGACTCACACGAAATACCGTTAAACTTAGAATACCCGTCGTTTTTAGTCGGGAATTAAAAAGAAACTTAGTCAAAGTCATAACCGTCATAACGCGGATCCAGAAAATAAAATAGGAGTTTATTCACTTACAAGCTCCTAAAGTACCCAACCCGCAATGGGCCAGCATTGTGGACTATGGCCCATACTCCCTCATATACGAGGGAAGGCCTATATCCCTGCAGTGGGATGTTTACGGTCTGAGATGATGATGAAGCTTCTAAAGCCGTATCTTTCTTTATCGCACTAAAGACAGGGTACACCATAATATCTTATATGGACGACGATCAGAAACAGGCTGGAATAAAATAAGAAATGAAGATTTCCACTTGGACCCGGTCGCAAATTATTAAACAAGGCCTAAATGCTTACCGTTGATGCAAGGGGCATGCTCAAACTTAATTCCTGCAGCTTAAGCAGTGGATTAAATACGCTAGCTGTCCTAATACGATATGATACAGAAATATGTTCTCTATGGTGAGATTTTCTTACGCTTGATGCACTGCAACAAGCAAAATGACAAGGTGTAGGTTCCAACAGGTCCAGAGAAGCTTCGCAACTTGTTGCAAAAGTTTAGGGTAGTTTCATCATTCTGCATCAATTAAAGTTGATGAGCGGTGTTTCACCAAGGAGTCACTAAACTGCATTTTTGTCACGACCTGACGTCGATCGGAGTATAACAACCTTCTAAGTAATACACTTTACAAAAATGTACCGTGTAATTTCCAGCAAGACTCTGCTCCTGCTCACAGGGAACCTACGAACAATTAACCTGGCTCAAGAACAATGGTCTGGCTTCATAACAGCTGAAACCTGATCTTCAGTCAGTCCTGTTCTAAACCTCTTGGACTACAAATTGTGGTCGTATTAGAGGAGATGACTTGCTCAAAATTTCACTCTGTAGAAACCTTCGTCGTGCCTAAATTCCTCATGGAAATAGTGACAGATTCTTCATCAGAGAGTAACAGTAAATTTAAACGTATAAATAATTTATTTATGAGACTTCCACAAATATTTGATCTAAGGTATATTTGTTACGTTGTTTCTTTTAAAAAATATATGTATTTTATTTGTACCAGAACCTACGGCTTTACTAGGTAGGTATACATGCGATATTAAGTTTGCTTGTCCTTCCTTCAGGTCATTACGGAGCATTAGGGTGACATAATTACTTGCACAAGGCTAGTTGAAGGGTCGGATAAGGACATGCTACATCATTTTCTTCCCAATAAAATAAGTACGCCGGCTAAAGCATTGAATAAAAGCATTGAAATAACTTACTCGTCCAACGAAAGGCAGTCCAGGTTTATATCTTCTCCTCATGCTGTCAGCAAAACGCAGCTCCACGTAGTGCTGCTCAGCGGCAGGGGCTGCAGATGCCGAGCTCCCAGCTCCTGATCCGATGGTCAAATCGACTCTGGCGGTGCTACCGCCGCAGCGAGCCTCGATACGCCAGTTGCCCGAACGTGCACCAGTCGCAAGCACTGCGCTCATCTTTCGTACTCCTGTTGAAAAGAAAACTTAGGATAGTCGACATATTAACAATTCATTGTAAATTACGTCATAGTTGAAGGTTTCATTCTAATTGATAAGCCAAAAATTGGTAAATCCACCGATTTTAGTAAGATTTCGCGTTGTGTATCTCCAAAGAGCTCTAATACATCTCAACTAAATTCACATTGAATCCCTCCTGGACGTAAACCTTCAAAATAATAGGAAAATGATTCAATTTCTTCAAATTTGCTGATACAGAAAATATGAAGAACCTTCTTTATTTCAAATTTGATATTTGGATACTCCCCTTTTGAGCTTAAAGATTCACAAGAAGTAACTGCTTTTTCTACCTCTCTCGGATTACTCAGATAACCTAATCCCATCAAAAACAATACTTGTCAAAAAAACCAAGTCTCGCAACTCAGTTGTTCTGCGGTAAAAAGTTGTGAGATCCATGTAATACCAAGTCGGTTGTTAATTTATTCAGTCTCTACTTAAGCGACTTTCTGTCTTAATACGTCCAGTCTCTAAGACCACGATCGTGGTCCATAACAATTGAAAATCATTTGTGTCTGGAATCTCCGTACTCGAAGCATTAAGTTATTACGTAATAATTAACAGCATCTTATAGTGACGCATATCAATATTAAAATTCTTTAATGTTTTATATAAATATATCGAGACTTGGCCATCGCACTAAATAATTGAATTTACATGTGTTTTCAGGCGATTGAATTTACACGTCTTTTCAGGCGATGGCCAAGTCTCAATATATTTATATAAAACATTAAAGAATTTTAATATTGATATGCGTCACTATAAGATGCTGTTAATTATTACGTAATAACTTAATGCTTCGAGTACGGAGATTCCAGACACAAATGATTTTCAATTGTTATGGACCACGATCGTGGTCTTAGAGACTGGACGTATTAAGACAGAAAGTCGCTTAAGTAGAGACTGAATAAATTAACAACCGACTTGGTATTACATGGATCTCACAACTTTTTACCGCAGAACAACTGAGTTGCGAGACTTGGTTTTTTTGACAAGTATTGTTTTTGATGGGATCTCATTTCTTTTTGTATTTTGTAGATACTTAGGTACTTAAAGTATCAATATTTAATTTATTTATCCGAACAACGTCCAAATTGTAAGCAAATAATATCAGTAAACCAATGAGAGTAGCCTTTAGTCGTCAAACTAATATAGCAATCGAAATTATCAATGAAAATCGCAAACTTATAGGTAAGAATTCTGGGCACATCCGAACAGCATTGGGTCGCTCGCGCGTATGAGCGCGGCTGCTGCTCGCTCGCCGACATTCACCTTTCCGCGCGCCCCGCCACTGTCCCCGCCCCGCGCCCTCGCGCTAGCACCGCGCAGCGCGTAGTAACGGCCCGCGCTCACTCGCTAGCATCGCAGCGCGTGGTATATAATTATACAACCTTACGCACTCGTAATAAGTACGAATACGCACGTAGGTACGTTTTTTGCATTAATAAATAATTTAATACACGTGTTTTCATCACCGGAATACCCATTTTTTGCTCGATTTGGCAGGGGCACTACCATGCGCCTATATTTATATGAGACTAGCTTAAACCCGCGGCTTCGCACGCAATAATAATAATTGCCGTAAAATAAAATATTGAAAAATTTAATTAACTGAAGACTTGGCTGTATGGGCTTAATTTTCTTTGCTGTCTTTTCTAGATTTTTTAGTTTTTCCTTGATTCATACACCAAACACTACTTATATTCCAAATTTGAAGCTTCTAGGTCTGCTAGAAGTGCCTTAGAATTTTGATGATCGGTGAGTCAGTGACT
Source organism: Oegoconia quadripuncta (assembly GCA_949316235.1). Taxonomy (NCBI): domain Eukaryota; kingdom Metazoa; phylum Arthropoda; class Insecta; order Lepidoptera; family Autostichidae; genus Oegoconia; species Oegoconia quadripuncta. The sequence goes on along the minus strand of OX438754.1, from coordinate 17,183,672 downwards.
GACAAAATTAAGAAATTTGACCCCTTATAATTCTTAAAATACTGGTTCAAATTGAATGAAATTTTAAATATACGTGTCTTTACAATGCCTGCATAGTTACTTCAAATTTCTGTCTTCTATTTTTATCCACAACGAAGTTACAGGGGGTCGAAAATGGTCTGAATTGCTTCGAGAAAAGGATGGTACGGCCGTGACGCTTTTTTGCTCGACTTGGTGGGGGCACGGCCGTGCCCCCAGATGCGTCCAACCAAAGAATTATGACTTCACGAAACATAGCGGCAGGAACGTGTGACGCCTGGGTTCAGTCACAGTGTAATGTGCAAACCAGTATTACAATTTGTAGTTCATCAAGGTTATGAGTGTTCGTGATGTGGTTTTTTACTGATGCGTTGTAGTTTTTAAAAAGTTAGCAGACTTTTTGGAGATTCAATAAAGATCTAAGCACTCTGTGCACTGCTTAATCCTTAGTTTATCTAGCTATAACACAACAAATAATGAGACAGGTGTTTTCCTGTTTGTTTGTCAACATTATATTTCAGGATTTTGAACTAAACTTACTTCCCATTTAAATCTAAAATGATTGAATTTTTTTTGTTGTTTTTTGTTTTGTGAGTTATTGATAATTTCCACTTATATTATGTATTTATTGACAAAAATGTATTTGTGTAGTTTATCAACTATCTGGTATTAGTTTATATGGTATTAGTTTAGGTATAAGCTTAGTTCCTTAGTGTGGAACTAGATGGCGCTGTGTCTATGTGCAAAGATAGGATACATTTGTTTTAGTTAGAAAAAAAAGCAGATTATGTTCATAAAATCGATGCAATGATATATTATCAATAGTGTTAATAGGACTGAGTTATGTTACTGCTTCTAATGAATTTATACGAGTTTTCTGCGCTAGGTTCAGGACCAAAGTTTTTGCACAGTTATGACATGTGACTTTTAAGAGGGTCTTCTGATATAATTAATCAAAGTAACTCTAACCCGGATCACTTGGTGACAGGGTCTGGACGTCACTGATGTTTCCGTTATTAATTTGTGACATGTTTTTGTGTGCTCTCAAAGTTTAAGTTACTTTTTGCTCTGGGTATTTAGTTTAAGAATTTTAAGTGTAAAATTATGTGTCCAAATCAACATTATAGAATCAATAAAATGATTATTAAGAAATTTGTATCAACATCAGTAACATATTACACTACAGGTCTGAACTTAAATGGCTGCCAATACGTCTTCGCAGGAATCTACATATTCTTTGTTTCCTTTTTAAAGTCCTTTTCTATCCTTCTGTCCCTACTTATTTGAGTGAGCGTTTTAACTTCTTGCGTGCTTCCGATAAATCGTCCAGACCCCACATCGCTACCCTACTGTCCTTTCCTCCTACTTCTAACAAAACTGACTTTTATAACTACCTACTCGTTTTCAGTTCATGCGGTCAGGCTATGGAACTCGCTTCCTGCCAGCGTACGGGATAGTCAAACTCTTGACGTTTTTAAAGCTAGAGTTAAAGAGCACTATCTTGAGGTCTCACGTCAAGTCAGTTAATCCGTTATTTACAATATTTAAATTTTAATTGTCATCTTGCTGTACAGATTATAAATTTATTATAGGAATTTTTGTATTATGTGTATGGTTTATGTATATTATTTATGTATAATATTATATTATATGTATTTATATATAATGTTGTATGTATGTATTTGTGTATTTATGTTGGGTAATTTTTCGTTTAATGTATTATGTTGGTTTTATTCTTTATATGATATTTTTAACATTTTTTGTTTCTTCTGTTTCGTGTACACTTTATGTCTACCGTTTATATAAAATTTCGCTCTCACGGGTTTGCTGGAAGAGATCTCTTATAGAGATAAGTTCGCCCTTTGTACATTTTTCTAAAATATTTGTTAATGACCATTTCTTTGTGTGTGTGTACAATAAAGTGTTAAATAAATAAATAAATAAATAAATATTAAGTCCACTGTCAAGACAAAGGCCTATTCCAGGGATGTAAGTAGTAGGGTGTAAGTCATAACTTACATCGCTTTTTAGGGAGTACCAGCTTCCGCTTCATGCTTAGTAGACACAGCACGGCACACAGAATTAAACTGTATTTTCTTTTCTGAAACTGTATTTTCTTTTCTGTTGTGCAATAATTGTATTTGCATTGTATTGTATTTTAAAAACTACAACACGAATCGACTTCATTTCATCAAATATATCAAGGTAGACTACATGATTTCGGCGCAGTTCAGGTAAAAAGATCTCTTAAATTCTTTTATGACTTGCCTTAACTATGGTGTAACATGACTTGCCTTTAGAGAGCATATTTCTGTCGCCACAACATACTAAAACAGAACGTGTGTCAGGTGACGCTAACCTGAGCCTTTTCTCTTACTAAAAGAATTTTCATGTCACCGCCCTTTCATAAATTGATGGAGGTGCCAACATTGATGTAGTAAGTAATTCAGTGATAAAATTATATGTTGGATAGCCAAAATATCGCAGCCATAAGGCTGCGATATGAAGACTGATTGATTTTATGACACAGCTTGAGTAATAGATAATTGTTTAAAGTAATAGATAATAAGGTAAATAATGGTGTCGATTCGGATGAACACTAACTAAACTAAACTAAAACCAGTTTTGGAGTGGTGCCGTCACATCGTACTGTTCCAGGGAGAAAGAGACAGTACTACTTTAAAACTGGTTTTAGTTTAGTTGGTTACTTATTTTATAATGGTTTTACCATTCGAACAAAAGTATTAGGATTACGGTAGGTGTAGTGGGTAGAAACTCTGGCTGTTGTATCAAAAGGTCGCGGGTTCGAATCCCGCTAGGGACATAATGTTTGTACGATGAATACAGACATGTGTTCCCGAGTTATGGATATTTTTCATGTATATGTATTTATTAAAAAAAATATGTATTTGTGTAGTTTATTAACCATCTGGTATCCATAATACAAGCCTATTTGCTTAGTGTGGAACTAGATGGCGCTGTGTGTATGTGTAAAGATATTTATGCAAACTTAGCGCGATAGGCTCGCTGGTGGTAAGTGAAGCGTGAAATATTGTGCGTATACAAATATCTCTAAAAGTATCCACATTATAACAGTGAATGTATATATGGGCAATACGATATGTGATTATTTGTCAGTCATTATAACTTTATAAGTCAATCACTTGTACCGAGCAATCCAATCTATCAAAACTTGACAAGGGTTGCTATTGGATATGACATGGAAAGGCTTTCAAGTAACGTAGAGCTTTGCATCGATGGAAATAAGATGTCACTGCGACTTCTTTGGATAAGAAGGGTGATTCTATGAAAACTACAATGTCAAATATTCTTCACTCAAGATACTGTTAGAAATTGTACCTAAATATTATGAATCTGCGTTTACTTTGCAATTTTTAATTATAAAAACTTCATTGTAATATACAATACAAATACTCTTTATTGTGCAACGAAAAGAAAATACAGTAACAGAAAGTGGGAAGAGCAGAACGTACAATTTGGCGATGTTACCAATAACAGCGATCACTTTCAGGCAACCTTTGGGTATAAAATGAAATGAAATATGAAAATGAAAAAAGTTTAATTTTGACTTTATTAGGTATAAACTATAGATAGGTGGGGATCTCCAATGAAGTATACAACTATACTTGTGCCAGGAGGGCCCGCTACTCCTTATAAACTAAATGCTACATTGAAAATAAACTTATGTGGGTTAGCTTAGAAAATAGATGTTTTTATGTGTGAGTGTGTATAAAGACATTACATTTGAAATATTGTACGGTATGAAATAGGGTTGCAGATACAAACTACGTGAACAGGTTTCATATACTTATACTTACAAAGATCGATAGACAAATATGCCTACTTAAACATAATATCAATATCTACAATAAAAACCAAATATAAAATAGCAACAAAATACAAACTTATATAATAAGATAATCGGAATTGATTTTGGTTGAGTTTCAAGCAATTGACCACATTGACACACTGATTTTAGTTGAGTGAGTTGTCATTATTTTAACGTAAGAGGACGTGAGTCCGACGTGAGTCTTAGTAAGAAATTAATAAATAAACTGTATAATTAAAGCATCAGGTGACTGAATTTAATAGTAAAGAATATTTACTGATGTAGCTTTGTGGAAGTAAATGCCTACAAATAAGTATTGTGGATAAATCTACAACAAAATTAAATACCCAAAAGTAATCTTTTAGAGATAAGTTTAAGGAAATTAATATCTTAACAATGGCATCTCAATACATTTATGAGAATTTGTTATATGCAAAAAAGAATATAACCTTATTCACTAAAATAGTGATACGCACAATGTTAATACAAGGAATAATGCCAGTTATCTGTTTATGTTAGCCGACTTCACAAAGTTAGTAAATCCTTTAAAGGGCAATATGTATACGCTTTTATAATAAGGTTCCAGTAGACATTCACTATTTGCCTTTAATTAAATTTAAACCAAACATAAAACAGAAATTATTAGCAAAATGCAATTATAAAATCACTGACCATTTGGATGATAAGCAAGTATGGACATAGCTGTCTTATATTGATAGAATATATATTTCCTCTGATTGTCAAATCATAAATTGTAACCCATAATCTGTTTAAAAAGAGCAATCCTTGAGTTTCTTGCTCGTTCTTCTCTGGGGAGTCAGCTTTGTGAATGAGCAGTAAATTTAATTTTAAGAGTCACATTTTCAAGTGATTATTTTATCCTATGAAATAAAAATGTTTTGATTTGATTTAATATTAAGATAATATATTAATATATATTTTCTTTAAGCCGTTTAACTGACGGAGATTTGGATCCTTGAGGTCTCCCTTGTGACCTTGTGGGATCTGACAGTTTTCCTTATATTATATTCAACTTACGAGAGTGAGAGATCACATTATCAGGATCGCACCGCACATTAGGTGCCTACCTGTTACTTAATTAAATTTGCTGATAAAATTTGCGGATAAAACACAAAATAACAGTTTAAGTAGTGAAGAACCAAGACAACAGAAAAATAACATTCTGTGAACCAAAACGAATCTAACTTTATTGATTAATTTTGATATACATATGCATATTGCTATTGTTATTGACGTTGTCACGTTTGACATAGAGTAACGATGGTTACAATTTTTAAATGTCTAATGTCTAATACCTTTAGATCTTATATATAAATAGACAACTATAGATAGATTATATTCATTCCATTGTTTCTCTTTTACCCATTACACCAATCGGTTGTCCGATCCGGGTCCGTAAAGGCAAGGAAAATAGAAATATATTCACTTTCCACTTGTCACGGCCTTCGCCGTATATCAAGTATAAAAGACCTCTCAGATCTCTCTGAATCACATCCAAAAATAACAAGACAAGTATTAAATCTCACATAAACCCTCTTTTTTCTTAACGCTAAATGCTTTCTCAGGACTCAAGAAAACTTTTCCTCCTTATAAAGTTCCACTTGGAAGCCCAAACAATAACAAAGTTACTTTGCAATTAGGGGAGGAATTGTTAGAAATGCAACCGGATCCCTGCATCCCTCGGATTTGTTGAGTTTGGCTGGAAGGGGAGGTTCTATTGACTACACTAAGCACACAGTATAATAATAGCCATCAGTAACTTAAGTAACCAGATCTAACTAATCTAACTGATATTATAAAAGCCAAAGTTTTGTTGGTGGTAGGGCATTTTAAATGTCCGCCTGGCTAGCCACCACCATCTTATCTAAATCTGCCGCCAAGCAGCAATGTTAATAGCATTGTTGTGTTCCGATTGTCAGAGATAAGATAGCCAGTCCCCCAAATGTGTTGGGGTTTCCGGGTCAGTACGCTTCCACCTTCGACCTCATCTTCACTTAACATCAGGTGTGATTGAGGTAGAGTACCAATCCGTGGTGTATAAAAAAAAATGTTGGGATGTTTGTTTGTTTGTTTGTTGCTCAATCACGGTGAACATACAGAGAAAGAAAAGAAAGAAAGAAAAACATTTATTCAGCTTACAATGGGCATGTACAGAGGTAGAATATACCCTAAAATAAGAGACAGGACACTTTTTTTCCCGATAAAGTGAGTGATTTCCGCAGAATAAACATATCCGCGTTAAAGCTATTCCACGCAGGCGAAGCCGCGAGCTAAAGCTAGTACATAATAACAGAAGTACACAATGTAGCAGGATCACTCTACACAAACATTTATGCTTTTACTTAGATACTTCCTATAATACTTGTATTGGTGGTACAGAAATGTTGCGTGCGTTTTTTCGTAAGCGGTACTGGCAGAGTTATCAGTGCTGTGATATGGTCCTCAGTCTGAACTGCGTCATTATGCTGAGTCATGTTTCAGTGCACAGTAAGTATAGCCCATCGCTAAGTAAGCCTTGATAGGTGTCATAGTAAATAATGTTTATATTTATTTATTCTGTGTGTTAATTACGTATAGTGTTTATTGTTTGTGTTCTTCTATTTTGATTGCATGTACTGTGTAGTGAATAAATGTTTAATCTATCTTTCTAAGTACAGGACATTTAAGATTGTATGAGAACTCTGGCAAGGAGTGGTAATATACTTGGATATATATTTATAAATTATTCCGTATTTGAAATCTATTGTCAGTTGAAAATGTCAACTTTTTCACCAAATAAAACCTTGTCTCAGGAATTATTCAGAGAAATTATATTGAGAGACGTTCGGTCGGAGTGTTCAACGCTCAAACGGTAGTAGCTTGGACATACCGACTGACAGATAAATGCAATAAACCTTTTTTATTTCCAGTAGATTTAAATTGACATTCAACAAATGATATCATGTTGTATCTTACGTTGAAATAAATGAAATAATTGAAACAATTTTAATCAGCACTGATACAATTATTTGTAATAAAAGACGATAATAACGTTTCATAGAGCTAGGTACTTCAATGTTTGTCTCTCTCAAATCTAAGATGTCTTATTAGCACCTCACGATACTTAAGGATGCATTTCAGTGAGGTTGGAAATGCACATACCACCATCGCCAGTGCATCTTTGGAGTTCTGGACGTGGGGAGAGTTTGCACCTGTATATCTTCGTACTAAGCGCTTTGACTCTTCATTCATAATGCTGGTCGCAAGCTATGGAATTCCCTTACTGCGTCAATTTTTCCCAAATCCTACAGTTTTATGACCTGCAAGGGCCGATTGAATTTATTGAGATCGCATCGTTCATCTTCGACCGAATCAAGAAACGCATAATCAGAAAAAATGAACATAATGCTGGTTTACAAAAATCGCTAGGCAAATCCTGTGCTATGGGTATTAGATAACGGATAAACGTATATAAATATTTCATATACACAATCATGACTCAGGCACAAATAATTGCTCGTATTCTTCACACAAACTTTTACCCTTAGCTATTCGAACTCACAACCATTTGGTTACATCAATCGTGACCAATTTGAAAGAAATACATTAGTGTAGTTGTAATACTGGTTTGGATGTAATATGTGTGATTAGGCTTTATACCTCAAGCTATGGTCTTAAGTCAAGGAGCGTGGGGTGGAAGCCGGTAAGTGTATTTGCTTACCAATGTTATGGCTTACAAACAAATTGAAACAAGGCTGGGGCTGTATACAATCCAAATACACTTGAATGGACGATTTTCAGCGTATTGGAAGAAAAATAGTTTAGAGTGGCTCAATGAGCTCTGACTAGATGTAGTTTTATCGGAATAAATAGAGGATTACATTTTTCGCGCGAATCTATATGAAGGTATGTGGGATAATCTTCCAGCACCATTACGAAAGTCATTATTTTTTATTTTATTTATTTTATTTATTTTTTATTTTCAAGGTTCACCAACAATTGAGTACACCAATACATGTAAATACACATTAAGTAATCTGAAACAGTTAAGTGCAACAATCACTTACAGGTAAACACCACATGCACTAACAATAGGTATATATTTATAAGAATTACTTAATAATAAAGACAACACTTCAGAAGCTCACATTTAATCCATGACTTTAGTATGTTATAGAATCTAAAGCTGCTCTGTAGAACTCAGCAATGGAATCAAAGTGCACATCCGTTTGATCACTGCATGTATTTATTATTTTACTTAGTCTGGAGATTGGTGAGCTACTACCCAAGACAGTTTTTCGGAGCGGCGGACATAATGGTGTTATAGCACCACGAGGAACTCTGACAGGGGCACGGAAGCGGAAAAGCGCCAGTAACTATCGAAATCTATCGTTAAGATACAATATAAAAGTAATTGTATAATAATTTAATAAGAGTAATTATTCATATGCCCATATGAATAAGTAATTTAATTGTTATAGTTTTCATGTATGTTATTCTCATGTTTTTTAATAATGTGTTGTATAATAGTCATAAGGTCGCCATATTGTACATTCTATTCTTACCACTTTTCTGAAACTATATTTTCTTTTCTGTTGTGCAATAAAGTGTATTTGTATTGTATTGTATTGTTTCTCGTATGTGTGCCAGTTTATGCAATAAACTTTTATCTATGTTATACTCGTATTATACCGGATGAGTTTTTTTACCGTAAGGGAAAAATTATTATTGTGTAAATATTGTCGTGCGCGACGTGAGAGCGACATAGTTGTATAATTCCTCTAAGCGAATGAGCGACATAAACATAATCGCGTCTGTCATGCTACGGGGGCAATAATTGTTATCTCGGGGATTTCTCAGTTTTCAATTTATTAAGAAATTTCTTATGATGGGCTAAACATGCGTTTCACCACAATCCCGACAAAAAGTGATGATTTAGTCCAAAACTTATCAAATCCAGCATACGCTATACTGTGTGTACCCTTAACCTAATATCATTATGCTCAACAGAGTGTGCGAACGTAGGTAGCTAATCATTAGGCAACTGAATGGAACATGGTTCGCATAGTTCGCTAACTACATTATTTCAAGCCATTTATTTTCAACCATGACACCCAAAGTATTCGCTTTGAACTATTCAAAGTTGACTAGCTTATTTGCTACGATGTAATGAACGTCGACTTAATTAAGTCAGACTTTGATTACAGGAATTGCTTGGCGGCTGACTTCTTGTTAATTCTGTTGTTAAGTATTATGAATGACTTCTTAATTGGAATTGTTGATGTGAAATTCGTTTTTAGTACTTAGTTACTCCAGTAGTGTATTTTAAGACGAGCGAAGTAGGTAAATAAGCAGTCAGACGAAAATATATCACGATAAGGCTGAAAGTAGTGCGCGTTCCACGATGACTGATCCGAGCTCTCTGGAAAACTTATAAAAATAAAGACTGTCAAAATAAACGTAGAATAAACAACTATATGTAAACTAAATATTTAACTAAAACCCGATTGCTAATAATTTATGCACCAGACATTATTAAAACAACTGAATTCACGAAGGTTCTTGCATCACGAGATCAACTTCACCAAATGTATGTAGGTATGTGACAACCCCAGAGCGGTACTATGCCCTATCAAACCAAAATAATCGTACGAATTCGGTTGATGAATGACGAAGGTATAGCGTACCAAAAATACAGTCGAATTGAGAACCTCCTCCTTTTTATGAGGTCGGTTAAAAACTAAAAAAAAATTATAAGAACCGGTCTAGATTGACTTTACATTTCGAACTATCAATGCGCCAATTGTTATCATATCTAATTATTTTATAGCCTATAGCGTACAAGACACTATATAACTAATTCAACGATAAATCAAATTCGGTCCAGCAGTTTGATCGTTACGATTGAACATCTATACCTGCATACTAATTGTTTGTGCTTCTAGCAATTTGTAAGCTTTCCCCGAAATGCATTGTCGAAACAGCTTATTCATATTGATGTGAACAGGGGCTTTTTGGCGGGATCTTGGCGAGTGAAGTTGCAATTTTTTTTATAATTCTTATAATTTGTGTATTCTGACTTTTGAAGCTTAACAATGGCAGGATATTGTGCAGTAAAAGTTAGTGATGGTGAACAAGGAAGGGAAGTGTAAATTAAAGTGCGTAACGGAGCTTTCGGGTTCCCACAAGAAGCCGCCAAAATCTTTTGTAAAGCATTCTGCCACTGTACTGAAGAATGACTTGACCGTAACTAGGTATACGCCAAGTATACGACGAATTACTTGTTTTGACTGAGGCTGATTTATAAACTGAAGAAATAAGGGAAATAAGTCATGGCTGTATAGGCTTAGATCCCTTTGCCTTCTCTAAGAGGAGAGAATAAAAAGAGACTGATGTGAACAGAAATATTGTAAACAGTTGCGAGGATTGCTATAAGAGTAAGTAATTTTTTTGCAGTTGTATCTTTCCTACTTTCAAATCATAACCTCTCATTTTGCCGTAACCTGAAGTATAAATAAATGAGATATCTAATTAGAGAATCGTCAAAAAAAGTTATCTTTGCAATTACTTTCTATCGATCTTTATTTATCGACTTATATTTCGGACGTCCAATAGGACATCGGGCTCATAAGGTAGAAGGATGACCTGATGAAGACCCCGGGAAGTCACTGGACGCATGTCGCTTCCAACAGGTCGCTCTGGAAATCTCTGGAGGAGACCTATGTTCAGCAGTGGGCGTCCTATATGATGATGATATTTCGGAAGTAGCGATTGTCACAAGATATTCTGAATATTGATATATATTTTAGCTGAATAACGTTTAGTTCTCGGGGAATACTTTTACACAAATTTTTCGCCCCTGAATGCCGCCCAACCTCCAATATAATTAAGCCCGACGTTACCTCATTCTCCCAGTATCTAATAGACTTTAGAAAACTAACTTTGTTAATCCACTTCTCTAGTAGCATTATCCGAAGACTCCATTGACCTTATCTAAGACAGGAGATCAACAAACAAAACTTTTTATACAATAGGAAATTGAATCTGTCACTTCCAAGGAAAATCTTTGATCGTACGGATCTACAAGGGAACGCTTTTAGGCTGGAAAAGATCACCTCGCCCGGTGATATTTGCTTTACGTGATCGCACTGGGGGATAAGCGTTCATGGAAATAGGTGTGGATATTGTGTGTTATGGTTTAGATAACTTTAAATTGAAAATGAAGACAACCCCCGACAACACTGATGAAACATAGTAGGGATGTATAGTGGTATACCGAATTACTCTACCCCGAAAAACGTTTGACCGAAGAATGTTTGATCGAAGCCGAGTACATACATTGCGGAATTTGTTCATCTAAAAATTTGTATTTTTTTTTTGTTTTTTTTTATACGCAACGGATTAGCACTTGACCTCAATCATAAAATGAGGCCGAAGGTAGAAGCGTACTGACCCTGAAACCCAAATATTTGGGGGACTGGCTATCTTATCTCTGACAACCGTAACACAACAATGCGCAATGCTACTAACATTGGCTTTTGTGTGTCGCGAAATTAAGTTTTCGCGCAAATGAACCATCGCGTAATTAAACTTTCGAGCAATGGTATTTTCGCAATATCGTCTTCACGCTATTGTCATTCGTCGTCGTGCTACGTCGGTTCTTTTCCCTAACCATAAACACTATGAAGAATTTTGCCACTCAAAAAGTGATAATTATTATATATCCAAGATTGAAAGGCAGTTTTATAGAGAAAATGTTAACTCACCTTCATCCATGGACAGCTGATCCCATACGGCTACTTTGGTTCCAGCAGGGTCACTAAGAGCAACGTATGCAATCTCTTCACGCACCAAGCGCAGGTCGTGGTCGAGCGCCAGGATCCAAAATGTGACTGCAACAAACATTTTCCGGGTTAACATTGGCACGTAAATTAAAAAATGATGACCTGTATCATGTACCTAGTGGATGTTTTCATTTTCATATATTTTTTATGATTAACTGGATACGCGTTTGACCACAATCTCACTTGATGGAAAGTGACGATGTGGTGGAAGATGAAGCACGCCTATTCACTCTGGTCTTGAAGATCCCCAGGTTGTAGAATTCAGGAAAGTGTATGTAAAATCACAAATATCTATATATTTGTGTAAAAAAAATGTATTTGTGTAGTGTACCAACCATCTGGTACCCATAATACAAGTCTAGTTGCTTAGTGTGGAACTATATGGTGCTGTATGTCCATTGATATGGATATTTATTCTTTCTTTCAATAAATTACAACAATGAGGTCAAGGTCTATATTTTTGTGCTTAAACATGCATGACATGATTCCTTATAACGTTTTTACTCGACTGTCCAAGAGAGGGGCGTAATTTGTTTTTTTTCTTTTTTTTTATATGAGAGGGCAGCAAACGAGCATGCGGGTCACCTGATGGAAAGCAATCACCGCCGCCCATGGACACGCGCCACACCAAAAGGGTCACAGATGCGTTGCCGGCCTTTGAGGAAGGTGTAGGCTCGTTTCTTGAAGGTTCCAATGTCGTACTCGTTCGGGAATACCGCTGCAGGAAGTCCGTTCCACAGGGTGGTCGTACATGGTAAGAAGTTTCTTGAGAAACGTACAGTGGTAGACTTCCACTCATCCAGGTGATGTGGATGGAAATTTAATTTTCGGCGAAAAGGTCAGTGAGACTCTCTTGGCCGACAATTCGGACTGCGCGACGTTGAACGCGGTCAAAAGGAAGAAGCTGGTACTGAGGTGCCCCAGCCCATGGGTCAGTCATTTATTCAACTATAAAACAGAAACTTATTATGAAAGCATATAATCGATATTTGGATGATAATCATGCATTCAGCTGGTTATGTACAGGCTCGATAGCATTATGTGATTTAGCTCAGACATAAAAAAATATTTCATGTGACTCCTTGAAAATATGTATATTCTATTTTCCAAATAATAAAACAAATTTGGAAATAGCTATAGAATCGTAGGAGTTCGTACATTATGATTAACGAAGAAAAAAATCTCCAATTTCATAGGTAAAGACCCGATACTTTGCCATATATCCAATTCTTTCGGCTCTATAAACACATTAATACGAATAATAGTGTCTAATAATAATTTGTGTACATACCTATATAGCTAACAAACATAGTGATTTCAGCTACCAAATAACTCATCGGTAAAAGCGCCATAAAAATAACTCCTACTTCGACCTGTATCGAATATCTGTGTTTATGGTTTCTCTCAGTCATTAATTTTTGCTCAACTTTGTGCTACTTTTACGTTCCTGTTTTATGTCACTGCGACGCTAAAATTCGGCTTAGATGTTTACGGTACATGCCCAAATTAATGTTTAATGAAATTGTTTACTTTATTGTCTATGGAAATAATGGTGGGGCGAAGTTAGGTTGATTGCTTTGATATTTAATTATGTTGGAACTTTCCATCAAAATATCTGCTTTCGTTCTTTTCTCATGTTTCACAGGATCTTATTACGTTGGTCGGAAAATTCTTTATTTTGTGGGTAACACCCCCGTAGCATGACAGGCGCAACAAACGTTTATGTCGAGAGAAATAATATTTTTCCTGCTCATTTGCTTGGACGAAATATGCAACTATCCCACTCATCTCACTCCTACGTCGCGCGCGACAAACGATGTCATGCTACGCAGACTGGGTACCTACTCTTAAAATAGTTTATTCAAAAGGCAATTTTCCGTGAAAAAACAAGCAAGAAACTCGAATTGCTCTTTTTATCCGACAACCCCATGAAAGAGGGTAATATTTTCGAGTGTATGTACGAATGTCTATGTTACCTTCTGTAGCCTAAACGACTTGACCGATTTTGAAGGGCAATTGGATATATTGTATGGTAAAAAAAGCAATATATGGCGCCCAAAAAATATACTACCGGGATTTTTTAATTAAGTAATTATTTAGAAATTAATAATTAATTTCAATATTAATTGTGAAATTGACTGGTTATGCGAACGGGCTGGTTATGTCCATGAATGTTTATCATCTAATCTGGCATGTATCGATAGAGTCAATCTTCAAAAAATCTAAGTGTAGTTGTTTTTATCCCTAAAATCGACGATTTGTTCTAAGAAACCACTCCTTAGAACAAATTTCTCTGTGTAAGACTGCTCCATACTAACCTCTTTCAATCATAACCTCATTATAAGAGGGAAGGTCTATATCACTGCAGTAGGATGTTTTAAACTTGATCATCATTTGATTATGCGTTTAGGTACTTAACAATAATAACTTCAACATAAGTTACCTAGAGATGAAGAATCTCTAAATAATATTTGTTTGTTTGTAAACGCTTTATTGTACAAAAAGGCAATACATTAATTTTGCATTGATACAGAATTTGAGGACATCGGCGGACTTATCCCATAGAGGGATTTCTTCCAGTCGCCCATAGGGTTAGTTAGAAAACAGTAGATTGGTATATACAAATTACAGCAAATTCAAACTAAAGCAATACAAGTAATAAGAATAATAATCCATAACTCTACCTTAATAAAATATGTACCTACATACTAATAATACATATAAATAAATATGTATATAAATATGGAAATACATAGTACATACGCGTCTGTCGGTTTGAGCGCTTAGTTGTTCTAAATTACGTAAAGGATCTTGATACTTTTTCTGCTATCATCATTTTCCTGCCCTTATCCCACTCTAGGTGGGGTCGGCACAACATGTATTCCTATTCCACTCTCCTCTATCACCGGTACTCACCCCTTTCACACACATAATATCTTTCATCACGCAGTCACGCATATACTTATTCCTGATTTTATCCATTCTAGTCACACCACACATCCATCTTAGCACTCTCATCTCTGCCACATGCGTTCTACTTCAATCCGACACTTTAAAGAATTTTTTCTGGAAGATTTATGGGTGTGTAAAGTACCTACATGCACATTATCTTTAGAGAAAATATTTGCAAGTAATTAATACTTCGGTTGAAAAGTATTGAGTACCCAAAGAAAATTGACTAGTCAAGATAGTGTCACAGTTATTATCTATGATAAAGGTAGATGGATGTAATTGACGCACTTCTACAACACAAAACTTCAACAATTACGTGAAATCAAAGAATGTAGACGGGAGTCGATAACTAGAACTATATCAACAATAGAAAATTTGAAACAGTTGACAGGAAATTTAATGCCGCAACGGGCAAAAGCAGTTGGCACAAATGTATGGGACGGTGCTTTGTAATTAATTACAAAGTACAAAGTAACACCAGGCCACCAAAGTTGTACAATAAAGAGAAAGTTGGTAGCGGTCGACCAAGTTCGGAAGGTTACTAGGGTTGTAAGATGTAGTACAGCCATTGCTGGTTAAATCACCGATTACTTGTGGAAAAAGTTCTACAGCGATTAGTATAACGAACGGAAGTCATGAACAGTTCAAGTTATTCTTTAAAATGTGCACGCAAAAATTAGTTTCCCACAAATTAAAAACTACTAAGTTGCCAGAATACAATAAGTGCTTATAATTTTTGAATCATGTATTCAATCTGCATGTAGATGTGCAAAATATGACTTGTAACTTGTTACATAACATTTCTATAATTTAAGTATATATAATAATAAAATGTATATATAATAAAAGTATATATAATAAGTATATATAATAAAATGCTATGGAAACACTTTGCCTGATACCATTCTATTGACCGAATTATAATCATTTGGTCACTAACTAATTTTACGTCACTGGATTGTTAGACAACATTATACACATATTATAAACATTTTGTCATTAACTAATTTTACGTCATCAGGTACCTAAATTGTTAGACAATATTATACACATATTATAAACATTATTTTTATGTTGCGGCAAGGAGGTCCTTAAACAGCAGTTTACTGTATTGTGTTATAAGTATTTATTATAAGTATTTATAAAATATATCTTTATACAAAATATATTACTAAGCATTATGAATGTACATATATATTGTCTTAATTTTTATCCATAGATTGTTTAACAATAGTGACTTTCCACCAAAATACTTATGAAGAATTGTAATAAAAAATGAGAATCTGTAACTGGCATAACTTTGGCTTATAGATTTTGTGTAGCTAATAGTTTTTATAATGATGCTGTTGATTCTGTATTATTAGATTATTCAAGAAATAAAAATAAAATATACATACAACACATAAATAAGTATCCTATTGGATTTGATCTTCCAGCTTAGTCTACACTAATTTCAACAAATATTTTTCACGTCGGCTCTCTGAGCCGATTTATAGTCACACACGACTACGAAAAGCTTATTACATGTCTACACTCGTTTCTGGACTTTATTCTCATCTAACAGAGTGATTAGTTTGCTGCCGTTCCTATTCATTTGCCCAAGCATAGACCCAAACCAGAGCTTAAAATTCCATTGTTATAGCATAAACCATATGAGTAACAAGACCATCTCAAAGTGACAACGCATTTGTGATTACTATATTTACGGTGAAAAGAGTAGACCTTATTTCTGGAAGGTTACAGATGTTGTGGGCAGTAGCACTTTCCATTAGGTGACTCGATCTTTGTTATATGAATGAAATATAATAAATAAACCAGCGTGCCAATTAGAGCAAATCATCCCATGAAAATTAAGTTGAGCCTTAGGTGATTCTCATGTTGAATCTATCGATGTGAAATTTTCGATAAACTAATTGTATAGAGGCAGTACGGCTGGTGAAATATAAATAAACAAATTCGATCTCTAACAATCACAATCATGTCCTTCTCCGAGTACAAGGGTTCCTCTCTGGTAAATGTAGAATAGAATATAATTTATTTGCTGTGAATAGGTAGGTACATAATATCTAGGTGTTACAATTATTTTATATAAATAAGTCTCTTCTATTCAGCTAAAATACAATAGCATGCAAATATAACTTTCAGTAATAAAATAAAATTATTGTAAATTATTTTGCGCAATAAAGAGTATTTGTATTGTATTGTACCTATTGTATAATTTAACAATAACAACCATTTAAAAATTCATCAATATTATAAAACAGGAATCCGAGAGCTATTATTACAATTTAGGATTATTGTATACTTAAAAATTCATTAACATTATAAAAGCAGAAATTCAAGAACCATTGGTACCATTTTGTTTTCACCAGCTTAAGCGGTAGGTTCCTGATATTTTTAGGAATTTTATTAAACACTTTTATGCACATACTATAGCAATTCCCATGATACAATGCGAGTCTTGGACAATGGTCTAATGCGAGTCTATCTGGATTCCTTGTGTTTCTAGGATACACTTGTGTACGCACTTGTGTGTGTTGTTTTTTAATCATTTGCCGGAAAATATCAAGGAATTGCCTCTGCAACGGTTCAGGATACAACTACATGGCTGGCTATTAGACAAATGTTTCTATTCAATGAATGAATTTTTCATACAAATTTGATATTATATAGGAATTACTAGTATGAATTTATAAATGCAAGGATTTAATGATAATAAATAATAGAGAATAGTTTTTCTATTTTATACATGACATTTGAATTATAATTAAAAGGTACTGTTTTTGACGAACTCGTTGGTATTTAGTATTATTAATTATGACTGGGATAATTTAGAATTCACTGTGCTTATCTACGTAAAATAGTGGAAATTGTAAAATTTGTATTTAAGCCTTAAATATTTGCACGCCTCGTATAGGCAGGTTTTTGCGGGAATTTTGTAATATATTTACCACCCACGCCACCAAAAATCAATGCAAATAAAGTGATTTCATTACATCAGTGTGGAAGTGTGGATCAACGTGATTTCTAATATAATTTCTAATATCGGTTTTCACCTTTCACATTTCGATAAACCAAATGTCCTTTAATGGCGGCTCTAGTTACTACAGCTCTCCGAAATTCGCTTCAATGTTTTTGCATGCACGAATGAACTTTGGGTGAACATTGAAAGTGTATTTGTGGTGCTGAAAGGAAGTGGTGAGTTATATCCTCGCTGAAATGACTTCGCAGTTCCAGGGGTGGCAAGTTTTAAGTGCCTTCCGTTCACATTATTAGTTTGTTGTTCAAGTAATAAAATGAATTGTTTATCTCCATGCTGGAGTAAAAACAACTTCTCCAATGACAACAGACTAGACTAAAACAAAGGCGAAAATAAAGTTTTGGGTAAAACAATGTTTTGGGTAATTGAAAATGATATTGGATTCGCAAATTATCTGTTCTAACTGGATTCTATTTAGAAAATATAAATACGCTTCCATACTTATTTGGAAAAAAGACGTCCAAGGGCGAGAAGGATTTGGATCTGAGGGTTCCGTACAAAACATCACCATACTTTGTATGTGTGTCCGTTAGTCGTGACACTTTTTCTTAGATACGACTAGAGTGCGCGCCCTGGTGCTTCGGTCACCGATGACCGGAAAACAATTGATTTTCAATTGTGTCTGCGTCGCTGCAGTTAACGTGTTAACAAATTTTGAAACCTACAAACATAGTATGTGTTTAGTTAGACGATCAATTAATATTAACCGCAAATAATGTTTGTCTTGTTTCTACAAGTTTATATATTTATGATTTTCCTATTAATTCCTTTACTATAATTATTATGCCATAAGACCTCCGTTCGTGCCAAATTTCAAATTTGTAAGGCACAGGCAAATACCCTATCAGGTTTTGACTTATTTTCAAGTGTTAAAACCTTGGGCATAAATAGCGGTATTTTTTAAATGCGATAACTTAGAAATTTGATTTTAAGCGTCAAAGGTATTATTATTATTTGACTTTAATTTCAACTTGATACCTTCACACCTTTTTGCGATAAAGGTTCTTAACATAGAGACATACGGACAAGGATACTATAAGTTTCTTTTTCAGGGTTCCGTATTCTGTCTGCTCGCAGCTTAGCTCAGAGGCTCTTAGTACTAGAAAGCAGTAATTTGGCATAGGTAAATACATATTAATCATGCCGACAAAGAGGGAAAATAAGATGTAGTTTTTTTAATTTTATTTTTGTATCCCATTTTGTAGGATTTCGTTGGATCGGTGGTCCAAAAACATTACAGGTTATCTTATTGAAAAACAATTCAAGGACATAATAAGCTTTAAACTACTGAGTTTTTTTAGAATCAAGTGTCAGCTGCCAGTTGTTTTTGAATACGTGAAAAAATTCGCGGCAGTAGAATACCTATGTATAATGGATTTAACAAGAAAACTATCACAGCTAAGTAGGCTTTACAAGTTAATGAGACGTGAAATCAATTAACATGTTCATAGTATCAAACAACAAAAAGCCCCCTTCTAGGTCCGCATATCGTAACGGGCAAATACGGAATTGTACACTGCGTGGGGCCCGACATGCGCTTGGCAGGCATTTTTCTTTTCAAATAAGGAACCATACAAAAAGGAAAGATAACACAAAATTAAAACACAGTTAATAATAGTTTTAATGCACTGAAGGCAACATCACCGCGTTTAATTAGATTACAACAAAACCAAACCAGCCCAAACTCGATTAGTCCATTAACGTGTTCCATTACTAAACTCTCTGCTACATAATGAGATTATGTCGATGGAATCATACTATAATATTTTCACCAGAATTGCATGTGTCGTAGATAGCGATAAATTAGCGACGGAATTTCTCACCACTTCGACACATATACAATGATTTTTAGGCAAATAAAATAACAGAACACTCAGATAAGTGTCGCAGCAGCGAAAGGGAAACGACTCAGCTACATGCTGTGCTTATAAGAGCTCAGCGCTGGTTTACTGTCGCACCCAGAGCAGACGAGTTACCGTCGCTAGTTGCATAAAGACAGTACATTCATGTCAAAGGAATAAAAATGTGCTATGTAAATTAATACATAAAGACACTTGTTATGTGGTTATATATAAATAAACTTTCCTTAAAATAGAAAGAAGTTCACTGTTTGGGAAATGATTAATCGACTAGTGCAACTAAAACATGGTGATGCTAGTATCATTTTTTTTTAATGCACCACGTGTTCGTACAATCAATCAATCAATCACACCTGATGTTAAGTGAAAATGAGGTCAAAGGTGGAAGCGTACTGACCCGGAAACCCAAATATTTGGGGAACTGGCTATCTTATCTCTGACAATCGGAACACAACAATGCTATTAACATTGCTGTTTGGCAGCAGATTTAGATAGCCATGGTGGACATTTAAAATGCCCTACCACCAACCAAACCGAGTACTAAACATGTACCCCGCTGGGGGTCGAATCCGCGACTTCTGATTCGGAAACCCTATATTGTTTACATTGAGCCGCGAAGAAGGTTAATATACTTACTCGTCTCTCCAGGCCTATAATGATGTCTAGCTGGTCTCACGATCACATCCCTGACCGGTCCTAGCAGTCTTATGACGCTATGACTCTTGGCAGTGCAGTCCTCGTTGCCGACGCAGCCTACGGTGGTGTGAAGCGTGCAATGCGTGGCTGGAGACGAAGGGATCTTGAGAAGAATTATGCCATATCCTGGAACAATGCATACGATATTGTAAATTAAAATAATAATTAGAAATATATGAGTTATACTATCTTATGGCCTAAAGATGTGTACTATGGGCTTGCAAGGGTAAATCAGGAATGGATCAAACTTTATTGATTAATCCTCAGTCACACCTGATGTTAACGTCACGGGGAAGATGAGGGCGACGATGGATAAACATTCACACGGAACCACCTAACTTACGATGAAAGATAGATGCTATCTTACCTCTAACCGCCGGGATACTCGTATAATAATGATAAACATTACTGCTTCGCGGCAGATTTGGATATGATGGTAGCTTGCCAGGTGGACATAAATGCCCTACCGCCAACCAAACCGAGTACTAAACATATTCCCCCATAGGAATCGACCACACGATCTCCGTATGGTAAACCTTACATTGCTTACATTATGAATGAATGCTCGTCTATTTCGGATAAATCCCCTCGGGAACAAAACAATAAATATAAACTTACATTTTACATTAATTTACACCACTATGTATTCACATAAGTATTTGACAAATATTGTAAGATTGTTTTAAGGAATAATGCGGATCTAGTTCTAACTCAAACGATTGCTTTTGAATTTCTGACGTAAGAAATTTTTGCCTAACTTCCTGCCAGCCGATGGAATTACTTTATCACGTACTCTCATCTCATCACGAACTTAAACTCGACCTTATCTCATGTCCGTCTGGAAGCCCCAGGCTACTCTATGCAAAATTTAAATACCGTCATAGTTTATGTACTTCCCCAGATTCAACTCTAGCACTCTGTGTAGTAGTCGTCCAAAGGTAACAAACGGACAGATACACTTTCGCATTTTAATATGGATTTCTGTGCACTCTAACGTACTACATATGAGATTAGTAATCGATTCTTGCCATCAATGAGCCTGGGATTAGATATACACTTATGAACCCGATTGTATCTGCAAAATTATTGTTCATTTCTGAGAGTTCAGGTCCGAAACCGTCGCTTGAATGTAAGTAAGACTCAATGCGCTTCGACGCTTATCAGCGGACATTAACACGTATGTCCTATGATTCACAATAATATTTTCCTTTACTGAAAACGCCAAAATAATTCCAATTTATAATAAGCACGCCCTACGGCTCAATCTAGAAAATTTACATATAATAACGTCACGACCTTTATTCAAAAGGGGATGGTCAGAGATCTCCTAAACATACGCGTTTGGGTGTTGCAAATATTAAAAGTGTAATGCTTGAAACAACATCCACGATCATCGATGATTTTTCTTAGAAAGTCCCTTAGTCGCCTTTTACGATATACGTGGGAAGAGGCTGGTTGGTTTTATTCTTTGAACGTGCCGAAACCAATTTACTATAAATATAGATTTATTTTTAACATCGGGAAATAATATAGGTACCATGACAGGCCCGATAAACGTTTGTCGCGTGATATAAAATTTGTCCTGCTCATTCGTTTGGACGAAATATAAAACTATCCCACTCTCATGTCGCGTCGCGCGCGACAAACGTTGTCATGCTACGGAGGCTGATATTAAGTAAAGATGGAAACGCGCTGACCCGCCACAAACTAATTTCGGAACTAGATATCTTATCTCCCACAGCCGGAATACAACAATGCTATCCACCTTTAATTCTAAAGGTCTCTACTTTTCGTTCATTTCTCTACCCCTCTGATCTTCTTTATAATTTTTGTAAGGTATACAATGCGATAATTATTTATAATAAACATCGCACTAAAAAAGCACACAAGTCTTTCATACAGCACTGAAATTGAACTGAAACAACACAAAAGACGAAACGAAAGAGTTTACCCTATAACAATGTAGGAACAAATCACGCATTTTCAGCTAGATAAAATGCGAACAATAGATTAAATGCGAAAACGGAAAATTCTAGGTATAAAAATTTCTTGAAAATTTGTCCTACGAGGATACAGAGGAGTCTTTAAGCATAGATTTATTTTGTATACCTAATTTATTTACAGATATTTGGTCTATACCTATATGATACCTATATTATTTTAAGTTATAGCCGTAGCATCGTCTGAGACACAGGATTTTCCTAGTTCAGGCACTAATGTTACAGTTGCAATTATATTGTAGAGATTTCATATATTTTAAAAAATGTATAAATTTATATTTACAGACTTAGATAAGATGGTGGTAACTGGTCAGGTGGATATTTAAAATACCCTGGATAATTAAACTGAGTACTAAACATGTACCGAGCTGGTAATCTAATCCGCAACCTCTATTTTGTAAATCTTATACGAATATTTACAGACCCTGTTAAAAGGAAAATATAAAAATAAAATACAGACTCAGGTGTTATTCCCAGACGCCAAATCTAATCTTTTGTAGCTGCAGTTGTAGCCTTTTATACTTCGAAAACGTGTACAGTACACACCATTTAAAGACTTCGATTCCGACAATAAAAGCTCTTGGAGCGACTCCAAATGGCAAAAATAGTGCCACCACCCGGTTCCGAAGCATTAAATGAAGTTGCCTATTAAAAGTGGCTGTTATTTCGATGCTTATTAAATTGGGTAGTAACTTTTTTTATGGAAATAGATATTAACAAATCAACTTCTATTAAAGTTTCTGATGACCTTTCCTGTTTCCACTGCCAAAGATAATTATTGAGATGCAGATTTGAACTGGATGAGTTATTTTAAATACGAAAATAAGTCAATGGGTGTTTATGTATTTGATGCCGTTGGTGTGTGTGACCAATTTGTGTCCGGATGAATCTCAGTAATGCTTGGTCCGAGTTGAGTGAGTTTTTTTTTTATATCAAAGAATCTAAATTCGATGAAAATCCGTTTCGGAGATGTTAAGCTTACAACACATTTCTTTGGTATATTTGGATGATACTACAGTAATTTGAATATGTTCTTAATTAAAAGTTTATAGTTATATATCGGTATATATAATCGAATCAGTAAAAGAAAATTAGCCTAAATGTTCATCCAGGTCCTAATCTATTTCCCCACCAAGGTTCATCCAAGTCCGTCCAGCCGTGTGGGCGTGAAGAGGTAACATACATACATACACGCACACACACAAACTTTCGCATTTATAATATTAGTTGGGTTAAACCGGCAGAGAGTAGACCAGACCTACCTACCTTACCTCACCATATATTGCGTTACTTGTAAATTTATTTTTGTAAAATAATAGGAGAATATTGGGTATTTATAATCTATTATTGTATAATGTTCAAATATGTTTATAGATTCACAACCAACTCATGTAATCTAGGTTACAGTTAAGGTAGTTAATCTTAACTGTAACCTAGGACGATGCCCATTCTGTTTACTATCTGTCTAATTAAGGAAAACCTGTTATTCGCTGTACTATTGAGAATAATAAATAAATAAATAATAAATATCCTTAGACATACACACAACGCCATCTATGTTCCACAGTAAGCAACTATAGGCTTGTGTTGTGGATACCAGATGGTTGAAATACTACATAAATATTTTTTTTTGTAAATAAATACTTATTATAAATGAAAAGATCCATAACTCGGGTACACATGTCCGTATTCATCACACAAACAATATGCCCCTAGCGGGATTCGAACCCGCAACCTTTCGGTATAGTGGGCAGAGTTGCTGACCACTACACCAAACAGGTCGTCGTCAGGAGAATACAATGCATGTTAAAGTATACATTATGTATACTCTAATACCATGTTTGAACAAAATGTAACGCCGTTAGTATTCTTATAAATAAATAAATAAATAAATATTCATTGAAAGTGGCATTTAGTGTTTACTAGCTTTCCGTCCGCGACATGTGCCTACGTGGACAAACTTTATCGCGCGTATGTTTAATTTATTTATACCGCGGGAACTACTCACTTTATCGGGACAATAAATATTCTACGTTTTAATTCAGGGTATGTTTAATGTATAATGTATAAAATTTCATCCAAATCCGTTCATCCGTTTTGCCGTGATTGAGCAACAAACAAACATCTAAACTTTCGCATGTAATATTAGTGAGACATTTCTCAAAACCGCCTCCGTCCGTCCGTCCGTCCATTACAACTGAAATAATCTATTCAACCAATAAAATTTCGCTGTGGTCTATTGATGATAATATAATATTTTCTCAAACATGCATGGAAATATTGTCATTACTTTCGAAAAAAGAACACGCGAAGTATTTAATTTACAGACAGCGAAAAATAAATCCATTGCAGGAGCGTTTTTTGAATTTGGAACATTACAACGCTCCAGCAATATTGTATGAAACGGCGTGCTGGGGTTATTATTATACACTTTGATTGGATCTCTTTTATCATTCTTGGCATACCAAAATCTTTTTTCTTAATACAAATTGCGTTTACGTGGCTGTATGCGTAAATGCGTTTGCCTTTCGGCACAGATGATAAATAGAAAATCGGCGGCAAAGCTGAAAATTCGTCTTGATTTGTTATTTAAATATTTATTATTTCCCTGCATTCTTTTGAGAAAAATAATAAAGGAGTATGGACCATAGTCCACCACGCTGGTCCAATGCAGGTTGGGGACTTCACATGCCTTAAAATTTTTATTTCTCAGACATCTCAGGCATCGAACCCGGACCTTCTAAATTGGGAGACCGCGTTTTAACCGCTGAGCCACAGATGCTCAATCAGGTTAATAAGAACCTAAACGTTTAGTGTGAATCAAGGGCATAGATAGTTCAATAACAATTAAGTAATTGAAACAAAAAAAACACGACACCATTTGTATTTTGCGAGCGCCTTGTTGGAATTTTTACCATTAAATGTATTTTGTTCTATGACACTCTGGGGACCAAGACGAATCTAAGGACACCTCGTACTTCAATGGCGGTCAAGCCGTTTAGGCTACAGGATGTAACAGAAATCAAACATACATACCCCTGACAAACAATACCCTCCTTCACAAAAATATGTTTATTCCGTACCTACTTTGTTCTGTCTACGTTCAGGACACCATATTAAAATCCTTGACAATAGTAGAAAAGTTTATAACAATAAGTCAAAGCAAGTAGGTGGAAACGCAAAGAACTTACACGCGTAGGACGAGGACATTGTGGTCACTGCCACTGCAGAAAGTTCTACCTTTATTCTCAACTTATTCTTTGAAAGCTGCTCAGAGTTCCTGAAAGGTATTGAACATACGGCTTATAAAGTTTCGCGAACGAATTGTGTTTCTATTTTGATTTATAAATATCTACTTATATGCTATGTATGTCCTATGTTTCTTAGAAAATTGCATACAGCAGAGATGAGAATGTTGAAGTGGATGAGTGAAGTGACGAGGATGAAGGAATGAGTATGTAAGAGGGAGTTCAAAAGTGGCACCCGTGACAGAAAAGTTGAAAGGATCGTTTAGCTTGGTATGGACATGTTAAGAGGAGGGATGAAACGCATGTTACATAGAGAGTGATGAATATGAATGGCGATGATTGGAAAGGAAGACGAAGACCACGGAAAAAATGGATGGATTGTGTGAAGGGTGATATGAACGAAAAGGGCGTGATTGATGAGGTAACAACTGATATAGGAGATTGGAAGAAAAGACGTACTGCGCCGACCCCAAATAAATTGGGACTAGGGCAAGAATATGATCCTATGAGATGAGATAGGATCCGTAACGAGGTAATGCACGAGTGCGCTGTGACTCACTCAAGGTTAGCAAGCTGAAGTGGTAATGAGCAGGCCTTCACTGTAGTAAAGAGTCTTGGAGTAGGCCTATGCCCAGCAGAAGACTGATGAAGACGACGAATGGATCGATAAGCCCGCTTCCATTCCGCTTCCTCACCTAATCTATATTAGGTAGGTACTTGTTCTAATATTTTAAATTAATTTAACGTTTCGTAACATTTACTACATTTCAATATTTTACTTTCGGAGGTATTCAATTTAGAAAGGTAAAAATAGAATTGCTCGAAACTTCTCAACAATTAATTAAATTCGAAATATAAATGCACACAAAAATTACAAAGGGGCTCCGAGGAGAGTAAAGGAAAAGTTTTCAAGTTTCATTTCGTTATTATTTTGAAACATATTTCAATAATCCCCTTGTTGAAGTTCTTATGGAAACAAAATACTTTTCTTCAAACAAAGAAAGGAAGGAATAAAGCAAACCCTAGCGACGGCGAAGTAGAACAAACTTGGCAAGTTTGATACAAATATTTGTGATCGCAGTAATGAGCACTGACAACATTGTCAAACAATATCTACTGTACACGTTGCTGTGAGGTATTTTTATGTTCAATCAGGATGGGTCAGCGCTTGGCCTGAATAAAACCAAATGTTGAAGTTAAACACTACTACCGATTCCCGTACAAAACTTAAATCGACCAACTCTAAATTCAATTACATTATTGTAAGTGATTTTACTTTTAAAAAATACTTAATAGTGTAAGATTAAACACTATTTTTTTTATGCACGACGGGTCGTCCTCGACCTCAATCACACCTGATGTTAAGTAAAGATGAGGTCGAAGGTGGTAGCGTACTGACCCGGAAATCCCAACACATTTGGGGGACTGGCTATCTTATCCCTGACAACCGGAACACAACACTGCTATTAACATTGCTGTTTGGCGGCAGATTTAGATAAGATGGTGGTAGCTAGCCAGGCGGACATTTAAAATGCCCTACCATCAACCAAACCGAGTACTTAAACATATACCCCGCTGGGGATCGAACCCGCGACCCCCGAATCGTAAACTCAATGTTGTTTACATTGAGCCACGGAGGCGGTTAAATACTCCATATTTTCTTTGTAATATAGAGTATTTAACCCCTTATATAGTATATATATTTAATATATTTAAATTAGTAACAAAAGTAAGTAAATACTATTTGTTGAAAGATTTCAAATTCACGCAAACTCCACACAATAAAGTATTTTAAAAGAGAAATCAATTCAAATCCATTTAGAGTTACCTGGTCTCAACGTCTATATCAAAGGAGGGTTACAGCATTTTCGCTTCTATGAATCATGCCGTCTCACTTCACCTTTATCAAAGTTCAAGCTCCACTGATTTTAGCAAAGAGGCTGCATCTCCATTCATTCTCGAGTTGTGCACTGACTGTACAAACGTTCGAATTTAATACGCCGATATATAGATTTAGAGGGAGTGTTTTAATTTTACCAATGAATAGGCAAAGACTGAAATATATCTAATGATATTCAATATCCAGTATTTGATCGCATTATCATTATCATCATGGATGGTGCCGATATGAGTAGACGAGAAGTTATAACAGTCTTGAGACTCCGCTCTGGTCACATCCCATTGAATAAGTTTGGATATTTATTGGAAAAAGTATTGTCACCAAATTGTGAATTATGTGGAGTAGAAGACGCTTCCTACATTTTAATTTGAACCTAAGACTTACTCGTAAGACGATATATTATGATTAATTAACTTTACATATCTTATAGAAAAAATACGCCGTCCAACTCGCTTCCGTGAGGCATAGTACCTAGTACGCTAGCGCTATATAGGTATTTTTAATTGTGTTTTATAAATTTGCTGTTTCATGTACATACTTAATAAATACTTTACATATGAAGTGGGGATATGTAACAGTGTTTTGCGTCTCCCGTTGTCTCGAGAAACCAGGGTAGTAAGTCGTAGGTATTCTTGTGTTTGTGTGATGTGGGGCCGAAAGTAAAAATGCGCTCATCCGCAACCCCATTTTACGTGGAGGATGGCCGCTATCTTATCCCTAACAGGCGGAATAAAATAATGCTATCAACATTGCTGGTTGGCGACTGATTTAGATAAGATGGTGGTAGCTGGCCAAGCGTACATTGAAAAATGCCCTACCACCAACCAAACCGAGTACGAATCGAAATCATGACGTCCGTTTTGTAAACTTTATGTTGTTTGCATTAAGACACAGAGGCAGATACATGTGTAACTAGCTTTATTGCGGAAATTTGTTTAATTTTGCACTTATAATATAGTTCAGAAATGCGCCATTGAACATTTTGTATTATGTCCAACGACCAGGGCCACGCTGTAGGTTGCACGATGCAACAGAGAAATTTTACAGTTTGCAGCCCTGCATAATACAAATTCAGTTTTGTATGGAAATTATGAATGTTTTTCTATGTTACATTATTATATTGTAATTGCATACTCAGTGATTGCTGTAACTAAATATAAAAGTATGCACAAACATTCATGTTAACCTGAGAAAACTTAATTTTTATTATGCAAAACTGTGTTTGTAAATAAAGGTTTATCCATTTCAGAATGTACATTATAAAAAACAGAGACAGATTCACTAAACCTAGCAAAGTCAGTGCATGTATTCATTATCATATTCGGTGACGAACGCGTGAAGTCTACGCGAGGGAGGCGTGGATTCACCTGCTACGCTCCAACAACCCACGCCTTTACGATTCCCTTCCGGGTTCTGTCGGTAGTGGTTTTAATTTATAGCGAGAATTATTTTGATTTTAATTAGAAGTAACAAAGGTATGTGGTTGAGAGATATAAAATATAAATTGGGTACGTTCCCCGACAGACACGTTTATTTGAATGATTGTAGGGTATTTTTAGCCACCTGATCGTTATCAATCGTTTTTCTTCATCTGACCAACAGTTGTGTAGTATTAAGTTTTGTCTGTCATCGTAGCATGACATCGTGTGTCGCGCGTGACGCGACGTGAGCAGGACAAATATTATCTCGCGCGACATATACGTTTATCGCGCCTGTCATGCTCCTAGTGCTGGTCATGATAGCCAGTATTGAATTACCTTTCACTCTGTAGGTATCGAGCAACTAAAAAGATTGTGACAATGGATTACTCTCAATATTTGGAGGAAAAATCTTGCTGTTCATTTACTACATTAAATATAGTTAGCGATATAAGTTTGTGAAATATGTACGAACAACCTAAAAAAATGCAACGCGGAAATTCGTTTGTGCTATTGTCGGGAATCAATTACCGAGATACTGCTGTCAATTGTTAATCAATCCTATTCCAACTCGTACAGTTTGAATAAGTCTATACCGCTTATTCCGTCTCTCACGCGCGCGCACGCGATAACGTATTTCCTTTTTATTCAATTAGACATCAAGTATTATTGTGAAAATGTAAAACATATTAACATATTATTAACACTTCAAAGATCATATTAAGATTTTAAAATATTTACGTAAAGCTGTATATTTGTATTTTCATACGTGTCTTTGGATTATTTTTCTATCGAGGAAATTTCAAGGAATCTTGTTTTCGAAACATATGAATGTCCTACAGGACATACATTTTATTGCGTAATTAAGCTATCGTTGATAAAACGGGGCTGGTTCTAAACGTACTGTGCATGGGAGGTATATTGATTAGATGATAGTTGGTCAGAGGATGATAGGGACAAATTATTGTAAACGCAGGGATGCCAGTTTTCCGACCTACTTTTTACACTGTAAAATTTATTAATTTGTATGAAAATAATAAAAACTTCATTTTAGTAAATTTAACCCACGTTGATAATAATTTTTAAGCCCAATACCACCAGGAAACCATGGTTAAATTTTGTGCACGCTTAAAAAATTTAAGCTTGCTCAGGCTCATGGTCTATAAGAGTTCCTAGCTTTTATATAAGACAGAATTTTGATAGCAGCCTGCCGTCTACTACTCAGATGATATGCTTTTTCCAATCCATTTAATACTTTTCGCTGATGACAAAATCAAGCTCCTTATTGTTTCAACATCGTTCGGCATACCAATAGATTTTCGTACAAGATTGGCCATTGAGCCAAAGTATTGTCCTTCTCCAACCGATGGAACAAAAGAGCCGTATCTAATCCGAGCCGCAGCGAACGTGGATAATTTGATTACCTCCGCTCATAGAGGTGAAAAGCACCGCTCGGAGCAAATCTTGGAATGCTTTAAATACTTGGATAAATCAAAGCCATACTTTGCAGAGTTACGATTAAAACACGGATGAGTGGGTAAAAAACGTCGCTAGCTCAGCGGGAAAAACACGGTCTCCCAATTTGAGAGGTCCGGGTTCGATTCCCAGGCAGGCCGCATGTTCCAATTAGTTTTTAAATTTAATTACTTATGGGCATTTATCCGACTGCTCGTAAACGGTGAAGGAAAACATCGTGAGGAAACCTGCATGCCTGAGAAATAAAATTATGTTCTATATTTTAAGTATCGCTCTTTGTCTGCAGTAAAAAAAAAACTTTAAATTGGTTTTCCTTCCGAGGTTTTGCTGGAAGAAATCTCTTACAGAGATAAGCTCGCCTTTTGTGTATTGTAATTTCTGTCCTATGTTTGTACAATGTATATTTGTATACTTATATATGCAATAAAGTGTTAAAATAAAATAAAAATAAAATAAATAAAAATTCTAAGGAATGTGAAGCCCCAACCCGCATTGGACCAGCGTGGTAGACTATGGCACCTCATTATACGAGTACGAGGGAAGACCATATCTCTGCAGTGGGATGTTTATGGGCTGAGATGATGAGTGGGTAGATTAAAACGAAACAAAACACTTGGCTTGGTATCAAAACACACTAGACGTTAAGTGAAGATGAGGTTGACGGTGGAACCTGGCCGACAAACAGCAATGTTAATAGCATTGTTGTGTACCGGTTGTCAGAGATAAGATAGCCAATTCCCCAAATATTTGGGTTTCCGGGCCAGTACGCTTCCACCTTCGGCCTCATCTTTACTTAACATCAGGTGTGATTGAGGTCAAGTGCTAACCCGTTGTGCATAAAAAAAACAGCCAACTTGCCAACCTAGAGCGGGGCGGGGTGCGATACCACCGATCGGTGGGAGGGTGGAAGTGTATTCTGTACGTTAGTACTATATTATAATTAATTCTGTGTCTATACTACAAATCATCGTTCTTAGGACCTACTAATTAGGGTTTATGTTAGCTATGAGCTTTGAATACAGCACTGCGGCTTATAATAAATATGAAATAAAAGGAAACTTTTGAAAAAAAAAAGAAATGTAAACTCACCTATTGATTTTGTGAAATTAAATTCTACGTGTGTTGTGTATGCATTTGAACGTGTAATTATCTTAGTTAGCAATTCTCTTGTCAGAGAACTGGTAAGAATTCTAGAAGAGTATATGCGCCATAATTCAGTCAATCGAAAGTCGGTGTTTTTAAATTAACTTAAAGAGTGCCTTCAACTGATCAACCGGGTCTGACTATTTAATGTTCCGTACAAAGCACTGAAACATTCTTATTAAAATGCCAATAGTGATCACCCATCCAAAAAATTACCACGCCAGACGTTGCTTCCACACTTGATATTAATTGCTTTTGCAAAGTATAGCAAACTAATTTCCAATGGCTCTATATGTTGGTACCAGTGTACTGAATTTACTAGCTTAACGGCAAATCTGTTTTCCTCTCCAGCATAATTAGAAAAGTATCCATCGACGCTCTTAGGTAAATTCAATTAAAACTTCCTCCAGGGAAATTAGATTGAATTAAATTTCGTTCGCGTCCCACAAGCCATGACTATTTGAAGGGATCAAGTGTGACTTGACTCCAGCGTTTCGAGGTTAAGATCCCATTACTGGGTTCATCCAATTTGCAGATCCGAAGGGCTATTAAGTTGATTACCTTGATCGTGGCATACATGTGTTTAATCCAGCAGATAGAGTCGCGAGGCTTGATATAACGCGATATGTCGTAATCTAGAGATTATTCGGTTATATAGAATACAGCGTCATATAGAATAATCAAAACCGTTCGTTTTAACAATAATTGTTTGCTTGTTTGTTTGTTTATAAACGCTTTATTGTACAAAAAGGCAATACATTAATTTTATATTGATACAGAATTTGAGTAGACAGGGGCTTCTCAGACTTCTCAGGGGAAAATTGCCTTTTGAACAGCAGTAGCTTAAAAATGTAAATTGTGACTTCAAACTTCAAGCATTTATTTCAACTTAAGATACATAGAAATAAAAGAGGTTATTGCATTTATCTCGAGTCACTAACTTCGCTTCGGAAAGGGAAATCATCGGCGGTAAAAGAAGCGGCGCAAGAAACCCACAGGATCATTGTAGTCTTTTTTTTTAATAAATATTGTACAACTAATACAATTTTTATACTTTTTGGGAGCTGGTCGAAGTTCACCAAGCGTGTTTGTCATTCAGGTAGTCACGAATTTTGTAATAACCTTTTTTTGCTAATGTTGTTTTGATATGATTCTTAAATTTTTTTCTCAGATTAATGATATTTTCTGCTATAAGGTTATATAAGCGTATACAGTGTCCCATAAATTATGTGTTAACTTTGCTTGGTCTGAAAATAGGGGTAGCCAATTTGTCCTTGTATCTCAAATTTAAATTATGCTTATCACAATTTTTTGGAAACGCAGAAATATTTTTTCGAACGTACATAATATTCTCATAAATAAACTGTGAAGGAACAATTAAAATATTAATTTCTTTAAATATGTCCCGAAGAGAGTCACATCGACGCATATTATAAATTGCTCTATTGATTGACTATTTGCCGTGTAACCTGTGTACCTACAAAATAAATCATTTTTTACTTTTACTGGATTCGAACCGTTAATCCATACGGTATAATAAAATTGATTCGAATCAACCATAGCAATACAAGAAAAAAATTTATAAAGTTTAACCAGCTTTACTTCGAAGCAACCATAAAAGAACAGTTATTAATGTAATAGATAAGATAACCAGCAAGATTGGGATACATAATGAAAAACTTTCGAATAGGTATATACCAAAAATTCGTTAAAAGAAGCACGATCAACGTAAATCCAGCCAATAAATCCGTGGAAACCTAACTTCGGCGCAGTAAAAAGTTGAAATTCTTTCACGAGGGGACGGTTTGCGTCGAGGTAGATTAATTGTGCGATTTATCAACGGCCGATGTACGGGACCTGATTCCGAGTCGGGTTTGTTTAACAGATAAAACTGCGGGAGTCGCATCCGCAGTGCCGCTACAGAGTGCGGCTTGGAAGCGACGAATGTCGTTTAATTTATTTTATTTAATTAAATGGCAGAGTGAGAAGTAACCACTGCATCATTAAACACTAAGAATTTTAGTTAACAAATGTAAGCAGACATTCCAACTGCTCGAGCCTCTGGAAAATGCTGTTAATACAGAAAGTGGTAGTAAAAAGTCTACCGTATCATATATTCCTTGATCATGGTCTGGCAGTTGCGGAACAATGACTAAGGCATTTAATGATCCTTAAATACGTTATAGTAAAAGCATCTCCCAAGCATTTAAAAACTAATGTTAATACCTCCTGCAATAATAGGGACAGAAAAATGAACGTTGATAGACCGCACGTTTTGTTAGTCTCGCAAAGAAAAAACAAGGCACCGGAACGAGCTGGCTCTGTCTGTAGTAACCGAAGAGATCCTGGTTTAAACTTTTATATAAAAAGACAGAATAAACGAAAAATAAAACTAGGTAACGAGTGCGTTCGAGTACGGACGTCGAGATTTGTAAAAATGTTGATTCTATCGGATGAATTCGAGGAACAGTGGAGGTCTGAGTTTGTAAAAACTAAAGGGAAAAACGAGTTAAACGAGTTTTATGAAAATACTGGTTCTTCAGTCTACAGTTGATATCTAAATTAATGGCCTTTATATCAAGAATTCTATTAGTAAAATATAAAATTTATTTTACGCAAATCTGAAATTAGAAGACTGAGTTTAAATACCATTAAGATGGAATAACTATTATACTCGTATAATTCAATTCGCTAGGTTCAGTGCTTACTTTTATTACGTTACCGGCCAAAAGAAGTTAGATTATCGCTAATTACTAAATTTATACTGGCATCTATACATTATTGCACGTACAGACCAGTTAAGTAGTGATATATTTCGAGATGCTACGTTTTATTAATTTTTCTTTGCAAATCGACACTTTTTCTCAAGCATTTGGCGAGATTTGTGAAAAGGAATGGAGCTCTGCGTCATTTTGGAGGTATGGATTTTTTACGATTATAAATACGAATTTTTTACGAATATAAAATTCTTGTTGCCAAGAAACGTGAATGCCGGCGAATTATATATAACCTGAATTGGGGATTGTATCAACAGCAGTTCAAACCATCATTCAAGGTTAGCTCTCAAGCACTGCTCTGCCCAAGCTATTTTCAAGATGGATGCCCCTAAACGTCTGACAGAACGGAGGGTGAGAAAAGTTTGATGCAGGTGGGGAAAAAACCTGTATGATTACTTGAAAGGTGACGAAATATGGCAATCTCAAAACAAAAAGACAACTAATCGTGTGATACAAAAATGAGCCAACCCTATCAAAGGTCCGTCATGCGAGTAACGCAACGAAACATATGACTGTCATACTCCCATAGCAAAATGGGAATCAGACGCTCCTCTAGTGATAGAATATAAATAAATAATTCGTGACATCGCTGTGTCACTACTAACTGAAAATGATAAATGTTTCTCCATCCATACGAACGTTTGCCAAGTTCTTCCCTGAAACGAATCCAAGGCAAATCTGTTTGTGTCGTTGAAAATTGAAAACTTTTGCACGAAATTTTATTCAAAACATTCAATTTATATCTGAGACGTGCTTACTTTTATTGATGACGACGTTATTCAAGTAGGTTAGAGAAAATGTATACACCTATCTAAAATAGCTTTTAACTGTTAAAGTGATGAACAGAGTTTATACGTGGAAATCTATCATAGCAATTTTAAAATTATTTAAAGGCTGTGTCTATTTACATTGTCCATTGAATGACTTAGTGATGTTGTGTAAACGACTGAGTTTATATATCTCGTATTTACATTGTGTATATAATTATTTATCCTAAAAAAATGCGGATTGTCTCTAAAATACATAAAGTTATCGTAAATATAACACTTATAATAATATAAAACTTAGATATACATATGTACCTTATTAAAAAAATTAAAAACACGACTGAAAAAACGACCTAAAAATTTACACGCCCACGTAATTTCGAAGCTCTCCACACATCTGCTGCATAGTATGTCTCACTCATATACATTTTTCAGAATCTTAATAATAAGCCCTTATGATACTCATAATGCAGTCTTGGAACAATTTTTTTATAATGTTACCAACCTTTAACTTTAAGTGCTGTGGTGTACTTTTTTGTGACTTAACCTATCCTACACTTGAACTATCATGGCGTTAAAATCCATCCACCCGTTTGGGCACTACGAGGGAATAAATAATCCCACATACATAGATACGCGTGAGAAACATAACCCTCCTCTTCATGGTTAAAAAAGAGCGAAACAAAACCTCCAGACTTAAATAAAGATTTTACGTAGGTACTTTTAAAAAAAGCTCCATATTTTCAAATTGGCTGCTTAGTATTCCCTCTTCAGTGGCTAGCGACATAAAATTTACATAAGCACAAAGCAACAATATACGATATAATATTTTGTTCGCGAGAAGTATTTTGCATAGAGATCCGAGATTGGCTTTGTTCGGACGCACAAACAAGCAAGGTTTTCTATTTAGAGGCATTCATGTTTCATAACACAGAAAACCATTCGATTGGATGAATAAATTGTTGCATTTCCCACTTGGAAATGTGGAATTATTTTTGAGAATTTCCTTTGAACTTTCTGCATCTCATTACTTTGTTTTAAATATGAGTAATTTTATTCAATAACCTTGTATGGCACGTAAGACAGTGTTATAAGTTTAAAACTATTGAATTATCTTTTACTCGCTATGATTGTTAACTACATAATTAAGCCTTCATAGCTAATGTTAAGTGAAGAACCATGGAACAAGTTTTCGAATCACGCTGACGTAATTATCATCTTTAAAGTTTAAACAACTGCAAGGTATGGACCATTAAATATGAATGCTACAGCACGAGTGTTGCGCAGTGTCTATTGAATTACATAGTTTCATTCTTTCATTTAACCAGGTTGTGCTGTTGTGTTAACATAAATAAAATACGAAACTTTTTCTATTACCATACAATGATTTAAATAAATATTTTAAAATATCTGCATAAAAAAAGCAGCTGGTATGCCAGTACAGTGCTAGTCTGTTTCACAAACAAAAGATAGCCATACAAAATAAACACTTTATGCTAATGAACAAGACGCAGCCGTAGCAAATTGAGTGCTCACACCAAAACTTGTAAAATTTTTCAAAAATATGTTAATCAGCCGGTAGTAAGTGGAACACAAACATGAGATAACGGCTGATAGAGGAGATTGGAAGAAAAAGACGTACTGCGCCGACCCCAAATAAATTGGGACTAGGAAGATGATGATGAGTTCAACACGTAACTCTAGTAAAAAGAATTACTTCAATTCTTAACACGGGATATCGATGCATATTTAAACAACCAAAATATTTCTGTAATTAGGTGTTAAGAATGTCTAATTTAGAGGATAGACAGACATGACGAAACTAATAAATTCCCAGTTTAACAACGGGACCCAAAAATAGCAGAATTCTTATACGCGCTGCAATTAAATTACTTTTTACTAATTACTATTTTTAATCAAGTACACTCCAGAAAATGAAATGACTTCAACATGGCAACTTTTATGTTCTCGATTCCTTCCTTCCGTCATTCTATTAACTCTTCCGGCAGCAGGTGTAAATGGCTCAAAAGTGATTGCTAATTCTGTCTCAAAGAAATCCGATTTGCTCAGCACCCGCGCCGGTGTCTAACGAACCGTATAGATGCCTACCCCGCCTTCTCATCAGATGGAACGGAAAAATTAGATCTTGTACAGAAATGGTAAACCCTTTTTCGTTACACTGATTTGTGTTATGAACTAATAAGGTTATATTGAATATTGCTAATGTTGTAAGACTATGAATGTGTAGGTATTAATACTATAATTAATACTAAAAATAATAATATAATTAATAACATTAATAACATTGTTACTGCCTGCGTCAAAACAGGTTTATTTTCCAAGTTCAGATGTCAGTCTCTCACAAGTGAAATAGTATATTTGGGCCTGAATTTTGTAATAATGCTGTTGTTTAGATGTTTTCTTACTATTTACCTTGTGTGTGAAACAATAAAGATTATTATTATTATTAATATTAATTTTGTCAAAAAAGTTGCGAGGTCAAATACCACAGGTTATGCAACTACCTTCTATCTTATCAACATTGTACCTTGTACATAGGTTTATAAAAGTCATATTCCACCAAAATATAATCCAGTAAGGATACATTTTAAAATTCCTATAATCTTAAAGGCCGTGATTTTTTGCACGTGGACAGAGTACCCGTCAGTGATAGAATAAAAATGTTTCCAAACATTTCGTTAGCTTGCTTTAAGGTATGTATTTAGTAACAAAACATAGACAATTAAATTAAAGTTACCACTGTGAATTTCATAGCGTCGGAGAACATACTTGGAACTCTTGTAACTATTTAAAAAAAAAAATGATCAAAAATTTATATTTACGAAAAAAATCACCGAGGGCAAATAATATATCACGCGTCAGTAAACTATTTTTAGAAAATATAAAGTAGTCATTGATTATTTTTTTAGAAAATATTTTTTGGAGATCCTCTCATCTTCTACAACGAAATGAAGTTCACGGTAGTAACTTTAAATTAATATTGTAGATTTTATAACTAAATGCCTATACTATACCTAAAACAAGCTACAGAATTGTTAGAAAACATATTAAATCTATTACTGATGGGTACTCTATCCTTCTACAAAAAAATCAGGAACTTTAAGATTATAGATAGATAAATAAGCATTTATTTACATCCATGTACACACACATAACAAATTATAGGCAGTTAGACCACAAAACGGCTCCTCTACACGATATATAAAATTGTTGTAACCTTTCTTGATTGTACATGATTTATTGAAAAGAGACAAACCCTCTGAGTTTCTCGCTAGCTCTTCTCAGTAGTGGTCGCGTTCCGAGCTAGTGGTAGTTTAAAAAACAAATGACGTTCATAAGTGCATATTGTATTGCCTACATGAATAAATGATTTTCATTTCATTTTCATTTCATTTCATTTCAAAAATTACGTATTTTTACTAAACTAACACATTTGTGGGTTGGTTTCTTTGATGAACACACAGACGTAAAGAAGTTTTTATTTGGCACCATTATTGCTTAGTTCGACTGTCTTACCAATTAGAACAATATGCAGTGGTAGTGCCAAAAAGTCGCATAAGAGAGAGAGAGAGAGATAATTCGCGTGTGGCGGAACGAAACGGAACATGTTCGATTTAACATAGAACTGAGATGCTTAGTATGGAATTTAGTTGTATTGAGGAATAAATTCGATAAACACTGGCTTGTTCTTGCTAATTAATATTGTTAGGCGTGAAGGTAAAATCAAAACAATTTTTATTTTTAATAAGGCTTTGAACGCCGCCGCGGTCACCGGTGACCGCAAACAATTGATTCAATTGTGTCTGCGTCGCCGCAGTTAACTACCTTAATACAGTTGTCACAATTACTAAAGGAAAGCCGATTTGAATTGTGTTAAACTTCGCCACTGTTACACAATAACTTTAATGATCATGATTTCTTAAATAAAATTACCAACTTCAATTTTACTTTATTTTATGTTAAGAGGGGTTATTCCACACGGCATAACCCCTTTTAATTTGAGAGAATTGGACTCCCTAGAATCCAGTGATGCAACGCTGGTATTCTGTGGACACCATATGCATACATGCAATTATTTATATTTGCATGCATGCAGCTTTTAGGGTTCGAATCCCGCGACGGGTAAATGTTTGTATGATGAATACGAACATTTATTCCCGAGTCTTGGATCTTTATATAAATATTTATGTATGTTTATCCGTTATCTAGTATCCATAGCACAAGCTTTGCTTAATTTGGGACTAGATGATTGATGTAAGTGTCCGAAATATTTATTATTTATTATTATTATTATTATCTCGAGTGCAGGTCAGAGCGATTTTTAAATTTATAAAGCATATGTATATATTTATAAATTTATCCAATGAGGGCACTACCACTGGACAAAATAAATCCTCTTACCCTGCTGTTTTCTGTATCTCATGAAGATATATTTATATGAACATACGGCGATCGTAAATTAGATATAAACAAATCCACTGTCTCCTCCTACTGTCTTGAGCCATCTATAACACCTTGATTCGATATCTAAAGAAGATCGAATCGCTTTGAGCTATTAACACTGTGATTTATGAAGTCCTTACTGATAAATTCGTGTTAATGGTTTTCCTTGATATTGATTTAAGTTTCTGGTGGGTGACATTAAATATCACCAATCTATATCATCACCATCACTTCCGCCTCAAATAGTCTAATTACTTGAACATTCGTACTAAGCTGTTTTGTTCTTCATTAACCCCCGATAAAAAACGATGGGTATATGTGTTTGACAGCGTTGTGTGTGTGTTCAGTATTTGTCTGAAAGTATCTCAACTGTTGGTCCAATTTGAGTGCAATGGTTCTTAGTCATCTTTGATTGTAGTCGGTTAAGCCATTTTACAGTTAGATTGCTTATTCGTATGCTATGTAATTGCTGTACTTAAATAGTATATCGGTGATCTTTTAATTTTCAATTTAAAGTCATTAGTTAAACTTTAAAACGTCTAATTAATATTTGTACGCTTGAATATAATCTGAAAATTTTAGGACGAAACCAATTATGTTTTACCGTCTTAGGTAAAACCTTAAAATCCTATAGAAATGAATAATTTCATTTTTGATTCACTCTGACCAGTTCATAATATGCCCTGATATATATAACATTTTCTATACAGGTGAAGCCATAAATAATATAGACCATAAATTTTTTTATTAAATTGAAATTAAATCACAGTTCTTTTAGAACTCGTAACATGATATTATTTAGGAGGAAATACCTTAATTAGTTGATAACATTTCAATCTATACTGAAGGTACTTTTGAGGAAAAGCCGACATAAACAACAAGAAAAGTTAGAAGTGAACACAAGCAATTACGATAATACATCTGAGCGACTTTGAATTTGCATAAAAAACGTAAATGTCCATATCCTATGCTTTGCTTTGCTTGTCTCTTATCAGTCTTGCAATCACGTAGACCGACACCAAATATATAATTTTATCGAGAAACATTATACTGCTTTGGATTAAAATTTTAAATTATTTAAATTATAGGAAGTGAGAACAAAGAACTGAATATTGCAACGGTGCGGAGCCAGGTTGGATGGACGGCGCCCTTCCGACGCTATCTCGACAGAGACAAATGTTTTGTAAAAAGATTGTTCCTATAAACTCTATTCTGTTTTATATTTATCGTAATTTAATAAACGAGTCTTAATACTGCTCCTAACGCTAAATTACGTATTAAAAACTATAGTTTAAAAAACTAAGGAAACGCTTGACACCGTCTGGCTCCATTTTATCATTCAATTAGTTCAATTTCAATTAGTCGAGTGCATATTCGAGGGGTTTACTAGGAAACATTAAGAAATTCCACTATTCACCTCCGGATCCAACACCGTTGTTACGAAATGTAATGTATTGGACTCGTCAATACAAATTAAATGAGCCCAAAATCGATAAGTATTAACAGTTTCACCCAATGGTATGGTCAGATCACCTCGATGTAACCAAATTATTGTATTATCATCGCAATTAATTATATAGTTGCAAAACTTATAATCGATATTGGTATGACATCTAGTAAGTGAAAATCGATTTCTGAAAGTGAATCGTGTAGCAAATTAAGACAGTTTAAAAAAGAAAAAGAGCAGAACAATGATCATATAGGATTCTTGCACCGCTTCCTTTGCTAGATATGATTTCCCTTTCCGAAACGGTGATATGTTGGACATACTAAATGTCCCTACTATTCAAAATTACAGCCGGACATACAAGCAAAAGTTGTATGTCTATATCTGTCCGGCTTTCTCACCTAAACTATTAAATTGGTCATATTGAAATTTGGCAGAAACGTAACTTGGGAACTGGATAAGGACATAGACTTTATATCCTGAAGTAATTCCACGCAGGCGAAACCGCAAGCTATTCTATATCTTGCGTTCAAAATACTTGATGAAATTTTTGGTGGTCGATTAGTTATATTTCAATTAGTATTCAAACTTCCTGTATATAATATGAAAACTGGGTAACAACTGGACTCTGAACACCCTGAGCTCTATCTCCCAGATTGACACGGTGGTGTCATCAATTCCTTTTCAAAAAGCGCACGCTGCCATATTATCAATTTGACCAATGCAGTATGTATTTGCTTCATTCATCATATTGAAATGTATTCTCCTCAACAGCAATACCCTGCCACAGGCAATCAAAATATTTAATATAGCAATTTAGAAATATGATACGGTTGGAAGTGAAGTTATTCCTTTAACAGTGGAATCGATGAAGTAAGAGTTGAACTCATTAAGCACATTTTAAAACGAACTTCTTTTGAATATATTCGATCTTTTTCATTTCTCTTAAAGAGGCGTTGTTAAATAGCCTCCTAATGATGATGAAGGTTGAGCTATAACCAAAACAAATGATCGAGAAAGGAATTTGCCGGTTTCGTTAAAGCAAAACTTTTCCATAATTAGGCAATTTAACTTCTATAAACGCCTAATGAGAGATATACGTCTTATTACTTACCTACTTAGACGTAGTTATGTTTGCTGGTAACATATGTCAAACAAACAGCATGTAACAGGAAACTTTATCAGGGTTCTAAATATTTTATATGCTAGTTGCATTCATTAGTTCTGTATCAAACTCGCATTCGATTCAATCTCTATTACAAAATTTAATAATCCTTTTGATTCGTATTGTCTTTAGTTATGTTATTGATCAGTCTTGTCATTAAATAAGCCTAATGTTAATATATTACACAACATTAATGTATATATAACGTAACGGCCTAAATGGGATGAGGGGTGATCCAAACATTAAAAGTTTAATGCTTGAAAATCTTTTAGTTATCAATTAAATGGACGTCCATCCACAAGGTGCTCATATAGGTAATCTAATTAAGGATATGAGATGATGAAACAAATATATTTATAAATAAAAACATCTCTTCTTCATTCATAATGCGAACAGCGAAGGCAAGGGATCTTCAAGAGCAGGGTGAATAGGCATCTACTGAGATCGCGTGCTTCATCTTTGGCCACATCGTCACTTCCCATCAGGTGAGATTGTGGTCAAATGCGTATCCAGTTAACCATAAAAATAAAGCATAAAATTTTAAAAATGTGTTTTTCCATCGTACCGAAGAATGAGGCAATGTTATCTCGCTTAACAATAACAGTCGGCCCCTCAACAATAATGTCACCCACTCTTAGAATTCCACGGGTCAATACCAAGCGTTTGATTTTATGTAGCATACCCTCTCACTATTATATCCTTATAATACATCTAAAGTTGCTTTATTATGGTAAATATTTTTGTATCGATTAAAGCGAATCATATTTTATAATATCTGATTGTTTGTGTCGTGAAATGGATTAAATAAAGCTTTCTATCCTATTCGAAATATTTGCTGATATTAAGTTAAAAATTTATTACTTCACCAGCAGTAACATTTTCCAATATACTTACGCAGGAACTTGGCAAATTGTCAATACATCTCAATATTTGCAAGAAAAGCGAATATTTTTCCAGTACATGCACTTTGAACGCGGTTCATATCTTTGCCAATAAGTCTGGTTTCCAATGGGGTGTCTGGCACGAAATGAGATTTTTACTACAGCGGCAGCAATAAACTTGCACCGATGCGAACAGGAAAGCTTCGAAATGGTATTAATTTTCAAGTCATTTTCTATCAGCGTTATTAAATTTTTTGTACAAGCATTTCTAATTATGTTTGTTAAATTGGAAAATTGAACGTCATTTCTCTTGCAGTGCAGTTGAATATAATTTGAAGTTAGTGTTTGTGTGAACCTTTTATTTTGGATTCCTTTAAAAACATCATTGAAGAAAAGGTTGAAAGAAAAATGGAAAGAGAAGTGCTAATAATTCTCTACTTGAATCAAACTGAAAATCAGCAACACTCCTGAGTCCCTACCCATTTATCACAATACTGTGGTTTTCGATTCTATGTATGCTTGTATTTTCTTTTTTGTGATGAATAAATACATTTTACTATTTTATTTATTTTATAAATTATAAACAAGATTGTCTTATACGCGTACCAATAGGTGGATGAAGTTGCCATGGTTGAAAGATGATGTGCCTTAAATTGAAAGATATTCATTAGATAGACAAGAGCTAGACTCTTAGTTTATGATTGAATAACTTATGAAGTAACATTAGCAAATTATTGCCCAATTTACTTGATAATAACAAGTAATTAAGTTGGTTGAAATAAATTAGGTTAAGTAAAAATTTTATTGAATCCATTCGCACTATAATAATTAACACAACCTATAACGATAGAGATAATTATTACCATAACAGTTGTTTTTCTGCTTTTCTTCCTCAAAAACTCGGTCAAGTGAAGATCATAAAGGATAATTTTGTGTTCTCTAAATTATTTTTCTCTTATATTTGCATAGATTGCAGTAAAAACATCTAACTAATAGTATAATGCGAAAGTTTGGATGTTTGTTTGTTTTGGATGAAATTTTGGTATATAGTTAGAATATATCCTGGATTAAGACATAGCATATTTTTTTACCCGGATAAAGTGAGTAGTTTCCGCGGGATTAACAAATTTAAAAAAGCTAGTAAATAATAATTATTCAGAATTTATACTTGCATCTTCACATTCCCTTACCTGTTATCATTTGGCTGGCAGTAGTAAGTAGTTTCACATCATTATCAGCATCCTGTGTCTCCAATCTCACAGTCACGTTGAGTGGTTCCAGCGGCTCGTCTCCTCTCCCATGAAGAGTAACAAGGACGGCTGTTGTTTTCCCTGGCACCGCAACTTCTGGGGCCACCACTGAGAATCCACTGTGGGAAAAAGATAAATATATGTAAAGTTTGGCATAGTTCCGAGGCTATATTCGCATCACATCAGTCGTACACAAATATACTAATGGATATAATTTCTCAGCCTAAAGCATATCTTTCAACGGGCAAAGCTCAACTGCAGCTGCTGTCCGTAAAAAATTATGATCCT
This sequence comes from Oegoconia quadripuncta, assembly GCA_949316235.1. Lineage (NCBI taxonomy): Eukaryota > Metazoa > Arthropoda > Insecta > Lepidoptera > Autostichidae > Oegoconia > Oegoconia quadripuncta. The sequence goes on along the minus strand of OX438754.1, from coordinate 17,139,189 downwards.
GTTATTGCCTCGATGTATTGCTTAAGCACCTTTTACGACTTCATTGAGATAATACAAGTCAGTCAAATTTTCTATTTTGTTGAGAGACACACAGTACAGCAACCTTAGTAGGGTCAGGAGAATTTTATTTATGTCAATGTGTATTCCATTCATGAACCCAGCCATTATTTTGCCATGCTCTAAATCTAGGCTCGGTGTGCAACCCCAGCCGTAAATTTAAGAGAGTTCCTCTCCACAACACTTAACCCTAGACGAGTGTATTGAAAATTCTCTCTAAGCAAAGCAGCTGCAGTGCGACAAATCGTGTGGACACGTACGAATTATTGTATTTTCCTCCAAACCCTGTGTGCGGAATACCGAATTTGTGTGACAATAGTTTGGAGGAAAGATAAACGTTTCTATTGACAGAGGGACATAGTTTATAAAGCTTCAAGGTCACCAAAAATGGATTTAAAATTTGCATCGCCTAGTTTTTTTTTTATGAGTATTTCTAGAAACGTGGTTTGAATTTAAGCTAATCTTGTATTTTTGTGATAATTTTAAACGGCTTTGTTTCATTATTGTTCCTTCCACGATTTCTTTGATTGTTGGTAAGTCCACTGAATTTTTGAGAGCTTTCAAATACAAAATTTTGATAGCGCGCGGATATTGATGCTATAAGCAATTATAAGTAAATGGGTACACTCCTTTAAGCAATTCCTAGTTCTATCGTACATTTTATTTGAGGAAGCATTCGTGCTCTCTCTTGTTTGAACACAATTCTACCTTCGGAAGCTTACGAGGACCTACTATTTGTTTGAGTTCCCTGATACTGTTTAGTTTAAGTGAAGTGTGATCTTCATTAGAATTTCCATTTCGAACTATGTTTGTTTACCATGTGACGGGTGTCGCTTGACAGAGGCTAATTAATTACTGGAGACATGTTATATATTGTCATTTCTTGCATAGATTATGTTATTGATGTTAATATTTTAGAAGAGATCTTTTCTGTTACAGATTTTTCTCTTCAGATGAACGAATATACACTTACAATTGATGACGCACACGACAATTTTCGGCTGAATCAAGCTATGGTTCCTAGTGGAAAATAGTTCAGAACCGGGAGTGGAGCCCCCAGCCGAAAATTGTTGGGCTTCCATACTGAAGGTGGTTTCAGAATGGTTTACTTTGTATTGGTAATCGAAAATTTTTTGATGGAATTCCACTATGGCTCCTTGGGGAAAGATGTTCGTAATCAAGAGTGGCGTCACCAGTTAACGGGAATTACTCCAATTTAAATTCATCCTGTATTGTTATTGTTTTTATAGGTGTGAAATAATGGTCCAAATGATTTAAAATTAAAAGGTATTATTGATAGATACGTAACATGCAACGACGACACAGAGAAAACGTAGAAAGTAGTTGGTTTGTGGTTTATTTATAAAGACGAATGGCTCCATAATGTCTCCATTTGACGAGGGTGTGTAGTGAATATATCCACATATCTATTAAATAACCTTCCTCTGTCCAAAACTTTTGACTTCGCTGGTAGCCAGGGGAAATCTAATGTTATTTTGTATTTTTAATCGAAGTATTATAGTAGTAATAAGGGGTATAAAGTGATCCGGTTGTTTTCTTTGGTGATCGTGGTGTGACAAAAATCTATCAGTAATATCTTAAGCTTCGAAATAACCATCATTTAATGCTTCCTTAGTTTTTGAAGAGCTGTTTTTGCCTTAATTTTGATGACACACTACCTACTCAGGATTGCAAAAATCGAATATATGGGGGCGGTAACATCATGTGGTGTATCCAAATGAAAATCTAAATCTGCCGCTAAGCAGCAATGTTAATAGCATTGTTGTGTTCCGATTGTCAGAGATAAGATAGCCCGTCCCCCAAATGTGTTGTGGTCGTCGGGTCAGTAAGCTTCCACCTTTGACCTCATCTTCACTTAACATCAAGTGTGATTGAGGTCAAGTACCAGCCCATTGTGCATAAAAAAAAATTAATAACTTCACTATCGTTATAAATATAAAAAATCAAAAACAGGACGAAATAACTCAATTGATTTAGGTTGGAAGTCGCGCAATCAAGTTTACTTCTAAACACGTCGAAGCGCACGTTAGTGTCCATCAATCCTTGTTTTTGATTTTTTATATAACCTTAGTAGGTTTAAGTTTTTCTTTAAGTATGTTCCCAACATTGTTGAACCGATCTTTTTTAGTTGTAGGGAACCCAATAACATTTTCGGAATTCGTTTTCGATTACCGAAATTAAGCAACATCTGGTGCAGTAAGTTCTTGTTGTTCTTGAGGGGCCACCGTTTCGAATTCGAATGTTTCTGTGCTTTGGAGGGTGCTATTAAGTCTGTGACCTACAGTACAATGTTTGAAATCCTGTGTGACACATATCCTCCAAATCACACTAGCCCTCTTGGTGGAACCCATATCCTCCCTTCAAGAGAGGAGGTTGTGCCCCAACAGCAGCAACAAAATCCAATTTTTTGTTTATTTGTGCAAATAATTATTTCAATTGCAGTTATTATTATTATTACTTTTTCGCGGTTGTAGGTCAACAGTAAACATGTAATTACTCTTGAGTACAACGATCTTACGGGTTCGTGAAGACATTCAAAGTGACAAATAATTATAACAATGTTCTAATGCAAAAAAGAATTTGCGTTATCCTTAACCCATACAACAAAGCTGCACTAAAAGGAAACTTCCTTGATACACGACGATATCAAGGCTATAGCTGCAATCGTCGCTCTAATACCACGTTCATCCCAAGCGGATACGAAGTTAGACCTCGCAACGAAATCTACCATTTGAAGTTATTCCGGAACAGTTCGCAGTGCAAGTTGTTAGTTTATTTCAGCACTCGGTACCTCGAGGTGCTTTACAGTGAGATGTTTGGTAACCAGACGCTTTGAAAAGATAAATGAATGTTGAATGCTCTGGTTAGGTCTCACTTAGTTTGTGATGCCACTGAGATTTTGTGTAATACTGAGCATTGTGAAATATGTACGGTTATCATTCCTCAACATTTTTATGGTATTTCGTATTAAAATTTGTATTGCGAGACCAATGATTATAAATAGATAGGCATATTTTTTTAAGAACTATTACAGTTCAACTTTGCAGTTTGTACTGTATATCATCATCATGTCAGCCGAAGACCTCCACTGCTGGACCAAGGCCTACCATAAAGATATTCACGATTATCGGCCCTGAGCTTCACGCGATCTTTACCAAATCGTCGGTCCACCTCGTGGGGGGCCTGCTCACGCTGCGTCTTCCGATGCGTGGTCGCCACTCGAGAATCCCCCAAGCCATCAGTCCTACGAACAGTGTTCCCGCAGGGAAACTTCGCATACTGCATATATAACTATGCCAACTTGAGCTACAGTTCTTAGACAAGATATTTTCTTACGCTACGAGACTTATTAATTTAAGTCTTAATTTATTGCACTATGAATCTTCTCTTTTTGTGTGATTGAGGCTAATAAGTTTGTATAGCTCGTATTTGATGAGGTATTTACTTTTTTACAAATTGGGAACTTTACAGAATTTACATTTTTGACTTTATTTAAAAATAAGTAGTTTTTCAATTCGACAGTTTATATTTTTTATATGTATGTTCACCAATAACTCCGAGATTCGGTAATGATTCTTTTTGAAAAAGAAACGAGATGCTATCAAATTGGTCCCATTGTGATTTCATTGTAAGCGGTTTAGTAGCTCTTATTATTATTAAATTCTTTATTGCACGCAAAAATAAAATACAAAGAACATTTAACATAAACTATACAAAGGCGGTCTTATTCTTCCAGACAACTTTTTTGTAATTATGACTCGTAGCAGCATCGCATTTAGATGATTGCATAGTTTTCGCATAGGGAAACTTGACGCAGTTAGGGTTTGCACGGAAAAAGCGTACCTCGAGTTGGTTTACGCGCACGCTATCTACATATCATGTGCGTAATGCTTCTTAACCTAAAGGTTGCGTGGAAGAGAATTGTGCTATCCCCTTTTTCTTATTTATCGTTGTTATGCTTCTTATTGTTGTACAATAAAGAATTGTTTGTTTGTTTACTAACTGCCAATCTAAACTGCAGGAGCTAGAATGGTCTCCATCACAAAAAAATGCTCACTTAGAAACTACTAAAAAACTTTTAAACAAACTAATTGAGAGATACGAGCGTTTCAGTAAAATTATTTTCTGCTTCACGAGATTTTTTGGTGCAAGTTCGGAGTTTTTATTAAATCAAAGTACCAATCTCATCTCGCTACATGAATTCCATGAAATTCCCACGTTAAACCTCAGACAGTCACAAAGCTGTCTGTCGGGTGTCAAATTCAGATATGTACGTCCTTTGAACCTGCATTGACGATGTAATCTCTACACGAATTATCTGTCAAATTCACGTGTGTCATTCCCTTATTACATTGGCTTACACTCAATACGTTAACCTAAAGGGCTTACAGCACGAGTGGTGTAGTAGCCAGGATTACGTAACGGAAATGAGGATTATTTCATGACACAAAACAATAGAATTACATACACAATTAAGTATTAGGTCCTTACCTATGAAATTGGCGTTTTGTATGAAGAATTTCATTAAGACTGTTTTCTCCATACAAATATTTTGATTTTTTTTGGGAACGGCAAATCCAAATTTAGCTAAACTTTATGTGTATTATCGGATAACATTAAGTTAAGTATAGGCAGCGCTAATTTTTGAATGTAACCGCTTTATAAAAGTTTCAGCGAATCTAAGAAATGATTATGGGAAGCACATGAAAAGAGCTCTGTTCAAATTTTTTTTATTATGTCATTTAGCCCAGAAATTAAAAAATATTTCATGTGAAACCTTGAAACAATATTCCATTTTCCAAATAAAAAACAAATTTCGATATAGCTTTGAAAATCGCAGGAATTGGTACATATGATTAACGAAGAAAAAAAACTCCAATCTCATAGGTAAAGACCCAACATTTTCTATCACTCTTGGCGCAGTCGCATTCGTTATTCGTTTTCCCAGTAGATCAATTCTTTCTTAGATGACAGGACCTGTTGTTTGCATTTTTACCAGATCTGTCATTGAGAAATAATTGGCACGATTTTTTTATTGGACAGTAGTCCACAGTAGTCCCGTAAGGATACACTTTTAACTTCCTAAGATTAAAAGCCGTGATTTTTTCCACATCGAGTGAGTACCTTCCTGTCAATGGTAGAATAAAAAACGGTAGCTTGCTATATAGTATTTAGTAATAAAACATAGACTATTTGAATTTCCGTGCATCGGAGAATATACATAGAACTCCATATTTATGAAAAATTTCACCTGGGCAAATATTTCGTATTTTTACTGGACTATCTGTAATCATGTAAATAGATAAATATACTTTTATCTACACCCACACACAGCGCCATCTAGTTCGACACTAAGCAACTAGGCTTGTATTATAGATACCAGATGGTTGATAAACTATACAAATACATTTTTTTTGTAAATAAATACATATATAAATGAATAACAGCCATAACTCGGGAACACATGCCTGTATTCATCATACAAACATATGCCCGCTAGCGGGATTCGAACCCGCGAACTTTTGGTATAGCAGCAGAGTTTCTAACCACTACACCAAACAAGTCATCAAAGATGGTTGGTATGGTACAAAAATACATACATACCGAAAACCATTTTTTTTTTTTTTTTTATTTATTTGGGATAACAACAGCTAACATTACATTAATTTACAACAAATAGTTACTACTTATACAGCCAAAATAGTTATCCACTACTTAAATAATACACACATTGTCGTTGAGAGAAACATCTGATACAAAAAGCTACAAAAGAAAGTAGACTGCAATTATACAAATCAAGATGAGTATATATAATAAGTAAGAAGAAATCCCACCAAAAACATTCTGTAAAAAACTAGCCAAGTCTCGATGGAGCTGCTTGATTATCTCTAAAAAGTAATGAAATCTATACAAAGTCGTGCCAAGTGTAAGGTTCCTTACTGCGATTTCTTTATTATTATAGTTAATGTTGTGTGACTTGGCCGTTGAAGGGTACACAGGGGTACAAAACCAGGTGCTCCATGACACCATTGCACCAATCTGTCGCCAGAACCGCTATTAATGTGATTAATTATGTTATTAAGAATGTTCAACGGCAAACTATTAGCGAATAATCTGTGTGGCGTTTACATAACATTCTTTATACGTTAGTGGCTTTATCAAGCCTACAGTTATTGAATTTTCCATCGTCCATGCGTAGCGGTTCTGGCGACAGATAGGTGCAATGGTGTCATGGAGCACCTGGTTTTGTACCCCTGTGTACCCTTCAACGGCCAAGTCACACAACATTAACTATAATAATAAAGAAATCGCAGTAAGGAACCTTACACTTGGCACGACTTTGTATAGATTTCATTACTTTTTAGAGATAATCAAGCAGCTCCATCGAGACTTGGCTAGTTTTTTACAGAATGTTTTTGGTGGGATTTCACTTCTTTTTGTAGAAACGTGGGCATATATATAATATGCCACCGTTTCTACAAATATACTTGATACTGAAAGTTGAGTCAGTTATACCATACACCAAGAAAGATATTGAATGGAAGAGACAAGACCCGTCTTTGGGCATACCAACTACTTGGTAGCCACTAAGTTCATCGTCGTCTTTTAATATTATCGACATTTTTTACGATAATTATTATCTTGCGAGATCAAACACAATTAAACTCAATGACCTTTAGTATATGGACAACAAATCAGAAATACCGATAATATTTAGACTAAAACCTACTTATATCTTTAAGACTTCTTTTGTCTTAATAAAAAAAACTTAAAGAAAATATTACTCTGCCTACTCAATCTATACAAACTATAAGCAAAACGTTAACTCTTAATAAAATTATTAGACAAGTGTCAATATAATTAATTATCAATGAACTTTCTACCAAAGGTACTACCTACCTAGTACTGAAATACAGCTAAATTAATGATATTTTTAAACGAAACGAAGTAATATCTAACTAAATAAACTAAACTAGAATACCAGAAAACTACTTATAAACACGAACGCGATTCGAAGTACTGCCTAACTGTAAATTAAACCTAGAAAACTAAAAGTAGGTACTAAATAATTAACAATTAAATAAAGTATTCAATTGAAATTTCTTTTAATTCTGATAATTAAGTAATAATCAGTAATCCGTCACTAACCATATAATTCCTAACCTGTTTAAATCTTTGAATTAATATAATAACAACCTGCCAATTAACCTTAGCAAACCTCACGAAATAATCAGCGAAATCAACGAAATGCAAATAATCCCTCCTAATCCCTAGCAAACATTTTCAAGCGCAATAGAAGAATGTCGTAAACGACTGTAACGCGGCCGGTTGCCACTTTGCCATATAAGGTTATCGGAAAAACAAAACGTAAGCGCGTTCAAAATACAGTCAACGCCATCTAGCGACGCGTGCGGGTATCACCGCCACTCTTAGCCAATGCATTTTATTTTGACCAAATTTTCGTTTGTTTATTTAATTTGTGTAATGTTCGAGTAGAATAAAATTAATCGTTTGACTATTTCTTCTTGTAAACTTGTAATAAGTATAAGTAAGTATAAGTATAAAAGCCAGTCTAGTCTTATCCAGAGTTTTCCTTTAATTTTATTTATATTCGTATTAAAAGCAGAAGGGGAGGCATTCGCCCAGCAGTGGGACGCTATAGGCTAGATTAAATTAGAAGATGTGTCCCACTACGCTGGACAGTCGATTTTTTTATGTACCAATAGTAGAAGGGGGCATTACCATATCTCTAATACAGCTGGGACCAGCTGAGGGTTCTTCGTCAGATATAAAGTTAATCGTTCGACTATTTCTTCTTGTAAACTTGTAAGTATAAGTATAAAAGCCAGTGTAGTCTTATCCTGAGTTTTCCTTTAATTTTATTTATATGCGTATTATAAGCAGAAGGGGAAGCATGCGCCCAGCAGTGGGATGCTATAGGCTAGATTAAATTAGAAGATGTGTCCCACTACGCTGGATTTTTGCAATGACAGTCGATTTTTCTATGTACCAATAGTAGAAGGGGGCATTACCATATCTCTAATACAGCTGAGACCAGCTGAGGGTTCTTCATCAGATACTTCAGACCTTCGATTTTTGACATCCAATGAAGCGGCCCACCAAGTTGAATATTTTTTGTAAAGGCGGTATATGTCGATCTCTAATAGTTTGGTTGGGCTCTTGTGTTTCCTAATCAGGGTCACCAGGTACTCCAGATCTTCGATTATCCTAGTTTTTATAGTTTTCCCTTTATGTGGCCATTGAACCATAACTCTGTACCAAATTTCAGCTCTCTGAGTTTATGGGAAGTACTAGTTCTATTTTGATGATCATGAGTGAGTGAGTGAGTGAGTGAGTGTCATAAATGCGAAACTTTGCTTTCGCTTAACTTCGGAACTAAATGACCTACAGACTTGAAATTTTGGATTTTAAGTATGTGATTATAGCTTACTGGATGACAAAAATTTCTGCGTTCTAGTCTTATCCAGAGGTTCTAAAATAGGGGCCTGAAAATGCGGCGAAATGGTTCCAGTAAAGGATGGTACGGCAGTGTTTGCTTCGCGCTCGACTTGGCGGGGGCACTGCCGTGCCCCCAGATTTACATAAATAAATGAGTATACATTAATCAATCTAAATACATACAAATAAATAAAAACAATACATACATACAACTGATATTAAAGTATATATATTATTTACATATTTAAATACGATGCCATAAATAAAATAAAATATTTATGTTTATATTTTGATAATTTACGTGATATAGGTACATAAAATATAATTTAGATAAAGATTTAGATTTATCATAATATCCTAATCATAACTAATATAACCAATATTAAAAAAAACGCCAAAGTTTGTGTATGTTTGTAACCTCCACACGTCCAAATGGCTGAACGGATTTGGATGAAGCTCTTGGACATAAAATCTTGGGATCAGGTGACTACTTACAAGTTGTCAGCTACTAAGCACTACAAACAAATAACTAAGGCCGTGGTAATTATGTAATGCAAATATAAAGTTAATTGGCGGAGAAAGAGTTTAACAGAACCTTTTGAACGCTGTTTTTGAATTTGATCTTAGAACCTATAAAGGGGTCTACGTCACCGAACTCCTTATTATAAGTGCTGACTAGGCGAGTAAGAACGCTGTTTTGCCCATAATTTGTTGAACGAAGCGGGACGTGGAACATGGGAGTGTGTCTGGTACGTTTTCTAGGCGTATTAAATGTTATAATACTCAGAAGATTAGGGCAATCATTACCCCCCTTCCTTCGGTTGTCGGGTAAAAAACAAGTAATACATAAAACAAATAACAATTTGATTGTCGTTAAAACAAAAATTATTCAAGTATCAAAACTTTTTCCTCCTGCTGTAGTTAGTAATACCATAATTACGAACATTTTTTGATATCGCCGCGGTTTTTCAGGTCGTGCTTTTGTTGGCCAGACTCCAGTGGATAAGCGTGAACCTTTTCCACTGCTATGAATTTCAACGTTAGTTTGGGTAAGCAACGACTAGCATTAACGTAGTACGTGTGAAAAGTAAATAATATTCGGTAAGGTGTATTTCGGTTGGCAGGAGTGGGTAGTAAGTGGTTCCCGCGCGTGACTTCATCGAGTCCACTTGACGTGGGTTCGATCCAGGGTACAAATAAATAGAAAATGGTAATGGTTTATACGTGAGATCCGAGGCGTGATTTCCTTATGTCGGATAAATTTAATGCACTTTGCCCGGGTATTTTTTATTTCGGCTCCACGTAATACTCGATTTTTCCTGTAGTTTATTTCGGTAGTGTAAAGGTCCAAAGGTATAAATAAATAAAACATTTAAGGAGGATGTGTGATAGCGTTCAGCATATTGTTTACAATGTTAATTGTAAGTCACTGGAAACCTTTTGTATGCGGAATGCGTACAAATCAAAGGAGCAACTTTTGTTTCAAGACTTTTCAGAATTCTTTTTTTTTTGTCTATGAATGTTTCGAAAATATGTAGCTTTGAGTACAGTTTAATTGTTTGTATAGATTATAGTTTCAGTCTCGGGGGTCTTTAAATATTCTATTTAAATTTAATTCACTTATTATTTCTACCATTGGCAATTGTAAGGCTATTCGGGCGACATTTTTGCCAGTATCAGTTAATATTAGTTATTCAGAATTTGATATTTATGCCATCGACTCGCTAAGAAGTAAATTCGTATTTTCATTAATCTCCTGTATAAGGTGATATGTCGTGTCGTTGTGGACACATGAAAGCACAATCATAAACTTTTTACTTACACTTCCCTTCACTTGAACATATTCACTGACTTTTGCTACAAAATAGGAAATACATAAATTGCAGGAAATGCAAAGAAAAGTGTATGTAACAACAAAACTTTAATATTCAAGCTTCCCTGATTTATTTCTACCATACGATTTACTATTAATTTACACTCTATTTCAATTAATAATAGGACTTAAGCGTTGTGTGTCCATCAGTGTGTGCGAACAACTACCGCTTTGGAAAGAGAAATCATCTGTGTGAAAAGCCGATGCACAAAAAATCTACAGGATCATTATTCTGTTCTCTTACGTACGTAATTTTTTAATTAAATAAACTCTTTTGTGCTAATAATTTATGTTAATGATATTCTCATGTATAAAATTATGAAAGCAAATTTAGCTTAACCAAATTATGTCTTTTTCATTACCATATAAAATGATGCCCAAATGCAATATATTTTTTCTTTATGCACAAGGGTTTAGGACTTGACCTCAAACACACCTGATATTAAGTGAAGATGAGGTAGAATGTGGAAGCGTACTGACCCGGAAACCCCAACACATTTGGGGGACTGGCTATCTTATCTCTGACAATCGGAACACAACAATACTATTAACATTGCTGCTTGGCGGCAGATTTAGATAAGATGGTGGTAGCTAGCCAGGCGGACATTTAAAATGCCCTACCACCAACCAAACCGAGTACTTAAACATGGCGATCGAACCCGCGACCTCCGAATCGTAAATCCAATGTTGTTTACATTGAGGTACGGAGGCGGCGGTTATATATATCCTAGATATCTTTAAGATTTCGCTACTATATCTATTAGTCCTATCGACCAAGAGTACAACCAAGTACCGTTCAACACAATAAGTACATGTTTGGCACCATCTGGTGATGCTCCCTGCCTATTCGCGGATTGAACAACACCACTCAACTAGGGCTGTGGTGTATCCAATTTCGCTGAAACAGAAGTTATTGGCTCGAACAATATTATATTGATGAAAATGGAAGCCGGGAAAATGAGAACCGAAATCAAATTTACATTATTTTCAAGATATTTTATTTGGTAGAGTATGATTGGTTTAATTTTGATTAGGGAACTGAAAATAAATAATAATTAACGGAGTAATATCAGTTATAATCTGTGGAAAAAGTATACAACTAAGATTAACCGCCTCCGTGGCTCAATCAACATTGGGTTTACGATTCGGAGGTCGCGGGTCGATCCCCAACGGCGTACATGTTTAAGTACTCGGTTTGGTTGGTGGTAGGGCATTTTAAATGTCCGCCTGGTTAGCTACCACCATGTTATCTAAATCTGCCGCCAAGCAGCAATGTTAATAGCATTGTTATGTTCCGGTTATCAGAGATAAAATAGCCCCAAATGTGTTGGGGTTTCCGGGTCAGTACGCTTCCAACTTCGACCTCATCTTCACTTAAGATAGGGTGTGATTGAGGCCCAGTACTAACCATTTGTGCATAAAAAAAAAAGATTGCAGATATATCGGCTATTGCCGATGATAAATCTATGGACAAAGGTTATGGCAGAGTACTAGGCACGGTGTCGTGTACGATAAGGACTTGGTTGGAGGGAGCATTTTTTTGTAAATTACGTAGAAAAATTTGCAGTGTTTTAATGCTTTCTATTTAAACTTAATCTGTAAATACAAGTCAAGAACTCTTTATTTTATACGTACACGTTTGCCTCTTGTAATATAACACGTTTTCAAAAACCGCAACCCTTCGCGTTTTTTTCTTGTTCTTGTCAAGAAAAATTCCCTTTTGCACAATCAGAAGTTTAAAAAATTTTGATAATTTTATATATATACCCTAGTCAAAATTATCATAATTCTTTACAAGAATTATTTAAAAAGAAATTACAAGAGGCAAAATACATTTGTAATAAATCTTGCAGGAAAAATTATTAGTATTATATATATATATATATATATGTTGCGCGCTGTGCTACACAAGCTATGCTAATAGCAAGTAATCTGAAAAGGGCTTAATTGTCGACTTTTCATTCACAGGACACCGGCTGCTAATGGCGGAGCGTTTGAACCCGCTATACAAGTCATTGAGAATAGAGATATTTTTTAATTTTGCTGGACTGATTTTTGATATAAATACAATAAAATGAAAATTTAGAAAATCCCCGAGAAAATGGGGATTATATCATCCAGATAAACTGAACTGAGTTTAAAGCTAAATATCTTCCAAACGGTCTAGCATGAAAATCATCAAACATGAAAGTTTGGATGTTTGTTTGTTTATTTACTTGTTTGTTTGTTTCTTGCTCAATCACGGCGAAACGAATGAACGGATTTCGATGAAATTCGATGAAAAAAAACAGGTAGGTACTACGTATTCTGGATTAAGTCATAGGATATTTTTTCATAAAGTGAGTAGGGATAAACAAATTTCCGCGATAAAGTAATAACTTTGTAATAATAAAGTAATAATCTCTAAAGAAAGATCTTCGACGACCTGTTTGGTGTAGTGGTTAGCAACTCTGACCACTATACCAAAAGGTTGCGGGTTCGAATCCCGCTAGGGGCATATGTTTGTGTGATGAATACGGACATGTGTACCCGAGTTATGGATGTTTTCATTTATAATAAGTATTTATTTACAAAAAAAATGTATTTATGTAGTATATCAACCATCTGGTATCCGCAACACAAGCTTGTAGTTGCTTAATGTGGAACTAGATGGCGCTGTGTGTATGTCTAAGGATATTTATTATATTTATTATTATTTATTATTTATTATTAAAGTTTGCTGGTAGAAAACTCTATCGGAGTTAAGTTCGCCTTTGTACATTTTATATACAATGCATATTTCTGTAACAATTTTGTGTACAATAAAGATATTGAGATAAAAACTTTATTAATATACTTGCTGAACCGATTTTGATGAAATCTTCCACGGGCGGAAAGCTAGTAATATATAAAATTTATTTATAAAGAGGGGTGTAGGTAATATTACATGGTTGAAACCTTTATCAATTTGTGGCATTTCAGCGCCAGACCAGCTGAACCGAGTGCTTTGTTTTCGAAATTTGGTATTGTTTAAGGTGATTTTTAGTAATATTTTATGGAAATCAGCCGTCTCCATGATATTAGGCTATAAACACAGTTGGTTTGTCTATTTAGATGATATATACCCTCGGAGTTTTAAAATTTTTTTGCCTGCCGGGGAATCGGACCTCCCAAAAAGTCTTAACCGCTGAGTCGCCGACGCTCATGGGACACATGTCGCTCGACAATTTGTCGTTTAGTGGAGACTCGGCTTTTATTATATGACTGTTTGTTTCCCAAATAAATGAAATAAAAGAAAATATTCCCCGATATCTTTAACTCATCAGCAAAGGTTTCCTATAACAAATGCCTCTTAAAATCATTTAAGGCTAGATCTACAGCTTCCGGAGATTTTCCTTGCACTGTGACTGAACACTTGCCCGCGGCTCATTAGGTCTTTATAAATTATTCATGTCCCCGCGCCTTGACTCCCCCCACCCATTTCCTCCACCTTTCTCGCTCAAGCCCGGTGACCTGGCTTTAAATCGAGGACCCTATTGACTTATCTTTGCAGGTAATAAATAATACTTCCATTCGACTTTAGGGTCTTGTGGTTTTATTACGAGTACCAAGAGATGTCAACTAATCTCAAGTACTAACTTGAGATTAGTTGACATCTCTTGGTACTCGTAATAACCGTTTTACCGTATATTAATAAGTACTAACTTATTAATATACGGTAAAACGTTTGTTACTTATAAAGAAGAACATAGGGTATGTAGAGCTTTAAAATCGAAGGTTGTTAGTTCAGTTCCCAGTGAGCAGGTACATGTTTAATACACGATATGATTGGTGGTAAAGCATTTTTTAAATTTTCATCATTTAATGCATTGTTGTGTTCGAGGCGCCTGAGATGAGATTGCCCGTCCCCCAGATAAGTTAGGGATTCTGGGTAAGTACGCTTTCACCTTCGGTCTCAAGCTCCTCAATACATTTATCATGCATAACAGAATGAACACAAAGGGCTACAAGGTAGAAAATTTGACCTAGACCATTTCCATCTCGCTCATAAATTCCTTACTAATAAGGGCTACTTTTCTTTTTATGCACATCGGGTTAGCACTTGACCACAATCAAACCTGATGCTAAGTGCAGATGACGCCAAAGGTGGAAGCGTACTGACCCGGAAACCAGTATGAATGTCAAAATCCAACATGGCGCCTGCAAAATACAAAAAATGCTGTCGGGTTTTTTGGTTTTTTAATACTTAAATAGTTATTTTATAATATTAAATTATTTTGTATTACGGACACATAAATTCCAATTTAATATTCAATGGGGTAACTGAGCCATATTGTAGGTTCGCAAACACGTTATTAATATTGAAGAAACAATTTCGTTCGGGGATGTCCACCCCCATATAATATTCTGTACTCACATAAATTACATATGTCAAGAGAATGGTCCTACCTCTTATGCATCCTTGGTACAACTAATATAAAACCAATAATGGGTACTTGGAAATGTAATATGGAGGGACAATAAATAAATCTATTAGTGAATGTAATAATGAGTAGGTACTTAAGAGATATATGGAGGGATATAATAATAAATCTATTAGAGTCCACCCACGAGGTAGGCCGGATGACTTAATAAAGGTCACGGGAAGTCCCTGAATGCATGAAGGCCGCTACCCAATGGTGGATTCAGTGGTCATGGCCCCAAAAATCAGTTGGTAAATATCTATGTTCAGCGGCGGACGTCCTGTGGCTGATGTATAGATGACGAGTGTCGTTGAAAAGGGCGTACCGGCCTATCAGCAGTACCTACCTAGTCAGTTACACAAAAAAATAATTTTTTTTTCGTTGATAGTGTATCCTGCCAGTGTGTTTCCATATAATTTTGATGATTATCTGATGATGCATTCACTGATGTCGGGTGTTTTCATTCGATCATGCGGAGCGCCTGATTTATTTATATTTAGTACAATGATTACTACAACCTGTAAAAGCTATATACTAGTTCCAAATATTTAATAATTAAGTGCATAGTGGGTAAAAGTTGTATGAAATGTAACATTGTACGAGTATTATTTTATGCTCTCGATGGTACCTACCAAAAATCTGATATACAATAAGATGTAAATACAACCGACACAAATATTTTGATCCAGCGATAGCAGCGACCTCTGCACGTGGGATCAGAACAAAGTCTGTTTTAGGCAACCTTTGTAAAAAACCCAATGGCCTTCAACATGGATATTGCTGAGTCAAATGAGCCACACAAATGAGGGCATGCTGTTTTTGTTCATTACCAAAAAAGAATTGTTTACTTGCAGAATCAAATTCTTTAGATTCAGCCTCCACAGTCCTCCCACTGTACCTTCTATAAGCTAGGGTCAACAGCGGCAGGTAATCGATACAGTGCGCTGGAGGTAGACCTACGAGACTTGGAGTATTTACTGGGATCCTACAACCTTAGGATCTTCAATAGCAGGGTGAATAGGCATCTACTGAGATCGCGTGCTTCATCTTCAGCCACATCGTCACTTTCCATCAGGAGAGATTGTGGTCAAACGCATATCCAGTTAATCATAAAAAAAGAATCTACAAAATATATCCAAAATGTGGTCTACATAAAAAAAGGGGTGTTCGGTTACCTAATTCCTCGTTTCCTAATTTGAGGTGTTTGGTACAGAGATTGTACTGTATCTGAGGAATACACAAAACTAACTGACTCTACGTGCGTCAGTGAAATAAGTTTATATATAGATATTTTCACTATCGATTCGGGTCCTTTACAATTACGTAGTTAACGTATTTAAACACGTAATTAGACACTTACCACCAATAATCTAGTCCCAACCAAACTAAGCAATGCTGATACTAAATAACGGATAAACATACATAAATATTAAATAAACATCCATGACTCGGGAATAAGTGTTCGTATTCAACACACAAACCTCTACCCCTCGCGGGATTCGAACCCGCAACATGGTTCGCTGTCAGGGTCACTATCCACTACACCAATCTGTCGTCAGTTATACCCATTGGCATATGGATAAAAATATTCTTCCTACCTTTCCTAAGCCTTTCCTGAATCCTACAATCATGGGATCTTCAAGAGCAGAGTGAATAGGCATTTACTGGGATCGCGTGCTGCCGAAGGAGGAGAAGAAGGAGGTGAGATTGTGGTTAAACCCGAATCCAGTCTATCATAAAAAAAATCTAAAATATTATAATTACATCAATTTATATATCAATAAAAATGTCCGGAGAGCTTCTCTTGATATTTCTTCTTATTTTTGGCTCTCTTTTTACAAAACTTGTGATCACCATGAAAAAGCAAGTCACTTCCAGATAACTTTTAGGTCCTTGTATAACACACGTCAATTGCAGAAAAGCCCTATCCATTAGTGAAAAATGTTCGTTGCTCGTGTTTTAACTCTGCCGTTATTTAATTGTGTATAGCTTTTGGAATCCTTTGTATATGACTAGCCTTTCGCCGGCGGCTTTATCCGCGTTCTCGAAATCCTAGATAATCAAAAACGGCCGACATTGTATTAATTATGTAACAAAGGATATTTTTATTATGGCAGACTCGAAAGAGATATACGAAGCGAATGTGGATGGTGGTGTTGGTAGGGGAACACCACGGCGAACGTACCATAACAAATCGGGGACGTCTTTAAAAAGGCCAAGTCAAGAGTACCACAAACCGACGGGCATGTATAAACAACATTAGGATTGGATTCTCTTGTGTTCTATGTGGACTGTGATTCGATGTTTGCGAGAATACAATGAAGAATTTTCGGATTTGGACATTCTTCATCTGAGTCGTAATCAGTTCAAATCAGCAGTATTGAAAGCACTGACATAGATTAGGTAATTGTGTACACATACACTCAACACATACACACACATACAGTCGCACATATTACTCCATACATTTTCTCTCTTCCTTACACCCACAAACACAACAATTTGATGTCTCGATAGATAAGATAACAAAATAAGCTATGTATAAATTTACTGAGATCTATTTTGGCTTCTAAATGTATAACTTATATTTAAAATTTGTAATTATGGCTGCGATTTCAAATAAATCATTAATAATTAAAAAAATAAAAGGAGAGTGAATGAAGCAAAAGAGGCATGTCAAAATCATAGCAAGTGGAAGTCTGTGGTCTCTGCGTACCCCTACGGGAAACAGGCGCCACTTTATGTATGTATGTATGACATAAATTATGAACATATCCCTGTAAACGATAATAATTGTTGTTATTTATTATGCCTGATATGGTAAGACTAAGCCCACTTTACTTCATGAACAGATCCAGGTCACCAATTTTGATAATAAGTTATTCTGATTCTAATAAATTACATAAAGTCACGACGTTTATTACAAATGGGGCGACCAGAAATCAGATGGCTTTGTCTGCCTACCATGACAACGTAGTCCTCGTTTTTTGTGAAATAGGAGGCAAGCGATCCCAGTACATGCCAATTTGGTATTCACTCTTACCTTGAAGTTCCCAAGATGGTAAGATTCAGGGAACACCGACAGCGGCAGGGATTACCATACCTAAACAATTCGCATTATGAATGAAATTATCCAACGTTTCCACTTTCAAAAACAGTCTCAATCTCTCTAAAACTCCCACAAACAGCTACTTCACTCCGTCACGGCTACTGTACCACAATCCCCACAAAACACCGTTAACTCAGAAACGGGTTAACAAAGAAAAACTTGTAGGGGGTACTTCGAATCCCTCACAAGAGCTCCGAGGCCCCTTTTATATCAAAGTCGCGAAGTTGCTTCAATTAAATAGATGACTCTCTAAAATAAATCGAGTTTTCTAAGCCCTCGCCAAAAGTGACGTCGAGTAGTAAATTTTATTAGCGTTGGAGATGATTAATTGATTTTCGGTGTCGAGGAGCCTCGTATTAAGGATGACAAACAAATTTTATACAGCGTGATAGGTAAATAGCCTAGATCACAGTTTTAGGTCATGGATTAAAACTGAAAAGTAATATGTACCTAAGTCTGCCATCAATGACCGCGTGGAGGTATTTGTAGCCGTATGTACTACTCTAAAAACTTTTGGGTTCGATCGAAAAATTTGATACCACGTAAGCGCCCTGTAAATCATATCAGCCGAAAGACGTCCAGTGCTGGACAAAGGCCCCAAAGATCTTCTACGACATAATTTTGAGCACATATTATATCTATCCATTAAACATCCCCATATCCTACTTCTAGGACCTGGTATGAAATTTAGGAATTGAACGCAAGCTACCTAAACAACAAATTATTAGCGATCTTTACTTGGTAGAGCTCCTTAAGAATTTGATATTTTTGCCAGCGACTCACTGACAAAAAGATCAACGAACGATTTCATAATTCCAAAAAAAAACTTATTAATGTTTCCTACTAGTTCATTAGCTTTCCGCCTGCAGCTTTGCCTGTGTGTAATTTCTTTATCGCGGACAAAATAGGCTATGTTCTCTGGGTCCTAGGTTACCATAACCGGACAGATAGACACACAGACTTTCGTATTTATAATATTAGGTATAGAATTATGGACAGAAAGAATATTCCAGCTGTAAATAAAATACTAAACTTCACACTTCAGTAATCAATGAAATTATCGATTACGTTAGTAAAAATTACAATTTAAATTAAATCAGGGCAATATCTCGCACTCGAAAGGTGTGTGATCTTATCCAGTACATGACCATCAGTGCATCCTACTTATCTGCCATATTCAGAATGCTGTTGGAGGGCATGAAATAACTTTTTGTTTTGTTGGTACCCTAAAAGCACTGGCTGATTTATTAGGATTCCGTATTAAAAGAGCAGAAAAAGTTGAATGCCGCAGGAAGGAGGCTGATGTTTTTCGTGTGTATGTCTGTATTTTTCGATGTCGTTAATTAAAAATCGAAAATATTCATCAACATTCTTACATGTCCCCACCGTAGGGGCACAGCCTACTGTCACTGGCAGAGGGTATGGACCATAAACCATGGATCAGTGCAGATTGGGAGATTTGTTCCAGACTCGTGACCACCTGACAGTCAGTGTTTTTAAGCCGCCCTTGGTCTACAAGACTGCCTTCTATTGACGTGCCCTCCGATACACGGAAATGCCACTAGTGATCATGCATTTAAGGATTGACCGCGCCAAATTTTGCTTAATTTTGCTAATCGTAATTGAATAGCGACTGCGCAACTCATGCACGAGTAATTTGGCTAAATAAAAAAATATCCAAAAACGTTCATGATTTCTTTACACAACTTAATTTGTATTATGCTGGGCTACATTTCTATGTTACCCCCTGTAGCCTGGCTTCACCGATTTTGAAGTGCAAAGTGTGGTTCGATTCGCCTTGATCCCTGGGGAAAATATAAAATATACTATGCTGTCTGGTTTTTATGGTTTATAAATACTTAATAAGTTATTGTCATAATTTTACCACACAACTGAAAATAAACGGAGAAAATTATAAATATTCCAGTTTTGACAAAACTGGAATATTTACGTGTCGAAACCTTATAATAACAAATTTTCCTTGCAGTGAGTTCCTAGTATCTAAAACAGGTAGGTAATTCTACTAAATATACGAATGTATGGTCAGAGATAATGTCACCAACACATTAATCAAATTCTAAAGTTTCATATTTACATGTTCTAGGTCACTGAACGAGGCACAATAGAGCTTCGCTGTTGTTATATCCAGGGGTTGTATTCTGAAACGTGTTAATAGCTTGCTAATGTACTGGATGTAGGCATCAACATAAAGTAATTAGGAACCATCTTTTTAACCCCAGATGAATAACGACGTTTACTGTATGTACGACGGCGTTATGTTTGTGTGCAGTCTTTGTCTGGGTGTATCTCACTAAGGCGTAGTCCGATTTGGATGAGGTTTTTTAAATTTAAGATTATACTAAGTACAAGGTTAATTAAGCTATCTTCGACTGAAATCGTTTAAGCCGTTTCAAAGATATTTTAAATTTTAACAAAGTTGTTTTGTTAATATGAATGATTCATGTATAGTTCCTCAAGGGTTTTCTAAAATTTCCATTTATATTATGAATGGAGCTTTTTAAAGTCAAAACGAATTGGTCAATCTGCGCCAACTGGCATTTTTATAACAGTGTTATTTTGACCTTGCCAAAGTAAACATACCCGTGGCAGTATTTACAGATTATAACACCATAGGTACCGTGTCTTTTGACAGCAAACAATATTGTTCTTACGTCAAATCCAAATTATTCTTATGACACGTTTCTTTAAAAGATTCAGAACAGTTTTCACTGCCTTCATGAGTCCTTGCTCCACTAGAAGGACTGTGATTGCCTTGTCGACATCAGTTTAAACATGAATGACCTCAGTCACGCTCTGACATTAGTTTGGGATGAATTTGCCTTGCTTAGCAGGCATTTGAATTTGACTTTTCGCATTGTTTTGACTTGAAAGATATTGTGTAATACAGACTTAATATTGTATAGTGATTACTTAAATATTTCGGTGTTCAGAAAATGGCAATAATTTCCAAGCAGTTATTACTTGAGATCAATAATTGATTAGAATATTTTAAAAGTCCCTGAACTTTTGCATCAAAAAGAATGATGAATGAACAACCTACATTATAGATAGTAGCTAGCGGAATGGAGTCAGATAGAAGGTGCAGAAGTCTTTTCTCCATAACAAAGTTGAACCTATCCACATCTGCTACCCCATGCAATGAAGCGTCAACAATGCTCTCTGTGCCAACTCCCAAAAATCGTAGCTTCATTTAATAAAGCGTTAAGCATGACATACGTTGACCGTCTCAGTGACTTAATGTAAGCAACACAAGGTTTACGAATCGAAGGTCACGGGTACGATCCCAGCGGGGTACATGTTTGGTACTCGGTTTGGTTGGTACATCATTTTAAAATGTGCGCCTGGCTAGCTGCCATCATCTTATCTAAGTCTGCCGCCAAACAGCAATGTAAAGTAAGCATTCCACCTTCGGCTTCATCTTCACTTAACATCAAGTGTGAAGGTCAAGTTCTAACCAGTTGTGAATAAAAAAAAACTTTGATGTGGATGATGTAAGCACAAACGAGGATTCTTCAAAAAGTTTCATTTGTGATTCTTCAAAATTTATAGCGTTTATTTAATCTTGTATTGCAGGCTCTTGTCTTAACTTAAGTTTCAGCTCACCAACATAACACTCGTGTTTATGAATAATAATTCTGTTTTCAGGCAGAATTAATACAAGTCTTGAACATTCTCTAAGATTTCCCCAAAGAGAGTACCTAACTAAATTATTTGTTTATTCCTATATATCTTACCCCACTATAAAGAGCTGTCTGTTTCCAACCGACTTCCTACTGCTTTTTTATGTGCGTTCTGCGAATTCTCCGACATTTTGTGAACAGATTTCATGAATTCTTTCTTTTTGGTAGGTTATACCGAACAACCTACCAAATATAACTTATATGCCATGGTGGTTTCTTATAAATAAATAAAATAAATGTATTCTTATGTATAAATTTGGTGAAGATATAATATGTTTCGACGATGGACCCTAATTGAAGTCGGTTGTTTTTTCCGATTTTTGGGGATTCCATTAAAGCTTGTGTTGTTTGGATACGATTGGTGGCTTTGGAAAGTGTGAGAGAAGCTATTGGCAAATATACCTATGCTGAATGAATGTAGTTGTAATTGTTAAGTACGAGTACCTATACGTAATTGAACAATTACTTTGCGGGTTATGAATAGCTAAATTTTTGTGTCCCGAACGTTCTTTTTCGAAACTAAGTTATGGAGTAGTGTTTACATATAATTAAGTAGTATCCTACTAAAAAAACATTATCGAATGTGTGAAACAGAAATAAAACAAACACCCAAAACCTAAGTCTGCTATATAGGTCATGCGATGGCGTGGGATCTTGATCTGTGTCGCAGATTCTTATTTAGTTCAAGCACCAGTCTCTCAAAAAATTACATATATGTCACCTTGAATTTTGAACAGAATCCAAAATGTACTTTGTTTTAGTGTATGATTATTTAATGATAGAAATAAATGTTTTATTTTTTTTATGATTTACTGGATACGCGTTTGACCACATTTATTCATCATTATTCTTGTAGTATATGAAAAGTGGTCTAATAGTGTAGCTGTGTGTGTGATGTGGACTACATTGTTTAGAGACTACCGACGCACGAGGAAGAGGTGTACTACGCAATAACGAAAGACGATAGCTCGAATAACAACAGCGCGAAGACGGTATTTTGAAAGTACCATGGCTCGAAAGTTTAATTGCGCGACGGTTCATTTGCGCGAAAACTTAATTTCGCGACACACAAAAGCGCGAACGTTCATTTGCGCGATTATGAATCTTCTCCTATGACTATGAATGAGTAATCATATTAAGCTGTAGCGAGTGAGCAATATAGGTAGGTCGGGACACCCCGACACTGTTGGTTACGTTCAGAAGGTTAAGGCGACATATGTTAGGTTGACATATTTGTAATAAAACAAAATATGTACCCAATGTATTTGTCTATAGCGCAATTAAGTTTTCGCGCAAATGAACGTTCGCGCTTTTGTGTGTCGCGAAATTAAGTTTTCGCGCAAATGAACCAGCGCGCACATAAACTTTCGAGCAATGGTACTTTCGCAATATCGTCTTCGCGCTGTTGTCATTCGAGCTATCGTCTTTCGCTATTGCGTAGTACACCCACGAGGAAGAGGTACACAGCGGAGTTACAAAGTATTGAGTGATCATCAAGGCGAATTTCGATTGAAAAAATGAAGCGAGGAAGTGATGCTAGTTCTGTGTACAGGATATTCTCTGTTATTTAACCTGGGTTGAGGGAGAGGGGGTCAAAACGGCTGAGACGATTTTCTTATATTCAACAGATAATATTTACAAGATAATTCTTACCTATGATGGAACAGCTACGCCTTTGTGATTTAGCTTTTATCATAGTTGGTTTGTGTCTCTCAGGTTTTAATAATCATGCAAGTTACGTCATGTTATTTTATAAACTTCTCACATTATTTTTTTATCAAAGGTTTTCTAAAAATACACTAGAATCGTTAATGCAATATTTTTGCCGCAGAATGTTACATTGATCGTTGATTCCCTTACCCACACTTCACATGGTGATTCTTGTGATTAACTTAATACAGTTAATAAATAATAATATACAATGAGCACCCTGTACTGTAAGCGAAATGAGTGATTTAAGACTTCGGCAAAGACGGATCACGATTTAAATTGAATAGGGTCCCAGTTAAGTGATTCTGAAAATATTAATTAAGGATTATATTGGTTATTCTATTTCAATATCACTTCGAAACAAATTGCAAAATTGGGGACACTAATTTTTAATCTTTTTTGGTATTGATGACATCCCCATAGTATCTATGAACACCGGAAGGAGCCGCGTCTCATTGTAGATTCTACAAAAAAATCGATAACAAATTTTATTAATATATGTATCTAAGTAAGTTATTTAAATTGCAAAAAACCCGACTGCAAATAATAAGGAACTAAAAAGACTACTGCCGACTACTTCAAAATCCACCAAGCTATTCGCTGGAATGTTCTTTACAAAAATTTCATTATTTACATTTTTTTTGAGCCCATAGTGTCCCACTGCTGGGCAAAGGCCTCACTCATCTGTTTCCAGTCGTTTTTGTTCTTGGCGAGCACAAACCATCCCTTATTAAAACTGTCAAGCTCGTCTCTCCACCGTTTTCACGGCCACGTTTGCGTCTGGCGGTCGTAGGAGTCCAAATAATGGCATTTGTCCACAACTCGCACGGCATGCGGCCCACGTGACCCGCCCAGTCCCACTGCAACGTTGCCGCTTTTTTTCCTACGTCAGAGATCCGATTCCGTGAGCATAGTATAGTATTTCTGATCGATTAGTTTGACTCCCAATATGCTACGTTCCATGCTCCTCTGGCATTTTATATTAGTATTTTTTATAATTATAATATGTACCTACTGAATACAAGAAATTGTCACTGTCATAATAGCAAGTATAACATTTTAATAATATGTCTAGGAAATTAAAAAGTGACGAGTGTTGCAGAAGGTCTATATGTTACAGAAGCTGATTTCAAATCAAAAGTAAAAATTCGATTGCAGGATTAAAAAACTTATCCGAAATCTTTAATTCCATGTCCAAGGACTTATTATTTGAAGATTACGACCAAGGTTGTCACAGGCTCTCTTAGCACCAATTCTTCATTGTAAGCGAAATGTCAAAGTCTGTATCATAATGAGGTTGACAGTTCAAAAGATCCTCCCTTCAGTGCTAGTACCAGTATCATTAGCTGGGATGTCCATCAATCAGACAGAAATGCTGACTGTAACAAGTATAATATATAAAAGAGAAGGGAATAATAAACGAGGAAAGAAAATAACAATGATATGTTGGAAAGTAAAGTCTATTGTATTTTCCCAGCTTATGACGTATTCTCTCGTGTTAAAAAATACTTGAATAACTACGTATATTATTAGTAGTCATCTATGGTAAGTTTGTATCTTTTTATTTCTGTTTTATTTGTGAGAGTGGACATTTTTGTTTGACGACCTGTTTGGTGTAGTGGTTAGCAACTCTGACCACTATACCAAAAGGTTGCGGGTTCCAATCCCGCTAGGGGCATATGTTTGTGTAATAAATTCGGACATGTGTACCCGAGTTATGGATGTTTTCATTTATAATAAGTATTTATTTACAAAAAAGATATATTTATGTAGTATATCAACCATCTGGTATCCACAACACAAGCCTATAGTTGCTTACTGTGGAACTAGATGGCGCTGTGTATATGTCTAGGGATATTTAATTATTTATTTGTCAGAACGGACATTTGTCAGAATGGACATTTGAGTCAATATTCGCCAGAGTGGACATTTCCCAGTAGACATTTTTCGGATTGGACATAATTATTGTATAGTTTTTTTTTTATTGTTACCAGTGATGACTTTTGCTACTGGAACGTTGTCTTTCACTATGAGTATCATAACAAAACTCAAGGTCACCAACGACCAGTGGTCGATTCTCGGCGTTTAACTACAAGATCGAATCAGAATTGAGGAAATCCGTAGAAAAATTAAAGACGTTGAAATGCAGCGCATGAAGGTCGCTGGAAGTCGCTGAATGCAGGCGGCTTCCAATCTATCGCTCTGGCAATATATGGCGAAGGCCTATGTTAAGCAGCGGACGTCCTAGGACTCAAAGTCAAAGTCAAGGTCAAAAATGCTTTATTTTGTAGGTACACAGAGTACACTTAAAATAGTCAATTTTACATTTTTTAAGCTACTGCTCGTTCAAAATGCAATTTTCCCCTGAGAAGAACAAGCAAGAAACTCGAAGGGTTGCTCTTTTAAAATCAGGCTTTGATTTTACATAAAGGTTTTTATATTACAAAAAGGTTTTTATATTTCATTATTAGTTGTGAAATAGCCTGGCATGCGAACGATCTGATTATGTCCAGGGATGATTATCATCTAAATAGTCTGATATTTTATAATATGCTTTGTTAACAAGTTTCTGTTTTATAGTATCTTTAAATTTATTGAGAGAAAGATTTTGTATATCAACTGGAACCTTATTGAAAAAGCGTATACATAACTCTTTGAATGAATTACTGACTTTGCGGAGATGCTGATATGATGATGATTGTACAGTGTTTAAGCAATGCCTCTAGAAGTCGTTGCGTGATTATATTAGCCATAGAGGTATTATCTAGTTTTTTATTTTTTTTTGTATTTTTATGATTGACTGGATTCGCGTTTGACCACAATCTCATCTGATGGAAAGTGACGATGTGGTTGAAGATGAAGCACACGATCCCAGTAAATGCCTATTCACTCTGCTCTTGAAGATCCCAAGGTTGTAGGATTCAGAAAAGACTGACGCCGGAAGGGAGTTCCAGGCCTTGGCTGTTCGGATGATGAATGAAGAATCGAACTTCTTAGTGCGAATGTTCGGTATATTAACTAGTGTTGGACTTTTTCCAAAATGTTGTATAATATGTAGCTAGTCCTACAAACAAACGATTATAGTTACTCTATTACCTCTGAAGAGAAATGTAAGCACGGCGAATGTTTTTTATACGCTCCGGTTAATGTGCCTTAGTTTCATCAAGTAAAGCAAAGTTAAGATGTCATTAACCGAATGACTCTCCGAAATGGAATTAGCTCCGAAGACCCCATTGTTTGCAAGTCGTTTTACAACTCCTGGCCTTTTGAAAAATGATTACAGTCGAAGTTTCATGCCATAAAATTTCAGTAGAGGACACCAATGTTCTATTAAACAACTTTTGATGTAGTTGTAAATATAACACGAAGTTTTGTTGTAATGATATAATAATGTTAAGCGGATGGCTGAAACTACTGAGACTAACTGATTTTGTAGTAATAATAAATAACTTTAAAGGGTTCCAATTACCCTCTTTGGCTTGGCCGTAATCGAGTAAATAGTATGTGGAAAGAGAGGGGAGAAATTAATCTTATGAGTTAACTGTTATAGGTACAAGTTAATGACAGGCGCGATAAACGTTTATGTCGCGCAAGATAATATTTGTTCTGCTCATTTGCTTGGACGAAATATATAACTATCCCACTCTGACTCCTACGTCGAGCGCGACAAACGATGTCATGCTACGGGGCCTGGTGGCGCTAGTATCGTCAAAAACGCAGTGGCGACGTTAACAGTAACGCGCGCGCGACAAATGATGTCATGACGGGAGGTTTAGACAAATTCGCAGAAAATAGTTCGTACCGTTATTTGAATAATGTTTTTCTTCACGTTGGTGTTAAAAATTCACTAAACAAAGTTTATGTAGTCGTGATTTATATGGGAATGTTCTACTTAATGTGGGCTGCTGAGTGGTATGCTGGCTGGGTGCACATTTATAGGATTTTTTTTTATCATCAACGGGTTAGCACTTGATCTCGATCACACCTGATGGTAAGTGAAGATGTCCGAAGGTGGTAGCGTACTGACCCGGAAACCCCATCTTATTTGGGGGACTGGCTATCATATCTCTGACAACCGGAATACAACAATGCTATTAACATTGCTGTTTGGCGACAGATTTAGACAAGGTGGTGGTAGCTAGCCAGGCAGACATTTAATATGCCCTACCACCAACCAAACCGAGTACCCCGCTGGGGATCGAACTCGTGACCTCCGAAATAGTTTTTAACAAGACCTTCTTTGTTCCAGATATCGTAAAGAAATACAGAAAGCAATTGCATGATACTACTGATGAATGGAAAGACTGCAATCAATGAAAAAATCTATTCAACTATTTCGTCTCAGTGTCTGGGGCACTAAGCATCATGTGAAAAGCTGCACGAACGAGTATTTACAGCTCGTCTGACACTTGACACGGTTTCACTTTCGCGTCGGTGGTCGCACTAACCCACATTGCAGCATGTAAGCACTGTATGCTGTATTTCTACTAAATTTCTAAAAAGACCTACATACATTAAAAATATAGACATTAAAGGTACTTGTGATATTTAACTAATATTATAAATACGAAAGTTTGGATGTTTGTTTGTTTGTTGCTCCATCAAGGCGAAACGGATGAACGGATTTGGATGAAATTTGGAATATAGGAAGACCATACTTTGGATTAAAATATAGGATACTTTTTATCCCGATAAAGTGATTCGTTCTCGCGGGCTAAACAAATTTCCGCGATAAAGCTATTCAACGCAGGCAAAGCCGCGGGCGGAAAGCTAGTCTATAATAATAAATGGTAATATATACACAAACACACATACGTATCTCATCTCACATAGCACATAGCGTCTTCATTGTTGTGAGTAAAAATAATTAAAATGAATCACAAAAAAATCTTAAATTGATTGATTGATCAATATTATCATCATAGGGACTTAACATAATTTTAATTTTAAAATCAATTACTACAACTTAATTACCTAAATAATAGATATTAAACGACGGCGGGTGTGGGGTACTCCTAAAGTTGTAACAAGCTTAGCTGTTCGCCTAAACATCGAGAAACTGCTCACTGTAACACCTCGTATCATTAGTCGCGTGATAGTATATTATGAACATTATTAGGTACCTAATAAACTCACAATTTTCGACTTCGAACATTGTTTTTATGGTGTCATACGTGAGCATGATGCACTACAGCGAAGTTATCTGAACGTCATCATACATTATCGCCGTGTAGTCTGCAGGTATGCAGTTTGACGCGTAATCGATTGTAGGTGGTAATATATCGATCGATAAAATATCAACGACATTCATCCTATATTCATCTCATTAACAATTAAACTACCCTTGGCTTGTTCACGACCATCAAACTTCGTAATTTGACAGTATTTCTTTCAAAGCTTCCGCTGTCAAGGATTTTTTCTTTTTATCATAGTTCCAGTACTTTGTCTGGAACTTGCGTTTCTTTCTACATGATGTGTCCTTGCTAATCTAATTGTTCTGGATGTTCCAACTTTTGAGAGGGGGCCATCAAAATCGCACGGACCTATAATTTCTTTTATATAAATACATACAATATATAGTACATAAAAATATGTACGTAAACTGGTTTCAGCTTTCATGCTCCTACTACCATAAAGCGTAAAATTATGAGTTGCTGGTAATTCGGGCTTTGAATACTGCCGACGAGATGAATTTGGATTGAGACAAATTGCTCAATGTGGATGTTATAGATTCCTTTAAGCTCAGTTATATAGTAAGTATTGAGCCTTTTTAGGATACTTGGATTTAAAGTGACTTAAATATAAACAAGCTTGGCAATGCAGTGGAATCAGTTTTAAAGATACAACTGATGGCTGCCGCAAAAGACGAAAACGAAATTGTACAGATGACCCGTCCATCCCAGGTGTATTTCTCCTCACCTCCACACGACCACCATAAACCTCACTATACTGCATCGCCTCACTGAGCCTCACTCAGCCCTCTTATCCCATTTAATTTAATCTCATACGAGGCTTTTTTTAGCATTCCTTTGGCTACACTCCCTCTTGTAGAGGGGGAGGAGGAAATATATATTTTTTTTCTTCTTTAAATCTCTTTTTCTTCTTTCTGGGTGGGTGGGTAATAGCTGAAAGTGGGTAATAGCTGAAAATCAGTGTTTTGCTCTCTGAGCAATTATATACACTGAGCTATGACCCATTTGTACGGCTGTCGCACACACATACTCTAGTGTATCTTGATGTTACTTTTATGAATTGTTATAAAATATGTTTATCCAATTGCTTTGGAATTTATGGTTTGTGTGTGAATAGAGATACAAATAAACGATCTATCTATCTATCTATCTATCTTTCTTAAATAAATTGGGGTCGAAAGTAGCGTGAAGTCGTTTCCCGGGACCGGCTAATTTTCAGTAGGCGACGTTCAGCTGTACCGCAGTTAATCCTGGCTAACAGAAGTTGCAATAGGAGGGTGTGGAGGTGGGTCAGCTACTGCACCGCCCCCTAGTGACCTTGAAAACACACCCTGAGATGAGACTGCAGCATGGGTAGCATCACCACACTCGATATAGTTTTTCACACATACTACGTATGACTGTTATGTTGCTCCTTTTGACAGACGAACGCGATAAAATGTGTGACAAACTATATCGCAAGTTGTCATGCTAGCACTGCAGGTCTATTTTTCATCGTTTAACTGTCTACCCGAACTGAGATGAGACAACTGCAGTGCAAAGAGATGACAAACTCATACACCTCTTCCCCAAATCTGCTGCGTAATGTGAGTAAAAAGAAAATAAAAATAATATCATATTTTGACGGGTAAACGAAGATAAGATAAGATAAGAAATTGGGTAACTATTCAGTTCTAAGTAAGACAGGAAATAGGTTGGTGGGCAAAAAATACTTACGTGGTGCATTTGGCAGCACTTGCCAGCGATAGCTGAAGCACCAATAACAGCGCGCCGATGGCAGCCATCTTCGTTTGTTCACGTCAGCGCATTTCCTCAGACACCGGATATTGCAGGCTTCTCCAAGTAGCGATCTGAAAGGAGATTTCCTAGTTATATATAATCGATGCTCGGATGCCTGCAATTTTGATATGTTAGTTAAGGTGCGACGTCATTAAGCCATGTTACAGAGTAAAGAATTAACATGGATCCTTACACCAGAATACTTCTCAATAACAGGCCTTTAAATATCATGCTGTCATTCTCATGTTGACTTTCAAAGCGGCGGAATAATTCAAATTCTTTATTTGCATATCACATGGTATTAAAGATCTAACAATTCATTTTGAGCTTAGCAAGTAATACCCTGTAGGGGCACCGCAAAATTAGATATGTTTGTTTTGAAAAGAGTTATAACTTAAAATTAAGTATTAAATGTTAATATTTTTAATTACTTATTATATATTACAGCTATATCGTTTCCATCCCGATATTATTTGCATTTATCATAATCATAGTTATAAATATTATTAACCTATTAGTTAATAATTATAATTAGTATGGCAAACATGAAATTAGAATATCGGTTAATAATTTTATGTAATATTTTTAAGTAATGTATATATTGTTTGTCTCGGTAATAAGTAAATATTATAAATATCATTGTGAAAAATGCAAATAATATCATTATAGAAATATATAGGTATAATATTTATTAGATGCTTACTGTCGAAATGGTTTATAACAAGAAATAAATAATTACAATGATTTTCGACCGGAAGACTCGTATTACAAAATTTACTCAGGCGTGGTCCTCACTTGTTTCAGAGTAAACCCGGTATTTTGACAATCTAGTTCAGCGTCGAATATATGTAACAATTGCTTGTAGTCTTGTCTGCGATCTTCTTCTACCAATGAGAAACCCTCAAATTGCCGAACGAGCGATGAGCCAACCAATCACATGTCGGAACGTAACCGATGACGATAACGATGAAATTATGTAATAGAACCCCAGAGAGGTGGTCTGGTCTACCATCAAGAGTAAAAAAAATTATGTATTGCGCTTGAGGAAACGTTACATTTTTAACTAATATTAATATTACTGGTCATTCACAAAGCTGACTCTTCAGAGATCATTGAGCAAAAAGTCAAGGGTAGTGATTTTTTTGATTAAAACTTGTGATGCGACAAAACTATGAAAAATAATTTATATTATTAGACTGAATATGTGGAATACACTGATCTTGCACTCATCCTAGAATGGAGTAAGTCCTTTGGTCTAAGGGTTAATCCTGCAAAAAGTCAATCTATAATTTTAGGCAGTAACACACTTATTTCAAGAATTGACTTTGAGCAACTCCCTCCAGTTGTGTTTGATGGTGTCAAGATTTTGTACAGCGAGAATGTTAAAAACCTTGGCATAATTTTTGACAGAACACTCTCCTGGCGTCCCCAAGTCGCCGAAGTCAGTAGGAAAATTTTTGCGTCCATGAAATCCTTAAATAGACTGCGCAATTTCTTGCCTACTGCCACCAAAATTGCGTTAGCACAGTCACTTCTCTTACCTATTCTGGATTACGCAGACTGCTGCTACGCGGATGCCACAGTAGAGTTGATAAACAAACTCGACCGATTACAAAACGTTGCAATCAGATTCATTTTTGGTCTACGGAAATTTGATCATGTTTCCGAATATCGCAACCAACTCAAGTGGCTCCCCATTCGTCGTCGCAAGGATGTGCATATTCTCTCCCTCCTTTATTCCGTGTTGTTCAATCCCAAGACCCCTCAGTATCTTAAACAACAATTTCAATTCCTGTCTTCCACTCACAGTCTTCCCTTACGTTCCTCTGACAGTCTTCGTCTGTATGTCCCTCAAAATTTGTCTAAATCATACGGCCAGTCCTTCACTTTGCAAGCTACTCGCCTCTGGAACTCTCTTCCTGAATCTATTCGTCGCTCTCCATCTTTAAATATATTTAAAGCTCAAGTCAAGGTGCTTTTTCTTCAATAGCTTACATCTACTTTACTTTCGACCGGTAAATTATATATACTATATTACCAGTTATAGTAATCCCCCCAAACTTATTTAATTATTAATTATTATTATATATCATATTATATATATTATATTATTAATATAGATATTATTATTATATATCATATATATGTAAATAACATGTATGTATTGGTATAAATTGTATGGATATATTTTATTTGTTCAGATTATTTAGTAATTATTGTTTCTCGTCACATATAGTGCTTATTAATGTTTTGCATACCTATAAGATAACACTTTTTGATTTCAATATGCTGAACTTTCAGATGTACTTAAGAATTAAGAAATTATTTGTGCTAACCCACTTAAATACTTGTATTGAATTCCGTGATGATAGGTTTGCCTGGAAGAGATCGCTGTTAGCGATAAGGCCGCCTAATTTGTAGTTTCTATAAGATATTTAAATGTACCTTCCTTATTCAAACAATAAAGCGTATTTGATTTGATTTGATTTGATTTGATATTCATGCGGTTATCCAAATAGCAACAACTGGAGAACGAACGAGGTGAATTATGATCCATATCCTGTCCCAGTGAGGACGAGAAGTGAGGACTTCCTCACTGTTGGTAAGGCTGCTCTTGATAATGAAAAGTTGTTCAGAAGGACAACCAAATTCCATGGCTTTCACTTCATAACCATTTAAAATTCAGTGTATACTGGATGTGTTTCTATACCGAAAGGAAAAAGAGAAGGCATATCAGGTAAGTGCAATAGAAAGTATTGGCATAGGTAGTTTAATTTTTTTTTTCAAAAACTACCGATATACTTATACGTGTATATACTGTAGCACCTTATATAGGTACACAACATTTTCCCCACAAACTCTTGGGAACACTAACTCTATAACATTGTATTTATGACGCATAAAACTGTTTTACAACTAGCAAAGCTGAGGCCCGTTAACCTAATAACAGGAGCGGGTTAGGTATTCCGCTCACGTAAGACTTTAATCACAGTAAGAGGCAATCTCGATTTTTAAGGCTGTAGCGACGCAACTGGGATCTGATTGCATGACTAGATTTTTGAAATTCGGAAGCAGTTGCTATCACAAACTGCTTCTGCATTGTTTTTATTAAACTAATCATATAGCCATCATCACATTTATAGCTTAAAAGGTTTTATCCCATACAAACTTTCAAGGACAAATTTTTCGAAATAAATTGCTCGATTCTAATGAATCTTTATACCTATAAGCAGGACATATTGGTCTAAAAACTTAGTACAAAACATTTTCAATTTATTTTTCTATTTAATATGGAAAACTTAAAATCGCTCTAATTTAGTTTCAAAACTCTTTTCGAAAATATTCTCTACACCTTTTTAGATCTAATGTACTTTATGCCTATAAAGTTTCATAAGATTCGATTAAGGAAAATTTGGACTTGAAAGTTTTTATGGAATACCGTGCCGGATAAATCCTCTTAATTAATCACATACATCACCATATCTATAGCTTAAGTATGTACTTAATCCACTGACTTTGTGTAGATATGTCAAATACTTCCTTAGACAGAATGAACGATCCTCACCAATAGGGAAAGAAATGAATATTTATCATCCATCTTAAAGACGCTACAATCTCCAGCACGACTCAATGATTGATTATACTTCATTTCTGATTCATCCCATTAAATGTTGCTATATTTCCTGCTGAACAATCGACGAGTCTTATTTTAGCTGTAGGCAGAATAATTAATTAATTAAGGCAATAAGTGCCACAGCAGACGTCTCTTTTGAATTAACACTCCCCCACCAGCTAATTAAAGTCGATTTTGAATTATGTAAAATCTTGGTACAATTTATTAACGTAACAGATTTATGCTAAAAACCCTTAGAATTCTCACCGTGTTATATACCTGTAGGTACACCTACACATTAGATAATTGTTGATTAAGTACCCGTTGAAAGTACGTGTTGTAGGGCCTATAATAAGCGAGGCAATTCTCGTAATAAGCAGTACGCAATGATACTCCCTTCATCTTTAGTTTCCCGTAAGTTCAACAGCACACTGGTGATTGCGACACGGTTTGAACACGCCACCAATGTGGGGAACGGACATATCTGGGGGTATACAATAAATACAACGAGCTATAGAAAGATAAGTACCTATACAGGGTGAATTTGAATTCGTGTAATTCCCATTAACTGGTGACTTCACACCTGCTTACGAAAAACTTACCTCAAGGAACCATAGTCGAATACAATCAAAAAATTTCGATCACCCATACAAAGTAAACCATTCTGAAACCACTTTTAGTATGGAAGTCGAACAATTTGCGGCCGAATTCGGCTATGGTTCCCAGTAGAAAGTTGTTCGTAATCAGGAGTGAAGCCACCAGCCGCAAATTGTTGGACTTTCATACTAAAGATGGTTTTTTGATCGAATTCGACAATGGTTCTTTGGGGAAAGTTGATCGTAATCAGGAGTAGAGTCACCAGTTAATAGGAATTACACGAATTCAAATTCACCCAGTATATGAAGGTATTACGGGAACACTGTAATTATGCATGTTCACTATTGTGGCCGTTTATTGGAGTACTGTTGCATTTATTTATTTAACATAATTGCAAGAGCTGTTGCAAAAATGCTTGACTTGCTTGTCAAGAGAAGAAGGAAGAGCCCGAATCGCACTCAGATGCATACACATAACCTTTATTCAGGTTTTGCATTCGGATATGAATACCGAATATTAATTCTACATTAAACAATATAGATATGGAAGGCTATGGAGATCAGTGGCGTGCCCTCCATACAGGCAGAAAGCAAACCTACCCTAGCAAATTTTAAGGGTTCCTTGAAATGCATTGTCAGATAGATGATTCATACTAATGTGAACAGAAATATTCAAAACAGTTGCGAGGCTATATCATTCTGCCAATCCTCTAGCAAAACCAGTCCATCAGTGGGACAGTTAAAAGCGGCCTGCATTTAGCGACTTCCATCGACCTTTAAGTCCAAAGTCAAGCCATCCGTCCATTATAAACTGGAGAAGACTCTCTTCGGCTCTCTGACTATCATTGGGCCGCTCTTGCTGCTCTTAAAAATAAATAAATTACCTTTCAAAAATTGCAAATTATTATTATTTATTATTATATGACTATTGAATCTTCTCATTAGGTACTTTAAAGCAGGATGAAATCGAACATCTTTCTACAGCAGTTTTAGTGGTACCAAGACGGCACAAATCAACATCTATTGTCATCTTGTGGCATGGCATTTTTATTTCTTTATTATTTAATTATTAACCCCACAAAAAAACGAGCAGTAGATTAAAGAATTTTAAATTTAATTTAAGCGTACGTTACGAAAACATTTGGATACTTAAACAACTTCTAAGGCAAGTTTCAAATTAAATAAGTCTCTCGGCTAAATAGAACTTTATCTGTTTCCGATACAATAGACTAACAATTCCAATTAGCTCTCACGATGGCTCTCACTGCCTCTCACAAACATAGATTAGGTGAGAGCCCAGATCAACGCCATTATATTATTCAGTAAACCGATAGTAGATTCGATTGCTATAGTAATTAAATAGGGATTATAGTATTATGCTATTGGGTAAACTTCGATCTGTTTTATGCCTATAATCGGGCAAAAATTATTTGGAAGTTCCTGATTGGCTGATTCTGCGAAAGAATCTTAAGTGACACCCATCCACCACAGGAAAAATAACACTACTTGGCAATGGTGTAGGTTGCCAAGCTTTTGGGCTTATATGAAGGTTCATATAAGCTCAAAAGCCCGGCTTGTTTGCCCGGATACTCGATCAGGACTATTAACTATTTAAACAGTATAGGAAATCTTTTATTTAAACATTCGCATTTTTCAAACCGAAACGTATCTTATTTCAATTTCATTAGCTGTGTAAAAATCACACAAACATCCAGACACTGATCACCACACTTATATGTTTACCGAGATCAAAGCACAATGTTCAAGTTCTGGAGCAGGAAATGTTTAGGCTGTGAAGCATTCAAAACTCTGTCGACAGCGACGCCTAAAAAAATACCTGTTGTTATTTTGAAGCAGTGAATATCTACATAAATGCAAAAGTCACTGCGCCCTTCAGAAATCACAGTTATACGAAAATGTGTTCTGATTCCCACAAAATATTGTGTCTCCAAGATCAGAACGAAAGCAACTGCTCGGTTTATTCCACTTCGACGTTTAGAAAACGAAAACCTGAACGCACAAAGACCGAACCCTTCGCTAAAGCACCTTTTATGTTAACCCCATAGTACAAAGCTACATGGCCCAGCAGAGTCGACACTGCATTACTCTTTAACAAGTAACACAACTTCATACTAAAACTGCGATTTCACTCCAACCTCTCTCCATTGACTAGCAGCGATAAGAATTTGAAGTGACATCTAAATGACATCGTCATCAACCCGTAAACATCCCATCAAAGGATATAGGCCTTCCCTCGGATATGAGGGAGTATGGG
Source organism: Oegoconia quadripuncta (assembly GCA_949316235.1). NCBI lineage: Eukaryota > Metazoa > Arthropoda > Insecta > Lepidoptera > Autostichidae > Oegoconia > Oegoconia quadripuncta. The sequence goes on along the minus strand of OX438754.1, from coordinate 17,102,361 downwards.
CCATAGTCCACCACGCTGGCCCAATGCGGGTTGGGGACTTCACATGTCTCCAAATTTTTATTTCTCAGGCATGCAGGTTTCCTCACGATATTTTCCTTCGCCGTTTAAGACATCTAAATGGCATGAGTCACATTAACAGCCTTACATCCCTACTATTGGGACCCAGACTCCTCTCATAAATACACATAAACACGACACGGATATAGTACGTCCTTGTAAACTTGGCTTAACGACTGCCTTCACTTGAAAACAATGGGGCCAGATTTTTTAACGTGTCCTCCGAAGCACGGTAGCACTCATCTGCAAAAGATTCTAGTGGTCACCCATATACAAAAGCTGACCGTGCCAGACATTGCTTAACTTTCCTAATCGAAAACGAATAGGAAGTATGGTAATCCAAATAAAATGAGTATGAATCTCATTGTCAATATGTCGTATTTATGTACAGAACATGTCCAAGTGGGGCTACACGGACGACAACCGGTGCTTGTGCCGTAATACACCACAAACTATGGGGCATCTTCTATGCTGCCCTGCGTGTCACGATACTTGTACGCTACAAGACCTCTACGATGCCACAGACAATGCTGGTATGCGTTGCCACATTCTGATCCTCAATAATTTAATATTTTTGCCTTCGACTCGCTAAGAAGAAAATTGACAATATAATCTTTGAGCGCCATTTATTGGAAGTTTGACTAGTCTATAAGCAGTAATAAACAACGGGAGTTTTATTATCCTTGTACTACCGTCAGTAGATTACTATCACAAACACACTGTTTAGTTGAGAAACTGCCTGCCACCGTACTGTGTCCGCACTCACCGCCATAAGGTTTTGAATTAGGGACCACGCTCAGCTGCGCAGGACAGGTAAAACATAAATTGCTGAACCCTTTTAAGGCACAAATTACAAAAGTGGCCCTTCAGGGGACGCGGCTAACGTAAGGTGTGTTTGTTAACTGGAAAGTTATGAAAAGACTGGTAGCTCCAGCCGAAAATAAATTATTTTCTGTAATTCAGTGTGAACACAATAATCCTTGGTAATTACTCGCCCTTATAAATACAACAGTTAATACTTACAGAGCTTTAAAGAAGAAAATATTACCCTAATTGTTTCAATTGTATTTTATCAATGATAGTTATCAATTAGTTCGTAATAATAGTACAATTTGTATATTTTTTTATGTTATTATACAAGAGAATTCTGAAGAATTTTAAAGATATTACAGAAAAAATATAACCAAATCATAGACATCTAAAAAAAACAATTGACTTTTTTTTATGATTGGCTGGATTCGCGTTTGACCACAATCTCACCTGATGGAAAGTGACGATGTGGTTGAAGATGAAGCACCCGATCCCAGTAAATATCTATTCACTCTGCTCTTGAAGATACCAAAGTTGTAGGATTCAGGAAAGTCTGACGCCGGAAGGGAGTTCCATGCATTGGCTGTTCGGATGATGAATGAAGAATCGAACTTCTTAGTGCGAATGTTCGATATACTAACTATATACGGGTGGAATCCCTCCCCACGCCTAGCGGTCCGAAGATGGAAGGGCGACGGTGGAATAAGATTATGTAATTCCAACACACACTCCCCGAAATGCATCCTGTAAAAAACTGAGAGACAGGCGATTTTGCGACGGTGTTCAAAACTAACTAACACATTCTGCTTCATATGTATGTTGATTTACCTGAGAAGTGGCACAATATCATTTAAGACATCGTCGACATAACATCCGTATATATCACCTATTCTAAAAAGCAATACATATCTAGTATTATGATGATGCATTATGAAATACTTGTCATTACTTATATTACTGAGGCTTTAGTCCCCTGTCACTAGTTCAATTATATACCTTACTTATTACTGTGAGTGTTTTTATGCATAGTGTGAAATGTTTTAAAATTAAAATACCAACACAACCCGAACAATTTACAAACTACTGAAAAACTAGGCCACACACAGTACTGCCATAACGGCCTCTGACACGATACTATAAAGTTTTACACTTATTATGAAAACATACAGATTAAGAAACCTATAGCTAATACATTCAAGTCACAACATTTATGGTGTGGTCACAGATAAGTCATGACCTTCATTCCAAATGGGGTGGTTATAGGTATCCCAAACATTGTGTATGAAACATTAAAAGTGCTTGAAACAACGTCACGATTCACCTTTCGAGAAATACAGAATTTCGCATGTGACAGGAGGTTGAAACATGCAAATCATAGATGTTTTTTGGTGGAAACACATAGTCGCCTTTTACGACGCGGGAAAGAGGCCTAAGTTCTATTCTTTTACATGCCGAAACCACACAAAATAAACTTAACGAATTAAATTAAGTAATTAGATAAATAACAAATTTATTCCATGTCTTGCACGACCTGATGGATCCCGAATATGGTGGCCGGATTGTGTCGTCGAATAGAGATACTAACCCTTTGTGCTAAATAGAAACCTCCCTGCTGGTCGTGCTATGCTCTGACCAAGCGCTTCAATAACTGACGGAGGAAGATGTGAAAGATTGAAACACTTCTCTTCAATTGAGAGTTCTAATGACTACTAATGTATTATTTAGGGCTTCTACTTATATGAGGGACGAGATGCGAAGCGCACTTTAAAACTTGACGCGCCATGCTATATTGTTGAGAAAACTGAAATGTGCGCCTTGAAATTAGCTGGCATAGGAGTCATTTTCAATTGAGCAGCGGTGGTAAGCGACTTAGTGTCTACTAAATATTAATTAATACTAATGTCGCGCTTACCTAACATGGTCATGTTAGCTAGTTAAACGAGAGCTAGCATTTTTAGCATTTGAATGAGAAGCTTTTGATGGAGTCCTCATTTTCAACGCTTCTTCAAAAGGTATTCTATCACATCTTTGTCTTTTACGATCCTTGGCCTCCTCATTAAAAAGTCTTTCAGTCTGTCCAGCTTCAGATATTCAAATGTCTGGTTAAAAATAATCGCGTATGTTTCCAACTATGCCGCGTCCCTCGGCTGCTCTTATCTAGATAAGCACCACTTTAGACTTTGTCTAGTGCGGTGAGATACACTAATTTTCACGCCCTTTTGAGGAGTGAAATACTTCCAACACCCCCATTTGCGGTGTTAAAGGATGACGTGGGATAAGATAGTGGTTAGCGATTAACGTGGATATTAATGTGTTGGTTTTCTGCCTACTGTTTAAGTAAATAAAGAAATATTACTTCAATATACTGTTTCTTTGTAAATGCTTTCAATATCATCATCTTATTTGTATTGTTGTACAAAAAAAATGTTGCTAAATTTGTTTATAATGCAACTGATGAAAAAGGATATATATAAATAAATAAACATCTTCGCACATAAACACAGCGCTATCTAGTTCCACACTAAGCTACTAGGCTTGTATTATGGATATCAGATGCTTGATTAACTACACAAAAAATACATATATAAATGAATCATCATACAAACTAACTCGTCAAGGTTTCTGGCAACGTCTTACCGCCTACTTAAAGTAGAGTAGTATTACTTAGTAGTCAAGTAGTGTAAAAGATAAAATTGTCACTTGAAAATGTATATTTTTTAACTTAATATTAAAAAGATTAAAATTATTGAAATTTCTTCACATTCACAAAGTTGAGTAAGATAAGATAAACGTTTATTTGTTTCTCCAGCCACACACAACAAATAAACAATTATTTGTTACCGAAAAATTGTAATTGAAATAGTCGTAAATGGTAACGAGAGATTTAAGCACCTAAAATATGACGGTGTACTGAATCGATCTATCTGTACACCCCAAAATTCATCTTACAATATAAATCCAAATCATCCGTCAATGATAAAATACTGCAGGAGGCGAAGTTGGGACGTAATTGTTGTTGTAAAATTTATGGTCTCGAGGTATTCGACTTGGTGCTTTCAACTGTTCGCTGACAAATCATCGAGAATTTAATGCGTATTACATTTAATCTCGCTAATTTCATCTACTATTATTTGTGTATTATCTCTCTGTGATTTGCAGATCGCGTTGGTGAAACAGTCAAGTCCCTTATTTACAACAAAAAGATGTCATACTCCGAGAACAGTACATAAGTGCAGGGTTTAGCTGATTTAAAATTTTTAAAAATTGGAAAGCCAAACTATGAAAAGCCATTTTACCCCTAAAATTTTGTACTAACCGTCCGTCGCTTTGACGTCTCACCAGATACCCGTAGAAATTTACGACCTGATAAAACATTGCCGGTTAATCTGGACCCCTGACAACAAACCTCGTTCCCAGAGTAATCCAATATTGCATACGAAAGTGAGAGGCAGGGAAGGTCCAGCTAAAATGGTCGTAGCATAAAACTTGTCTACCAAATGGATTACCCCGATTAAGTATGAGCGACCTTTGACCCGTATAGGTTGACGCATGATTAGTTCCTACCCAGGATTTTATGAAAGCCTCCGAAATTGCTGCTGTTTTTACTTAGGGCCATTTAGCTATGCAGCATTGTTCATTCCACTTTGCAGGATGCCTTTAATTTAATAGACGATAAAATATTTTATGCTGAAGCGCTATGGCGGATGATAAACGAGAATGGGACATAAAAAACACGGATTTTTGTAACATTTAGAGTAGACGTAAGCGTGAATGTAGAAATGAGAAAGGTAGGCGTCGGTCTCTATCAAAATATTTTAAATACTTTAACGAAATCAACGTATCAACCATACAGTCAATACTCTCCTAATAACAGACAGATTTAAAGAGTATAATATTCTAAACTTTTCGTCCCAGTTAATTTTTGTAAATCTAATGTAATGTAAAAAAGAATATAGCATCATTTAGGCAAAATAGAGATAAACATGATGTTAATATAAGAAAGAAAGATAAACTTGCAGTTCATGTAAGTCGCATCCGCAAAATCAGTAATTCATTCATAGGGCTATGAATACGTTTTTTCAATAAGGTGCCCGTTGATATACAAAATCTTTTTTTCAATATATTTTAAGATACTATAAAGCAGAAAGTATATTTTAAATGTCAGACTATTTGGATGATAATCATCCATGGACCGTAACCAACTCGTTCGTTTCACAGTCTTTTCACTAAATAAATTGTACCTTTTGTAATATATAAACCAGTTTTAAAAGAGCAACCCATCGAGTTTCTTGCTTGATGAACGAGCAGTAGCTTAAAAATGTAAAAACTGTCTATTTTAAGTGATAAAGACTTTGACATAGGCAAGAGCCATCTGTCAATATATCAGGATAATAGTACAGAAGAAAAATTAAAGAGAGATGCCTAGCAATCAGTTACTCGCTAGTACTGTCAGTTTATTGCATTGATTGATTGGCTCTATCATGGACATATAAATAACAACTTTAAGGGTCAATGGAATGTAATTAGGGAGTTAAGCAGTGAGGAAAAAGACGTAGTGACAAATATTAAAAAAGGTATGCTGAATTGGTTTGGACATGTGGAGAGGATGAATGAAAGAAGACTAACGAAAGAGATATACGATGTGAATGTCGATGGTAGTGTTGGTAGGGGAAGACCACGGCGAACGTTCCATGATCAAATCGGAGAGGTCTTAAAGAAAGACCAAGTCAAGAGTACCCTAAACCGACGAATATGTATGAACAACATTATGAGAGTGAATGAAGTAAAAGAAGTGTGTCAGGATCGTAGCAAGTGGAAGTCAGTGGTCTCGTCCTACCCCTATTCTACATTCTATAATGGTGCATAACACATCTATTTAAATTAGCGCGGGAGCGGACGACCCTGAGTTACGCAGCCGTAGTACAAACAGAAAAGCTAGCCTAATAAATTATCGATATGTATGTCATTACACAATTAAGCATTATTACCATTGTTACGTCTATGTCAAATATTTAAGTGTAATTTTTAAGTCAAAAATAATAAAGTTACTGCAAGATAAATAAACAAAACTTTATTGTTTGGGTTTGTAAGTAATGCGGTACAAGCAAAATCTTAGTCTATTTGTGAATTCTAGGCACTGGTAACTAGTGTAGCCATAATAATAAAATTAATTAAACATAATATATTTTGGATGTGTATGTTTGTTTGTGTGTATATATGTCCACTTGTGAATATTTCTAAACATTTCTAATTACACACACACACACACACACACACACACACACACACACACACACACACACATACACAGGTACAACACAAACTAGAATAAAACATAGTTATAAGAAATTTTTATCTTGTTCATGTATTCTTTTTCTACTAATGGAAACCTATAAAGGCTTTTACATTGTAAAAATACTCTGAAATATGTAAGCAATAATTGTTAAGATTAAGCTGTTGATTTCCCTAATAAAAATAAAAAAAATATATGAGAAATACATAAAACTATAGCATTATGCATAAATGCATGTCAAAATATTTTTAAAACAAAATGAAACAAAATGAGCAAAGTAAATCAAACATCTTCTTTTATATTTGGGTGTCTTTAAGCGATGCTGTCGATGTATCAATGTCATGTGCATTGATGAATTTAGAATTTATCATCACCGAACATAGTATGTTTGGCACGAACTTGAGTTTTGCTTATCTTTCATTATTAAACCTCAGCAATCCGGTTCAACGTCCTATTGTTCAAGTCAACAAAACCTCAGAACTTTTCAAAAATTCCAACGTTCGTTTGTCTCGTCAAACATTATCACACCAGCAACATTGGGTCGCTGTGCTATCATTCCGAAAATATTATCACAGGTGCCACCATAAAAGAAAGTATATTTTTATTGCAAGAACCTCCATTAATTTTCGGTTAAAAAAGCGGTGGGCTGGTCTTGGTGCCACGTCAAACGGCAGAGCATAAATTTTTCAGCTGGGCAATTTGAAATACAGGCTGCACCGTTTTTGTAATAACTGACTGTGTTTTATACTGAAAAGATTATGTGAGTGTCAAATGAAGTCTAGGCCACTACTAATCTAGATGTACTCGCGCTCATCATAAATATTAATCGTAAAAACTAAGGACATTAATTCTTAGGCATCTTTAAAAATAATTTTTATTTTGTTAAATTTGTCAACTTCTTTCTGACCATGATTTACAAAAACCTGATTCGACGAAAAATCATACTACGAAATAGACAAGGGATAGTTTAAAGTTTTTAATCTAACCTCTACTTAGAAACAAACAAAAAAAACCGGCGTTACCTAGAGGTAAGAGGTATTTGATTTCATTTTTAACCCCTGTCGAAAAGCGACGGATGGTGTTTAACGGCGATGTGTGTGCGTGCGTGGTCCAATTTGAGTGTTTGTTTCATTTTAAGAGGGTTTATTCCACAGGGCATTCCATACAAACATTCAAATCCAAATTTTCCAAAATGTATGAAGAACCGATTTTAACGAAACTTTACTCGTACACATATTATAAGGACGATACATAGATCTAAAAAGTTAGTACAAAACATTTTTAGAATGTCGAACGTAAAAGAAAATATTGCTTTTTTTTTAAATACTATGGACTGAATTTACTTCGTAACCAATTACTTATAATACACAATTGAAAATTATATCTTATAGAAAAAATACGTAGTCCAACTCGCTACTGTGAGACATAGTACCAAGTACGCTAGCACTATTGCCCCGCTGAATGCATAAACTAAGCTGCTTAGCAAAGTAGGCACCAGCTCTCACATCTCAAGAAGCGTGGACCAGCATAATGGATAAATCCTTTATAGTATTTTTTTGTGTCATCCTTGGTCTCCAAGGACCCAAGTTACTATGGAAAACATAAAACCGGTCTAATTTAGTATTAATATTGTAATTAAGTTCGCTACTAATTTTTAAAATCTATGTAAGTGCTATAAATAAAGTTTCGTTGGAATCGGGATAAACCCTATTAAAGAGTAAACGATGGGACAAGTTATTAGACATGTTTGATGAGAATCGATTGAGCTGTTTCGAATGTATTTAGCTTTAACATTCTTTATTGCACCAAAATATTACAATAACAGAGTACAAACAATAGCTCACGTAGAAAGGTGGCGTTTATTACAGTTCTTTGGTATTTTTGGATGATTACATAGTCCTTCGGGGGTTTCCTAAATTTTACAGATATAACGCCCCAACCCGCATTGGGCCAGCGTGGTGGACTATGGCTCATACTCCCTCATTATAAGAGGGAAGGCCTATATCCCTGCAGTGGCATTTTTACGGGCTGAGAGAGATACGAGTATATAACGTGAGAGATATAAATAAATAAATATCCTTAGACATACACAAAGCGCCATCTAGTTCCACAGTAAGCAACTATAGGCTTGTGTTGTGGATACGAGATGGTTGATATACTACATAATTACATTTTTTTTGTTATTATAAATGAAAACATCCATAACACCTGGTACATATGTCCGTATTCATCACACAAACATATGCCCCTAGCGGGATTGGAACCCGCAACCTTTTGGTATAGTGTCAGAGTTGCTAACTACTACACCAAACGGGTCGTCTAGGTCGTGAGAGATAGATATAATATGTGGCTTTGGCACGAAAAATGAATGTCATCCTGTGGGTGTGCAAAGGCGATTATGGGACTTACCATCAAAAATATCCATGGACCTTTACGTTTCAATGGCGATGGGTTCACCCCCTGTCACGTATAGGTATACATTTCGTTAGGAAAAATCTGGATGTTTAATATAGCAATGGTGGATTTATCTTATGAAAGTGTCGAGCTAATAATAAACTTTTAATGTTTGGAACACCCAAACGCTTACATTTGGGTTATCTTTGACCACCCCGTTTAAGATAAAGGTCGTGACGTTACGTCTGTATGTAATTAGGTAAATAATTGTACATATATTAAAGTTTTCTTTGTGTTCAAAGATATCTGCTTCAAAGCAAGTATAATAAGGAGTATCCACATATCGCCAAGTCGTTACAGATTCCACCATAACAGTCGTGGGCGAAGTTATATAACGTACATAAACCCAAAAGCTTTATGTGATGTGCCTGTTATATTATTGTTATGAACGTTGTTGAGTTACTTTTGTGGGCGTCTTGATTTAATGGCTTTAATGACTGTTGCCAACATGTGTAAAAGGGATGTAACAACCTCATGGAATGGAATTATACTTCACTTAAGAGCACCTATACTTTACCAGACAATGCTCGTCTACAGCAGCTAACTCGTTCATAATTATTTAATAAGTAAATTGACCATGTCTTTGTACAACAGCTATTTGCTAAGAAATTTAATTTGTACTATACTTGACAATGCCTACAGCAGCTGACTAGCTTAAGTTAATCGATAATACCCATTTTCAGCAGCTTCTATTTCTTATTTTACATAAATAATTTGTCTACATGATACAATTTGTAAGCTGTTGTCCCATTTACTAATGTTGGTATGTCCAAGTGTAAAAAATAGAATAGAGACATATAGAAATATAGACATATAGAAATATAGAAATATAGAAATATAGAAATATAGAAATATAGAAATATAGAAATATAGAAATATAGAAATATAGAAATATAGAAATATAGAAATATAGAAATATAGAAATATAGAAATATAGAAATATAGAAATATAGAAATATAGAAATATAGAAATATAGAAATATAGAAATATAGAAATATAGAAATATAGAAATATAGAAATATAGAAATATAGAAATATAGAAATATAGAAATATAGAAATATAGAAATATAGAAATATAGAAACATAGAAACATAGAAACATAGAAACAGAAACATAGAAACAGAAATATAGAAACAGAAACATAGAAACAGAAACATAAAAACAGAAATATAGAAACAGAAACATAGAAACATAGAAACAGAAATATAGAAACAGAAACATAGAAACAGAAATATAGAAACAGAAACATAAAAACAGAAATATAGAGACAGAAACATAGAAACAGAAACATAGAAACCTAAAAGAATAGAAACAACCCATCTCATCCCGCGTTGTCGTAAAAGGCGACTAAGAGATTTTACACATAAAAACAGCAATACATTTGTTCGTCTTAACACCCTGTCACGTGTGTATATATGTACGTATGTATTTCGATAGGTGAACCGTGGATGATTTTTCAAGCATTGAACTTTTTTGGAATAAGTCAGTTAGTTAATCATTTGTCAATGAGTTAATCATTCGGTATCTCAATTTTGAGGTACCGTACCCAAACGTTAAACTGTCCTATTTCGGTCACTCTGCTGTCCATCCGTATGTCACGGGTCAGATCGTAAATGTAGTAAGTAACAGAAATAGGAAATTATTTATCAATGTGTTCCCATACATGTTAAAGGAGCCGAATAAAGATACAAGTTCCGTAAACAGTGAATTTGCTTACGGATTTTGTAAACTATATTTCCAACTATAAGTATACTGTATTACATATAACATCAATAAGTATTAGGTATTCTCCAACAACCCTATGTCAGTACGTGTTACATATCTGTCAATCTACAACGTCTGAAGAAGGAAGAGGAGAATACGTGATCGGTATAGTTAAAATCAACGTATAAGGTCACGCTTTATTTCTTACATGGAAAAGTAGATTTGTTGATGTAAAATCAACTCTACGACATTCAATTCTATTCCTCGGGCCGGTTATTAATATTCGCTTAGTTAATTTATTCATCATCATCATCACGACCGATTGGTGTAGTTGTGAAGCCGGAGGTTGCGGGTTGGAGTCCGGCGGGGGGTGGTTATATAAATATTTATGTATGTTCATCCGTTATCTACATCCATAGTGCAAGCATTGTTTGGTTTTGGACTGGATGATTGGTGTAAGTATCCGAAATATTTATTTATTTATCATCTCAGCCCGTAAACATCCCACTGCAGGGATATAGCTCTTCCCCCATATAATGAGAGATTTATTTGTTTGTGTGTTAATTTATTATTGCTTGTCATCAATCAATCAAGTACACTTTATTGCACAAAATTCTACAAAACACTTCATAAATATAGCTTCAAAAAAATAATAATTGTACAATAAGGCGGTCTTATCGCTATTAAGCGATTTCTACTAGACAACCTTTGTGTAGAGAAAAAAGTAGAACGGGATAAAAGCAAGTAGGTTGTGCACCAAAGACTGAAAAAAGAAATATAAAATAATGGATACCAAACAATAGATATAAACATACATACGTTAGATATGAACATCAACTTACATGCATGTAAATATTTGCTTGTATGTTTATTTCTTTCTTATGTGTGTGGCAGTTTACGCAATAAACTTTTTATCTATATATCTATGAAACCTACAATCGTTCTAACATTATAGACTACCAAAAACAGACATCAGAGTGCCCAAGTGAATCGACAAGAGCTAGGCAAAGCATCGAACTCTAAGTCAATTTGTAGAACAAACACCATTTGTCTTCCAGGCATTGGGCTAATGCATTGGTACCGGACGTGGTAAATTTGGATGTGGTTTATGAAATTGAATTTCGTCGAATTTACCATGAATTTACTTAATGAAAGGTATCCCATTAGTATTAAATGACTTTAGTCATACTCGTACATATCGAACCGCCTCAGTGGCTCAATATAAACAACACTGGGTTTACGATTCGGAGGTCGCGGGTTCGGTCCCCAGCGGGGTACATATTTAAGTACTCGGTTTGGTTGGTGGGAGGGCATTTTAAATGTCCGCCTGGCTAACTACCACCATGTTATCTAAATCTGCCGCCAAGCAGCAATGTTAATAGCATTGTTGTGTTCCGGTTGTCAGAGATAAGATAGCCAGTCCCCCAAATGTGTTGGGGTTCCGATGTCCGGGTCAGTACGCTTCGACTTTCGATTCGTCTTCACTTAACATCAGGTGTGATTGAGGTCAAGTACGATCCCGTGGTGAATAACTAAAAAAAATATTTTACATAACGTTGCAGCTTATATAGGGCAATCTAATCTAACTAATATTATAAATGCGAAAGTTTGGATGTTTGTTTATTTCTTTATTTGTTTGTTTGTTGCTCAATCACGGCGAAACGGATGCACGGATTTGGATGAAATTTAGTGTATAGGCAGAAAATACCCTGGATTAAGACATAGGATATTTCTTATCACGATAAAGTGAGCAGTTCCCGCGGGATAAACAAATTTTCGCGATAAAGCTATTCCACGCAGGCGAAGCCGCGGGCTGAAAGCTAGTTTTAAATATATATTAGGTAAAGCTAATACTGTGTGGTTTTGCAGCAAAAAGAATAGAACGAAACCAACCCGTCTCTTAGCGACTATCAGACTTCATACCAAAAAGCATCCATAGACGTTTTAACATCGATAGTTCACCCCAGCCAAAGTGTATATTCTGTAGATTTCGAAAGGTGAATCATGGATGTTGTTTCAAGCATGAAACTTTTACGGCCGTATAAATCGATCTTGAGATTGAGATCGCGTCTCAGTCTCAATACTGTTTCTTTTGGTATTTTTAATATGCAACAGATTCTCAAGCGTCAACTTAAGGTCATTTCAATCTTGATAAGGGTTTATTAATACGGGCCTTAATATTTGAAACAATGAAACGCTAGTGTTTGGGAAATCTATTACCACCCCATTTGGGTTAAAGTTGTGAAGTTATGTGTGCATGTGTAAACGCCTTATTGTGCAAAAAAAAATACAGAACAAATTTCTTATAACTATACACAAAGGCGGACTTATCCCACAGCGGGATTACTTCCAGTCGAATAAGAACGTCGTTAAGGAACAGTTGATTGGGCGTTCAAACTTAGCAACATACAGTAGGCAGGTAAACACAAGTAATTGTATATATATATATATTATACATACATATAGCAATAAATATTTTATTTTATTTTGTTTTTTAAAATGGTATCCACCTACTAACATATGCGGTGGTGATTACTTAAAAGTATTATTACATCATCTCAGCTCGCCTAGGACTTCCCGCGTATAATTTCCTAATTTTATTACTAATAATATATACATTCCTTGGAATACAAAGCTTTCGGCACTTGAAATTAATTTTTAGGGTTTCGTACCGAAATGTTACAGAAACTACCCCTTACGGATTCGCTTCATTCCCTCGCTTGTCTATCTACGAACTACATTAGCTATCGATTAGATCTTTGGCATAGTTGCCTATCCAACGTCCATCACAGTTCAGAGGAATGTGTAATATTGTTATTTTTATTAAAAATCGGTTCCGCGTTAACTTTATGAAATGCTCCGAATATTTGCACACATTATCGCATCAGATATTAAACTATAATATTAAAAAATTTCATCTCGTGGATTGTTTACACGCGGAACCTTCGGTACGCGAGTTGATTGCACATTCACTGACTCGACTTGACTGACCTTATTTCCAAACTTGTTAAAAAAGAAAAAAAAACGAGGTTCTTTCAAGGATACTTAATAGCACACGTTGGAAAAAGAGAAAGATAGAAAATCGCAGATGAATCGCAAACTCGGCGTTTTGCTATGAAACCGTCCGATAAATAATATAAACCATTCATTTGTTTTTCCAGTCACACACATATAATCAACTTTTATGCACAATAACAACTGTAGATGGCATCTTTTGTATGTGTGCGCTGCAGCGTCTACGTCCACTCTGAATGCGCTCTAATCAAATTTGTTATTTCGTCTGAAAATAAAAGAAATCAAACACTAAATCTAAGTAAATAATACTGGAAATCCATATTTATTGCTACCATAAAAGTCTACCATAGAATCCTATGACACAGGCAAAGGTAATATCGTCACTTATCGAGCTATATTTACAGCCACTCACCTGACTATAATAGGACTATAGTTGGGATAAATTTATCGATAAAATGTCGATAATGTTTGCACAGTAGATTTTGCGGTGTGAAGTTTACATCGTTATTTTAATGAAGCTATTTAATCTGAATTGATTAAATATATAAACATATTGTAATATCATAAATTATTTATCATTCGTTAACATTACACGTGTTACAATCGCTGTTGATATTTATTATAGATCAGCAAAGTTAAGCAACATCTGGTGCAGACAGTATTATAGGTGACAATTAACAGTATGACGATTGGTGTAGTGGATAGTGACTCTTTCAACAAAACCAACGGTTGCGGGTTCGAATCCTGCAAGGGGTAAACGTTTGAGTGATATATATGAACATTTATTCCCGAGTCATGACTGTTTATATAAATATTTATGTATGCTTATCCGTTATCTAGTATCCATAGAACAAGCTTTGCTTAGTTTGGGACTAGATGACTGGTCTAAGTATCCGAAATATTTATTAATTGATTATTTTCAATCAAGTGTTCTACGAAAAGAAAGTTAAACACGATTGTTTGCAATTGAAGGTAGTCCTTATGCAATTGGGTGACCTGGTAGAAGAGGCTTCAAAACATTTTTTGGTGGCTACTAATTAGACAAAAATTCAGCAATCCGCAGGACATGTGCGGTTTTTACCATCTCCAGTGAGAAGAGATTCTGCCCAAATAAGAGCATAATATATAAAAAAGTTATATATAAACTTCTAAAAAACATATGATATTTCTTCTGTTCCATCCTATTGAACATTATAATACATTCACAGACTTCCACATTTAATTATATTATACATATATGGGGATATGACGGAATACCGTATTTAGCTAACAGTCATTCATCATCAGTCATCAGTATTAACCCACTGCTTGCTGTAGACTTTTCTTTTTGTAGACGCCATTAACAAACATATATTAATTCAAACGTAATTAGACGTGTATTGAAATAATAAATGTAAACTTCTGGAGAATTAGATCTATTTTATTTAGGCCTATTCATTACATAGGTACTTTTGATTGATTTGAAGTGGGATTTGTTAATAAGTTTCTTTAATCGATTTCAGCTGTATGAAGTAATTTTATACATCTACAAATTATTGTCGCATCCCTAGCTATGCTCAAGCGATGTTTCAGAGCGGATGCTTCCCTAACATGATTAGCGTTGCTACGCACTCCTCTAGCGTAGAGTAGAGATGGCGTATCTTTTATTCGAATTACTGACAGTTGATTAGCTACGAATGTATTGTATGTAACGTTCATATTAAATTAATTTGGAAATGGTGTAAGTATCAAAAAAATATCAATTTTTTACATTTAAGTTTTCTTTCACATTTAAATGATGGAAAAAATAGGCAAGTGTGAGTAGAAGGCTAGCCCTGACGGTTTTTGTATGTAGTTAGTTACTTAGAAATTGAATGTAGAAAACTGCAAAAGAAAGTTTGTCACTTAATAGGTTAAAAGAAGACCTTATCTTTCTGCAGGATTGAGAAACTTAATTTCTTTGTAGAAACATAAGACCATAGCTAATGTTGGTCTTTCATAATAATTGTAGCTTGATACCTTTAGTCGTTATGAAGATTGTCTTGATTGGCTCATCATTAATTACTCTAGGAACTATGGTAACAATAAAGATACGTAGGAAAAAGTTTAGCTTCAGAAGGAATCGTGTCGAGTACCACTGTCATGGGAGTTATTGTGGTCGGATAAGATGATCAACTGTATCTCCAGTCCTGCATATAAAAATTGTCGTGGAAACTCTCAATAGGAATAAAGAGTGATTTCTCAAAGAAGCTTCCCTCTAGAGCCCTGCTTTCAAAACTTCACGAAAAATCATCCAACGTTCTATAATTAATAATCTGTCTAAAAGAAATAAAGTTACATTTCCTTTCCCTTATTTCCGGCCGCTGCGCATCGTAAATGTAACGGCCCAATCCATTAGTAGAATAGCATCTCTTATCAGGTCATAAATTGTAGCTATCTGGTGAGCGTCAAACCTGCCGTATTGATAGGTTTGTTTGCGACGTGGATTTGGGTTTAGGATTAATTTTGCAAAGCAGAACTACCTTGATTCACAATCAGTCGATTAAAATTCCGAATTTCGAAATATGTTATTTGAAATAAATTATAATCTATATTATTTAAGGATTAAAGTATCCAACTGCTCTTAAACGTTGAAGAAAACATCGCTAGGAAAAAAAAACTCGAAGGCAAGTGAAGTCCTCAAACCGCACTGGGCCAGCGTGGCGGACTATGGCCCATACTTCCTCAATATGAGGGAACCAAACAACCCGACTACATATTTTGTATTTTGCGGACGCCATGTTTGATTTTTTCTATTAAATGTACCTATTCTATGACACTCCAGGGCCTGCAGTCTCGACATAGATAGCGATCGTTATCTTATCAAATTCGGTCGTTAAGTCCTAACAATGTTATTTTAATTGGAGAATTAGAGTCTTTAGTATCAAAATATCGGTTTCCATTGAAACTACGATTCAGGCTTCCAACAAAAACCGATATGATTATGAACACTATAACATTTAGAATAAGATCGTTAGGAGTTAACGACCGAATTCGATAACATAACGATCGCTATCTATGTCGAGACTGCGGGGGCTGGTATCAAGACGTATATATCGACCTCATGCACTTCGAAATCTTTCAAGGTGTCTAGGCTACAGGATGCGCCCAAGGAACAGACGTACATACATAAGTATACTCGAAAAATATTCAAAAATCAAAATCAAAAAAGTATTATTTCGTAGGATAAAAATTATCACTCAATCGGTCTATGTCCATGCTTGCTTATCATCCAGATAGTCAGACATTTTATAATAGCCTTTGGTAAATAATGTCTGTGTTATGATGGTTTTGAATTTATTTAAAGGTAAATTTTGAATGTCCTGTGCAACCTAATTATAAAAGCGTATACATTGCCCCTTAAATGGCTTAATGGCTGTGTAATCGGCTGACATGAACAGCAAGTTTATTTTTACTGGTATTAACATTATGTATATCACTATTTTTCTTAAACGATTCTAGATTTTTCCTTACATACATTAAGTTTTTGTAAACATTAAATTTATTCCTAAGAGATCTTCCTATTAGACTCCTATGTTGAGCAGTCGGGTAAAAACTGGTCAAATATGCATCGGAATACGTTTAGTAGTATTCTGTAGTTAAAATATACATTACATAAAAAAATTGGCAGTACAACAGACTTAACTAAGTTCCCTTCTCTATCTCCAGTGTGCATCATCAGATCGTCAAAAAATTATATGTCCTTAAAAAAGAAAAACTTATCAAAATCTGTTAACAATTGATGAATATAATTGCGTATATAATATGACCGCTTACTTTTGTTTGAGATCGGTTATACAAAGGTTTTGCTATTGATTTATTCCATTTTGTTATGTTGGTATAAATTTTTTGAGAGCAATTGTTTGGTTTGTTTTGATAGTTTTTCTTTCGACTATCTACTGTGTATAGCCAATGTTTACTGTTGAAAGTACATCAATCTACATTATATCTTCAAAAGAAATGTTTTTACTTAGAAATCATAATTGCGAGAGTGAAGTGGCCGAGATCTATTGAAGCCGCTTGTCTTTTTTGTTTAGTATTTGACTTCAGATATTTATTGGTAATATTCCTATACCAACTTAGCATTTCGTCCCCATTAGCGAAAACTAGGCAATCGCCTATGCATGTAATGCGATTCTGTTTTTTATTATTAAGTAGTGGCACAAACAAAAGAACTAAATAAAATCCTTGATTAGAAATTATTAAGTTACTTGAAATTTTAAGACGGAATCTTTAAATCGCACTTGGTGACGAAAACTTTTTCATAAAATATTAACACTTCAGCTGCTGACTACGATGTAGCGCTACATCGCGCTACGACGTAGCACGTAGCGGCGTACTATGTAGCGAAACCAGCGTAGTGAAAAACAATGTAAGCATATCAAATAACCGGACAGAAGTTGTAAGGAAATCCTGTATCGCATTGTGCTAAGGCCCGAAGATAATTAGAGCATTAATATTTGGGGTATCCTTTATGAGGAAGGGAAACCCATTGTTCGTTTATTACGCATAATTGAGAAACTTTTGTAGGTAGGTTCGTTTCCGAAACATTTAATTTATGAAAGTAGATACCTATTGTGAATTTTAATCCTCGAGCAATGGAGGTATTTATAAAATAAAAAACCTGGCGGCATGTTTTGTATTTTGCGAGTGTCATGTTAAAATTTTTAGCATAACATGTATCCTATGCCTCTTTGGGGATCAAGACGAATCGAAGGAAATTTTGTAATTTAAAATCGGTCTTGTTATTTAGGCTACATTACCCTACCTTTTGGAGCAGGCGGGTAAAACATCAAATAGCAACTAATACCATAATATACACAAAAGATACTAACAGTCGCCTTTTTGAAATAGGTTAAATACCTATTTGTGCAAACTTGTTCTTTTTGTAAAAACGGGCGTAAGCGCGGCGCAACTCTAAATGAAACATTTTATAATACACATAATAATGTATACAAAAATAATGTCAAAACCCTTATCCCAAATGGGGTGGTCAGAGATTTTCCAAACATTAAAAGTTTAATGCCAACACGGTTCATCTTTGGAAAAAATACAGAAATGCAAAAGTGACGAGGGTGTGTTCATCGCCGATGAAATGTGCAAATCTAAAGAGGTTTTTTGGTGGAAAGTCCCTTAGTCGCCTTTTGTGACACTCACGGGAAGACACAAGACGAACCGTGTGGCACTGCAACCGAGTAGGTAAAAAAAAATCAAAAACATTAAATTTTATCGTAATCTTTCCTTACAAATGTTAATGATCAACTACATGTAATAAATACGTAATATCAATTAATGAGCTACATATTACAGGAAGCTTCACCAATTCCACGTGACCTTTCACTCTCATAAGTGGATGGACACAAACGTATAAGGAAAACTGTCAGATCCCACATAAGGACACGAGGGAGTTCTCAAGGATCCTAATCTCCGTCAGCTAAACGACAAACAAAATATAAGAGTCTTATCCTAATATTACTCTGGGAAGTTAATTTTGTCATAGATTCGAAATGTACAATTGATTATTACGAGTATATGCGAGAAGGTACTGAACGATTACAAAGTGATTCGACGAAAAACGACGAGTGTTTGTATGCGTGTGTGTGTGTGTGTGTGTGTGTGTGTGTGTGTGTGTGTGTGTGTGTGTGTGTGTGTGTGTGTGTGTGTGTGTGTGTGTGTGTGTGTGTGTATGTGTGTCTGTGTGTGTGTGCGTGTGTATGTCTAGTCTTTGTCCGGAGGTACCTTATTAATGCATGGTCCTATTTATATATTAAAGACTAAATAAGTTAATTTAAATTCTTGATTACCTACCCTTACAAAGTAAACCATCCTGAAACCACCTTTTGTATGGAAGTCTGAAGAATTTTCGGCTGGTGACTATACACTTCTCTTTATGATCAACTTTTCATATGAAATATTTTTTAATTTGTGGGCCAAATCACATAATAAAAAAAATTTGAACAGAGCTCTTTTCATGTGCTTCCCATAACCATTTCTAGGTTCGCTGAAACTTTTAAAAGCGGTTACGTTTAAAAATTAATGCTGCCTATACTTATCTTAATGTTATCCAATAATACACACAAAGTTAAGCTAAATTTGGATTTGCCGTTGCCAAAAAAAAAATCAAAAATGTTTGTATGGAGAAAACAGTCTTAACGAAATTCTTCATACAAAACGCCAATTTCATAGGTAAGGACCTAATATATAATTATTCACGTCACGTGAGAAAGGTATTGGCTGAACGATAGATAATAATAATTTGGAAGTTGGTTAAAAATATATTTGATATGGTTTATAGTGACTTTACAAAGGAAGAGGCGTTTGCAACACAATCATATTTCTTTGACCTAACCTAACATGTTAGATAATGTATATGACTGCTATCAAAGTAGTTGATAGCTGACACTGCAACCTATAATTTCTATTCGACTTGAACTAGAATCTGTTTGCGTATCTCTCGACTATCCAGCTATACAAATAAACAATCGTTGGCTAACGAACCCCAATTAGGCTGATCCCTGTTGTTCGGATTCCGTATACCTACGTGCGGAATAAGAGGTAGATATTACGGGTCTGGCAGAATTAGCTATGCAGTTCCCCGCTGCAACATTTTGCTGAGTCAGAGCCCTTTTATTGACACAATAAAAGGTACATTACATTATCAGTAACTACTATTATTCTAATTTGTTCAGTACTCTATGTGATGTAGTGATCATCATCACTACACCGTAAAGTATATTTGAAGTTTATTGATTTGTGTACATTTGGCTTATATATCTATTATAATTCATTTTGCAATTGAATACAGTGTTGCCAAAATTCAATCCATCGCTGCTATCGTCATCTCATAATCATCAGTCTGTAAACATCCCAATGCAGGAATATAGGCCTTCCCTCGCATATGAGGGAGTATAGGCCATAGTCCACCATGCGGGCCAAATGCGGGTTGGGCACTTCACATGCCTTTGAATTTTTATTTCTCAGACGTGCAGGTTTCCTCACAATGTTTTTCTTCACCGTTTTAAGAGCAGTCGGATAAATGCACATAAGTAATTAAATTAAATTTAAAAAGTCATTGGTACATGGCCTGCCAGGGAATCGATCCCGACCTTCCAAATTGGGAGACTGCGTCTTAACCGCTAAGCCACCAACGCTCTCGACGCTATCGTCACCTACTTCAACTTTATAAGATGATAAATCTGAAGCCATCAGTGTTTGGTATCTTTAGGACGCAATAGAGATCTATTTAATTTATAATGGTATATCAGCTTTCCGCCCGCAACTTCGTCTGCGTGGAATAACTTTATCGCGGAAATTTGTATATCTCGCAGGAACTACCTACTCACTTTATCGGGATAAAAAATATCATATGTCTTAATCCAGGGTATGTTCTATCTATATACCAAATTTCATCGAAATCCGTTCATCCGTTTCGCCATGATTGAGCAACAAATAAACGAATAAAACATCCAAACGTTCCCATTTATAATATTAGTAAGATATTATTACTTTGGTGGCAGCACCGTTAACTTTTATTTTATCACGGGTTAACACTTGACCTCAATCACACCTGATGTTAAGTGAAGGTGAGACCGACAGTGGGAGCGTACTGACTTGGAAACCCCATCTTATTTGGGGAACTGGCTACCCAATCTCTGACAATCGAAACACAGAAACGCTATTAACATTGCTGTTTGGCGGCAGATAAGACGGTGGTAGCTAGCCAGGCGGACAGTTAAAATGTCCTACCACCGACCAAAACCCAATACTAAACATGTATCCCGCTGAGATTCGAACCAATCAAAACATGATTGCGTCACAGAAGATAACTTATCTATATGTTTTTGAGAAAATTCCGTGAAAATAAGATCATGATTCAACAAACTATTTATAGAAAATATTGGCCCTTTTCTTCAGTCACCGACTTCTAATTAAACACACTCGGGATCGACGATTTAACGTAACTTTTCTGAACAAAAACATTCGTATAAAATGGTCACCCATCCAAACGCTGCCCATTTCAGATATTGCTTAACTTCCCTGATACAAAACGATAAGGGACTGACTGCGTCACGAGTTGAGAAAATCAGATGTTTTAAACACTTGTTTAATCTCATTTATTCCTACGATCTAAATACATCTAAAAACATACAGTTGTACTCAATTTCAGTATCAGTGCAAAATTAATGTATTGCCTTTTTGTACAATAAAGCGTTTACAAACAAACAATACATATACCTATGTAAGAGCCTTGTTCCACAATGAGACGAGTTCACAGTAAACTAGTCTAGACTAGTTCGGTTGATTGGCTCTCTTGGGATTGCTCACCCTACAAGCTAGATTAATTGCTATTTGACTAAGACTGTTATATTTGCTATGTAATTACCAGAGGGTATATGATGTACTGTATAGTTTAAGCAAAGCGGTGAATTGTTATTTAGTATGCAAACAGTGCGCCTAGATGGTTAGAACTGGGAGTCAGACCGCAAAAGGAAAACTTTGATACGCTGTTTAGTCAACGGCAGCAAATGTATGTGCCAACTTATGTCAAGTTTTCTAATAAAAGGTTTATGAACTACGAGATTAGACGGGGTTAAATGAGACTGTAAAGAACATTATAAGGATCTAATGGACGTTACTATGCTATAGACTGTGGGTGGTGTAACAGTCCTTTAGTGTATCCGCTGTCGAATTCGGCTAGTGTAAACTATACAAATTAGTAAAAATAGGTTTAAGCTTTTTTTACCATAAAGATCAGAAATTTACGTTCAAAATGCTAAAAGTTTGAATTGCGAGTTGCAGTGTTGTCGCTACTTTCTCGCGAATGACAAGAGCTTCGTTTCGGTAGAAGACTTTCATTATACGTTGTCGAAGACACAATGAAGTTCTAACTTATTACTAAGTTTTAACACGTATCGGTATAATAGTAGCTAGGTAATTCTTCACTGATGAAGTGAGTGACTGACCTTTCGCTGCAATATACTGGATGAGATTTTTTACCGTAAGGAAAAAAAATAAGGTATATTAGGTTTTTTTTTTTTTTTTATTAAAAACTGGTTTTGCGTTTGGCCACAATCTCACCTGATAGAAAGTGACGATGTAGCCGAAGGTAAGTGAAATAGAAAGTTTTGGCATAGGTAGTTTTTTTTTAACTATCATAGAATAAAGCGTTAATTGTGTCATTTCACGGTCGCGTTCGTACCCTCATTTAGTTACATCATTAAATTAAATAAATAAAGAAAACCCTAAGAATCACGCCAGTCGCGTACGAATACAAGGGCAGCGCGTGCGTTTTCGAAAAAAAAATTAAACTACCTATGCCAATAACTCCTATTTCAGTTACATAATATGCCTTATTTTTTTTCTTACGGTAAAAAAACTCATCCAGTATAATAAATTATATTGATAGCATTGTTGTGTTCCGGCTGGTTCCATGCGATCGCTCTCCCAACTTCGACCTCATCTTCAGGCGTGACTAAGGTCAAGCCGCAAAAAAATCCTGTCCTTAATTATCAATGTATAATTAGTCCCTATGGCTGGATAATGGCCTCTCTGAAGGCTCTCTACATAGTTCTATTTATTACTATAAGCAATGTTTATTAAGCCTGCACTCGCTCAAAAGCGGCCATCCTGCGTAAATCGTCGCTACATCCTGTTCACAGATTTACCATGCTAGAAGCACACTAAACATAAGGATTTAATAGCGTGGCAAGTTTTCATATAAAAAAATGAGCTACATTTAGTATGAGGAAACATTTAGAAATGGGTTATATTATATGGCTTAGTCGATTACGATTCGTTTATATCTAATCTAATATCTTTGTTTGGACATAAACAATATTTGTATTTCAAATGGACTAGCATACTAAGTGGCATGGCAGACGTCGCTATTGGTCGCTTGGTCTGCCACTATTTATTATAAAGTCTGTGCCCAAACGATGTTTACCTTCCTAAATAATAGCAGTTGCTACTCCAGAACTAACGTGTTCTTTGTTTGCTTTAACTTAATACACATAACGGTTAAATTTTAGCTTCCAATATTGTTTAAAACAACCATGTTGTAATATATATTTCGTAATAAGTAACTCTATATACTGGCTCAAGCTTCCAGAAAGTTGAAGTGAAACAAGGCATCTTGTAGAGTCATTCATGATTTTCCTTATCGTTTACAGCGTTTTGTAACAGGGTAGGCACAATGATAAAATTTGCTATTAATTGAGAAGAAATACAACTACAAAATAATAACTAAACTATTTAGAATATTTTTCTGTTCACATGGTGTGAATCAGCTGTCTTGACAATGCATTTCGAGGAAAACTTACAATTTGTTAGGATAGGCACTGCCTTTCTGCCCGTGTGGAGGGCACGCCACTAATAATAAGTAAATAATATCACAATTAATATGATACTGCATCTTTCAGATAGAGCGTCTATTGCTAAACATTAGGCCTCCATTATGCTTTGATTCCTTTCCTTCACTTATCATTTTACATAAATAATAATAATATTCTTGGACATATACAGACAGCGTCATCTAGTTGTTGTGGATACCAGATGGTTGATACACTACACAAATACATATTTTTTTTGGAAATAAATACATATATAAATGAAAAACATCCATAACTCGGGTACACATGTCGGTATTCATCATACAAACATATGTCCCTAGCTGGATTCGAACCCGCGACATTTTGGTATAGCAGCAGAGTTTCTAACCACTACACCAAACGATCGTCTATAAACATAAATAAACATTCAGTACAGTTTTTTATGCCAATGTAACGAAAGGCATCTAAGTTTAGTTAAATTACGGTACGTATAATGGAACTCACAGAATACGGCAGCTGTTTTAATGAAGTCACGATTGAGTAATAAAAGTTGGACTGTGGATCCTTAATGGCCTGGCTGGAAGTAATTCGTAAGGTCATGGTTTGTTCTGGATAGCTAACGTCCTGTTTTATTAACATGCAATCACGTAATAGATTTGGAGAATTTTGGCGCCATAACTATTGAGAGAAATTCTTAAACTATGAAATAATGGGTATTTAAAAAGGACGATTTTGTAAGCTTCATCGTCATATCATGATTGTGTGGGGAATTTGTCATTGTGTGGTGAATTAACCATTTGAATAGTGAGATTCCACAGACTGATATCTTTCACGATTCATTAGGTGTGTTTAAGAGAAGAATTTCTCAATATTTGCGGAAGCAACATTTATAGGCCGGTGTGCTGTTTTGAATTTTTTGTAATCGTTACTAGACTTGTAATAACTTAATTATGTTTAGAGTTGTGTATATCTCTTGAATGTTGTACACGCCTATTATTGGCACATGGCACATTTCCATCAGGTGAGATTGTAGTCAAACGCGAAA
The DNA here is from genome assembly GCA_949316235.1 of Oegoconia quadripuncta. Classification (NCBI taxonomy): domain Eukaryota; kingdom Metazoa; phylum Arthropoda; class Insecta; order Lepidoptera; family Autostichidae; genus Oegoconia; species Oegoconia quadripuncta. The sequence continues at coordinate 17,077,635 of OX438754.1, read as the reverse complement.
CCAGTTTTTAATAAAAAAAAAAAAATATATATATATATATATCAGACCTGTTTTTACTTGAACCTGTTTGTTATGTGAGTTGTAATATGTGTGCTGTTGGTGTCTTATTAAAAAAAAAATTAAAAAAATATCAGTCACAGGACGTCCACTGCTGAATCCTCCAAAGGCTGAAAAGGCCCATCCTCCCCAAAGATTACCAAACCGACCGATTGGAAGCGGCCTGCATCCAGCGACCTCCAACATAGCCCAATGTAGTAGAACATTTTGACCTAGCAGTGGGCAAGGCACATATCTGATGGCCGTTGGTGTATTAAGGTTCTGGAATGGAGACCATGCACCCAGGAATTTTGGCATATAGTGTCCTCAATGACTTCAATTATCAAAAGGTTTTACATCGATTTCACCAAACGCTATAATTTTGAAAATACCAACAAGGTTTGGGCTGAAATTATTTCATCTGTATTATATACAATGTTATTTCATCTGTAATAAAAAAAATTTGAGGGTAGGCATAGGAGTAATACTCAAATTTAAGTGCTCTCTGAAAATTTAATTATTAAAATTACTTACTGTCAATATTTACTTTAATGTATTAACATAATCGGCACTTTGTAACATCGGCACTCGCCTACTAAACAAGATCTCCTGATTTCTCATCTTCACTTCACTTAAAATCACATCATGGATTTGTCATCAAAACTCACTACAAATATGGATGAAATAGTGAATCTATTTAACTCAAGAATGAGTGATTATGAGGACAAACTACAAAAAGCTACAAACAGCTCAAGCCCTGCACATGCTGATCTCTCTTCGCTTTCCCGTGAGTACCATAGTTTCAAATCCTTTGTATGGAAGGTGCTGTCTAAGCTCAAATCTCAGATTGAGCTCCTCGCTCTTGGAGTGGATGGGCATGAGACTTTTCTGAGAAGAAATGCTCTCCTTATTCATGGCCTGCCCGAGCAAAGAGAAGAAAAGCTTAATGAAGAGGTCGTCAAGATATTAACCAGTCAGATGAAGTTGCCGGATGTTGGTTCTAATGACTTTGAGATTTGCCATCGCCTTGGATCCAACCCTGCTAAGCCCAGGCCAATACTCGTCAGATTTCGGGACGTCCAGCTTCGACATTTGGTTTGGCGAAGCAAATCCTCACTAAAGAACTCTGGTGTAACACTTTCAGAATTTCTGACTAGAGCCAGACACCAAGTTTTTATGGCAGCACGCAAGCATTTTGGTGTTCATAAGTGCTGGTCCTCCGAGGGCAAGATCTTCGTCATACTGCCTAACAAGAGTCGTCAGAAAATCACTTCTATGGCCGATCTCAAACTGTTTATCGAACAGAATCCCGAACCGCTGTACGCCGAAAGCAAGCCTGCACAAAAGGTGCTACCGGAGCCCGCAGCCAAGAAAATACTCGTCACCAGGAGTAATCCATCAGCTAGAGGACCAAAGGAACGCCAAGCCAAGTGATTGTCTAGCTGTTGTTGTGTGCATGTCTTCTCTGTTGTGATCTACCTGTTCTATTTTGGTCGGTTTATATTGTGTTACTTTTTGTTCCGTATGTAGTGCAGTTTTAAACTTTTGTTTCACATGTACCGCTGTTTCTGTAATTGTTTATAAATGTTTTAACTGATCACAACAATGGCATCATATGCACATTGCCGTGACAGCTGACAACTTGACATGACAGCTCGACTCTTGCTGGGAGACTAAGGAAACTTTAGTTCATACAGCCTTGTCATATGAGTAAATCTTCGAGATTACAAATCCGCGATATGTCGATATTATTTTTGTTTTCCTTTTTTTTTTGTTTGTTGTCTTTTCTTTCTTTATACCTTCGGTCGAAGGTATACCCAACTCAGGGCGAGTGCTGCTGTTCAGCACGCCGCGCCGCTATAGTTCTAATTGTATTTTTATTTTAGAAATCTTATTGTTTTAACAGTTATATTATTATATTTATTTTATATACAAATATTCTTATCATATTTTATGGCTGATGTTATTGACTCTGATGATAGTTTCTTCTCGTGTTCCTCATCGGATAGCTTTGTTAGTGGAGATAATGATAACTTTGTTCCATTGACCTTGCATGAAAAATTATCTTTGACATTTTCTAATTTCCACAAAAATTTTAATGTTGTGCATATTAATGCGCAAAGTATTCCTGGTCATTACACTGACCTTTTGGCATCTTTTAGTGGCTCTGGTGTCGATGCGATACTTGTTTCGGAATCATTCCTTAAACCATCTCTCCCTTCTACACAATATTCACTTCCCGGTTACAAGCTTATACGCAACGATCGAATCGGAAAAGGCGGTGGTGGAGTGGCAATGTACCTAAGTGCGGATATTGCCTATAACATAATCCATGCTTCTCCTAATATGTATACAAAATCCGCTGAACACCTATTTGTTGAGCTCACTCTTCATCACTCCAAGATTCTTCTGGCCGTATACTACAGTCCTTCGCTTCATATTGATTATTTCTCTTCATTTGAGACATTGCTCAATAATTTATGTCCGTTATATGATCATGTTTTAATTCTGGGCGATTTCAATACCTGTCTCATAAAAAGCGATTCTCGTGCCAATAAACTCTCCTCTCTAATTTCCTCCTTTAATTTAAATATTCTTCCTCTGTCTGCCACACATTATGCTCCTAATTCTACTCCTTCTCTCCTTGACCTCATGATAGTTTCCTGTCCTGACTTGGTCTGCGCTCATGGTCAACTTTCTTCCTGTTTCTCATACCACGATCTTGTTTTCTTATCCTATAAGGTACGACCTCCTAAACGTAAAGCGAAATTCTTGCTTTTGCGTAGTTTCAAGAGCATCGATATGGATGCCTTAAGGAGTGATGCTGCTAGCATAGATTGGAGCCCTGTTCTTGAATCGCTCAATGTGGATGATATGGTTAATAACTTTAATTCGATCCTAAGCAGCTTATACGACCGCCATGCTCCCGTAAAGCGTGTTAAGGTGAAACATGTTCCAGCACCTTGGCTTACTAAGGATATTAAAACACTCATGGGCAAACGTGACAGTGCCAAAAGGATCTATAAAAATTCTCCTACGGACCACAATTTGAATCGTTACAAGACTTTACGAAATCGCTGCAATCGCCTGTGTAGAGATTCTAAGAGACGTCATATTCACGAGTCCATTGAAAATGCTCCCCCTTCCCAGGTCTGGAAATTTCTCAAAACTCTTGGCTTTGGCAAATCATCCAAACCTAATGACAATCTCGCCGATCTTGACGATCTCAACAAATATTTCGCTCATCCTCCTGTTTCGTTAGATAGAAACATAAAAGTCAATACTATTCTTGGACTCTCTAAAATCTCTACTCCATCATGTACTCCTTTCAATTTCGGAATTGTCTCTGAGAGCGAGGTTAAGAAATGTATCCTATCTATCACTTCATCTGCTGTCGGGTGTGATGATCTGTGCTCGCGTATGATCACACTAATATTGCCGGAGTTGTTGCCGGTCTTGACGTGCGTGTTTAATTTTTCTCTATCGACTAGTTGCTACCCCACCATCTGGAAGAAGGCTCATGTGATCCCTCTACCTAAACTGTCTGAACCTAGATCCTTCTCAGACTTTCGTCCCATTTCCATTTTACCCTTTCTTTCCAAAGCTTTGGAGCAGATGGTGCACAAGCAACTGGCTGATTTTTTGGTCACTAATAACTCACTAAATCCATTTCAATCTGGTTTCCGCCCCGGCCATAGCACTGCTACTGCCTTACTGAAGGTGACAGATGATATTCGGTATGGAATGGATAATAAATTACTTACCATCCTAATTCTTCTCGATTTCAGCAGTGCATTTAACTCTGTGGATTTCGACATAATGCTGGGTATCCTTCGGTCTATCAATATTTCAGAGTCATCTATTGCTTGGTTCAACTCTTATCTTCGGGGTCGCTCGCAATGCGTCCGCTCGGAGGATGTCTCCTCCAACTGGTGCGACCTTGTTGCGGGCGTTCCTCAGGGTGGCGTCCTATCTCCGTTACTTTTCTCTCTATTCATCAACACTCTTTCCAATGTTATCTCCTCAAATTTTCACTTCTACGCAGACGATGTGCAGATATATCGCCATTTCAATGTTGCTACTGTCGATGACGCTGTGGCTGCGATTAACGAGGATCTAACACGAATTAATGTTTGGGCTAAGACCTTTGGTTTGCTAGTGAATCCCCGTAAGTCTCAAGCTATGATTATTGGTAGTAGATACATGCACAATTTAGTTCAACAGTCCATAATACCCCCCATCATGCTTGATGGCGTTGCTATAGAATTAACCAACACTGCTAAGAACCTCGGTGTGATGTTTGACAACAATCTGTCATGGAGGGCCCATTGTGATATGTTAAGTAAAAAGGTCCATTTCTCTTTTCACTGCCTAAAACGGCTTCAAAATTTTTTACCTCTAAATACCAAAATAGTTTTGGCTCAGTCTTTACTGCTGCCTATTATTGACTATGCCGATGTTTGCATGCTGGATGTAACTGAAGAACTGTTAGACAAGTTAGAAAGACTCCAAAATCTCTGCATACGCTTTATTTTCGGCTTACGTAAATTTGACCATGTCTCTCAGTACCGATCTCAACTCAAGTGGTTACCTATTCGACTCCGTAGAGAGAGTCATATTCTGTGTCTTCTTTTCAAAGTTCTTTTCAATCCATCTTCGCCAAGATATTTAAGTGAGCGATTCCATTTCATGCGTTCTCCTTCCAAACTTTCTCGTTCTCACATGGCTTCCCTCCTACGCTTTCCCAATACTCCGACTACGGAATATTACAATTACTCCTTCTCCATGCATGCAGTCAGATTATGGAATGCACTTCCCACTGATATACGTGATAGCCAATCCCTACCCATTTTTAAAACTCGACTAAAGGAACACTATCTCAAGTTGTCTCAGTAACTCAGTCAGCCTATTTATAGATATCTATATAAGTATTTGATGTATTTGATGTATTTGATATATTATATATATTATACGTAGGTATTTATTAATATGTATTTTAGTATGTAGGCCTTTATATTATGTATATATTGTGTTTAATATCTATATATTTTTTGTCTTATAAAATAATTTTATATTCAAACCATTATTGCTATAAATCTCAATGTTTTATCTTTTGTCAATTGTGTTCCTATGACAGTGATGTTTTGTTAATGTTTTGTTCTATATTTGTAAGTATCGCTCTTTGTCTGCAATAAAATATTTTAATTTCATTTTTCCTTCCGAGGGTTTGCTGGAAGAAATCTCTTACAGAGATAAGCTCGCCTTTTGTGTATTGTAATTTCTGTCCTATGTTTGTTTAATGTATGTTTGTATACTTATATATGCAATAAAGTGTTAAATAAATAAATAAATATACCTACGTAAGTTAAAATTCGCTCTTTAATATAAATTTCATAAATACTATATTTTCAACCCCCGACGAAAAACGACGGGTGTTGTGTTTGACGGTGTTGTGTGTGTTTGTGCAGTCTTTGTCAGAACGTATCTCAGTAATCCGTGGTCCGATTTGAGTGATATATTTTTTATATTAAAGACTAAACGAGGGGACAGGTTGCTAGCGATGTTTAGTGAAAATCAATGAAGCCGTTTCGAAGATATTCAGCTATTAGCACAGTTGTTTGACGTATTTGGATAGAAGACTTTTCGGAGGCTTTCTAAGCCTTCAATTTAATACAGTTATTGTTCATAATTTCCAATAAGCCTTATAGGTAAGTACGATATAATACACCTAGTTATTTAAAATCAGTTAGTGCGTATTGAATCAAACAATTAAATTTTTCAGCACTTGGATCAAAGTAGAAAAATGATATTTAATTTTATGAGCGAAGCGTGGCATGTATAAAGAAGCTCTTCTATTTTTATGTCAATAATAAAGATATCATTGCGCATTCCACACACAGCAAGACGTTAGAGGTGCCCGTCTGTGACCTACGTCTGACATCGAATCGTCCCAATAGTTTATTTTTCACTTATCATATAAGAAGATCTAACCATTCATTTGCCGGGGGGCTCTACGTGCCGGGATTAGGATTCATAATTGTTTCAACTCGTTAATTTCAAAGACAATAATTGAAAACCATGAAAGCAATTAAATAAACATATTATTTTACAAAACAAAAACAACGCATGTGACTTATCGGCAAATGTGACTATATTGTGAACGGCTAAGCTAGCCAAAAAGCCGTCTGCCACTCCTCCTCCTGCCAATCCTATATTCGGTAGACATAGCGCATAGCAAGCTGGTTTATCTAACTAATATTATAAAAGCGAAAGTTTGGATGTTTGTTTGTTTGTTGATCAATCACGGCGAAACAGCTGAACGAATTTGGATTAAATTGGGTATAAAGGTAGAATATACCCTGAATTAAGACATAGGATTTTTTTCATGCACGACGTGTTCGTACTTGACCTCAATCACACCTGATGTTAAGTGAAGATGAGGTTGAAGGTGGAAGCGTACTGACCCGGAAACGCCAACACATTTGAGGGACTGGCTATCTTAACTCTGACAACCGGAACAAAACAATGCTATTAACATTGCTGCTTGGCGGCAGATTTAGATAAGATGGTGATAGCTAGCCAGCATATTTTTTATTCCGAAAAGTGAGTAGTTCCCGCGGCATAAATAATTTTCCGCGATAAAATTATCCCACGCAGGCGCAGCCGTGGGCGGAAAGCTTGTTGTGTATATTGCTCAATAAATACCTAAATTTTTACACTTCGCCGAACGTCGCACGACTACGTGTGCGCTACAGAGCGCTGTTATGTCATCTGGAAAGACATAACACACGTCAACCGCCAGTCCGCACGGTAATTTACACGGAGAAACGGTGTTTGACATGACGTGAAACCGCATAACCGTTCGAATCACAGAGGGTAAATATCAATGACGTCATCGCGTCGCTACAGTCGTTGCGAACTCCACCGCTTTGCAATGCCTACGCACCTAATATTCTATTTTTAATCATACCTGCTGTTAAATGAAGATGAGGCCGAAGTTTTAAACGCGCTCATTTAGAACCTCTAACTTATTTGGAGAAATCGCCATATTACCAAAAACAGGCGGAACACAACCCTACATTGGCAGCAGACAAGATGGTAGGAACTGCCCAGATGGAGATATTTTTTTTTTTTTATATGAGAGGGCGGCAAACGAGCATGCGGGTCACCTGATGGAAAGCAATCACCGCCGCCCATGGGCACCCGCCTCAGTGTCTACTCTGTCTATTGTCTATGGGCCTGAAGCCATTAATTTAAAATTGGGTAATGTTGTAGATGGACGGTAAAGCTAAATGTAAAATTTATAAAAAATGCAAGTTTGTTTATTTGTGAACACTATATTGTACAAAAGAAAAGTCATTTGAGCTGTTTGAGATGCAATAAAAAACTTATTTAACAAAGTACGCTTTCAAAAACATATAAATATATTACACCTTTTGCCAAAAATGTTTAACTACTTAGTTTCTGTTTCCCCATGATCATGATATTTTTATGAAATTGAAATACGCAAATCGATAGCTGAATCTCGGAATGATAAATTGAGAACCTCCACCCTTTCTATAAGTTAGTTAAAAGGCACTAAACAATTATGAGACCCTTATCATTATTATACCAAAAACACTAATTTGTATTGATCCTATTATGAACACTGTATAATAAATAACGCACATTTTCTTCTAAGATAACGTAAAATAGACAAGTATACAACATTCTGTGTTTACTTTGCCGTTAGTTTCTTAAAATCAGTTACCATAGTAACAGGTATTTGACCAAGACGAAGTTTAAAGCCGCCAAAGGCTGTCCAGCGTTCATTATCAACACCTCTTTATGTAAGGTAGCGCTTTGCTGGAACTGAAAAGCTTCCTATCTTGACGTCCTCCTATCTCTTTGAAGTGCGATAGGCTGCTATAATTGCCAATAGCTCCGGGCTAAACCTCGCCGCACTTCAGTATGATGGTGTAAATGATAAACCTAAGCCTTGCGATAGTCTTCTGAAGCGAATGTTGATTAAAAATGATGAAAGTAACCTCATGTATAAAAAAAAAAGAAATGGAATGGGAAATTTCAAATAGGTTTTGATGAAAACACATTGCGTATGCTCAAGAGAAAATGGACGATAACTATTTAGGTAATGAAATAGCGTGTAATTTGTAGTAAATGGGTATATGTTTGTTTGGTGTAGTGGTTAGAAACTCTGCTGATATACCAAAACGTCACGGGTTCGAATCCCGCTAGGGGCATATGTTTCTATGATGAATACAGATTTCTGTTCCCGAGTTATGGATGTTTTTCATTTATATACCTATGTATTTATTTACAAAAAAAAATGTATTTGTGTAGTTTATAAACCATCTGGTATCTATAATACAAGCCTAGTTGCTTAGTGTGGAACTAGATGGCGCTGTGTGTATGTGCATAGATATTTATTTATTATTATTGTTATTTATATGAGTAATCGTGTGGTAGGAAGAAGAATAGGACCAACTCGTTTCTTCTCGTGGTTGTCGTAAAAAGCCACTAATGGCCTCAATGGTGCTGAGTTCCCATAACCTCTGCGATAGGCAGTACGATTATAATGAAATGCGACGACAATTACGTCAATGTAGTAATGTACAATATACATTAATAGGCTCTTCCCCATAGACTGGTGATGTGAGGTAAATTTGAGACCGAACAGTCCAGTCTACATAAATAGAATGTGGTCTATCAAAATGTCCATAAAGTCTTATTGTAGATGATAGTAACGAGAAGAGATTGATTTAGTGAGCACTGTGGATACAAACAAACAAGAAGCCAAAGCACTGATTTCTTACATAATCGATTAATAATTTAATGTTATTTGCAGGCAATTCCTACTTAGTAAGAGCGTGTGGAGGGGACACGCACCTTGTGATTGGTAAGAACCAATCACAAGGTTTCATAATCCCACTCATCTTGGCACTCTACGCCAACTGAAAAGAGTCGGATACTTCTAGCTGTAAAGAAAGTGACTTTACTTACTGTAAAGAATAAGGGCAAATTGGGGACATAAATTGTGAAAATGTTACATATATGGGAGTTTAGCCAATGAAATCGTGTAGTAAAAAAGTGTAGTAAAGTAAAATATCATTTTTTTTTAGCATGTTTAGGTCTTCACAAAATATGAACATTTTGTGTGGTTTCGGCACATAAAAAGAACAGAACTAATCCGTCTCTTCCCATGGGTGTCGTTAAAGGAGCATGAGGGACTTTCTACAAAAAAAAATCTATACATTTGCCCGTTTTATATGCATTTGTGTGTCACGTGTGCATTTCTGTATTTTTGAATATAGGTGGTGACCTTACCTTATGTATATATACAAAGGTAAGGTCACACTGCAGAGGTGGTGGTTGCAATCGCTATGGCGATTAGTTGTTACCGTAGTTTTTTACCGAATTCTAAAAGGGAGGAGGTTCCATGTTCGTCTATGTCCACCTATATCTTCGGCAATTTTAACCGATTTTGATTCTTATTTTATTGTTTTAATTTATTTAATTTAATTTTGTGACGATATCTGATCCGGACACAGAGATTGGAACCCGTACTAAAATCGGTTATTTTGACAATTTTTAGCGGTAGTATTACATATGTCAAATACGCGTGTGCGCACATACGACGATCTGGTTTTAACAATTTATGTATACTGCTACCTACCGCTGTTCCACTATGGCTTGACCCACAACAAAAGAGACCCAAACCGACAAAGGCACGGTTTAGCCGAAATCTCAGATTGTAGATATTTTTAGCGTTATCTTATCGCAAAGCTTGAGAATTTAATTTCGGCCTTTGTTAAGTACCGTTTGGTTGTGATATTACCAGCTGTACATTTTCGTGCGAATCTGAACGAAGTCGCTGTACTTGCATAATTTGACGAGGATAAAGTTTTGTAGACAAAGATCACTAATTTATTTCGAAGAATTTTTATATTTCGCGTGACATAAGTTGTTGAAAAAGTCCCTTCTCTCGTATCATTCCAATAGGTGATTAAAAATTAAGAAGGCGGCAGTCAGTCAGTACTGAAAAAATTACCATAAATACACAAAGAACTTTGTACATATAGTGTTTGTTAAAATTATAGAAACTGCACTTTCAGATGAAATAAGTATTTATTAAATTCAATGGCCAAAACAACTCCCTTACAAGCCGGGTTTCACTCGTCTGGTGTTGCCACCAACCTTTTATAATAATCCTTACTTTATACCACAGTACATATTTACAAAAACGAAATAGTAAATACACATTTACAAATTATACTGACATATACTGACATTGTGAAAATATATTAATTAATATTGTGGACAGGACGGAACTGTAAATTATTTCTATTTTATCATTGGCAAATAAATACATCATTCATTCACTCATCCGTTCATAATGTTGCCAGACGAGTCTAACTAATATAATAAATGCGAAAGTTTGGATGTTTGTTTAATTTGTTATGTTTGTTTGTTGCTGATGAGCGGATTTGGATAGAATGCTATAAATAGAATGCTATTGGATAGAACACAACAATGCTATTAATAAATAAAATAAATGAATAAATAAAATATCTTCAGACATACGCACAGCGCCATCTAGTTCCACAGTAAGCAACTATAGGCTTGTGTTGTGGATACCAGATGGTTGATATACTACATAAATACATTTTTTTTGTAAATAAATACTTATTATAAATGAAAACATCCATGACTCGGGTACAAATGTCGGTATTCATCACACAAACATATGCCCCTAGCGGGATTAATTAATTAATGTTGCTGATTGGCGGCAGATTTGGATAAGATTGTGATATCTAGCCAGGCGGACATTTAAAATGCCCTACCACCAACCACACCGACTACTTAAACATGTACCCCGCTGGGGATCGAACCCGTAACTCCGCTTAGTAAACGCTTAGCAAACTTACATTGAGCCACGGGGGCTATTAGAGGCTAGTTACATTAATAATGTTACAAGTATGAAAGTTTGGTCGTTTCTTTTTTTACTCAACTACAGCGAAGCGGATGAACTGATTTGTATAAAATTTAGTACACGGAAAGAATATGTCCTGTAATGGGACTGTGGATACTTTTTAGTTAGTATTCAACGAAATCTGCGGGAAGAATGAATGAATCTTTATTCAGTATTCACACACAACAAGAATAAACTAAGTAATAATTTGTAGAGTGATATATCTGAAAATGGGGTAGATGGCCACAGTAAGTAAATTAATTTATTTTTAGGACGATTTAGGACGACAGGATGCACTTCGGTGAGTGTGCGTTGGAATTACACAATCTTATTCCACCATCGCCATTTCATCGTCGGACTACTAGGCGTGGGGAGGGATTCCACCCGTATGTTGTTAACATATCGAACATTCGCACTGAACGGTTTGACTCTTCATTCATAATGCGAACAGCGAAAGTATGGAACTCCCTTCCCGCGTCAGTATTTCCTGAATCCTACAACCTTGGGATCTTCAAGAGCCGGGTGAATTCATCATAGGCCACATCGTCACTTCCCATCAGGTGAGATTGTGGTCAAACGCGTATCCAGTTAATCATAAAAAAAAAACAAAAATTCTTGGATATAGTTTTGCCCACCAAAGCTCTGTTAATTCAATTGGTTAGATATGTGTTAGATAGATCTGTGGCACTGTATTTGAATGGATGCACATGTTAGGTATGTACGTTTAGCTATTTCAAAATTCTAAAGGCATGCACCATTGATCGTAAAGCCGGTACGGGTCGGCAGTTCGTTAATTCCACGCTGGTTTACGGCCGATACTCAGCGTTTCAGAACGGTCGGCCGATGGACCAATAAATATAACAGACCTGCAAATTTGACAGAAATGCTTACTAGAGAGCTGGTTATTGCAAACTTTCTGAATGCGTCCAATTAATAAGCTATTCCATATAAGTTGTATCAAAACATTGTCAAGATTTAGAGGATTAAAAGAAAATGAAACACTCGTGGCGCAATCATGTTCACTTTCCATTAGTGAAGGTAAGCAAGGTCTGGCGCTTCCAATCATTGGATGGATGACTACGAGTGTTCCGGATGGTATGTCAGATAGCTGCTGCTATGTCGATAGCCCGTAGAGAGACAGCTTGGAAACACTGGCAGTTAAGTAACCACGAGTGTGACACAAATTCCGGTTTCGTGACCCATATCTCCTGCCAATGAGAAAAGGCCGTGTCTCAATAGTATATTATTTGCTGTTGTAGGGTAATAACGGTGGTGTGTATTATCGACCACCAGTAAAAATTTGTTTTCATAGGACGAGCACTTCTTAATCAATAAATCTCTAACCCGACCTCACTTCAGCTATTCCTGTAAATAAACGATCTACGTAGGCTTATCTTTATAATATTTATCCATTTTTAGTGTTCCGTAGTAAACAATACCATTAACTACTTGTGTCTTCATATTACAGAGTAATTTTACTACGCTTAGTTGTAAAAAATATTTCGCATACAAAATTTAATTTTTATGTGTATTTTTAACAGCAATCCCTCCCCGAGATATGAGTATGCAAAGTGTCTTTAATATACCTACTTTGGCCGCGTTCTGGTCCACAAGAATTTGATTTTTTTGCCATAGACTCGGTAAGAAGAACTATACTTTAGAAACGAAAATTGTTTTGGCTAAAGTATCAATATACTCAGCTAAATCGAGCGACAATTTAAGTCAGGAAGCAACAGGAAGCGTAAGCCGATGATCGGGCTCTTGGAATGCCTTTAGCGAGCAAAACAAATTATGACTAAAGACTTCTAGGTTACTGTCATGAATCGTTCACAAAGCAATAACGTAATAATTTCACATTATTGCTCCTTCGATCAGAAACGCTGAGTATTTTCGGAGCAGCCGGGCGAGTGGCCAATAAATATGACAGCCCTGGAAATTGGTCCGAATTTCTGCTTACATGTCCGGTTTAGCTTCAGTACTATTGCAAAACTTTTGGATTCTTGCACAATAAGCATTATTGGGGTGGGTTAGTATCATACGTAGCTATTGCAGTTACAATCAGATTATATTCATAATGAAGTTTTATCACTCTGCATGGTCAATATAAAAATTTGATGTAAAGATTGGACAAAATCTCCTGTCAAAGGGGAAGATGTAGAAATGTCTACATGATCTATATTAAAGTAAATATTGGTATCGTGAAAAGGTTGTGAAAGCAGCGTTTCAGTGAGAAATGGAAAGTTTTGCTTCAGACGAATGAAGGCCCGTAACCTGACAGAAATTGTTCAAGTAACCTTGTATTTTTTATCTATATAATGATGAACTATATGATGATGAATGTCAACAACATTGGATTTATGAATCGGTGACCGCGGGTTCGATGTTGAGTACAAACTGGATATGTTTCCTCAAAATCCAAACGAAAATTTTTGAAATATCCATTTGTATTTAGATTGAAATGCAGCAATCGGCAATATCATCATCAGATGATATAGTCAAATACCTTTTGTGCAATCAACAGCAACCAGCATGCAATTACAATGTCATTACGTTCAATACCTAATTTTTGCATATATTGTTCATGCTTCCACACGAGTATTCCTTAGAGTACAAAAGGTAATTGAATGCGTAATGGTTCGTTTGGTTTCGATTTAACTTTAGAAAAGAACAACTACAAAAAAAAAATCTGTTGTTTCATAATAAGTTCAATACCTACCTACATACTAGCTGTAGCCTGCGACTTCATTTGCCGGGAACCTTTAATTAAAATCTGTTCGGCAAAAATGTTTGCCTATATGTTACTCCAGTATGGGTAGCATGACCACACGCGATATAGTTTGTCACACGTTATGTTACGCGCATCTATAAAAATGCTGCTATACGACTGTAATGTCGCTCCTGTAATCAAAATCAAAAAATGTTTTTTTTTGTAGGTACACAGGGTACACTTAAAATAGTTAGATTTTACATTTTTAAAGCTACTGCTTGTTGAAAAGGCAATTTTCCCCTGAGAAGAACAAGCAAGAAACTCGAGAGGTCGCTCTTTTAAAAAAAGGTTTTTATATTACAAAATTATTATTTTAAATTATAATATTTCCTTATTAATTGTGAAATAGCCTGGTCATGCGAACGAGCTGGTTATGTCCATGATTGTTTATCATCTAAATAATCTCATATTTTATAATATGCTTTCTTAATAAGTTTCTGTTTTATAGTATCTTTAAATTTATTGAAAGGAAGATTTTGTATATCAACAGGAACTTTATTGAAAAAGCGTATACATAACCCTTTGAATGAATTACTGACTTTGTGGAGGCGACTTATGTGACCTGCAAGTTTATCTTTATTTCTTATATTGACATCATGTTTATCACTATTTTTCCTAAATGATGCTATATTTTTTTTGACATATAATAGATTTTCAAAAATGTACTGTGACGAAAAGGTTAGAATATTATACTCTTTAAATCTGTCTCTAAGTGACACTGCAGGTTTCAATTGATAAATTGCGTTTTTGTAAAACAAAGATTGTATTTATATCCGCGGCATTTCCCCACAGCAAGAACCGTAAGACATCAGGCTATGGAAATAACTAAAATATACTAATCTAGCAGTATTTACGTCCGATATTTGTCTAATTTTTTATTTTTAGTTTTATATTGTAAGTCTATCAGTGAAAACCTGTAATTAGCTTTATGCTTCTTAAAATGCATCAATTTTATTATAACCAGCTGTTGGTTTTCCGAAAAGAATAAAATAAAATAAATAAAATAAAATAAAATGATAATTTGTGATTAACTATATTGCAAGCTGTCATGTTACCACTGCAGGTCCTAATCTATCTACCAACCAAATTTCATTCAAATCCGTCCAGGTGGGAAGTGGTAACAAACATACACATACATACCTACCTGCACACCCAAAAACTTTGTATTAGGTCCTAACATATGAAATTGGCATTTTGTAAGGGAGTAACCTAAAGTCGATTTTTTCAAAATAAAATATATTTCTTTAATCAAAGTATGTACCATTGCTATTTATGCACGTTTGCCATCTCATAGGTAGTTCATTGATCACTTTCTAAAAACTATCTACTACTAAACTAATACTAAAAATAAACAATAAATACTAAAAAAAAACAATCGGGCGGGAATCAATAAAATCTTTGAAGGCGCTTTGGACTGGCCCATCGGAGTAAAATTTTTTCCCTTGCAAGAAGTTATCCAAATTTCGAAAAAAAATGGTAATCTGTTGGAGCATGGACCGGGGAGTACGGTGGATGTCTTAGACATTCCAATTGAAGCTCTTCTAATTTAGTAACTGTCTGTTGTGCAGTGTGTGGTCTAGCGTTGTCCTGAAGCAGCAGTGGCCTACGGCGATTAACCAGCCTCGGTTGTTTAGCAGCTAGCTTTTCCATCATGGTTTGCAATTGCTGACAATACACATCTGCCGTAATCATCTGGCCAGATTTAAGAAAGCTGAAGTGAACAACACCGGGTAGTAGTCCACCAAACGCTTACAAGTAACTTTTTTTGGAGTTTTTCGCAAGAATTTTCGCTTTGGGCAGGATTTGGCTGGTTCGCCAGGATTCAGCCGTTGCGATGAGCGTTTCCGATTATCGTACAAGATCCACTTTTCATCACAGGTATTGATTCGATTTAAAATCCCTTCATTATTATGCCGGTTGACTAATGTAACGCAGCAGTCTACGCGCGTTTCTCTATTTGCTCCACTCAATTCATGAGGAACCCACCTTTCAAGCTTTTTCACCTTCCCAATTTGCTTCAAGTTGATTAAAACAGTTTTGTCAATAACATCGCAGCCTACAGCTAACTGGGACGTGATTTGCGATGGATCCGCGTCCACAATAGCACTGTGTTTTCTTTTGCGACACCACCACTATATACATCGTTAATCCTTCGAGCCGTTTCTGCAGCACTGGTGCCACGGCGGAACCCATAATCGTAAATAACGCGATATTTTAAGATTTCCATTTTGTAAACTGAGTGACGCAAAGAAAAAACCAAAGATAGAAAAAACACATGGATTACGGTTTTCGAAAAACAATTGCATGAGTAAATAGCTGTATAAATTTGAAATTGGAACTCCTAACCAAAGAGGAGATATTTGATATCAAAGTGGCCAGTACGACAAAACGCCAATTTCATATGTAAGGACCTAATATTTATAACATTAGTTGGACTACAGTTAATGAGATAGACTCCGTACTGATAGTAAAATTAAAATTGGAGCTAAACCCACACATCACCTAAATGCAAAAGTAGATTTCTATCCTATTATCATCGCCGTATGTGACAGGCTTTGTGAAATAAAAAGTATACATAACACGACTCTTGGACGCAATTACCCCGTCCCTCAGGTGACGTCCCGTTTGTCCCGGAGTCCCGTTACATACATATTTATCGGGACCCCACGGGACAATCGCTCCTGTATATTCTCACACAGAAACTCGGCCTGAATGTTAACAAAGCCCTTTTTGAAGCCAACACAGTGTTGATGATAAACGTGACTATCTCATGAATGATAGAGAATACAGCTTACTGTTATACCTATTGTTATGAGGAAAGAGTAAGGAAATGTTGATTTTACAGTCTGTGTACATCGAATAATCATTCTTATTATAAAAAGAACGAAAGCATAATAATGATGGCTTATGACACTGAAACGTGGTCGCTGGGGCCATGATGAAAACGATGTACGGTGTTTCACTACGAGATCGAATCTCCTTCCTCATGCACAGTCACGCAACGAGCTATGGAGACAATGCTCGACGTTCCACTACGAGATCGAATCACGAATGAAGAACGTAAGCGAATGAAAATCATCCACATAGCCCAGCGGATTAGTACGTTGAAGTGTCAGTGGGCAGGGCATATATTTTGAAGAATAAAATAGACTTAAAAACGTCACCTGAAGTCGCTGAATGCAGGCCGCTGCCAACTGATTCCTCTGGAAATCAGTGAGGGATGTCTATGCTATGTTTTAACCGCCTCCGTGGCTCAATGTAAACAACATTGGTTGGTGGTAGGGCATTTTAAATGTCCGCCTGGCTAGCTACCACCCTCTTATCTAAATCTGCCGCCAAGCAGCAATGTTAATAGCATTGTTGTGTTCCGATTGTTAGAGATAAGATAGCCAGTCCCCCAAATGTGTTGGGGTATCCGGGTCAGTACGCTTCCACCTTCGACCTCATCTTCACTTAACTCCATGTGTGATTGAGATCAAGTACGAACCCGTCGTGCATAAAAAAAATGGTCACCTGTGGCTGAGATGATAATGATGATGATTACAGAATAATATAGACACCTATAACACGGATAAGATTAATTTCAGATCCACCTTGCACCGAGTGCGTGAAAAGAAACCAGGCGACATTTCTTGTTTGGACTGCTCCGTAATAAGTTGTGAAATCAATTATAAAAAGAAAAAAAAAAAAACTGCTGCAATATGATATCTGCAGAAATGCTGCAAGTTTTGGTTTTACGAAGATTACTGAGATTTATTTACATTCCTAGAAATAATTTGCGAAGCTGCATGCGGAGACCAGTTTACCGTGAAACATCTACCAAAATGAGAACAAAAAACCAAGCAGCCAACAAGGTAAAGGAAAACAAACAGCTATTTTTGTTATTACAAGTATAATCTAAAAGCAAGGCAAAACCGAAAAGCATATTACTCCTAAGCCTATTTTTTGGGAAAAGAGCACGTACTAAATAGAAAAGCTGTGATTTTTCGTAGCCCAAGTAGCTTCTGGCCCGCACGACTCGATCTTTTGCAGAGTTATGGTTTGATTCACAATATTAATATATAAATTTGTGTGTGTTATGTAGTCAATAATATATTATATGTTTAAGTGCAGTTAAATTATCTAGTTATAGTTTGTAGGCTTAGTTTATGTATTTTTATCTTTACGTTATATTTTTTACCAACTATAAAATACACCCGTATTATTGCTACTATTAGTGCAAACCTCACCTACTGGTAGCTTGTATCTTTACCCTAAGGTTTGCGTGGAAGAGATCGCTGTTAGCGATAAGGCCGCCTTTTTGTGCGATTAATGATGTACGCTGTATTCTTCATGTATCTTTTGTTAATTGTGCAATAAAGAGTATTTGTATTGTATTGTATTAAATACCGTAAATTGTTTTTCCATTTGATGTGGAGTTCTCACCATTTGCACTTTCTAAAGTATCAAACAATAGCAATCTTTATGTGAAACGTACAATGTAGGGAAAGACGAAAAGATTTTAATAAAACAGTGTTGGAAAACCCCTTAGGAACCACTCTGTTTTTATCATTCAAAATGAAGTTTAAAAGGAATATTTTGTGCGAAACCACGATCCGCCTAATTGATATTTATATACCTTAGGGATTTTGTTTGAGTTTGTCTAATTTGAATATTGGGTATTACTTCACCTATCCAAAATTTTTAAATTGCTGTTACTATTAAAATTTTTACAAAGAACCTATTTTTTATGTTACAAAAATATTCTTATTTACAACGTGATTGACACTGCAGCTTGAAAGGGTAACGCCTGAATACTTAAACGCTTCTTAACTTTAACAATTTATACAGGTAGGTAAAGACGGTCTCATCGCTTTGAGCATAAAAGTGTAAATCCTACATACTAGTTTACACATAATTACATATAATATTACTCCGGCTTAAATATTGGGTCTTTACCTATGAACTTCGAGTTTTTTTTCTTCGTTAATCATATGTACCAATTCCTGCGATTTTCAAAGCTATATTCAAATTTGTTTTTTATTTGGAAAATGGAATATTATTTCAAGGTTTCACATGAAATATTTTTTAATTTCTGGGCTAAATCATATAATAAAAAAAAATTGAACAGAGCTCTTTCAATGTGCTTCCCATAATCATTTCTTAGATTAGCTGAAACTTTTATAAACGGTATTTTTTTTAATTAACGCTGCCTATACTTAACTTAATATTATCCGATAATACACACAAAGTTTAGCTAAATTTGGATTTGCCGTTCCCAAAAAAAATCAAAAATGTTTGTATGGAGAAAACAGGAGAGAAATGTATTATTATATATTATTCTTATTACTTTTATATACTTATATTATATATATATTTGTTAGTGTGTAGTGTAGGTATTTGCTTTGCTTTAGTTTGAATTTGCTGTAATTTGTATACGCCCAATCCGCTGTTTTTTAACTAACCCTATGGTTGACTGGAAGAAATCCCTCTTTGGGATAAGTCCGCCGTTGTACTCAATTTATGTATCAATGCAAAATTAATGTATTGCCTTTTTGTACAATAAAGCTGTTACAAACAAACAAACAGTCTTAATGAAATTCTTCATACAAAACGCCAATTTCATAGGTAAGGATCTAATACTATTAAACAACAAGTGCTTGAGAACCAATTTGCTTCTTCCACTCTAAATTTTCAACAAAATTAAAAATTAAATGCAATTTTCATTCCCTCGAAAGAAAACACCAGAAGTTTAACAAAGCGTTTTATTCTTTGCAATACCACTTTAGCCACATTACACATAACATTACAATTAAGGTCTATACAACCATTCGCCATGTTTTAACGCAATTTCTGAGTATAAAGAGCCTTTTATTCTATTATGTTATCTACATGTTGAGGAATATTAAGGCGGGATTGAATAATGTTATTACTTGTTATGTTAAATTGGACTTCTTGTTCGGAATACAACTTAATTAAGCAACATTTCTTGCATGTTCAATAACATTTTGTACATCTACTTAGTAAGCGAGTTTCATACTTTAGTAAGTTGTATTATTAATTTGCGGATCCAGCGGGGTGGTCAGTTGTAGTGGCAGTGGGCAGGGCACATATCTCGAAGATCTGATAGCCGGTGCTTCTAGATTTGAGACCACGCACCGGTAAGCACAGCATTGACTGAAGATCGTGGAAATTCGCTGGATGCAAATAGGTAGCAAATCATAAGCAAGCGGTTTTGATAAGCAGCATCATCATTTCTGCCACTGCTTCACGCACCCCCCCATAGAATTCTAGAGCGAACGGTTGGAAGTGGCCTGCATCCAGCGACTTCCCGCGACCTTTATTAGGATGTCTGTTCACTTTGTGAGTGGAGTGAGTCAAATTCAGATTAGATTCACTTAACATCAGGTGTGATTGAGGTCAAGTATTAACCCGTTATGAATATAAAAAAAGACGGAAGAAATAGAATAATCTCAAATATCATTCTATAAGTTTTTCTCAGTCTTGGGATAGTTTTATTAGTAAGAGCCTTCTTTAATGTCTTGTTAGAATAACTGAACGGAATATTTATGTGTCTGTGGAAAATAAATGGTATTAATGTTATTAATATCCTACACCGTGCTGGCCGGTGCGTGGGCTTCACTTGAGAATGTTAATGCTCCACCACCCATCAGTTCTTCGTGCTATGTACCTTACCCACCGCCACTTTAAGTTGCTAATCAGCTGGACTATGTCAGTGACCTTCGTTCGCCTACGGTCTTCTTCATTCCTGATTTGATCACGTAGTGAAACGCCGAGCATCGCCCTCTCAATAACTTTCTTAGCTTTCTTTTTTATTATTATAAATAAAAAAAATCTTTATTGCAGCAACTTGTCCCATATCAAATTACATTAAAAATTTACATTAAAAATTAAAATTACAATTTAAATTTAAAATTTAAATTCAAATTCAAAATTAAAAAATTACATTTAAAAAAATCTAAATTATTACATTATACGATTATTATTATAATTGTGTCATTAGTATCTATAATTTAGTCATTTACATATTATGTATTTAAATAGTTTGTACTTTATATTATTAAAATTATCATCTCATCTAGTATATAAATATTATATGCAGCCATAATTATTTTATTTCTGGATGATCTTGCTCTCTGCTCAGTGCTATAGCTCTGCTATAGTGAGCGACTACGTAATCATTGCTTTTAACACACATTGATAGACTTTCGTCTTTAAGCACTGGTGTAATTTGAACGAGAAGACGTTGCGCATAATATATACCGCATACAATACTATTGCTACTTACAGAAGTTAAATAAAAGTACCATAACAAAGCAACGAAATAAAAGAATTCGATCTCCCAAATCCACTTTCTGAATATTATTGTCGCACTTGTAATATGTATGATATATAATTTAGCTACCTTCTCCAGAACTCAGGCACACAGCTTAACAAACCTAGTTGGATGATGATTACGAAGTGGTTTTTCGATTTCGTATGGTCTATGAAGTAGTATGACAAAATTCAGAATATCTGCGTAGGATCTATTTACATCCAGCCATTGCACTGAATTTTAACAATTACCGTATTTATCTGAAATCGTAACCGATTCCTTCAAGCCATTTACAGTTAAACGCTTTGTCACGTAGCAGTAACAAATTCAGGACGCCCCGCCGCGAGCGCGCTTTACATTTTAAACAAGGTCGCGATATTTTGATAGCAGAGTTGGTTGCATGAGAAAATACGAGGTGATGGTAGAACGACTTTTCATATAAAAGCGTCACCCAAATCATTAAGCCTGCATGCAGTTGCAATCTGTATCCAATAAAATCATTCTTATTCTTAATCCGTGCCAAGAGGTAACGAACAGAACGTCTCAGAACTAGCCCCTCGGCCGATCAAGCTGAAAAGGTAGTCCCCGTCAAAAAAGGCTGTTTGCTCAGCTGTAAGTGAGGAAAATGTACACACCACTGAATTATAGCTGAACGTATTAGTAATCGTTATTACATACATCTTTATCCCAAATGGAGTGGACAGACACATCTCAACCCTAAGCGTTTGAATCTTCCATGCATTAAAAGTTTTATAGCATTAAAAACAATATCCACGGTTCATTTTTGGAAAAACGTGCAAGTCTGTACAAGAGTAAAGGTGTAAAGTCTAGTCCCCTTTTACGATGACCACAGGAAGACGGGTTGCTTCAATTCTTATTAAGTGCCTTGTACTATTGTGTATTTTATGGTGTCGGAAAACATGTTATAAATTGGCATAAACATAGCTGCAGATTAAGTTCGACCTCGAGTTCCCACAAACTAGCAGACCTATAATCGAGAGCTACCACCTCGGTATATGTTACAGTTTCCAATATAGGTAATAGGCATACAATTTAAAAAAATTATATCATAGGTAAGCAAGCACATAACTGAAATATATGTGCTTGTAAAAATTAAATGTAACAATTTACTTCAGTACGAACGTAACGAGTGCTACGTGTTTATAATGCAATGCCTATTTACGTAGTTGCATACATTAAGTATATTTTATAGGAACAAATACTCATCCATGCATAACTTCATGAGCTTTATACCAAATTATACTAGTAATTACACTAGTACTAGTAGTAAAATTATACTAGTGACGACCGATTGGTGTAGTGGATAGTGACCCTGTCAGCGAAACCAACGGTTGCGGGTTCGAATCCCTCGACGGGTAAATGTTTGTGTGATTTGAACATTTATTCCCGAGTCATGGATGTTTATATAAATATTTATGTATGATTATCCATTAGTATCCACAGCACAATCTTTGCTTAGTTTGGGACTAAATGATTGGTGTAAGTGTCCGAAATTATTAAAATTTTCATGCTACTTCTTCGGAGAAACGCAATTCAACATTAGCAAATTTTTCTCTCAATTCTACTCGTGTTTAATTGTCTGTTTCAGTCATATTTTCGAACTTTTTTAGTGGGCTCTAAAATTATTCTTTATTTCTGAACAGAAATTCTCTTGAGCTGGAAAGAGTAACGAGTACAATAAAGTTAGAATAACTTATCAAAGTTTTTCTAGAATTCATTAAACCGAAAGAAAATATTTCGCTAAAAAACTTCTCAAAGCGATCCCTGATGTATTTTAGTTGATTATATAGAATGGTCTGAGAAATAGCGTTGAAATTCCTCTGACGTTGTTTAGAAAATTGGTAATCACACAGCTAAATGAATATTTTGACGTAAATCTCCCCCAAGCATTTACATCACTTGCCATTGGAGGATTTGCCTTATCCGTTATATACCCCAGAGCTGTCGACTTAGTCCACCCGCGGCTTTTAAGCTTTAGATGTACCAGGAGAGCAGATACTATTATGAGGTATTAAGAGGTAGGAAGTGAACTCTTTGGCGGAGTAGATGATAAAATAGATGACGGAAACTCTGCTGGAGCCGACGTCGGAAGAAGGGGACGAAGCGCTATACTGAAGAGTCCCTATCCGAACTCTATATAGTAGTTTCTGCTTTCCTGGTACTTACAAATCTTAACTCTTGCAGATGGACTAATGAATAAGTCTTAGATTATATATCAAAATGAGTCAATTAGTTCTAAAACAGGGTTGTTGTGTAAATCTACATAATAGTTTGACGTATCACATAACACGATAACCACGGGAAATCGCTTAGCAACGCTTTGGGCAGTACCGTAGTAGGTATACTACATTAATTCTGTGACCGCATCAAAATGGCGCAGCTGCCCTTCGATAGTAGGTAAACGCTACAAATTTTAACCGCCTCCGTGGCTCAATGTAAACAACATTGGGTTTATGTTTCGGAGCTCGCGGGTTCGATCCCCAGCGGAGTACATAATTAGTATGTGGTTTGGTTGGTGGTAGGGCATATTAAATGTCCGCCTGGCTAGGCTACCACCATCTTATCTAAACTGCCGCCAAACAGCAATGTTAATAGCATTGTTGTGTTCCCGCTGTCACAGATAGGATAGCCAGTCCCCCAAATAAGATGGCGTTTCCGGGTCAGTACGCTAGTCAAGTGCTAAATAAATCGTTGTAAATAAAAAAAAAAGCTTGAATAGAGAAAAAGAATAATCGCTTGTCGAAACGCGAGGATAATATGCAGTTTACGTTCGGGAACAGTATGTAATGATTAACGATAGATAAAATATTTTACAAATTGCCTTTGTGAACCAGGTATTGCATAGAATAAATTAGGTATTCTATATAATAACTGAATTATATACTGTACCTGTACGAAAATACACATACTGTCGATATGATCGCATATAGTTTTATACTGTCCAACCGGTCCTCTGCTTGTAGATGCAAGAAAAGGGCGACAAGGATGTGTTGGGGTTTCCGGGTCAGTACGCTTCCACCTTCGACCACTTAACATCAGGTGTGATTGAGGTCAAAGTACCAATCCGTTGTGCATAAAAAAAAAAAGACAAAGTAGACTGTTTTCGAAATAACTTAGACGGTTTGTCTTTTTTAACTCCATAGTAGCTCTTCTGGCTAAAAGACAAAAATCAAAAATATTTTATCAAATCAAATCAAATCAAATCATTTATTTGCAGTAAATGTGGTTTATAAGGTTGGAATAGTATGTAGAGTAGTTCTCACATTTAACCTTTACCGGCATGCAACATTTTAGGTAACTTATTGCTAAATACTATATTTATATTACATTTACATAACATTTGATACCCACTTGTCATTTCATATTATATTGTCCATTAAACATCATAATTAAAATACTATTTAGGTGAATGTCTTAGTAAAGGGAGATGTCATCGGAATTTAAATTAAGTTATATAATAATAATAATGTTACACTTATCATATCAACTCAATTTATCCACATACATATTGCTTACTTATTCAATACAGGATAAAAAAATGTCACTTATGCAAAGTGAACATATTATTTTTTAAAACTACGTCGCTTCACAAGGTGTTATGGTTAGGATGAAGAACCGACAAGAAACTCCATAACAACACATTTTTTTAAATTGGTTTCTATCTTTACAATTTTATACCAATTTATATTACATATTACAAAACAAAAGCCATTAACGACCAGCTAGACCTCCTTATCGACTAAATAATCATCTATCCTGTAATAACCCTTTTTACACAGAGTTTCTTTAATGTGACGTTTAACGTTTCTGCTCTGTTAAATTCAATACATGTTCTAGAATTTTATTTGAATATCTGCGGCCCTACCTCATAGTAGTATACCATAGATCTTAATATCACCTACAGATAGACTGGAATAACCCAGATTGGCATATTCCCATGTTGAACCACTCTAATTCTCTAAGTGTTTCAAATAAATTTTCAATATTTCTGTATATTTTGAAATGGCATGGAAAATACAGTAGGTAATATGCTAAAGTGGAGTAATAACAGTAAATATATGTGTGTACGTGAAATCGTTCCTACATGCATTCAATTTCATAAAGATATGAAATTCAGATGAGTCTCGCTGATGTTCAAGGCAGTGAAAAGAAAATGTTTATACTGAATTTTATGTGCATTCTGAGAAGGAAATTTAAAACTTACATATCTTTATATATTTTGAAATCAATTTACATAGTCACTATTTGACTTCATTTAAAACAAAATCTTATTTTTTTTAAATGACTACGTATTTAGTTATAGCTACTAAGCATCAATAAAACTTTTACGAAGTTTGGTTTTACTCGACAAGTTCAGGAAGGAGGGTAATGTTTTTCCGGTTTTTAATTTCTGTTAGCCTTAACGACTTATCTGATATCGAAGTAAAAGATGTCGTTAGATTTATCTTGGTCCCCATGTTAAAAATGCAACATGGCGCCCAAAACATACAAAAAACGACTTAAGGTTTTTTGGTTTTTTACATTCTTAAATTGTAATTTATCACATTCTATTTAGCCATGTTTTGTAAGAGTACCTACTAAGAGTTGATAATATAATTATTTCGTTATTAATTAGTTCGTTAATGACAGTACGATTTTTATTAAAGTTTTCTGGTTCGGGTATAAAAACATTATATTTCTATGTCAGTTTTATTAATGTGATAATTTTATATTGATATCATATGATTGCGAATTATCATATGATTGCGAAACAAAAAAATAATTATGTACCAATACGTTTAACAAGTGAAAACAAACAGGAATAGTCGTGTGGATAAAAAATTATTTGTAAAGACATTCAAGCACAATTATATTATTGTAAATTATTTTGCGCAATAAAGAGTTTTTGTATTGTATATTTGTAACATGACATAGAGAAATGAAACCCTATTTAATTCAACATTTGGTAAACAATAAACAACTATAGGAATATTACGCAATCTAAAACATTCTGCTACTTGAAAGGAGGCATTTTAAAAAGCGTCATTATAAATAGCAGACCAAACGTACAGTTAGTAACTGTGAGGTTGGGAAATAAAACAAAGTTATATGATAAGTTGGCAAATGATTATTCGACGAAATAAAATTCTGCTAAACGTTAGTTGGCAAGTGAAAATAGGCAAACAATTTTCGGCGAGAGGGCAGAGAACCATCAAATACTTTAACCTAGATCCTACACCATTATGTAGCACAGAGTAGTGCAGATCGTCCCAGGACAATAATGTCAGCAGGTGCAATACTTGCTTTAAGCGGGCGTAGCCGGGTATTCATGGCTTTTTAAAACGGTAAAATAACCTTGTCAATGCCACTGTTTCACCAATCTGGTTCATTTTAATAAAATTAAATGGTAATGAAGCTCACCTCTGAATCCGAAAATATAAGGAAATGCAAAATATGTAGGACGATACTTACTATTACTACAGACACCAAAAGACGTCACCGATCATTTCTTGATAGAAAATCAATTTATTCATCCGTAACATTATCACACGGGAATGAACGGAATGGTGATTTCGGGGAGTTCCCGAACGTTGCTCTATGAATTATGCATCTTTGCACCCTCGGGTGCGACGTTGATTATTAAAGACACCTCCCAAAACCCCCGTACTTTATTATCCTCACTTTATTTTGAGACAAAATTAAAGAAATTGTCTTGTCTACTCTTGGGATTACTAAATCAATTGATATCTATCGTGATAAAGCAAACATTGTTAACACGTCTTCTTAACCCAGGAACTGCACGCGTAGAAGTTTAAAGAAATCTAAATAAAGTATTGAGTAGGTGATAACTAAGCACTACATAACTAAAAAGATTACCAAAGAGCGTATACGTTAGGTGACTAGGGAAGTTTTGAGATCAACTTTTAAAATAATCCTACTATTACTACCGTCTCTATACAGCGAATCATGCATCTAGACTAAGATTTAAGACATAGCATTTCGAGCATCCTCGGACCTGACGAATTTAATGCCACGCGTTCCAAGTTTCACTTTTGGGTAGAAGCACGAAACTAAAATCGGGGCTATAAGAGAGGTGTGGTTTAATTCTTGAATCTATAATATACTCCTTATGCGTTTTACGTTATCATCATCACCCTTACACATTCCCACTGTTGGGGCACAACCTTCTCTCACTGGGAAAGGGCATACCTAGAGCCATAATCCACTACTTCAGTCAGTGTTTTTATGTCTTCGACATGGCTTAACGTCTGTCTTCTATTGAAAACAAACCGACTATTTAACGTGCCCACCGAAGCCCGGAAAAACTCATATTATAATGCCACTTGTGGTCACCCATCCAGGGACTGGCTGCCATATATTGCTTAAATTTAGCCTTCTTGTGTTAAATGGAATATCACCATCCTACACTATAGTAATGTCAGATCCAACTCGGACAATCACTACTTTGAAAAACTTCGACAAGACACTAATTCGGTCAACTGGGTACTTCTAATTCACCTGATTAGGGTTGATGATGATGACGATGAAATTTATATTACATAGCATACTGAAGCAGTTCGTAATAGAGAGATTCTATCAGAAATACCTGAAAACAAATTCGTTGGTTTGCACAACGAAATCCGGATATCCGGATTCTTTTAGGCTCTTCCGCGGAGCTGAAGCGATATCGGGCGGAATTTAAATTTTTCACTCGATGAACAAATCTGTATCGACAAGATAAGCTGATATCGATTTTGGATCCACTCGGGAAATTTGAAATATGAGTAAAGATTGAGATTTTTATCTATTTTTAGACCAACGCGCAACGCTCGGAAGCCAAGAGAAGGCTGTTTGTGTGTATCTATATATTCGAAAATTTATGTAAATTATTAATAATATGTCTAATTCCTAATTTGATCGATGCAGAACTCGGTTTGATAATTTCTCATAATGAAATACGATAAATATGTACTTCGCGAATATTACTTATTATTTAAGTTTCATATAAATAAATACAATACAGGGATTTACAAGTACTGAAATTTACTTGTAAGCCCACGATAGTGTAAGTTTCATTAAATCCGGAAATTGTATGCACAAGTTTTTTTATGTTTATAACGTGCTTCCCATGTGACGTGTCCTTTTTTTTATGCACAACGGGTAAACACTTGACCTCAATCACGCCTGATGTTAAGTGCGATGAGGCCGAAGGTGGAAGCGTATTGCCCCGGTAACTCGATCTTTTTTGGTGAAGTGGCTATCTTATCTCTGACAACCGGAACACAACTATGCTATTATCATTGCTGTTTGGCGGCAGATTTAGATAAGATGGTGGTAGGTAGCCAGGCCGACATTTAAAATGCCCTACCATCAACCACATGAAGTACTAAACATGTACCCCGCTGGGGATAGAACCCGTGACCTCCGTATCGTAAACACTATGTTGCTTATATTGAGTACTATATTGATTCTGTGCCACGGAGGCGGTTAAAAGCGGTCTTTTAGTAGTTTGTACTTTTTTTTATTTTGAGGTATAACAACTTATATTATTATATAAATAGGCCACTGATTGGAAGTGGGATAATTAATGAAGCATAATAAGACGTGTTTACATCATTGCATTCAGAAAGTCAATATTTTTATACAAAAAATGTAAGTAACATCTTCACTTAACATCAGGTGTAATTGAGGTCAAGTACGAACCTGTCGTGCATAATAATAATAAAAAAAAGTAAAAATAAGACTTTCTGGGTCGTCTTGAATTTGAAAACTACTTACATACGACATTATGCAACAGCGTATCTTTTGAACTAATTAAGTCAAAAATATAGTTGTCAGTTTCTTAGAAAGAGAAAAAAAATACACATCAGACCTTATGTGTCTGAGGTCGAGAGTTATTCTTGAAAAGCTAATAATTCGTAAAGCGGTTTCGATTTTACCGTCACCAATAGACCATTATTCAATGATTACGCACGGGTTTCCGTTCGCTGGAACCGTAAAAACCATATCACATCCTTAGCCTATTTCCCTTTCCTTTTCAGATAAAAAGGTATGGCCAGAAAGAGTGTAAGAACACCTACAAACCTATTCACAGTTTACGATTTGAGTTGAACAAGAGGGAAGCGATAAAAACGTTTCAAAGGGGGAAATACGAGTCATTTCCGCTAAATAACTTTTTGTAGCTGAAGTTGGATATTAAATTTTGGACGAAATAGAGTTTCGTTGACTGTTGGGGTTAGTATATGATGATACTAATAATTGCTTCCGTAAATACCTAACTTTTATTGGTTATTTACTCGATATTAAGGTGGCATTAAAAACATCCCGAAAATTTATCATTTAATGCGTTAACAGACGCGTCAGTTTCACTGGCAGCTAGAGTCTTAAGGAGCAGGAAAGGCCTTTAAATGCTAATATATACCTACATATATAATGTCATGCCCTTTAACACAGATGTCTTAATAGTTACTACCCTACGTAACTATATGCCAAATGGAGTGGTCACAGATATACGCAGAAATGCACATATGACAGGGGGTGAGCCCATCGCCGTTGAAACGTTCAATTTCATAATGTTTTTTGATGTTTACAACATTCACGGAAAGAGATGGGTTGACTTAATACTTTTATAAACTTATAATCATATCCGGAGTTCGTTCAAAGAAAGGCATCACCACGTTAAACATTGAGATCCCCGGCGATGAAAGAAAGATATTTGTTAACGAGCATCTGACGCCTGTGAATAAACTTCTGTTTAAAAATGTCAGAGATAAAGCTAAATCTGCGAAATATCAATTTGTTTGGGTGCGTAATGGCAAAATATTCGCTAGAAAAAATGATAATTCCCCATCGATAATCGTAAAAAGCACCGTGGATTTAAAAAAAATGATATGACTTTTTGTTTTCTGCATTTTTCTACAGACTGTACGTGTAATAATGAAATATGCTGTTGGTTGTTATGTTTTTATGTCAACTACTTGCTTAACACATTGGTCACTTATGGTTTCTTATTTATTTTATGGTAAGCCGGATATTTATATTTATATACATAATTTAAGTGTTATACATAATAACATAAACATAAATTCTATATATAAATGCAAAATAAATAATAATATATTGAACTATATCTATGCATTAAGTCTTTGTTTTTTATATCGGTACAAACCTGATACTATAATATTGTCATTTGTCATGTCATACCATGTATTTAATATATGTAATATTTATCAACGTATTGTATTTATCAATATATTGGTATATGTTTATTTATATTTATAGTATATGTACACATCAAAGTGCAGCCACGATCAATTTGCTATAATTTTTTTATTTTCTTTTATGTCTTTTCCAGTGGATAATCTAAATAAATCCATGTCGAAATTAAATATTTATTATCAAAATGTACGTGGACTTCGTACCAAATGCCTAAACCTCTATAATAGCATTCTATCTTATGAATATGATTTGATTATATTGACCGAAACATGGCTACAGGGTGATATTCTAGATTCGGAGGTTTGTGATGGCAGGTATGATTTATTCCGCTGTGATCGAGACCTCCATTTAACAAATAAGTCATCTGGTGGCGGGGTTATGATTTGCGTCCGTCGGGAGTTATGCGCGATGTTACGATCAGAATGGCAGTGTGAAACATTTGAATCGCTTTGTGTAAGTATTCCGGCACGTATACTTGGATCGAACGCGGATCTTACTATAATTGTAAATTATATTCCCCCTGAAGAGGACGGTATACCAATGCGTTTGACCAATTTAATTAACAACTTTTCTCGTTTTTTTGAACTTCATCCTCAAGATAATTATTTATTAATGGGTGATTATAATCTACGGTGTCTTCAATGGCATAATGATAGCTTTTCTGCTATACACGTGGGGAAAACTGAGACTCAGAATGCAGCCACATGCTTTGTGGAAGAATTGCACTATTTGGGTCTTATTCAATATAATTTAATTCCCAACACATGTCATAACGTTCTTGACCTATGTTTTAGTAATTTGTTTTTGACGGTCACTGAAACTAACCCTTTATCTAAAATTGATGTTTTTCACCCCCCACTCACAATAGATATTGTAGATTTACATTTCACTCCATTCAAAGAAAGCCCACATCCTCGCTATAATTTTTATAAATGCAATTATGAAATAATCAATACGTTTCTAACTCATATCCATTGGCGAGAAATTCTGAGCACCGGTGCTGTAGACGATGCTGTACACACTTTTTATGAGAAGCTGTACGAATGCTTCGCTCTTCATGTACCATTAACAACCAGTAAAAAAGGTTATCCAGTGTGGTATAGTCCTGCCTTAATTAAGATCATCAAAGAAAAAATCAAAGTACATCGGTTATGGAAAAAATTTCAAAATCCTAGAGATTATGATGAATTTTCCTTACTCAGGTCTAGACAGCATCGTGTACAGGACCAGTGTTTCAGGTGTTTCACACAAAATATTGAATCACTTATTAGACACTCACCTAAGTCTTTTTGGAAGTATGTAAAATCTAAAAGGGGTGGTTCATGCTATCCCCAACAGTTCACTTTAAAAAATGAAAAATTCACCGAAGGGCAAGCCATTAGTACTGCTTTTAATAACTTTTTTGAAAGTGTGTATTCTATTCCATCCACCTCACAAAACACTCAACATCATATCTTAGATAATCATCATTTTTCCAGTGATGTTCTATCTCACATAAATATCTCTCAGGACGCGGTTCTAAAACTGCTACAATCTCTGGACAAAAATAAAGGCCCTGGCTCTGATCGTGTACCTCCCATATTTCTATCATCATGTGCTGATAGTCTTGCGTTGCCGATTACTATTCTTTTTCGACGTTCCTTAACAGAGTGTATCTTTCCTATAACATGGAAGACAGCCCATATTATCCCTATTCATAAAAAGGGATCTAAATCCAATATTGAAAACTATCGCCCAATCTCAATCCTAAACACTATTGGCAAGATGTTTGAAAAGTAAATCTATGATAATATTTATCATATCGTCACTAAAGGTATTTCCAACGGGCAGCACGGTTTCTTAAGGGGACGGTCTACCACTTCAAACTTAGCATGCTTCTCTAACTATGTTCTTGAGCAAATGCAGAATGGAGGTCAAGTTGATGTGATCTACACGGATTTCGAAAAAGCTTTCGACCGTGTGGATCACAATATACTTCTAAAAAAGCTAAATGCACTAGGTATACACGGGGACTTATTGAGATGGGTTTGCTCGTACCTATGTAATCGATCCCAGGCAGTGGTCATTGGGGGATACAGATCTGACTATATACTTGTTCCATCCGGAGTCCCTCAGGGCTCGCACCTCGGCCCACTCTTTTACAATGCTTATATTTTTGATATATACAACTGTTTCAATAACGCTAGACACCTATTATATGCTGACGATAAGAAAATTTATATGAGAGTGCGAACGAAGACTGATTGCGAAGTTTTACAAAAAGATCTAGATAATTTATACAATTATTACATTAATAACAAAATAACAGTCAGCATTGGAAAATGTCAATGCATTAGTTTCACACGGAAAAGAAATCCAATCTCTTTTCCTTACAATTTTAATGACGTGATAATTGAGAGGGTGGATGTGGTGCGGGACCTGGGTGTTATGTTTGACTCCAAAATGATAATGTCCAATCATATCGATAATATCACAAATAGAGCATATCGTAGCCTTGGCTTTGTTATGCGTACATGTCAACCATTTAATAGCTTAACTAGTCTAAAGATTGTATATTATGCCTATGTCAGATGTATCCTGGAATATGCTAGTCCCATTTGGTCCCCGTTCTATGCCATTTATATAAATCGTATAGAGAGAATTCAGAAAAAGTTTCTTGCACATCTTAATTATAAATTTAAGAAGTCAGCTCAACAGTACATCACTAACTGCCATTCATTCAGCTTGCTCACACTCGAGGAGAGACGTGATGTGTTAGACATGGGATTGTTGTTTGATGTGGTGCGTGGGCGCTTAGACTGTCCCGAACTTCTTGAAGGTATTTCACTCTCCGCGCCGACGCGCCGCACTAGACATACTCCCTTGTTCCACGTTCCCGTACGCTTCACTAATTATAGTAAAAATTCTACACTCACGCGTATTACTAGAACATACAATAGAAAGTTTGGCAGTGTTGACCCATTTTTACACTCTAAAAGCACTTTCAAAAATAGCATTAAATCTTTGGTGTTCAACGAATCACAGAAACATACATAAATAAGTAAGATAGCAAGTAACACGGTAATAATCACAACTTACATGGATAATTCTCCCTCACTTACACTAAATACATGCTCACACTTCCTGATGCAGTAGTTGGTTGTCACAGACAACCATCTGATCCCAAGATTATTTCATGATCGTAGGGCTGATCAGAGACAGCTTTCATACACGGCACACATATTCACCCAATCACACTTTTTCCCATAAAACACAAAATAATTTAGTGCTATCTGTCATCTATCTGCATTGTATTGTATTGTCATCCATCTAACCCATTCATGCGTCAGTTGAACTGAATCCTAGCAAGGTTTAATTAGGTTATGGAGTCCTCTATGTAATATAATATATTAAAATATTCAGGAATATGGTTTGTGGCATAGGGGTCTTGGTAGCACTTTGTCTCTAATTTTATGTAATGTTCATATATATATATATATATATATATGTATATATATATATATATATGTTATATATTATCTAAATATCTTATATATGATTATATAATCATTTAATATAAGTTATTATTGATATCTATTCTTATTTGCTCTTATAATAATTATTTAGGTATATACCTACCTTATGCAGGTTCATAAGTAAAATTTTTTTAAATTCTACTACTTTAAAACAATATAGGTACATAATGTTTTATATGTTTTGATCTTATATAATTAAGTTATAGTATGACTTTTCACAAAACTCTCCAAATATTGTAATTTTGTTTAGAACTTTTTGGCCTATTATTTTTGTAATTATCTTAAGCATAATTTATATCATGTGATGCTGTTGTTTTCCCGAATAAACTAAAAAAAAAAAAAAAAAAAAAAAATAACATATAAAATAACAATTACTAGAAATGTTACTGCAGAACATTCTCTCACCATGCAGACCTAGTGCGTATTGTGTGTGTTGTCGTGTGGCGGGCTATCTGATAGTTAGAGTTACATCCCTTGTTGGCCAACTATTTGGCTTAACTGGCCTTTAATTAGAAATAGCCGGAACGGACTATTTAACATGCCCCTCTAAAGTACATGAACTCTAAATTTTATATAAATATTTGAGAACCTCTTTGCAGCAGTTAAATATGTATTAAGTAATTCACCGCAGCGTTATTTTAAATTCTATCAATTGATATTACCATATGAAATCACAAATTCAATGGTATTCCTGTCACCTAATTGTACACATTCATTTGGATATATTTTATTTGTAGCTTAATGAACATGTCCCATTTTTCTGATGATGTCTGTATTTGCATAAACACTTTAGAACTCAAAAAAATGACGATTAATCATTAAATGTTGAAAGATTTGATAAATTTGAACAGAGTGGGCACTGACATTAGAATAAGACAGTACTCAAAACCCGTTGAAGTTAGTTACTTATTTCAAACGCGTGCGATACGACGATTCAAACGTAACTTCGTTAAGCAGTAACAACTGGAGGGCCATGGTTGGTCTAAAGTTGACGCTTTGTGAAGTGCGTGACTTGAATCCTTCAATTATTGCACAGGAGATGGTGTGAAAATTTCTTTTATCTGCTGCCTTATGGGATCGACCTTAAAATTTTCCCTTGCCAAAATTTTGTTTCACTGGGAACACTATTCAATGTTGAATTTATTCATTGCCAGTATGTTACTAACTCAGCTTCAAAAACATGCAATCTTATAAGCTTCTACATTGTGATGTGATTTTTTTCTTGAACATGGTGTAAGGTTAATTACTACAATTGCCTGTAATTTATCCTTTCAAATCCATTATACAAATGTACTTCGAGTTGTAACTATTATTCTTACCATACTTGGTACTTACCTGTTACTAACAAATAGTGCAAGTTAAAGGTGGCAACACGGATATAATTTTATATCTTTGTCATACTGTCACATTTGAATTGTCAATTTACATCGACCCGGTGAAGTGAGTGGACATTGTGGCAAATAAATTTGTTTAAATCAAGGACATCCTGGTTTCATTTCTGAGATAAGTACCCTTATCCTTTAATGGTAATATTTATTCATGAAAATCTTTAAAGCTGGTTATGGAATTTCTGCATGACAATCAGAAAACGAAATTTACGGTAAATTATATCAACAATATTTGTCAAATATTGACAACAACAAAATATTAGAGAATAAGTAGTCTGCGCACTGATTAAGTACTAAGAAAAATTAAGTACTAAGAAGCAATAAAATGTGAATTATACGATGATTAAATGAAAACTTGAGAAAATTGGCTTGTTAAAAAAATAATAACATCAAATGTATTATTCGCTTTGCGGAAGGCTCTGAAGCTTTGACAATCAATGATGGTGGAGGGTTGAAATAATCTAATCCATAATTCAGAAACACGGAGGATTGGCACCCAATTTCGCAATATCGATTTTGGTGTACACGTTTCCTTATTGAATTGATAATGTACGAGCATCCTTCGGTTTTCAGAATCAATTAGTGATGCTACCATGAAAATTTAAGAATAATTTACCTACTACTAGAGTTACATCTAGTATTATTTTTAAATTGAATGTTGACTAAAATCACCTCTGACATTTTTTTTGTATTCTTTTTTTTGACACTTGACCTCAATCACACTTGATATTAAGTGAAGATGCGGTCGAAGGTGGAAGGATAGTGACTCGAAAAGCCTATCCTATATGGGGGACTGGCTATCTTATCTCAAACAATCGGAACACGTCAATTCTATTAACATTGCTGTGATAGCTAGTCATATCCCACCTCCGCTCTCCTCCCACTGTAACTCCTGTAAGCCAGGATCAACAGTGGTACTCTGCACGGCGTCTACTGAAGATAGACGGTGCCCTACGTGACTCTATTGCTACCTTGGACCCCAGACTAATTAAAGAAAGAATTTAAGGGTGAAAAGTAGGAAAGAAAGAAAGTCCCACCTCCCGCCCAGCAAATGGGAGTGTAGCTAATGTGACGCAAAAAGCCAAAGCGGCTAACCCTATGGGGAGAGAGTCAAGTGAAGCTCGACTCCCTAATTTAATACACCACGGACAGCGCCAGATCGCAGTGAGCGTTGATGGTGGGGTAGCCAGACGGCTACCGTAGCTAGCCAGGCGGACATTTTAAAATGTCCTACTACCAACCAAACCGAATAACTAAACTTGTACCCTGCTGGGGATCAAACCCGCAACCTCCGATTCATAAACCCTATGTTTGTATAAAGTTTTCATATTATGAGTACCTATAGGAACACTGAATGCACCATTTAATTATTTTTAATTATTTTTCATTGATGATAATGGTCTATTTATAAGAAATAACAGCTAAGGAATCTACAAATCATGCTCATAAGGTCGATATACTATTATTATAAAAGACGGTCCAAACATTTTTCACGTATTCCACCTAGCCAGATCGTGTCAAAGCAGTTATAGTAAAATAAATTTGGGTACCTTACCCAAGTTCGTTATTGCCAATAAAATTTCAATCCCAGCTTCAATATTCCTTGTTATATTTCTTTTTTCCTTGGACTCGAGTTTCCTCAGTGGCCCCAATTTCGTTCGGCCAATATTCAAGAGCTAATATAAAAATATGGAAGTCTCCTCGACCGGAGAGGCTTTCTGTCCCACTATAAGATATTGGTTATTTATTAATTCAGATTCTTATCGTTTCGGAACAATTGCCCTTTTCAGTGAAATATGTGTGTCTTATTTAATTTTCCTCTATAGGTTCATATTTGGGTTCTGGGTGTATTAAAGTAGAATTTGTACCATTTCTATGTTTACAAAATTTTGAATATATTTAATTTGAGTGGAGTTGTCCTTTTGGCGCTTAACCTCGTATTGTGACCATAACCTTCATCTCTTGGACCTTATGCTATTCTATAAGGATTCAGCATATACTCTGCCAATTGTGAATCAAGTTTGATTTTTTCGTATTGAAAGGTTATTTTCCTTTCACCATTGCACCTTCAGGGTTATTTTCTCAGTCATCTACGCAGAAATTCTTCGCATTACATGTCCTTATTACGCTGCTCAACTTTTGCATCACTGGCGTTACTTTTAAGCCCCGCCATACATGTGCTAGAATAAAGATGAGGCCAAAGTGCAGGCGCACTCACCCAGAACACCTAACTTATGGAGAAGATTGTTCTCAAGTCTCACCGGAACACAAATCTACTGATAATATTACTTCGCGGTAGACAAATAGATGGGGTTAGGTATACAAAGATTACAATTTTACAATTATCCACGCCAAGATTTTTTCACCAAATATACGTGTAGATTTTACGAAATTCTATGATAGTAACGTTTATAAAGAAATTGTGATTGCCAGTAATTATATCGCATCATCAGAGACTTGCAATGTACTCAGATTTTCAATAGCCTTTACCAGTCCTATATAGAGCGTTAGGTTATAGTAGAACACAATTAGTTCCAATAGATTTACCCACCACGCTTGGTGTGCCGCCCCGCCTGCAATACAATGCAGTTGTAAGCCTGGACCCTATAGGGATTTGTCGGGCTGAACAATACAGGCGTTAAGCTACATAGTAACGTACTAAATTAGAAGATGGGGGCGTCCGTATTATGTTTTTGTATCTCTAGTATCTAAGTAGTTAGTCTATTATAGGCGTGCGGGCGTTTATGAATAGTAATGAATCATTATTACATTAGTAAATTTAAGTTAATACAAATATTTAACCGCACAAAAATTAGCACAACATTTTTGCAGGCGTAGTACCTAGCTTGTTTTCTTCTTCAGGGTTTTTGAGTGATATAATGTCTATATGTGCGGAGATAATTTTGATTGTTTTGATTAATTTAATAACCTAGCCAATATAAATGACTATATACATGAGTGCCTGATGGATGATGATGACATACATTCCTCCTATAACCTTGTATAGATTTTTGTGCTACCTGCGTAAAATATATCTTTGTAACTTTTTATATATTGTCTATTGATCTATGTATGTATGTGTATGTAAATATATGAAATATATTCACGTAGTTTGTATCTGCATCCCTATTTAACACCGCACAGCCCACCTATTTCAAGTGTACCGTCCTTATACCCAAAGGTTGCCTGGAAGAGATCGCTTTTAGTGATAAGGTCGCCAAATTGTATATTCTATTCTTACCACTTTTCTGAAACTGTATTTTCTTATCTTTTGTGCAATAAAGTGTATTTGTATTGTATTGTATTGTATATAAATAAATATAAATCTATTGCAATCGATGCCCAGATTGCCATGTTCTTGCATGAAGGATAGGAGAGCTAGTGAAATTAAAACAGGGATACCTTCTTAGTCATTTGGTCAACGCAAATATGATTAGTATGTTAATGTATTATTCGTATAATACGTCTAAATCACCTATTCATCAATTTTATTACTAAAAGCATCTAGAAATTCGCCGTTGTATATTTAAGCACATATCTACGCACTGCTGGGTATAGACCTCTTCTACATTACGCCCGATTTGATATTTATAATATTGGTATCTTCTTGTTTTGCATCCAAAGGTTTCCACATATTGGAAACGTCTACTTCTACTCTCGCACTAGAAATAATCTCATAATATTCCATGGTTTTCTAACGCCAACATGAAGACTCGGGTTAATCCATAAATCGCTCATGACTTGAGCCATCATTTGTCTTACCGAAGGGGAATTGGGGTCAGTCCAAATACGTGGGGATTTCTTCCAATAGATTTGCTTGTTACGCCTCAATTGGCAATAAAATTATTGTTCGGAAACGGATGGACGGGATCTTTGATAATAGGGTCATAGTTAAAATTGGGTATGCTTTTATTGCTTCCATGTTCTAGCAATAACAATAAAGTATTAACACGTTCCCGATATCATTTACACGTGCTTGTAATGTATTTTTCAGGCATTTGTTGTTTATTTGATTATTATATTTTTCACCTGAAAGCATTGATAATTTATCTGTTAGGTAAATTAGCCAAGAGTGTTATAACTTTGATGCCTATGTCTGTCTATGTTCAAGTCGTGTTGATATATAGTATTATTATTAATAATAAGATTCATACCCTTAAATATGGTATTTATATAGTTATAATATTTGCTAACTTAGTGGATAAATAGGTTGGAGCCTCAGCAAAATAGCCTTTTTTTCAGTCTCCCCCTCGTGCATTCACTGATAATAGGCCGCATAACATGTCAAAATTTGTACAGTATAATACTATTGGCTACAAGCTAGGTACATGCAAGTAAGTGTTACATGACCAAAACATAAGAAGAGAAATAACGGTAACAATAATTAGCGAAACAATTCCTAAATAATTATAAAATTTATCTCACAAACCAAATCGGTATTGAAGCGTCCTAATGGCTTAACAGATTTGAAACTGATATTTATATACTGATATTTGCTATTTATAAGATATTTTTTTTTTTTTTTTATGTACGACGGGTTCATACTTGACCTCAATCACACCTGATGTTAAGTGAAGATGAGGTTGAAGGTGGAAGCGTACTGACCCGGAAACCCCAACACATTTGGGGGACTGGCTATCTTATCTCTGACAACCGGAACACAACAATGCCATTAACATTGCTGCTTGGCGGCAGATTTAGATAACATGGTGGTAGCTAGCCAGGCGGACATTTAAATGCCCTACCACCAACCAAACCGAGTACTTAAACATGTACCCCGCTGGGGATCGAACCCGCGACCTCCGAATCGTAAACCCAATGTTGTTTACATTGAGCCACGGAGGCCGTACAGATGCTTTGTACTTGGATGATAGTATTATGCACAAGGGATTTTTAAGTTATCAATTTATGGTATGAATAGATTACCCAGATTTAAAACAATAGAACATACAATTACCTAGTTAATGTTACCTACATGGGAAAGGGTACAGAAACACATTTCTACAACTAAATATCAATTTGAAGCCACGATTTAAAGATGCAAATCCACTAACTAAACAAAACCACTTCCAACATTCAATAATGGGAATGGCTTAGATATTTATAAACCCATTATCCAGAAACTATAATTGTACTGTTAGAATTGGCGCTACCATTAGAATGGGAATTAATAAATTGGGTAACGATCAATGTAATTGGAGCCGTTCTCATCTCCTTTGGATATTTTCTAAGCGATTGAAGTCTTATTATAAAAGATATTTATTCACCACAAAGTTAATAACAAGTCATTATTTGATAATAAATTAGGTCAAACTGTAATGAAAATCATTTTCAGTGGTGTGTGTGTGTGTGTGTGTGTCCCGTCCCCCCCCCCCCCGCCCCCCAAGTATAGAGTAGTTGCTGCCACCAAGGAATTAATTGCTATTACTTTATGAATAAATTTAATCATTAACTAAAAGTAAACAAAAAAAATGTATATCTAAAATCAACTCAAAAATAACTGCAAGTGATAAACCATAAAAAGCTAGACACAAGAAGGTATCATATTTAGTAAAATTTCAATACTTATGTGTGAATGTGCAAGTGAATTTAAATCGTATCCGAATCATACTGGTGCTATATATGTGTGGTGCCATATAGCGTACTGTATGTATGTTCGTAGTAGATGTGTAGAGTTGATGTTGCAGAGAAGTAAACGCGGCAGCGACGGTGATCCAAGTATTTATTAACGATCTATCTCGTACTAGGCAGACCTTCTCCGTCGTGGAGTTCTTGATGTTGGTCTCCGTATTGTAAGATAATTTGCCTGCTTATAATTGGCAATTGTAGATGTGTGTATGTCGCGACTATCGCAGTTTAGTGTTATTTTTTTAGAACATTATTTGAACAATGTTCACTATAAGACGCTAACCTGTAAAGGTTTGTGTGTAGTGCGAATGAGGTCACGGACCCGCCGCGTTATTAATTATTACAAAAGGTATGTAACGTAACTTAAATATCTAGGGATACATAAAAATAATGTGCGAAAGCAAGTAGACATATGATTTTTACATTATTAATTTTTAGAGTGTACAAAAAAGTAGAATGCGTAGTCCGCGTAAAATAAAATGCACTAGACCCTAGGCGTGAGGCCTGCGCTCGTTTGCGATTTTTAAAATGCAACATGTTCCAAATATGAGGCGGCGTGACGGCCAGGCGCATTATGGCTTGGTTTACTACAGAAGTATGAAATCGCGCGCACACATTTCATCTTTGCGATGGAGTGAAGTGTGTGCTTGGCGGTGACATTAGTTTTTGGTTTCTTCTCATGTGTTATTATTATTATTAAATCCCTTATTGCACACGAAATAAAATACAAAGAATGGTAAAGTACAAAGGCAGTCTTATCGCTGATAGCGATTTCTTTTAGACACTTCAATTAAAGAAGGTTTTAAATAGGTATTTGGAAAGTGGAAAGTAAAAGGTGAATAATTTTAAATATCAGCAAGTACATAGACGATACATAGAAAATACATAAGTATAGTAGAAAATAACAATGATAAACACTTACTAAAATAAAAACAATAAACCATACTCATGTAATGC
Organism: Oegoconia quadripuncta; assembly: GCA_949316235.1. Lineage (NCBI taxonomy): Eukaryota > Metazoa > Arthropoda > Insecta > Lepidoptera > Autostichidae > Oegoconia > Oegoconia quadripuncta. The sequence goes on along the minus strand of OX438754.1, from coordinate 17,035,841 downwards.
CATCAAATGTGTGTTAATTTTCAAATACTCCTCTATAGTCAATAGCAGAAGTGAACCTGACGACCACGTACCGAACTGCAGCGTTTAATCACAAGCAGTGCGCTCATCGTCCCGCTCATCAGCAGTTGCAATTTTTATCCGCCCAGATTGTAAACTTGTTCTAATAAAAAATTAAGATCGCGTCTCAGTCTCAATACAATACAAAGACTGTTTTAATATGCAACATATTCTCAAGCGTCAACTTAAGGTCTTCAGCATGGTACGTTGCGGCGCCGCTGTATCGTTGATATACGTAGTTCATTGCCGCCCTCAATAATTTCACCGATGATAGCGAGTGACTTTACGCGGCAATGCACTACGTACATCAACAACGCATCGTGTGGCCTGGCCCTTAGACTTACTACAAACACAATCGATCTATAAGCTTTCTGCTGCAAAAATAAAATTACCGCCCTATTGCAGTCTCTAAACTGCCGATGCGAGTGAGACTGCTGGAACGGATCATTCTCGTCTTAAAAATAACTTTCCAATGAAAGTTTTAGTTGCAGCTGTAAGTTTTAGTTCGAAAAGGGATAACAACTTCGTTGTGCCATTTTGAAACTTTTCTGCCAGATAGTGCACAAACAAAAGAGATTATAATACACCTACATCACCTCAACAATATGCTTATAAAAGTAAACCCTTCCAATTTTTCACGGGAAGATTTGACCCAATAGTCACACTCTTGCTAATACCAAAACTGCCTTTGCTACTTCTTAACTGATTGGGATTCGGGCTCATTTTAGCCCACCCTAAAAGTAAAACAGAGCTTCAAGCTCCACACACAAAATACTCTAAGAAATTGTATTGTGTTTATGCTTATTATTTAGTACAAATAATTTATTCACAACTTGCGCTAAGAGTACACAACCTATTATCTATTATGTGAGCCTTTTTTTTTGTAGTCTGGAACTCGCTGACAGTTCTAAACACTTTTTCAGTTTAACCGGGCGGTGGGGCGAGCGCGATAGCGCTCTGCCGAATTTATGTAAGCCTTAGTCAAAATTAAATATAAGATAAGACCAGCCCCCTTACTATGACATCGTTTGTCGCGCGCGACATAGCAGTGAGTGAGAGTGGGATAGTTGTATATTTCGTCCAAGCGAATGAGCAGGACAAATGTTACGTGAAAATATTGATAAGATTTTCGGTGCTTGTATTAGGGGGTTAAATGATAAATGTATATAATTTTAAAAAATGATTATAATAAGCACGATTTGATAAACATTTATGTTTTTTTTAAAGCTTTTCGAAAAAAAGCTATTAAAATAATCCTCAGATATTTTTGAAAAAAAAAAAACCAGGAACATTGAAAATAAATAATGAATAAATTTCATATTTATTTTAACGAAGAACTCGCAATGGATTTTTAAAAATATTTTCCCGTATACTAGGCTCGAACCGAATCACCACATAAAATTGTCAGATATTTTTTTTTACATTCTGTATAACACACTTGGTAAGTAATCGCTCCTATTATTATCCTGTTTACCAAACGTTCAGTATCCACATTTTTGCCTGTATTGATATTAGAATAGCTTTGACCTCGTCCCACCCCTACAACTTAACGGCACTTTGAACGAAGTACACTCATTATAGTTTACTGTTACGATTATGACTCTATTCAGTTCAGATATTTCACTGCATTTAACTTTTGACACAGATTTCTAAATTGCTGACCCAATTTGTCAGTTTGTACAGCTTTCAAACCTATGTTATATTACTATGTCTAACAACACTCTAACAAATTAAAACGAAACCTTGTTTCATAACTACTCTAGTTGCCGTATAGGCTTCATATTTTGGGAAGACAGCCAGACTGGCGCAGATGAAGCCAAATTTTAGTTGCTACACAACTTAAATTAACCAACCTAACGAACTTTAGGTATATGCAATGCGTGGCGTGAATTCTGATCAAATATTTCATGTAATTATGTTGTTACAACAAAGGAGGCATAAGTTTCAATTAAAGGAAAACATAAATTGAGACGGTACTAATTAAAGCATAATTTAATTGAAAAATAATATCACAGACATACAGGGTGAATTTGAATTCTTGTAATTTCCATTATCTGGTGACGCCACTCTTGATTAGAAATAACTTTCCCCAAGGAACGTAGTCAACTAATTCGATTACTTATACACAGTAAACCATTCTGAAACACCTTAGTACGGATGTCCAATAACTTTCGGTTGAATTCAGCTATGGTTCCTCGTGGAAAGTTGTTCGTAATCAGGAGTAGAGTCACTACTAAACAAGAATATGACGAGTTAAATTTCACCCTGTATAATATACATGGTGAATTTTTTAAGCGAGCCTGGGTGGCCAATACTTTTTAATAGTGCGACTTTTTGTTAAAAATAACCTATTTCCTTAAGTTTGCCGTACGTCATTACTTCCCAGAATTCGTTCCTTATTAGCGACACTATCGAATGATGTAATAATACAGGTGTGTTTTTTTTTTCAAAATCAACGGGTTCGATATATGCTGCGAATATAAATTTTTCAAAAATCCAATGATGCAGTTTTAGTTTTCATCAAAATCGGGCCCGGGGCTTCTTTTTAAGTACTTTTCACTATTCCTCATAGTTTAGGATTTGGCCATCCAAGCCTACTTAAAAAATTCATAGCTTTAACAGACGAGATTTTATAGTAGCAATTCGAACATAAAGATTAACACATCATAGCCAGTCTCCATGCAAAAGTATTGCCATTGACGTATGGAGCAATGTTTAAAAATGTTCTACTATTTTAGTTAACAGATTATGAATTTAATAATACCTTCTCTAATTCCTTGTAAGTATTAATAATACCTTATCTCTCTCTTTTATTTTAGTAAATAGGCAATATTTATAAAATGTCTCGTCAGTTACTTAAGTATCGCGGGTTACGTTTTGGTTTTTACGTGTTAATTTTGGTCTACTACCCCTACTTATTAATCAGTTAACTAATTAATCTAAATGCTAAGCTAAAATTAAGCGCCTAAGCGCGCTCTCGCCACTGCAGCGGTCCCGGCATCTCTGGAGCCTTGTGGCTTATTCAGGGACGACGAGAAAAGACCTGATGGAGCCACCTTGGTACCCTGGTGCTTGGGGCGCACCTTTGTATGGGACGCAACTTGTGCGGATACTTTGGCACCGTTCCATATACAAGGAACAGCGCAAGGAGCTGGAACCGCGGCTGAACAAGCTCAAAGTACCAAGCGCCGTAAATATGCGTCAATCTCTATAAACCACGAGTTTGCGGCGCTTGCAGTGGAGACATTGGGTCCGTGGTCTTCTGGCACGAAACAATTTGTAAAGGATTTATCAGTTAGTCTGGTCCACGCCTCTGGAGATATGAGAGCTGGTGCCTACTTTGCTCAGCAGCTGAGCTTATGCATTCAGCGGGGCAATAGCGCTAGCGTACTAGGTACTATGCCTTACGGAAGCGAGTTGGACGGCGTATTTTTTCTATAAGATATAGGTATTTTTAATTGTGTTTTATAAATTTGTTGTTTCACGTACATACTTAATTAAATATCTTTTAAGTCTAGATATTTTTACTTGTAAGTATGTAGGTTTTATAACAAACAATTATGAGATAGAGTTTTATAAGCTCAATTAATTTTTTGGTCATAAAAAGAGCGTGATTTTTGCAGTAGACGAAGATAGAATAGTGCCCCTTATTCTGATAGCTGGAGTCAAACAACATGAACGAAAATAATTCTGTTATAAAATTCATAGCTTTAACAGACGAGAAGTGGTTGCTAACAAATTCACAAAAGAAAGCAAACACACCTAATTCAATCACACTGCAACTCTCATCAACGAAGTTGTGAGAAACGCTGGAATTTCGAGGAGGCCGAGAGTAAATAATAAAAGTGGCCTGAGTCGCGGCTACGGAATGTTTACGTCCGCACAGAGAATATAAATTGGGCTAATTTAAAAGCATATGAAATAAGGCTCGCTCGTAGTGGTTTTACGCTTGAAAATGTGGAGGAATGCTGTATTCTACATGGGAAAATTACGGTAATATACAGCGCTCTTGAGACAAATAGTGTGGGGGCACAAGTCGGAAATAGTAGTGCGGTAAGAAATTGTGGAATACGTAATACAAGAGTACAAATGGAGATAAATTACTGTTTTAGAAGTGGGATAAGCTTAGGAGAAATATATAGATGAATGAAGAAAGTAAAGAAAGTAACTGTATACCCACTGTGAGTAATTATTTTCAAACAGCCTTCCATGTCCCCCTGTTGTGGCATAGCCTCTTCTGAATGGAAGAAGGAATGAGCTATAATCAACCTCGCATGCCCAGTGCGTATTGGTGGATTTGTATCTATGCCCTAGATTATGTCCTTTGTCGGTATCGTCATCGATTACGTTGACCAATAAGAAACCTTCAATTTGCCGAGCGAGCAATGAGCCTAACAATCACATGTCAGAATGAAACCGGTGACGATAACGATAGACGAGTGACCAGTAGGCACCTGAAAATTAGTGTTTTTAGCACCCCTGTAGATTTAACGACTACGTTTAATTGAAAACAACGAAACCAATTATTTAACGTATCGGCACTGTAACACTTGTATTAAAACGCTACTAGTGGTCACCCATCCAAGCACTAACCGTGTAAGATACTGCTTCATCATCATCATCATATCAGCCGAAAGACGTCCACTGCTGGACAAAGGCAAATATTGCTTAAACTTAGCTAACTGAAAACGAATAACGATGCGTGCCACGAATCCTTCACTTAATATAGTAATAAATAATCAGTATCTCTTTTTTATGTACGACGTGTTAGCACTTGACATGAACCACCAACCAAACCGAGTACTAAATATGTACCCCGCTGGGGATCGAACCCACAACCACGACATTCATAAAATAAAATGTTGTTTACATTGAGCCACGGGGGACGGTTAAAGATTATTTCTTATAAAATAACACATTGTTACACAAGCACACTTGTTCGTGTGACTTAATGTTCCACCAATCTTGTATTCTACTTTTATTGCAATGTGATAACTGATTTATTCTCAAAATTATATTTGTGTAGCGATGATGTTTATTAGTGAGACAACATTAGTTTATGGAGGAGCGAGACTTCTTGATACAAGTATCGTAATACTTAGTATGAGGGCTCAACCCTAGATCTAATTACAAGTATTGTGAGGACCGAAATAAACATTTTTATTTTTTATTTATTTTTTATATAAAGATTGTCCAAACATTGACGCCTAAAGAATAAAAATGGATTCCTCGTATCAAATAGATCAGCAGACAATGTGGATGCTGATTTTAAGATTACCATTTGTATCGCATTTCGATTAAGTTTATCTTAATTTTTATGTATTGGTATGGTTGAGCCCACCATTAACGCGGTAGCCACACACATACCATAAATTGAATTCCAATTACTTTTTGTTTTCAATTTATCAAAGATATCTTTATGAATATGAATTGAATATTGAATAAGTAATAATAATAAATATCCTTGGACATACACACAGCGCCATCCAGTTCCACACTAAGCAAATAGGCTTGTATTATAGATACCAGATGGTTGATAAACTACACAAATACATTTTTTTTTTGTAAATTAATACATACATAAATGAAAAGCATCCATAACTCGGGAACACATGTCTATATGGAGAGAGATCATCAGGATCTGCAGTTAGCATGGGCGTACCGCAGGGTTCAATACTGGGACCATTCCTATTTTTAGTTTATATCAACGATTTACCTCACCTCGCTAAGGAAAGACACGAGATCGTATTGTTTGCTGATGACACTTCTTTAATATTTAAAGTTGACAGATATCAATTAGCATATGACGAAGTGAATAATGCTGTCTCAAAAATAGTCGAATGGTTCACAGTCAATAACTTGCTCCTTAATGAGAACAAAACGAAATGTCTTAGATTTTCATTACCTAATGTTGAACAGGTTGCCACCAAAATAAGAATTAAACATGAACAGTTGGAACTTGTGGACACAACTGTATTCCTTGGTATGACTTTAGATTCTCGGTTACAGTGGGGACCCCATATTAAAAAACTAATGAAAAGACTCAGTTCTGCCGCATATGCTGTTAAGAAAATTCGAAATATCTGTGATATTGAAACAGCGCGCTTAGTCTACTTCAGCTACTTTCACAGCTTGATGTCATATGGTATCTTGCTGTGGGGAAACGCTGCTGATACAGATAGCATATTTCTCTTACAGAAACGAGCTATTCGTGCAATTTATAAATTAAGGTCAAGAGATACATTAAGACAAATATTTAAAGAAATTAATATTTTAACATTTTCGTCACAATATATATATGAAAATCTTGTATATGTTAAGAGAAATATATATTCATTCGAGAAACATTGTGACCGACATAATGTCAATACAAGGAGCAAAAATCAATTAGCTGTACCTTTTAGTAGACTTAGTAAAGTTAATAAGTCATTCAGAGGTCAATGTGTGCGCTTCTACAACAAGGTTCCCATGGATATACGGAATCTTCCGCTTAATAAATTTAAACTTATTATAAAACAAAAATTATGTAAAAAGGGATATTACAAAATTTCAGACTATATTAATGAAAGTAATCCATGGGATTAAACGGCTCCTCTACTCGATATATAAAATTGTTGTAACCTTTCTTGATTGTACATGATTTATTGAAAAGAGACAAACCCTCTGAGTTTCTCGCTAGCTCTTCTCAGTAGTGGTCGCGTTCCGAGCTAGTGGTAGTTTAAAAAACAAATGACGTTCATAAGTGCATATTGTATTGCCTACATGAATAAATGATTTTCATTTTCATTTTCATTTTCATTTTCATTTTCATATATTCATCAAACAAATATATGGGATTTGAACCCGCAACCTTTTGGTAAACCACTACACCAAACAGGTCGTCAAATAACAGTAGTATGTATGTAGGTAGAATAAGAAGTCTGTATTATATTTTATAATAATCATCACATAGTTAACAATAATGGTCGCATACGGTACGGAAATGCTATAAAAATGTGCAATGTGAATTTTTCCTACAAAACATTTATCAGAGTGGAAGCATGATAAATTATAGTCTCAGGAGATAGCAGATAATAGATGGAGCTGTATGATAACGGAGTCATAGCTCTAGAACTGCAGGCGGATGATTAGACACTGGAATAACTTTAGATAAGAATAAGAATACGTATTTGTAAGAAATTTTTACTACAGTGTTAGTCGAAACCATTAAAGCTAAAGACTCAAATAGAAACAGTGTATAAATAAATAAATAAATATATTTACACATACACACAGCGCTATCTAGTTCCACACTAAGCAACTAGGCTTGTATTATGGATACCAGATGGTTGATAACCTATACAAATATATTTTTTTTTGTAAATAAATACATAAATAAATGAAAAACATCCATAACTCGGAAACACATGTCTGTATTCATCATACAAACATATGCCCCTAGCGGGATTCGAACCCGCGACCTTTTGGTATAGCAGTCAGAATTTTTAACCACTACACCAAACAGGTCGTCAAATAATTCCTATCAAGGCGTGATTTGCACTGGTCTTCAGGGGCAGGGCGGGCAATCCCTCTACATTCTAGACCAGAGGCGCTGCTGCTTATTCATGCCAAAGACATGACATTTGTCAATTTTGTAACACCCATAGCAGAGACGAGTTGGAATAATGATTATGCCAGGACGAATACTCGATATATAAACAGACATAGTCAAAACAATATTATCGGCGGCTCTACTTCGGCAAAGTAGGCGAAGCTCTACCTTTTTATAGGAACATTTGCCGTTCGAGTATATACGGCGCTTTGCCAAAATCATAATGGGTTGAAACCAGCCTAAGGGCATCGACAAGACCTCGCAGGAGCTGGGGCGTGGCATGTGAGATAATGACGTCATATCAACATAGCTTCGATAAATGTATACCTATGTTACTGCAGAACACTAACTAGTGGAAGTCAAAAGTAGCTCAATCACTATGTAATACCGTATTTTACAAAATAACTAAGTCTTACAAAAACTAAATTTCATTTATCAAGAAAGAGTAGGTACGTCAATACTTCAACGCTTCCAATTAATTATTTGCGCATGTAGATATGCTGCTTTATAAACTTTTCAGGCTTTTTTTTATAATACAATAACTCTTATTGAATATAAGTATTAGTTATCTGAGCGTCTGGTTGATGCATCCCACGATTGGAGGGCTGGCCAATACTTTGGTCAAAGAATCAGCCTGGCGAGGCAACGCGGCCAGCCACCAACTTGGGGCTAGTTTTTTATTTGTGATTTTTTTTTATAATAAATTGTAAATTATTGTTTATAAATATTGTACAAATGTTAATAAATTTAGAAAATATATATAGTTTAGTCTAAAAACAAATAAATACAATAAATATTTAATTTTTAAATATTCAGGCCGATGCAATTCCTCTGTTAATTTTAATATATCTAAACCACCATACCGCTTCGCTTTTATAAAGAAAAAAAAACATCTGCGGCAAAATACCGTGCTTGAAAGTGTAAAACATGAAAATGAAACAACATTATTTTATTATTTAGAACTCTGGCTTTGCCTCTATGGATAATCACAAACTAGAGAGTGATTACGGAAGTTGCTGTTGGATGGATTATAGTGTTCCTTGTTTTATATAATCGGCTTTACAGGAATTTTACCTATTAAAGTTATACCATTATATTTAATCTAGAATGATCGATAAATAGCAGTGCAGATTGATAACATTTTATTTATTAATTTATCATTTATTGCACACAAGAAAAAAACATACAGATACATCATAATAGAGACAACACAACAGGTTCTGCTTATTTCTACAATGAAATTTCTTCCAGCAGACCTACGAAAGCGAGATATGACTGGAAGAGGCAGATAAGACGTGCACAATCTAAAAAAATGGATAAATATGATAGATAAAAAAAACCTAACTGAATATAAATGTAACTACATACTAATAAGGACATAAATACATAAATAAGTACATATTTCAACACATACGAATATAAAGTATAACATACATATAATACACGGAATAACACTATGAAATGGAAAGGTAATGTTCCTTAACTCTTTTCTTAAAGACAGCGATCGATGGGCTGGCGCGGATAGTGTGAGGAAGAGAATTCCACAGCCTGGCAGCATGCACAGTGAAAGAATGTGAGTAGAAGTCTGAGCGGTGAGAAGGGAGGTATTTTAGTGAGAAATTAGATACCACCAGATATTTTACAGATGTACCATAGCATCAAAATACTAGCCAAATTCGAAATACCCTTATCCCGAACTTTTTGATGAATTTTTATTAGTAAAACATGAATCATTTGGTGCAAATCAAAGAATTGTGTCTCAATTTTTATACAATCATGTTATCTACCCAGTCACTTTGTAACTGAAGCAGTCGTAGGTATCAAATATATTTACGTCTTGCATTTCGCGTGTATGGTACATTTAAGCAGTAGCAGTTAACGCGTCGCGTCTGCGCTCAGCCTAATGTGCCGTTCTATCACCCCCGTAATGTATTTTTGCAGAACGTTTGCGCTAAGCCCGGATGATGCCAGCCTTACTGGTATGTATACTTCGTGCCAAATGCATGTGAGAATTTGATGTGTCCTTTTATAGATGTGTTTTGTTTGTTCTATTCCATTTCAAGATATAAGTAGAACAGATAAAATGTTATATCGGCTGCAGCTTCATATTTTAATAGCAGAGGAATCTATTATAATATCCATTCTTTTGTCCTTCTTTCTGGTAACTTAGCGTCTTCAAAGCTAGAGGGAATATATAGGTCATAGATCTGCGTGCTCTAATTAATCCTCATCGGCACTGCCCTCAGATGCTAGAATAAATCTTAAAAACTGGATTAGACAATTATTACGGCACTCAACGATAGTAAATTTTCTAAGGAAATAATAGAATGTATTTTAAAAACCAATGGTTATTAGTGGGCTTAGATAGCAAATGGACTTGATGGACAATTTTCCACAAGCAAGATTTTGTCAGGTTTATGGACGATAATTTGTGCAAACAGTTTCTATGTCTACATAGACATACAATTACATCATTGTACATAGTTCATTAGGTAATGTATATACAAATACATGAGCTCCTGTTTATAGATGTAAAGTTTGAATATACCCACTAGTACAAACATTAAGTTTTCACTGATATGGCGTTAATATTAGTTGGAAGTGAAACACTAACCTCAACTATTGAGTTAATCTTAAAAGCCTCATTCTTGAACAGGGAAAAGTAAAGCTTGAAGCCTTTATCTGTCTTTGTAGCCTTGTGTATAATGCAATATAGCGACAAAATATGTTTTAAAATGGTTTATTTTTGAAAACTGGTAATGGCGAGATGGTTCTCGGTCATGTTTTGGAAATCGGTATAGCCCCTTTCGGAAATATAACACACTTGCTTTGTTCAATTAAATGATATTTTCAGTTTTCTAAATTTTAATTTTTTCATTTTATTTTATGCACAACGGGTTAGCACTTGACCTCAATCACACCTGATGTTAAGTGAAGATGAGGCCGAAGGTGGACGCGTACTGACCCGGAAACCGAAATATTTAGGAAACTGGATCTCTTATCTCTGACAACCGGAACACAACAATGCTATTAACATTGCTGTTTGGCGGCAGATTTAGATAAGATGGTGGTAGCTAGCCAGGCGGACATTTAAAATGCCCTACCACCAACCAAACCGAGTACTAAACATGTACCCCGCTGGGGATCAATCCCGCGATCTCCGATTCGTAAACCCTATGTTGTTTAGCCAGGGAGGCGGTTCTTATAAAAGTATACCTATTCAGGTACAAATTGTGAAACTTTCAATGAATAAAACTTATGTGTTTTTTTTTTGTTGTAACGAATCTAGTTTCCGTTTATTAACTAAACTATACATACTTTTTTTTAGTATCGAACAACAAAAAAGAAACCTTATTATCTAAAGTAAACATTCGGATTCCTCTAAAGATAAGAGACGAGAGCAAGGATCCTATGTTCACAAAAGCAACAAAGCAAAAACAAATGCTATAAGAAATGCAAACGCGTTGGACAGGTAATTTTGGTCTCTCCCTTGCGTGGGTAAACGGTTATAAGCACTGCTTGTGTGCATGAAGAGGGACGTGAAATGGAACAAGACAATATCTTATATAATCGAGAGATTACGAGCCATCGCTTTAAACCTAGTTCGTAATGGTAAGAGTGATGTTGTTTATACCTCCTCCTTTCTCCTCCGTATTTGCTGCTTAAGGACGGGACTTACTTTTAGTTAAAGTTGTTTCATAATAACCTGTCTTAGTCATATTAAATTTAACCGCCCGGAGGCCACGGATGGCTCAATGTAAACAACATTGGGTTTACGATTCGGAGGTCTCAGGTTCGATCCCCAGCGGGGTACATGTTTAAGTACTCGGTTTGGTTGGTGGTAGGGCTTTTTAAATGTCCGCCTGGCTAGCTACCACCATCTTATCTAAATCTGCCGCCAAGCAGCAATGTTATAGCATTGTTGTTCAAAAAAAAAATATTATTGTATTTTACTCTAATATTAATATCAGGATCAAAAACTGTGCTAGCAATAATAAATTTCATCAAAAGTGAAATAAAGTTCCAAATGCTTTTACAAGTCTTTCGTTTTTGTTTAGTTAGCCGAAATAACATTACACGCAAAAATATCATCATTTTGTTTGTTGCATAATTTATCAAAACTTTACTTGTTTTATTCAGCGAAGCTGGTCGCTTCCGTGTGGGCGATGTGGAGTCAAAACAAGACTCCGAACGGTACGACAACCGGTATGCATGCATGCCAAGAATATTTCACGCAGAAATGGTTCTATTTTCTTGGTGTGCACATTTCGTCGTATACACTGCCAGTTTTGCTTTTGAATTTCTAACCCACTGACTGAAACATGAATTGTTCTTATTATGAACGACTGAATTCGGAAATACAGTGAAAGAGATTTTTTTAAATAGGAGAGGAATATGTTTCTAGCAATTTAAGGCAAGAGATATGTCCATCGTTATGCGTTCCGTTTGATTTTGCAATTAGCTAGCCCGTTTGGAGCGTATTCAATCATTATTATTCTCGTGTTACTTTCATTACACAAAACTAAGTGCGATTTCATATGAAATTATAAATTTGTTAGTTTCGAAGACATGTTTTACATGTTGAAAAGTGGACAGGTCCTGTAATGAACAATCGACAAAACAAATTATATTCTTTATTGCACATGAACATTACATATTTAACATAGTACAAACGATAGGTCATGTACAGAGATTTACATAAACAAGAGATATATTCTAATCAACCTGACGTAATATCCAAAGTTGAAATCACTAAAGGATTTCATAGGATAAGGAAGTTCATAGAGATGACTTTGAAAATTTTCTGAACCAAAAACGATCAGTCATGCAATGTTTGAACTTTCATTAAATCATGATCAGACTCAATTCCACATGCGATTTTGTTTTCAATTAATAATATATTCCATTAATAAATATAAATATAAATTTTGGACCCATTACACCAATCATATCATCCCAAACTAAGCAAAACTTGTACTATGTGTACTAGATAACGTATAAACATACATAAATATTTATATATACATCCATGACTCGGGAATAACTGTTCATATTCAGAACACCAACATTTACTCCTCGCCGGATTCAAACCCGCAACCGTTGTTTCGAAAACTTTTGAGGAATGCGTACATTTGAAAGGCAAACGTCAATCTGTAATTTAAAACTGAAGGCTAAAAACTTAATGTCTTTCATATAACATAAAACCGCACTCAAATCAGTCCACGCATTACTGAGATACATCGTGTCAAGGGCTTGCCACAAACACACACACACGTAAGCCGTCGCTTTTCATCTGTGGTTAAAAATAGAACGCTGCACTAATGTTTCCAGCATTTGACTGCCTACAATGTTAAGTAAACAGGAAATTCAATTTGTTTGCCAAAAAGTCTCTAGGGATTATGAAAACATTTTCCTGTTATTGTAGGTACTAAGTAAGGTGTCTCAACAATTCTCCACGGTAAGCCTTGTTTGTTGGTGGGCAATATTCATCGGATTCGTAATGGAAATATGAATTATTCTGAACCCTTTGTGAAGTCACGTATGAGAGATCAGACTCGAAACACAGGACCTCCAAGAGATTGTGGACGGTTTGACGTTGGTATGTTGTTTTACAATTCTACCTACATTTTTCCTCATAGATGGATTAAAAAATGATTCAGTGTAAATTTTGCAGGTTTCCAAAAAGCGCACGGAAAAAATAATATTTTTGCTAATGGTGTAAAATCATCAAAAAGATGAAGTTGGCGATGCGATTACAGCGCAATTTAGATTTGTTTTATTGTAGTTTTGATATATAACAGTTGTGAACTAGTTGTTACTTTACCGTTGTACCGTTCTCTCTCTACTTGTAAAAAGTACCTGAAACAAGAGACATCACAATTAATTTTCACATCATGACAGCACTACTTAACCAAAAAATTTTTAATTAAAATACCGTGCAATTTACCACACAATTTAAAAGTCTATTAAACACCCATTAAGTGTGGGATATTCGCTAGTTGAGTGAATTGGTTGATTCGACGAACGGCTTATTTTGAGCCCATATCCTTTCATCGATCGACTTATTTGGCGCCGAAATCCTTTGTGTAAAGTCGATGGCGACCTCTATAAATCTCCCATTCGATCTTTCCGGGGGTCAACTATGCCACAAATTTTGGTGCAAACCACAAACTGTAGCGTATATTTCTGAAATATTTCTTATTTCTATTTTAACGCATGTATGAAATTAGTTTCTTCAAAAAGCATTAGATAATTGTTTGACAAAATAATAATAATCATTTATTCATTGCGCAAGTTTACAAATATATTTTAAGTTAATATATTTTATAGTAGACCCTTGACTACAAAATTAGTTTAACTGTGTTATCAGAGTCCGTGATTCCTTATACTCAAGAATGACATTATCACCAGATAGAGGATAAAATTTACAAAAAAAAGAGAGTGAAAACGTATAGTCCTACTAAATGAAAAAAGATTATTTTTCTTCTGTGTTTAATTGTTTAGCTAACATTAAGATGGAAAAGAAATTCAACTTGAACTAGAAACAAAATAAACATGAATCGCATAGGTACGCTTCTTACTTCAATAATTGAAACGTAGTTCTAAAAGCAATTAAGAAAGTAATAAGTAATTTTACGAGGTTAATAAATTCGACGTCTAATTAACCCATACTAAAAGGAACTCGTTGGGCGAATAAAAATATTTTAATATCTCGCAGTAACAAAATATTAATTAATTCTTCCTAATTCGCGTTAACCTGCGGCTTTATGTTTTATTTGAATGTAAATGGAAATACATAAATACTATTAGTTAGATTTTGGATACTTACACCAGTTATCTAGTCTCAAGCAAAGCCTGTATTATAGCGGATGACTTCTTTTACCCTATAGAAAAATAGGTAAGTGAAATAGATGTTATTGGCATAGGTAGTTTCATTATTTTTTTTTCAAAACATGCCAATACCTTCACTTACCTAATATGCCCTATTTTTTTCCTTACGGTAAAAAAACTCTTCCAGTATACCTGTATGACACATAACGGATATAATATACATAAATTTTATATAAACATCCACAAATTTTGTATTTAACACAAAAACTTTAAGCACTTAGTGGAATTCGAACCATCTTTGGTTTCGAAGGGAATATCTGTGCATTGAAAACATCCAAAAAAAAACTATCCAAGACGACTTAAAATGCGTAACTGACATTTGTTTATTTGTTTGAATGCCCATCATGGAAAAAATACTAAACTGATTACAATGGAGTATGCAAAGGTATACTTAATTAAGTCCTATAATTAACATTCAGACTACATTAAAAGAAAAACAAAGCTTAACATAGTCAAAATTATTTTAAACTTTTAGAACTTTCAAATATCGACTCAATGTAATGTACAATGTGAAATGAAAACGTAAATACTCTGTGGACTGCAACGGTACACAGATTCATTTTTGTAGCCTGTCTTTTTGGACAAGCAAAGGGTTATAAGCCCATACAACCAAGTATTTTGTTTTGCTAGAAACGAAGTGAAATGATTGATATGATAATGCAAATCTATGTAACGACCTCCAAAAAGTCTTATTTTAAAAGGTTATGAATTCGATTGTATTTTAATCACTTTTATGTTTATTCCGCAATATCAGATTCAGTACCAGATTCATCATTCCGCTATCGCTTCTGAATCAAACCTGCACTAAAATAGTTGTACGTAACAAAGAAAGATTTTTGTATCGAACTCTTAGTAATGTTAATGTGGAAGACCGGATCCTGGGGAAGCCCTTGATATCCATTTATAAAAGCCACGAAAAGAGTGTAATATAAAATGTTCCCCAAAGAATATGTTATTTTTCTCAGAAATCACAAATAAGAAAAACGTGCTATTGCAAGCTTTTATTTAGCTTGCAATAGTCATATATAAGTTGCCCGTTTCGAAATTAATACACCGTTCTCAAGATTGAGTTGACGCTTGAGAATCTGTTTCATATTAAAAAAGTATCCAACAATATTGCATTCGGACTGAGACGCTATCTCAATCTTAAGATCGATTTATTAATACCAGCCTATATTTCAATTGCTGACTTCTGATTGAGCTTGAATTTTGCGAATTTATGTAAGTTTAGTGACAACTCAATATTGTGGTACTAACAAGCTGATAAGATGATGGAGCCGGGATGTAGGGACTGGAACTCCCTGATGGCAAATAGAAAGATCGTCGCATTTGGGTTAGTTTGTTTTGTTGCCATAAGCACTTTTCATTACACATGACGGCGAGGGTTTGAAGAGTCAGAAGATTGCCACTGGAACTTCTTGATTCTGGACCTTATGTTACTTGTCTTTGTACTAGAATAATATGTGATAGTCATGATAGATTATTAGAAACTTGTTTTTAAAAGTAATTGTATAATTTATTTAACAACCTAAGTGCGAAGGATCTAACTTCATATGTCCGGTTATCTCCGATACAGATACAAGTTTTCTTACGAAATTGACATATGTATACTTTAAGATTTATTCGATAATTCGATATGTAATTTCATTTTTTTTCCTATTTTTTAAAAGTTTTTTTTTGTGTGTGTAAGTAAATGCTTTATCTCTCCAGCTTTTTATCAATATTTTAAGTGAGCATTCTGGCGTCACATGTTGCCGGAATCCTAATTCTCATACGCCGAGACTGGTTTATCTATGATTATCATTTATATCCCAAAAACTGTGCATAAATCGTACACGCACTTGCGTACGTACTTGACAATAAACAAGTTTTTCATTTATAACACTGCCCTTCACATTACATACATATATATGCTCACGTCTGTTTCTCGCTGCGGTAGGCAGAGACTATTGATTTCCATTTGCAACTGTCCTGACATACTACTTTTGGATGTTAGATGTAGTTGATCCAAAAATCAACCTTTTATCACATTATCATCATATTTTTTTTTAATTGAACCTTAACCAAATCATTAATTTGTAACAATATCTATAGGTATATACATACATGTCGTAGGCAGATGGTTCCATTAATACATGCAATTAGCTTATTTTACATACACTACTTTAGTTTATGTAATAGTTTTTTTTTTTATATTTATTAAGTGCTTTCCTTTACTTCTCATACAAATTTTTAATTACAAAACCTTTTTATGTTACATAAAATTTATTCAGTCACAATCTTGAAATTTCCAATCCCAATTTTTTAATTTTTACAATGATAGTGTCCTCCAAATTCCTATTTTGAAGTTGGCAATAGCCATTTAATTGAATGCTTAGGCAGATCGTTAAGTAAAGCGGACATTTCCTGCATTTGTGATATGTGATTGAGTAGCATACCTACTGTGTGGTGCAGTTGGCTCCTACGGAAGTGACCAGCGAACCACGTGCGAGGGCAGTATGCGCCCCCGCTTGCAACAGAGCGTTGTTTACACTGGTGAGTCTATTCATAGTTTTGAAAGTAAACAATTGAAGTAATCTACTTACTTATTGTAATTTATAAGATATGTCATATTATTTAGTGTTACTTATAAAAATACTCATGTAATTCAATTATAATTGTTTTTGTGAAATAAAAATTCTTTAACCGTAACTGACTGCCGCCATAGGACCGTAGTGACCGTAGGAAACCAAGTTGCCCAGACGGGGAGTCTCACTATGTGTGGCTTGACAACATGACCAATCTAACCTGCTCTGAGCAGTAGAGTTTTCTATGAAAGCGGAAATTTCGCCATAAATATCGATCCTATTCTATCCTATAGGCATTCAATTGAATTTAATCATTTGCCTACGACATACATAATATGATATCTACTTTACTTTGGACAGGTAAATTATATATATCTACTATATTTCCAGTTACAGTAATCCTCCCAAACTTATGTATTTATTTATTATAACATATAAATAAATATCCTTACACACACACACAGCACCATCTAGCTCCACAGTAAGCAACTATAGGCTTGTGTTGGGGATACCAGATGGTTGATATATTACATAAATACATCTTTTTTTTTGTAAATAAATACTTATTATAAATGAAAACATCCATAACTCGGGTACACATGTCCGTATTCATCACACAAACATATGCCCCTAGCGGGATTCGAACCCGCGACCATTTGGTATAGTGGTCAGAGTTTCTAACCACTACACCAAACAGGTCGTCAAAGATATAGATATCATTATTATATATATCATTATTATATATCATATAATATATAATTAACATGTATGTATTGGTATAAATTGTATGGATATATTTTATTTGTTCAGATTATTTAGTTAATATTGTTTTTCATCACATATAGTACTTATTAATGTTTTGCATACATTAATGTATTGCGCAAGTGATAAAGTCATTTTCATTGCTAACACAAACTTTAAACATTGTATTTCAATATGATGTCATCTATTGAATTTAATTTTAATTCTATTGGCAATGGTAATTGGACTCATAAATTTTTCTGTAAGTCAGTATGCCTAACTACAACCGCTTCAGCACAATACGGCTTTTGTTCTGGATCTTTTCTTTCTAATAGAATATAATCTATCTTACTTACAGTACACATCATTGACTTGTCATGAAATATCAACTCGACAGGTCGAGATTTCAATTTCCCCAAGGAAGTGATAAATGTCGTAACCCTATTGACGTATTTTCTTACGGCATGGAATCTGTCACCGTTGGATTGATTGCTGTCTCTTTTATGTAGATACTTTTATGAATAGGAATTTTATCCTCAACCTCAAGGTTTTGCAAGTTTGCCTTTTGTGCATAAGCAGGAGGTCACGATCTAAAGTGGCCCTTATGGATATCACTGAATAGACTGAGTACCGGGGTGGGTACATGCCCAGAGAACATGTTCAAGTGGGCATACTCGGACGACAACCGGCGGTGCTGGTGCGGTGACACACCACTAACTATGGGGCATCATCTATGCTGTCTTGCTTGTCCCGATACTTGTACGCTACAGGACTTCTACGATGCCACGGATGGTGCTGTGCCTCTGTGCGTTCTGGTCCTCAAGAATTTTATGTGTTTAACGGGTCACGGGAATTTTAAAGCCAAACTATTCTCCATGGCATTGGCCGAATCATCGACTTGCGATTGTGGCGATAGCGGACAATCATAACATCAAATTTTGTGGGATTGTGTAAACTGGAGGGAGGAACGTGAACTCATGCTTGACGGTCTAAATTCAGTAGTCCATCCGGTGTTCTACAACAGATACAATTTCCAAGCTTTAAAGCGTTTTTGTCACTCTTATTACTGGCACTACTACTCACGGTAGCCTTCTGCTACCGTTCCATTCACTGCATATAGGCGCAGTCCGTGGTGTATACAAAGCAGGGAGCCGAGTTTCACTCGACCTCTTTCCCCATAAGCTTGACATTACTGCCGTTTGCATTTCATTGGCTACACTCCATTTGCCGAGG
The DNA here is from genome assembly GCA_949316235.1 of Oegoconia quadripuncta. Taxonomy (NCBI): domain Eukaryota; kingdom Metazoa; phylum Arthropoda; class Insecta; order Lepidoptera; family Autostichidae; genus Oegoconia; species Oegoconia quadripuncta. The sequence continues at coordinate 17,016,761 of OX438754.1, read as the reverse complement.
GGGGAAGTGGGAAACTTCTTTTCCTACTTACACACCCTATTCCTTTCTTTAATAAGTCTGGGGTCGAAGGTAGCAATAGAATCAAGTAGGGGACCTTCTACCTTCAGTAGGCGCCGTGTCGAGTACCACTGTTGATCCTGGCTTGCAGGAGTTACAGTGGGAGGAATGTGGAGGCGGGATCTGCCTATAAGCTTCCATTGTTAATTTGTGGGCCACTTTGGTTTTCATAGATTTCACATGAGTGCATCCTTTTAAGACGTTATGTCTTAGGTGGTTCACTTAGCATTTGTAAATATTTGCTGATCTCAACGATTGAATACCATAGGTATTTCAAAGAGAAGTCAAAATCTCTGGAACCAAGGACCTGGAATAAGTTTTACATTATATATATTTATTATTTATATTTAGTATTGACATGTATTTTTCGTTTGTAATTCTGCTTTGAAAGACCGCCTTTGTACACCTGTTTAAATTATTTCTCAGTGTATTTGTGTAACAATAAATTTAGTTGTTAAAAATTTATTTGTGTACAAAAAAGAATTTTTCTTCGTCTACATTAAAAATCTTCTACAGTCTACAAAGACGAGTAGGTAACATAAAATGTATAATTTTTTTTATGGACAAGCGGTTAGCACTTGACCTCAATCACATCTAATGTTAAGTGAAGATGAGGCCGAAGGTGGTAGCGTACTGACCCGGCAACCCCATCTTATTTGGGGGACTGGCTATCTTATCTCTGACAACCGGAACACAACAATGCTGTTTGGCGGCAGAATTAGATAAGATGGTGGTAGCTAGCCAGGCGGACATTTAAAATGCCCTACCACCAACCAAACCGAGTACTAAATATGTACCCCGCAGGGGATCGAACCCGCGACCTCCGAATCGTATACCCAATGTTGTTTACATTGAGCCACGGAGGTGGTTGAGGTTCCAGTGGCAAACTTCTGGCTCAATCGTCAGACCTTCATCATCATGTGTAATAGAAATTCGACTATCTTGCCATTTGCCACCAGCGAGTTCCAGTCCCCACATCCCCGCTCCATCATCAGATCAGCTCGATGAGAAAGTGAGCTAATAGTATAACACTTGCACCTACGTGACTATATTTTTATGTAAATAAACGTTTATTTATTAAATTAATGTTTTTCGAGAAATCTACCTAAATAATATTACGGTTTATTCTCATTAAAATTCGATGCTCCAATGGGGTTTGCTGTTACAAACAGACACAGTAACCCAATTCACTAGTGAATAATTGATGCCCATCCATTTGGTTATTCCAAATAATCCGCTTATCGATACATACGTAATATAATTATAGGCTTTATTGAATATATCTTGGTTGGAGTATAGCGACGAATCAATTAGTAGACAACTGTTGGAATTTCGATACAATGATCATTACATACATTACGTCACGACCTTCCCAAATGGGGTGGGCAGAAATATCCCAAATAATAGGGTTTGGGTATTCCAAAGATTATTTAATGGTTCACCTTTCGAAATATGAGGGGGTGAGCCCATAGCCATTAAAACTTGCAAATCTAATAGATGTTTGGTGGAAGGTCCTTTATAGCCTTTTTCGACACCCAAGGGAAGAAACGGGTTTTGTTGGAAACGGAAGAAACCTTGGAGTCGAAACCACACAGTACCATGTTAATTTCAATACTATTTAGTCGTTATAATAAATATTAAATATCCTTAGATTACACACAGCGCCATCTAGTTCCACAGTAAGCAACTATAGGCTTGTGTTATGGATACCAGATGGTTGATATACTACATAAATACATTTTTTTTATAAATAATAAATAAATAATAAATATTTCGGACACTTACACCAATCACCTATAGTCCCAAACTAAGCAAAGATTGTACTATGGATACTAGATAACGCATACATAAATATTTATATAAACATCCATGACTCAGGAATAAATGTTCATATTCATCACACAAACATTTACCCGTCGCGGGATTCGAACACGCAACCGTTGGTTTCGCTGACAGGGTCACTATCCACTACACCAATCGGTCGTCAAATACTTATTATAAATGAAAACATCCATAACTCGGGTACTCATGTCCGTATTCATCATTATTATTAATAACATCCAGTCGAATAATAGAAAACTACAATTCATTCAATTGGCTCATTAAAAAGTACTAGTAGGTATACCTACTGTAATAACATTTATCAGCAAGAAATATCTTCAGGCTACGTCAAAATAAAATTGCATCATACTGTGAGAGGTTGTCGCGGTACTGCGAGCGCTCAGCTGCTGGAGGTATTACGTAGGTAATGGGCGCCGTAGAGAGAGGATGAGGTTCAGGGTCGTCGGTTTCAGGCCCCTACCAGGACTGCAGCCACTGATGAACGGTGAAGAAGGTGAAGGACAGGAAGAAGGTATAGGCACTTGTAAAACTTATAAATGATGTAATAATTTAAAGAAATAAAAGAATGAATGGAAAGAATAGTTTCGGTTCGCAAGTTGCGTCAAGACTGCTTAGTTTTTGAACATAATTTAGAATTCAGAATTTTGAATAATGTTCCAAAAAAGAAAACGCCAAAGAGATTACCGAAAAGAAGACAGAAATTAGAAGAGGTTGTACACCTCGTTACAAGGTTATGGGCGATAACCCATCACACGGGCCTAGAGCAGATTGCTGGATTGGTGTTAGATTATAGAAATGGCCACATAACAGTCAGTGTTTTTAAAGCGCTCCTAATAAGCCACCAACTTGGCTTAACGACTGCCTTCAATTGTAAACAGCCGAGCCCGACTATTTACTAAAACGTCGCTAGTGATCAATCCAAGGAGTGACCAAGCCAGACATAGCATAACTTCACTAATAGTAAACGAATAGTGAACGTAACTGCATCATGAATACTTATTTGAGTGCAATATAATGTTTCCCTTCATACCAAAATACCAACGGTTCTGTCTTTTCATTTTTAAGTCAACTCGACTTCATTCATTTTGCATTAGGTCGTAAAGTTGTTGCTAAAACGGAAATAACAATGATTAAATCCCACAAACGAGGACGAGTGAGACTGAAGCCGCGACGAGAAAACGCAACGTCGTCTAAATAATATGCAAATGTAACCAGCTGAATGCGTGGCTTATTCGCATTTTTCATCTGGCGAACGCGACTGAGCGAATTTAATCGTTTAAATCCACGGATTAACTTCTTTCCCCGAATAAAATCATCGTCTAGTGAATGGCACTCGCAAAAACCAAAATGGCTCGAGTAATGCGTTCGGCTAAACAAATTTGCTATACCATTTACGCGTTTAGGGTTGGCAGTTGCTGTGATATTGTGAATTTCATTAAAAAATATTTATATTCATTAGAATCAGGAATAGTGTTGAAGGAGTTTTGGATGCGGGGATTCTTCGAGGAATGACACAACCAACTCTTCGTAATAATATATGTGTATTCAGCTCTCCACATGAATGGTACACCACCAAACATTCAAGCAATTAATTATCTAAAAACTAACTTGGAAAATCGTACATTAAAATATTGCTCATGACGTCTGTTTCAATTTATTTGAATTCCGAGAGCCCGACCAAAGAGTTTCCATAGGCGCGGTATAAATGTTAGTGGCCAAGACGCTACAGTGTTTATTATTGAATTGAAAAGCGATAACATTATGTACAAAAGAAGAATAAATTCATAGAGTTAAAGAGAAATGACTGGTAACACATTTTACCAAAATCTCACCTGGTGGTGACGATGTAGTCGAATAACAACAACAATAACAATTCATGTGAAATAAATATTGTAAGATTCGGGACCGAAGCCGGCAGGGAGTCCTATACCTTAGCAGTCTGCAGTATGAAGGAAAAACGAAATGCTCAGAACGAATGTTCGATATACCGAGAACGAACGGACAATAGTCCAACGGAAGCGATAGTGGAAAAATTTCATCTATAATTCCAACAATTTTACCATCGAAATCAAAAATATTAAGAGTAAAATTAAAATCTTCTTTTATTTAGCTAACAGGAAATGGAATCGAATAACATAATTAGATTAAACCAAATTATTTTCTTTAAATCTATTCTGTTTACTGATAGCTCCTATATAGCTACAAAGAGTTTTAAGTACGCCCCATACATATCGTTATGACCATTTCCCATAGAGCTGATTGGAGATTTCTCAAATATAAAAGTTTGATGTTGAAACTACATCCACGGTTACACAATTATCAGAAATGCAAATGTGACAGGGGTAAACCTATCGCCGTTGAAACGTGTAAGTCTACATACGTTTTTTTTTATGTACAACGGGTTGGTACTTGACCTCAATCACACCTGACGGGGTACTCTTATTCCTTGACCTACAATCAAGTTAAGATGGGACGGATGATAGAAGCGCGCTCACACGGAAACTATTTCATTGATACTAGCAATCTTATCTCAAACAGCCGGAACACAACAATGCTATCAACATTGCTGCTTGGTAGACTTAGATAAGATGATGGTAGCTGTCCAAGCTGACATTTGAAATTGCTCTACTTCTACGAAATACATACGCTGCTAGGAATTGAACCCGCGACCTCCGTTTTATAAACCTTATGTTGTTTATATTAAGATGATTTAAATTACTGACTTATAAAATAACAAAAAGATACATTCATACACACATATCATCATTATCAGCCCGTAAACACATCCCATTGCAGGGATATAGGCCTTCCCTCGTATATGAGGGAGTACGGGCCGTAGTCCACCACGCTGCCCCAATCCGGGTGGAGGACTTCACATGCCTTTGAATTTTTATTTCTCAGGCATGCAGGTTTGCTCACGATGTTCACCGTTTAGGAGCAGTCGGATAAATGCACATAAGTATTTAAATTAAATTTAAAAACTCATTGGTACATGCCCTGCCTGAGAATCGAACCCGAACCTCCCAAATTGGGAGACCGAGTTTTAACCGCTGAGCCACCGATGCTCGTTATATACACATATATTTATTTGTTATTCTCAGACTTGACTTATTTTAAGTCCATTCACTTAGCAACCCTAATCATGTTAGTTGACATTAAAAGGATGAACATACAATTGTTGATACAGACTACAAAGCGGGAAAACACGAAACGCGAGAGCCAGCGTACGACTCTTGCAAATGGCGTCTAACTACTTTAGCAGTCATAAATGGATGACTTGCACGTGTTATAATAACATACTGCAGTAGCTTGACAGGCTTATTTGGCATTAACGGATATGAGTACAGCTGTTTATGAAACGTGTGTGATTCTCTGTTTTACCTGAGTTTAGTTTAATGTTGGTCTTTAGTTGTGTTAGTTTAAGCCACACGCAGAACCGTTAGAAAGTACAGTCAAAGTTCACGTCATAAGATTAAAATTTTAGAAAACTCCAAAAAAAAGCAAAGATTATATTATCCAGATAAAAAAATATGTTAAATAATAATAAATAATTATTTCAAACACTTACGCCAATCATCTAGTCCCAAATAAAGCAAAGCTTGTGCTATGGATACTAGATAATGGATAAACATACATATATATTTAAATAAAAATCCATGACTCGAGAATAAATGTTCATATTCAACACACAAACATTTACCTCTCGCGGGATTCGAACCCGTAACCGTTAGTTTCGCTGGCAGGGTCACTATCCACTACACCAATCGGTCGTCGTTAAACGTTAAATGTCATCAAATCGGCGTAAACTTTTAAAAATAAGAAACAATTTCCGGCAGCGGTGTTCCCGAACGAGTACGACATTGGAACCTTCAAGAAACGAGCCTACACCTTCCTCAAAGGCCGGCAACGCATCTGTGACACTTTTGGTGTCCATGGGCGGCGGTGATTACTTTCTATCAGGTGACCCGCATGCTCGTTTGCCGCTCTCTCATATAAAAAAAAAAGTAATATTTGAGGTTTTTGTAGAAATTTCATGAATTAGGGGCTTTGATTGCATTTTTGAAAGTTTACGTAATAATTGAGCACAGACAATAATTGTTGCTTATTTGAAACAAAGGTGTTAATTATTTTGCCATTATTGTTTTTGACTTCGATGAAGTAAAATTTTATATTGTGTAAGTGACTTGTGCAACTTGTATCATCGACGCTTGGTAGTATCCCGGGTGTGTAACTAAATAGTGTATATTAAGGTGTTGATCATGGAATTTGAGCAGGAGCGATTGTAGACTAGTCTGGACGAATCCCACTAATTGTATGCGGGAGCGAGTTCGATGCTGGAGGGCCATGCATTACGTTTACCCTTCACTGGGTAGCATCTCAGGTTCTATTGTAATTGTGTATTATTGTACTATTATTATTATTATTAATCAGGTGTAATTGATTAAAACGTTTTCCCGACAAGTATTAAAAATAAGATAATACCGCAGTTATTATAGTTTAGTCCCTGAGATACAATTACAAGTATCAATATGCCGAGAGGAAGACCATCAGTTTGCACAAATTGTCTATAGTTTATTTTTAAAAATCCTAACAAGAGCCACTGAAGTGGTACTTGTTTATATCGCGTCTCGGCATACTGTCCTGAATTTCCTACTCTTCCCGCATTGAGTTTTTTAAGTAAAAAAGAAATAAGTCAGCGTCCATTCGACCAACGAGCTCGAAGGCTCTGATTAAAAATAAATCCATTGGCGTTTCTGTTTTCCATTAGCTTTATACCTGGACCAGGATTAAAAATAACGGATTACCGTCACACGATTTCAATTTCGGTGGCAATTTTAACTGAGAACTTAATTCGGTTATATCATTTTACCTTTGGCATGATGGAAATATTGTAGGAATTAATAAATAGTCACAGAGGTTTTGTATGCATAATATCATTTAAAAACGAGGCTAGAATTCACACAGTGGAACTCAGCTATTTTGCAAAAACCTGTGCTGAAATAGTGCCAATAGTGCCCAAAGGAAAAAAATGTGCGATTGTAGTTTAAGAGTTATTCAATATTTAAGCGAGTACTCTGGTGTCACGTGTTCATAAGGATTTCATTCTCATAAGTAGAGACTGCTTTTCCTATGAATATAATTTATGTCCTTTTATGATTATTGCACAATTTTGTTGGTTTGTTTGTAAACACCTTATTCTACAACACAAATAGTATTACGGTTGTGTATTTGCGCCATATCTTTTCAATATTTGAAATATCCGACAAGACAATTATCAATATAATAAAGGAATTATTTAAATGTAGATTTTTACGACCAGTAGCGTCCTCACTTTATAAATTTGAGTCGTTTACTGGTACGCCTGCGTTCCAGTAGGGCGATAATAGGTTAAATCCAACCTTAAATAACTATTTATTGAAATTTAGAAAACTTCCCGAAGATACTAATGACTTAGTATACCATCTTGATAAACTAATCCAACTATGTTAGAAACTAAATGTCGTCGAAACACCTTAACCGATTTCCATCAAAAATGGCTAAGAACTTTTCCCTTAGTTTAGTCTTAAATATAAAAAATCGCACTTAAATGGGACTACGCATTATTAAGATACATCTGGACAATGATTGGATACACACACACCACGCCGTCACACAAATAATATCCGTCTTTGCCCGTTCAAAAAATAAAGTGAACTATGATTATTTCATTATGATTATTCGATGCGATGTTTGATATTTCAAACAATTTTTTTGTTTATTGTGATTTACAATACGGTAGTGGAAAAAGAATTTTGATAACCTTGCTAAAACCAAACAGTTATAAACGAAACAAATGAGAAACAATTCCGTTCTATTTTATGCGAAGTGGGGTATCAAAAGGAAAAACAAATCTAATGTAGATACATAAAAACAAATCCACGGAATAGCTGTATTTCCCAAACAAAATAGAAATGAATTCAGTCTTTATTCCAACCAAAAAAATAGCCTGCCAACCGTTCACAGCGAGATCTGAAAAAACAATCGTATTGGTTTGGAGGGCAATGGAAATTACGTTTCAAAGCTGAACGATCTAGAGAAAAGAATCGTTCTGGAAAGGATTAAATCCTTAATGCCTACTGACTGTTTAGGACCCTAAAAACCGCCTCCGTGGCTCACTGTAAACAACATTGGGTTTACGATTCGGAGGTCGCGGGTTCGATCCCCAGCGGGGTACATGTTTAAGTACTCGGTTTGGTTGGTGGTAGGGCATTTTAAATGTCCGCCTGGCTAGCTACCACCACCTTATCTAAATCTGCCGCCAAGCAGCAATGTAAATAGCATTGTTGTGTTCCGGTTGTCAGAGATAAGATAGCCAGTCCCCCAAATGTGTTAGGGGTTTCCGGGTCAGTACGCTTCCACCTTCGACCTCATCTTCACTTAACATCAGGTGTGATTGAGGTCAAGTACGATCCCGTCGAGCATAAAAAAAAATACCAATTGAAATATTTAGTAAACAAATAAAAGTAAATAAGTCTTTATTTCAAATCATTATAATCCATATTTTATTTTATTGTTTTATTGTTACCACTATTATCATGAGAAATACTTAAAGTTAAAACGTATCATTTCGAAGGGAAAGCAAACAGAAAAAATAACATTTATCTTGCTCGTTGTACTATGCTTAATGATAGCAAAAACGATTCGACGGAAACATCGGACCGGCTGAACTTTCCAGGACGTTGCTCGAATTTGCGCAAGGAGTGGTGGACGAGCTCCGAATATTGAATGAGAGTGTACTTTTCCAAGGATTTTTAAGAGGAACTTATTTAAACTTAAGGCAAAATCGATGTGAAGATTCATAGAAGTTTTGTTTTTCATTACTGCAAATAGCATGGATATGCTGAAATTCATATTGAAATATTCATCATAGTAGTTTGACCGCCGGATTATATAGCGGAGGGTTTGAGTTGATTTCGCGTCTGCCCAAAAATTTTTGCTTTACATAACTCAGCATTACCGGCCTCTTCCACTTGTTTCCATTCACAGACAGACTGTGTGAGTAAGGACTCAGAAACTGTTTAAAATTTCATACTATTTCATACTCTTGGCTTTCTGTTTTCTACCGGCTATCTAATAGGGAGTCTTCGTTCAGTTGTTGCAGGTCTCCTCGAAATGGTACCACAAGAATAGTTCCATGTTCGTATTACTCGCCGTGGAGAAAAGCTACACGCACATAATTTACCTACCTGATTTGCAACAACTGTACGCCTTTGCGTATATGCTAGTTCTAGAATGAAAACCCTCAAAGCGTCTGGAATCCTCCAGTAAGCTGCTGGATAGAGCTCGGTCGCATGTATATTGTCCATATAGATGTCGGTAACCACTTTCGATCATGTGTGTAGTTTGCTTGCTTATTGGAGATATATAAATATCCTGCAGAAGACTCTTAATCAAAAAGATCTTGTTGAGAATCAAAACGAGACTCATTTAGCTGATAATCCTTTGATTTGATTGTCCATACCGACCTTTATGTCCATGCCTCCATAAGGTATTGTTGATAGAAACACAAAATATGGCTATCACAACTTATAACATAGGGTTTACGATTCGGAAGTCGCAGGTGGGATCCCCAGCGGGATACATGTTAGCACTCGGTTTGGTTGGTGCTACTGTAGGAAGGTTTCTTAATTCAGATGAATGATTACTAGAAATTGAAAATTTAGGAAACCCCCAAAAGACTATGATATCCATATACTAAAAACTATGTTAAAAGCTAAATAAAAACTATGTTAAAAGCTAAATATGTTCGAAACGGCTTAACCGACTGTCACCGAACATTAAACCTGTCCGCCGGTTTAGTCTTTAAAATAACAAAACCGCACTCAAATCAGATAACACACACACACACACAAACACACACACGCGCATACACACACACACACACACACACACACACACACACACACACACACACACACACACACACACACACACACACACACACACACACACACACACACACACACACATACAAAGATATTCGCCCAGTTCCGTAGGTTAGTATCACTATCGTACTAATATCAGTAGAAGCTTATGTTTACACAGGGTTCTCTTCAGGTTTTTCCTTTATAGCTAATCAAGTTCAAAGTGACCTCCTTCAATCGTCCTCTTCCTTTAATGTTCTCTACTGAGATTGCCTGAGATGCGAATATATTATAATGATTAAATACCAATATTGCGTGGGAAACCCAGTGGGCTGGAGTACTTTCGGGTACTTGAATGCCGATAAATGTTTTCCGGCTGTTACACATAAATATATCCAATCATATTAAAATATATTTTCATCATTATCATCATATCAACCACAAGACATCCCCCTCTAACCATGGGCCTCCCCCATAGATTTCCAGAGTGAACAGTTGGTAGCATCTAGCGACATCCCTCTATCTTTATCAGGCTGTCCGTCCACGATGCGCTTGCCGAAGTGTGGTCTCTACGTGAGCACTTAAATGCCCTACAACCATCGAACAGTTCTTCGAGCTATGTGACCTACCCACTGCCAGTTCAATTTACAAATCCACTGGGCTGTCATATATATATTACTTTGGAAATAATAATGCAAATTTTATTAAAAATAAAATCGTACTAATTCTCCTTAAAAGCTGCGTATTACATACAAAGGCTAGGAACCGTTAATCAAGGCAAGCGGAAGGGTCAGCCGAGATATGCTTCCAACCAAACTTGACCTCCGAATACTATTACGTTTCTCTTATTTTACTGTCATGTCTTTGAGGAGCAGAGAGTGTGGAAGATCATGAGACACTGGTTTTTGTGGGGACGCAAAGGGACAACATTTTCATGCAAAGAATCCAATTAGTCCACGACAGGTGGGGCCCGGGCACCGTGTATAACATGAAAACATGTAAAAAGCCTGCAAGGGTGAAGGTTTTGAAGTATAAACACATTCAAAATAATAGATAGGTACTAGCAGAATTAAATATTGTCATTCTATTTCCGCGAAGTCTGTGCACAAAGCCCACGCTGTTTTAGGTATCTTTTTTTAATTATATAATTTAATATAAACAAAAGGTTATCTGCAGACATGGACAGGAAACCTACTCTTTCTACCCTAGGTATACGACTTTAGTGATAAGACGCTCGCAAAAATATTAATACGTATACCTAAGTATACCACTTTACGAACAAGCCACTGTGGAGTACTTAGTAATCTGCCTGTTTTTTAATTCATAAATATTGTTTTTTTTTCATGTGCTGCTTTTCAATGTAAAACAAAAATATTTAGATTGACTAGGACCCTAAATACAACAATTTCATGAAGTGATTCTATTTTTGGCAAATACTGCTGCTTTTTTCTCTTCTTCAATTATCCATACGCCATTATATTATCTTTATTTCAGAAATCTAAATAAGTAGTTTTTCGACGCTACGAGTATATCTCTTGTTTTCAGTGTTGACACCATTGGAATATAATTTACAATTTCATATTGTCTGGAATTTTCAATATTAAATTTTCTTGCTATTTTCCTAAAACATTTTTAAAGAATATTTTTAACGTCAAACCTATTTGTTATTTCAACAAATTTTAATTTCATAACCTAATAGAATCAAAACGTGCAAAAATAGTCCAACAAAGAATAGTAACATCTTGTATGCTTGAAATGAGAGCGGTAATCTTAGAATGTCTCGGTTTCGCTTAATGAAATCCTACAGCGCCACGTTAGCCCGCTAAAGCTATTACAGACAATTTGTTCTCAACCTCTTGAAAGGCGAACTGAATTGTGGGAATGCTGTGATCCAACCACAGTCGACTGTACACGAATGAGAGTTACTCGTACATCACTTAAATGAACGTCTGATTACGACATTGTGGAGTAAAGATAAGTACCTAGCAAAATGTTTATTACCTACGAGTAGTGCCTTTCCCCTCTGAAGCCACTAAATAAAATTGTAACAATTGAACTTTATGATTCATACTGAAATACAAAGATAAGGTTTAATTCAATTTCAATATTTATGAACAGTTTCGGCGATATGATAATCCCCCCGTCTCACACCTCCGCGCAATGGGATGGCTCTTGTTTGCTTGTACGGCTGCGACCTTATACATATTACAGACATCTCAACACCCGTACCCTCAGTCAACCTGACTCGCCGCACGTACTCCAGGACAGCCCAAGTTCACTGCCCAGAAATGTAAGATACAAGAACTGATTATAATCTGTTATAAAATCTTATTGCGAGGCGGTTTATGGTGATTCCAGAAAATCGGTTGTAGAAAAGCCTGACAAAATAGGTGTATAATTTGTAAAAATCGTTTTATCTCCTTAAAAAAATCTAACCACAATGCTTCTGTTCCAGGATCTAGAGTTTTTCTGTACTGCTGGACAGAATTTAAAATTGTCTGAAGCTCTTAAGCATAGGAATACCTACTAATTATTATATTTATCTTAAAATATAAGCTTAGGAAAAAAATTGAGATAAGAAACCCTTAACGTTGACTCTAAAGAAGTCGTTTGTTCAGCCTCGGCTAAATTCCCTCGGTATATTCCCTCATAGCCCATTTATTCTGTACAATAAGAATTTTCTTTATTATCCTGTACCTAGACTGGTGAATATAATGAATGGCATTTCTTGCTTAAATCCATTTAATTCCACAGATATTTTGGATTGGTTACATATTCTTAACGATCTATACAAATAATCCATCCACACTAATATTTATAAATGCTGAAGTAGATAACTCTGTATGTTTGTCTGAGCCACAGATCATGGCCTCTTCTCACAGTGAATCATTAGGTAATGAATATAAGTGATGTATCGTAAGCGTCGGTGGCTCAGCGGCTGGAGATCCGGGTTCTATTCCCAGGCAGGCCATGTACCAATGACTTTTAAATTTAATTTAATTACTGATGTGCATTTATCAGACTGCTCTTAAACGGTAAAGGGAAACATCGTGAGGAAACCTGCATGCCTGAGAAATAAAATTCTAAGGCATGAGAAGTCCCCAACCCGCATTGGGCCAGCGTGGTGGACTATGGCCCATACTCTCTCATTATACGAGGGAAGGGCTATATCACTGCAGTGGGATGTTTACGGGCTGTGATGATGAAGTGTGGATAGAATGATGATGACTAACATACCCAGTTTAAATAAACTTAAAACAGTAAATTCAATGACAAAATTGCTCCCAGAATTCAAACCCAGGTATCAATAAAACAAGAACTATCTATACACTGCGTGTAAGGAACAATCCGACATTCCCTTTATGGGCAAATTATTTAATTCAAAATAAATCTAAATCCGAAATCCGAATTAAAATATCTTATTTACTTCGGTTGTAAATAAATATCCAAATAAATCGAAGAATACTCTTAACACACACTATACAAATTTGCACGGCTATTGACTGATTGGTAGGATAGTAAATGGAGTCATTCATTCTCTAACTTAACTTGATGCAACGTTGCCAGTTTATCAATTATATTTAAGAGGAAGCTTACACTAGAATACGTAATTTGTGAATACGTGTGAGAATACGTGTTTGAAATAATAACTTATTTTTTTATTTGACATAAAAAATCGACTAAACTTGTTGTATCGAGGTACCTAACCATCTGTTTCAAGGAATGTCGACTTGTCCCTTACAGGCGATATAATTCACTAATATTATGCGAGTGCAATTTCTGATTTTTTAGATGAAAAGCAAGTATGGATAAATCTGTTCAATTTATGTTTAAAATTATTTTTAATGGTATTATTATATAAACGTGCCTCTCCTAAGTTTGTTACACGTTCTTTAATGCAAGACTTGTGCTCAATGCGATAATTTTAATTTTAAAAATTGACGATTTTATCATATGAAATAAAATATCATTTTATACATTAAATAACTAAACCCCGTGGTATCTTTAAAGTGTTATATACTCAGGATGTATCGTACGTACAATCGTAAAATCGTACAGAAAAGTTATTTACCTTCTTGGATTCTGTATGGCATTTGAGAGTCCATCATGGCGTTATGATTGTATATGTTTTAGTATTACTACAGTAGAAGTATATGGCAATAACAGGTTTTTAAGAAGTCACACGACAACTAACTTTTTTTTTTTTCACGACGGGTTCGTACTTGACCTCAATCACACCTGCTTTTAAGTGAAGATGAGGTCGAAGGTGGAAGCATACTGACCCAGAAACCCCAACACATTTGGGGGACTGCCTAACTTAGCTCTGACAACCGGAACACAACAATGCTATTAACATTGCTGCTTGGCGGCAGATTTAGATAAGATGGTGGTAGCTAGCCAGGCGGACATTTAAAATGCCCTACCACCAACCAAACCGAGTACTTAAACATGTACCCCGCTGGGGATCGAACCCGCGACCTCCGAATCGTAAACCTAATGTTGTTTACATTGAGCCACGGAGGCGGTTCATAAGAACAGACATTCTCATTATTCCTCGATTATCCACCATCTAGAACAAACCTCACCACGTCATTTTATGCATACCGTAATTAGTAAAGCAGAGGAAGGTTGGGCAAGATGGATATGAATCCTTTTGTTCGTCTGTGGAGGACATAGTTTCACGAAACTAGGTTAATTATTATTCAACATTTTGAGCAAACAGTTGGAAATAAATAAAATCGTGGATTATGGTATAATAAATATAATCTAAAAGTCACACGGCAGACGGACAGACAAAACAACCGACGAACAATAAAGTCAACGACAATGTAAAAAGATTCGTTTACATAGAATCTCTAACACCCACCCTTAAACGAAACACTTATATACATGCCCTTAAATAAATTATTATAAAACAATCGACCTATGTACTTATTTTATAATTCAGACACTAAGTTCGTTACTACATTTTGTTGCAATTTAACAACGAAGAAATGAACTTCACGTGTTTCTCTTTTACTAAAGGTTTTGTCAATACATCAGCCAACATTAGATTAGTAGACAAATAACTAATGTTTATTTTTTTATCACTCACAAGCTCGCGAATATAATGGTGTCTTATATCAATATGCTTGGTTCTAGAATGATACATAGAGTTAGAACACAATTCCAGGGCTGACTGATTATCGTTGAATATTTCTATATTGCACTTTACATTAAGCCCCTCAGTTAAAAAGGAACGCAAAAACATAGCTTCTTTACAAGAGTCGGAGATTGCCATATACTCAGCCTCTGTACTTGAAAGAGCGACAGTTCTTTGTTTCCGGCTTTCCCAGGAAACAACTGAATTACCAAACTTAAATACGAAACCAGTATATGATCTACGATCAATCTCACTAGCACCCCAATCGGCGTCAGTGTATCCAGTGACAGATACCCCACTCTTCTCAAAAGATAAGCAGTAGTGTAACGTACCTTTTAGATACCGAAGTATCCTCTTAGCAGCTTTCCAGTGCGTTTCCGAATAACATTCATTGAATTGACTGAGCACACTCACTGCGTGTGCGATGTCCGGTCTGGAACATACTGCCAAGAACATTAAGGATCCAATAAGACTTCTATAATTGGAACAATTGTCCGTCTTATCACCCTTATGCAATTTCAAACCTGCCTCCATCGGAGTATGTACCGGATTGCAATCTGACATATTAAACTTTTCTAAAATCTTACAAATATAACTCGACTGATCTAGAGTAATTTTTCCGCCAGTTCTACAAATCCTCATACCCAACACGTGGTGAGCTGGGCCTAACTCTTTCATCTCGAATTCTTTCACAAGTTTACTTATAATCATTTTCTTTTTCAGTGACTCACGAGGCGTAAAAAGAATAATATCATCTACGTACAGAGCAATGATAATTATTTCTTCTTGCTGTCCGTAGAAATAAACGCATGGTTCTGTAGATGTTCTTCTGAAATTTAATTTATTCAACAGAACTCCGTTTATTTTCTCATACCATGCCTTCGCCGCCTGCTTTAATCCATAAATGGCCTTTTTCAACTTATATACTTTGTTCTTGTTATTTTCCTTGATATAACCTTCTGGCTGTTCCATCCATACATCCTCCTGAAGATCACCGTTCAAGAAAGCTGTCTTGACATCTAAATGTTCAATTTCTAGATCATATTCAGCAGCCAAAGAAAGCAGCAACCGTATAGTTGAATACCGTACAACAGGAGAAAACGTTTCAAAATAATCTATACCAAATTTTTGTGTATATCCCTTAGCAACAAGCCGTGCTTTATATCTCAGCAACTCTCCATCTAGGCCTCTCTTTTTTTTGAATATCCACTTACATTTTACGGGTTTACAACCCTTCGGTAAGTCCGTGAGTGTCCAGCAATCATTAGTAATAAAAGAGTTGTACTCATCTTTCATTGCCTCCTTCCACTGCTCTGCCTCGCTGCCCTGCAATGCCTCCTGCACTGTTTCCGGTTCGCCATCGTGATCTTCACCGATCGCTTTTACGAGTTGGGCAAACTGGGGCGAATTTGGTGCATCCTCATAATCCATTAACTCCGAGTCCTCGGAATCAACAGACGATGTTCCTGGAACATAAGTTTCATCCGAGTTGTCTGTGTCATGGGTACTTTGTGTCTCATTTAAACTAAAGATAGATCGTCTACGGGAACGTGAATTGTTATCAGTTAATTCGTGAGGTTCTAACGAGGAAGATTGCTCAATAGTACGGTCTTCTATACTATTTGAACTCCCTTGTAAGAACACGTGTATTTTCTCCTGATTATCACCACCTGATACTGCATCATTCCAATATCTATCTTCTAAAAACGTCACGTCCCTCACTTTGACACATTTACCGAGACATAATGGATCTATGAGACGGTAGCCTTTGCTATCCTCACAGTATCCTACGAAAATATACTTTTTGCTCTTTGAATCTAATTTTTTGCGATTCAAAACAAGAGCATAAGCTATACATCCAAAAATACGTAAATTACTTACATTCACCTTCTTACTTGTCCATTTCTCCTCAGGTGTAACTCCCATGACAGCCTTGGTAGGTGACCTATTTTTTAAAAAAACAGCCGTATTCACCGCTTCAGCCCAGAAGCGCTTGTCCAGACCGGCGTCTTGGAGCATACAACGAGCTTTTTCCACAATGGTCCGATTCGCTCGCTCAGCGACACCGTTTTGCGCACTACAATGCGGGATGGTCGTTTGATGTTGGATGCCGCTATTCCTCAATAACATCTGAAACTGACGATTCACGTATTCACCACCATTGTCACTTCTGAGAATTTTAATTCTTTTCCCAGTTTGATTTTCCACCAAGACTTTGAAATGTTTAAAATTTTCAAACGCTTCATTCTTTGACCGTAGAAAATAAATGAAAGTTTTTCTACTAAAATCATCAATGAATGTCATGAAATAACGTGAACCGCTGAAAGAAGGTGAAGACATTGGACCACATAAATCAGTGTGCACTAGGCCTAATAATTCCGTGGCTCTACTAAGAGACTTCTTCGGGAAAGGCAATTTTGTTTGTTTTCCCTCTACACAAGCAATGCAAGACTTAAAACCAGTATTATCATAAGTTATGCCTACTACCATACCATTTCTCATGAGTCCCATGCTCCTTGAGTTGAGATGAGCAAGACGACGATGCCAAACTTCCTGCGTAGTCTTCTCTACCGTAGTGGTATCACCGATACCATTACACACCTGTGGCGAGCTTTCACAGCCACCGGACTGCACACCCAAAGTCTTCATGGCAATCTCTGACTCCATACTACAACTCAAAGCAGATCCAGTGATGTCTAGTTGATAAACACCACTGACATAAGAACCAGTAGCTATAACTTCACTATCCTTGCTGATAATACATTTTTTCGAATTAAAAACTATTTTAAAACCTTTCCTAGTTAACTCGCTAACTGATAATAAATTTGCAGAAAGCTTAGGAACATAATATACATTGCTTATTGTCTTTACACAGTCTCCTATCAACACACGTACCCTGCCGCGTCCTGCCGTTGACAGTTTCTCTCCATTGGCTACATTCACATCGAGTGATTTGATTGACTCGAATTCTAACATGATTCGTCTGTTATTACACATATGGTTAGTGGCTCCAGAATCAATGTACCATACATCATCCCTGACACTAACCGACAATGCTGTTAATAATGCTGTATCCTTTGGAGCAACTTTCTTTTTCTGAACATTTTCCGTCCTGCTCCCAGCATTCTTAATTAGAGGACAATCTCTCTTCAGATGACCATATTTTTTGCACCTGAAACACTTGAAAGATTTCCCTGCAACCAATGCTGTCGCCGTTTCAGATTTCTCATCTCGCCGCTGATACTCCTGTATTAATTTCGATTTGACTGTGACAGTAGTTAATTTCATATTCGAATTTTCCAATGCCATGATCAGTGGATCGTAATCTGATGACAGTCCACTCAGCATAATTACTGCAACAAACTCGTCGTCCAACGGGGAGCCGATGTCACTCAGTTGTTGTGCGACATCCGAAATCTTTGACAAATATTTATCCATACCACCGATTTCATTCAATTTAGTATTGAAAACGGTTCTCAATAATCCAAGCCTCCTACCCAAACCTCTATCTTCATAAGCCTTCTGCAGATTTGTCCATGCTTCAAAAGGTGTCTTAGCACTTCGTACATGAGGAAAAGCGGAAGTTTGTACAGATAAACAAATTTTGGCTAGCGCCTTCTGATTTCTCCGTACGTCTTTCGAACCTTCCTCTGTTTCGACGCACTCGTAAAGGTCCTCATGCATCAGAAGCATCTTCATCGAGAACTTCCAGTTATTGAAGTCCTCGATTCCTTTTAATTTGTCTATCGGAACTACTGACGAGCCCGACATGTCGATAGTCTCCTTTTTCGACGTCGATAGAAGTACAGGTATATGAACGAATTTTACTTATGCGCACTTCGTGAAAATTTATTTACACACTATAAGTAAATATCCTGGGCCCATAACCAGTTGGAAATAAATAAAATCGTGGATTATGGTATAATAAATATAATCTAAAAGTCACACGGCAGACGGACAGACAAAACAACCGACGAACAATAAAGTCAACGACAATGTAAAAAGATTCGTTTACATAGAATCTCTAACACAAACTTGCAAAATTACTGACATAAAGTATTTTTTTTAATAAATATAGCAATTAGAAAATTTGTCTGCTAAATGGATTCCATATTCGTGCAAGATATTATAAGATATTATGTTTATCTATGGTCAACAAAGAAATATAATTTATTTACAATCTTTCATAAGTTCATGTGGATTCGTCCAATAAATATATCCGTTACAAAATTAAATATTCGCCAAATAAAAACGTCCGTAGAAAATTGAGGCCAGAGAAATGTCTCCTCGAGGTGGCATAGCGCCCAACAGTCTAGCAGCGTGCCCGTGCTAAATTGCGAGATTTATTCTCTATGCTAGGAAGCTGCTCGCTCTTCGGCCCCCAGAAGCCTTGATGAGTCGCGTCGAAAAATGTTTGATCAGGCGTTTTGCCTCAGCGCCCCACGGTACCATCGTCTCGAAACCAAAAGGTACGAAGATGTTCCCTCCTTGGAAGTCTTAGTATTTCCGCGATATTTTTAACTCCATTCGCCGAGGACCGAGCTCGCCCCTTCGCCAGTTGCACGTATATGGCTTGGCGCTAGCGTGTCCACGCAAGTTATACCCCGTGTTCAATAAGTATAAATGAATTGAACTAGTCACCTCCATATGTACAATCCAATCATCCTAAAAGTATCACATGGGCTAATAATCCATATAATACTTTTAGGGAGATTCGACTGTACACATTAATATAACTTCAAACAAAGGTCTTTTATGTCATAATTATAGATGACTATATTTAATATTATCAGTCAAAGGTCAGACAAAAACAGAAAAATGGCTACAAAACCCCTCACAAGCATACCGATGTCGCTATAGGTCCAAATTAGTGCGCGGTGTCTATTGAAATATATGATACGATAAATAGTTATACAGTAATAATAATATTCATCTGGCCCGGTATATTAATTTTTCCTAACCTTCCCCTAATCTTAGACCACTTCTCTTTATCTTGAATATATTGCCACCTTTTCTTTTCACGTCCAGCAGACTAAAAGTGTCTTTGAATTCAATTCCATACTCATCCTACTTGTAGTTTTAGCTTTTACATTCAACTACAACTTTTATTAACTTCAAAATATTTCTGGACCACAAGTTAGGGAAACTCCTTTGTTAGCATATTTCATTTTACACCAGAACTATATATTTAAGTAGCGTAACTTCAATGTGAAAACTTTTACGTTTACTCGAACTTTGTAGATTGGGAATATCAATGATATTTGACTTAAATCTTGAAGGTGGAAGATAGTGTTGTTTTAAATGTCCACCTGCCACCAAGTATTATAGTTCTGGTTGCTTGAGATAAGATAGCCAGCCCTCTCAGTAAGTTGGGGTATGCGCCCTTCCGTCACTTTGTAAAAGCGCGCGTCAAAATATAAAATTACAATTAGGATTGTATCATATTTAGAAATTGAATACCTATAAAAATTAAATAACATATCGTACGTAATAATATAAATGAACCTATATACAGGATGAGTTTTTTGGCCCTAAGGTAAAAAAGTGGATTATGTTAGCTAAGTGAAATAGAAGTTATTGGCATAGGTAGATAGAAAAAAAAACTGTAGTTTGATATGCGATTGGCGGGATTCGCAAGTTTTCTAACATGCGAAATTTATTTGGAATTCATATTTTCTCCAAATTTTCTTTATTATTTTAATTTAATGTTGTAATTATGTGGAATAGGCTACAAACGTGACCTTCAAATTATACAATTAACGCTTTATTCGAATGAAAAAAAAAAAACTTAAACTACCTATGACAATACCTTCTATTTTAATTACCTAATTATGGCCGATTATTATTTTATTCCTTATGGTAAAAAAACTCATCCGGTATATTACAGCGAAAGGTCAATCACACACTTCATCAGTGAAGAATTACCTAGCTACTATTATACCGATACGTGTTAAAACTTAGTAAGTATATAAGTTACAAGTTCATTGTGTTTTCGACAATGTATAATGAAAGTCTTCCACCGAAACAAAGCTCTTGTCATTCGCGAGAAAGTAGCGACAACACTGCAACTCGCAATTCAAACTTTTAGCATTTTGAACGTAAATTTCTCATCCTTGTTGGATCGTTCAAAGCTTTCCAGTTACTTGCTGCAAGAAGGCCCTCTTCATCAATACTACGAGCGAGTATACGAGATAAAGACGAATGACAATGTTTTGTTCAAAACTTTTTTTTTATGCACTACTGGTTAGCACTTGACCTCAATCACACCTGATGTTAAGTGAAGATGAAGCCAAAGGTGGTAGCGTACTCACCCGGAAACCCGTCGTATTTGGAGGACTGGCTATCTTATCTCTGACAACCGGAACATAACAATGCTATTAGCATTGCTGTTTGGCGGCAGATATAGATAAGATGGTGGTAGCTAGCCAGGCGGAGTAAACTGTAAGTGTATTTACAGTTTTCTTTCGTCTTTTTCGTGATTTCAGCCTCTGCTTAGTCCAATATGTTCAGAAGTGAATCACAAGAATTTTCATTTGGGATGGTTCCAGTTCACTGTCCTTATTTAAGAAATTAATTTCCCAATGATCTTCGGTTCGCGGAGTGATTATGGCCCACCTACTGCCATGTTAGCTTACTGTTTCTCAAAGATGTGACCATAGGTTCCACTGCAAATTCGTTAATCTCGATTCTATCGGGACAGAGAAATAACAACCATCCATTGCCCGCTGGGCGACATCGTGCTTTAGAATAAGGCAATCATTAAAAACCATGTATGTAGCATATATACAGGGTGTCCCTGGAAGTATGGATCAAATCGAACAGGGGCATGGGGAAGGTCATTCCCAAACTTTTTAACCCTATGAATGTCGGTGCCATTTTTGACGGTTCAAAAGTTATGATCAATTTTTTACATTTTCATATTATCGAATAGTGCTTATACAAAAAAATTTTTTAAAAGAAAACTAGCAAAGCTATCAGCTTAATTTTTTAATTAAAAATAATTAATTATTTTTTTTTTCTTAATTTTTTTTATTTTTTTTTTAATTTCTTTTTAATTTTTTTTTTCAGCTTAAGTTTGGGAATGACCTTCCCCATGCCCCTGTTCGATTTGATCCATACTTCCAGGGACACCCTGTATATTAGTTGGGATATACCGACTGAGAGTAGACCATATTATATACCTGTAAAATTTTTTGGAAAATAATAGCAGAATATTGGGTATTTATAATCTATTTATTATCTATTATTGTATAATGTTCAACTATGTTTATAGATTCACAACCAATTCATGTAGGTACTTAATCTTAACTGTAACCTAGGACGATGCCCATTCTGATTACTATCTTTCATTTAAGGAAAACCTAAATATTCGCTGTACTATTGAGAATACAATGCATGTTAAAGTATACATTATGTATACTCTAATACCATGTTTAAACTTTCTTTTGGTTTTCTTATAAATAAATAAATAGCTGTAAGTCATCACTAGCAACACTTATTTATTTCACAGCTATGCATTCAGACATCTTGGAGTGTTAGACATGAAATATGAATCGCAGTTTTCCGAACGTTATCCAATCGAGTTGAACTCGCCACTTAGACCAATCTATCCATCGTCTATATATATCAATCTAAACAAAGCTTCGGGTTTACTTGAAATGAAACGGTGTCGGACCGCCGTAACTTCCAGCATTTGTTACGTTCAGAGAAGCCATCGAGATTCAAAAGTTTGATTTGTTTTCTATGCGGAGAGGTGAACTGGTAAAACTACTAGTGTCGATGTAAATAAAAAAGTATGGAGTGAACTCTTAGAGAAGGAGCTGTAAACTTATCATTATACTATTTCACAATCTGTTTGATGTAGTGGTCAGAAAACCGTGTACTAAACCCGATTCCGTTGTGAATCTCTTTGATACGTCCTAACCTTACTTAACTTGTACCTTACTCCTCCATGTCCTTATTTTTCCACAACTTACCTTTATCATTCATTTTATATTCACCACGTTAGTTTGCGTTCATCTGTACCCTTTGCCCAATGAAATTGAGTTTATATTCTTTTGTTAGCTCCGAGATAATTTAGCAGCTGTTTAAATCCGCTTTTCTCCTATGTTTGCGTTCGTCCCTTTCTTTTCCTCCTTTATGTTATCCTAAAAGAAAATTAATTAAGTGCTATTGTTCTGTTTGAGTGCCGTTTTGTACGCTTCTGTTGAGTTTCTGTTGTTGTTTTTTTGTTAGCCGCACATGTAATGTGGGCTAATGTCGTTTGGATCAACGAGACATGAGAAAAATGAATTAGTGAAATTATGGCAGAACATATTTCTGTTTGCGACTCACTCGAGCGTTGTTCTGGAAAGCTTATCATTTATTATATTGAAATAAGCAATATTTCCAACAGAAACTGTTAACCTATTGCATGAAATCATTCTCGTAATAACAAAGGCAGCATTCCACTTATTCGAGAATAGTGGCTTTTAGTAGGTGCATCGTAAGTCACTGTAATAGATAGCTCAGTCGATTTCTCTCGGGATGGATAGAGACGTCCAATCTTAGCTATCAGTTTGCTATATGTTCCAAAATCTTCTCTTTCACTACTCTCTCGAATTTTCGCCATAAAATATATACAATATACAAATACACTTTATTGCACAACAGACAAGAAAATACAGTTTCAGAAAAGTGGTAAGAATAGAATGTACAATTTGGCGACCTTATCACTAAAAGCGATCTCTTCCAGGCAACCTTTGGGTATAAGGACAGTACATTTGAAATAGGTAGGTTGTGCGGTATTAAATAGGGATGCAGATACAAACTACGTGAATAAATTTCATATATTTACATACACTTACATACATAGATCAATAGAAAAATATACCTACTTAAACATAACATCTATAAAATAGCAACAAAATACAAACGTAATATATAGGTGTACTAAATAAATATTTATTGATATATAAAATAATAATATCTATTTCCAAACTTGTACTTACCTACAAATAAGAGGGAAGGCGCAAACTTCTTCAAATATTTATTTATTTTTTATTACCACCCGCCTCTTACGGTGGTGTAAATATTTTAAATCCTTAGCAGAACTTTACGGGTTTTACCATTCAAGTAATTTTAGTAGAGGAGATTTTGCAGTAGTCAATGTGGGTAGGTAGGTACTTACTACCTAGTGTGTGTGGGTAGATAGGTAAGTAAAAGTAAGCGTGCCAGTGGCTTTAAAAACATTATGATTATTGAAGATGAATCAACCAACATGGTTTGACAATTTCCTTGGGAAATGTTAGAAAATATGCTAATAACCCATGCCCAGAGTCCGTACGTGTAAGATCCAACCAAAGTAGTAAACACACACGACAATAATGTATTAAGAATTATCAATAATGATTGAGTGACAATCAAAATTCATAGTTTGTTGAAGAGGCAATAATCAGGTAACTACATCAAACTCAACCCTTGCGCCGCTCCAGGGGTGATTTCCAAAATCTTACGAGCAAGTGGTCTTGCTGGCTTCTCGAGACGTTTTTGCCTTACAAACGATAAACGTAGGCGATTTTATTTACCTAACATATAAGTTACAAGCCGTAGGCTTTCGGAATTATCTAAATTTAATTCATTTCCAATGATCAGGATGATCACGGAAAACAAAAAGAAAACTGACGATGGACATACTCAGAAGCTTACTGTTAAAAGTGTAGAATAGAACAGATCTATTAGTACAATAATGGACCTCGGGGTATGACATTCGTATAGTTACTGTTCACACTTGTCCTATTTTCTTATTATTATTTTTTTGTATTCTTCAAACAACATTGTATTTCTTATAGAACTGTTATTATAGATGCTGCAGATTTATAAAAAAATTACTTTGAAAGACGCATAAGTCAGCCTCAGTTGTACAATATTTTGCTCAGACTTCCGCCGTCGCCTCTCATTAGGACGGCAGGAGACCTTTGACCCTCTTCCACCCAGCTTTATAGTCCAGCGTAGAGGTTTATATTCATGGTTGCTTTTGAATTTTTTAAGCGTTGGGTTGGAACATCCTTCGTGCGGTCGGCAAGGGTTAGTTAAGTTCTGGTAAAACGTTTGAGGATTGTGAGCAGATAGATAATGAGGGTATGGATTTTTTATAAGTACTATATCATGCCTATTATGTCAGGGACTGTTTTAAGGGTGCATGAAGACCGTAATCAGTTCACGAGGTCAATCTGCGGTTCCCAATGCTAAGCACCGAGCATGTAGAACAATGATTTGTTACCTCAATGGGGTGAGTCAATTCACGAAATTACTAAGTCCATTTTTGATGGTTTTGAGTTAGGAACACCGTCTTGGTTATTTTTTCAATCTCTATCAATAGGTCTATTTGAGTTTTTACAGAAAAATGTCTAATTACTGTTACATATTTTCCTATCTATCTAGTCAGATCAGATGTATGATGACGTGCCTTTGCGGATGCCATTTTGACACCACTTCTTATTGTTCTAATTTTAGTAGGATTAAGCAATGTGCCAACTAAATCTTTCCTTAATGATTAAAAAGTAAGTCAAGTAAAAAAAGCGGACAAGTTCAAGTCTTGCTCGCGAGTCGAAAGTTCCGCGCAAATTAAACAAATAATTGAATTTAATGTTTTTAAATTTAAATGTTATAAAAACGGGACTTATATATTGAAGCACGCGATAATTATGTGTAGAACATTATTTTAAGTTCATTTTTCGGCCGCAAAACTAAAGATGTTAGTTAAAAGTTTTTTACGTTTTTTTAGTAAATCTGTGTTAATTTGGAAAATCGTTTTAATGTTTCTGAAAAGTTTGGTCTTGGTGATTAATCTGTGTCAGCACTAAAATGGCTTAAAAATCCATCATATTTTAAAAAGTGTTTCAAAATATATAAACAAGACCTTTTCATAATGATATTTTACGGTACCATTTTAGGATAACAAACTCGACCATATTTTGCGAACCCATTTTCAATAAAGCCCGATAAAAAGATTTCATAATTCTGTGAATTGTGATGGATGTGGGTAACAAGTTCTATAACTATCCCAAAGTTCAAATCGATAGCGTTCCTATACAAATAGGTGCAACAGACGAACAAACAGACAACGAAGCGAGACTGTAAGGGCTTCATTTTGGCGTGTCCAAGTACTCCAACGATGCTTATGGAAATAAAGAATTACCAGTATTTTTTTATGCACAACGGGTTAGCACTTGACCTCAATCACACCTGATGTTAAGTGAAGATGAGGCCGATGGTGGAAATATACTGACTTGTAAATCCCATCTTATTTGGGGGACTGGCTATCTTAGTTCTGACAACCAGAACGCAACAATGATATTAACATTGCTGTTTAGTGGCAGACTTAGATAAGATGGTGGTAGCTAGCTAGGCAGACATTTCAAATGCCCTACCACCAACCAAACCGAGTACTAAATACGACCCACGACCTCTGATTCGTAAACCCTATGTTATTAACATTGAGTCACGGATGCGGACATGAATATTATGTTTTTTGGTACAGAATCTTAACCACACAAAAATATTTTAATAATTCAATGCTTCGAAAAATAAATCTAATAATATAGTCGATGCAATAAGAAAATACTTAACCCTCTTTCAAAAACAAACAAGTAACAGACGTGCAGGGCATATTCTATTTTTTAAAGGAAATTAGACCTGTCAAAACCAAACCTTTTTCCGAAGGGCCTTCTACGAAAAGCTTAGCTTACTCGAAGTAATCATTAGGTACTTTTGTTAAGATCGAAATATAAAATGTTATACTAGTAAATGGAGTTTATTTCTGGAGATTTTTGCGATAGGTAGTACTTAAATGTAGCTAGCTAGTAATGCCTGCATGACTGTAGTTAGTCTTTTATTTCACGACCGATTAGTGTAACGGATAGTGAACCTGTCAGTGAAACCAATGGTTGCGGATTCGAATCCCGCGAGGGGTAAACGTTTTTAATTGTAAAATTTATTCGCGAGTCATGTATGTGTATATAAATGTTCATATCCATAGCAGAAGCTTTGCTTAGTTTGGAACTAGATGATTGGTGTAAGTGTCCGAAATATTTATTTATTTTATAGCATTGTTGTGCTGTGCTGACTATTCTTTTGGTATTTGTAACTGGTGATAAAGTTCTGTTTCTTTTTCAATATATTTATATTTGTCCATCCGTTGACCTAGTCATTTACGTCTGCTGCCAAGTAGCAGTGCAATTGGACATTAAGTACACGTCCGTGGAAGGGCAAGACTGGAAGTTTAGAAAATGAGATGAGAGAGGAGTATTTATAGCGTTACTGTGCTAGCTTCTTTGCTTATTTGTAAGTAGTGGTAATTTTTTTTCTAACTGCAGCTGGTCTGAAAATGGGTCTTAGGGGGAAACTTCTTTTTTCTACTCACATACCCTGCTTCTTTCCTTAATTAATAGTGTCCCGTACCTTTAGTACCGGCTTTTAGCTGCCCGGCTAAAGTTAATATTAGGGAATGCAATCCTGATTATCGTGGGATCTCGCGAGATCTCTTGTCTTTTTCGAGATCAAGCACGAAGCATAATATGACGAGAACCCACTCGAGATTGACGGAATTGGGGGGCATTACTCGGGTAGGATCTATATGAGTGTGAAGGAACAAGGGGTAGTTAGTTACAATTCGCTTATAATTGTCTACTCACGCTGGTACCAGTGTTCAATCAGAGAGGGCAATTTCAGCTTCTGCGTACATAGCGACTGACATAAGTTGCCATTTATCCGACAGCACTCTCAATACTCTTTGTTTTTTAAGCAATTATTTCCCAAATCACCCCTAGAACTAGTCTTTTTCCGCATTTGCCTGACAGTGTTCTTTTTTGTTTCTGTTCATTGATTTGAAAAATACGAGTAATATTAGAGAATACAGAATATTTTCTTTCAATTAATATTTTATCTTAATTAACCCCATCACAACCAAGCCATTTTCATATATTTTTAGTCATCCGAATTTAACAATACTTATTCTTTCGAAATTTATCCCAGATCTCGAAAATGCCGAGATCTCCCGAGATTGTAATTTTTAATCTCCCGGGATCTAAAACTTGCGATTTAGAGTCGAGATTGCATTCCCTAGTTAAGATAGCCTATTCCTTAAAGAAGGTGTGGTTCAGAGATCTGCGCGACCGCGCTTCAACTTACGACCTCATCTTTGCTCAACATCGCTTTAATCGCAAATAATCCATAAATGTTATTATAATTTGACGAATTTTTTGGGGACCAATTATGTTTAACTGTTTAATCTACCTTATTTCAATAATAACAACGTACTTATTCTTTAATGTCTAGGTAATCAAAAACAAATAACAATACTGTATTAAAATTTATAATGACATGTAGTAAAAATATATAATAGTGAAATGTAATAATAATAACCTAATTGACATCAGCATGTATGTATTGTAGATAATTCATAAGTATAATGTTTGTAAGCCAATTATTGGTAGATCACAGAGATCCTGCTGTAAAATAACATCATTATTTACCTGTGCACCACAAATAAATTGATTGATTGATTGATCGCTGTTTTTAAAGGTCTCTTGTGCATTAAATGAAGCTATGTAGAACTGCAACACTGTTAGCTTCTCAAAGTAGTAAGTACAGAATTTCAGTCTTTAATTTAAAACGCCCCTCATTGTAGCTTTTTATTTGAAATGAAAGGAGTACTCGATTACACAAAGAATGGACGGTCGTCGTCGTTTGAACTATGTAAACTAACTAGTTGGCACTTTTTAAAAGCGGTTTGGTTGGAGAAGATGTATAAAATTCTTTGCTCAATACTGCAGTTTTCTGAATATAAACAAAGCCAATTTTGTTATTTATCGATCGACTAAAACATAGTTAAACAAATAGCTACAGGTAATAAAGAAAGTCGCAAAAAATAATAATTTTAAAGTGAAGATTTATTGTAATAATTATATGAACGCCCTTGTAATTAGACCACTTATTTAAGATCATTTTAACCGCCTCTGTGGCTCAATGTAAACAACATTGGGTTTACGAACCAGAGGTCGCGGGTTCGAGCCCCAGCGGGGCACATGTTTAAGTACTCGGTTTGGTTGGTGGTAGGGCATTTTAAATGTCCGCCTGGTTAGCTACCACCATCTTATCTAAATCTGCCGCCAAGCAGCAATGTTAATAGCATTGTTGTGTTCCGGTTGTCAGAGATAAGATAGCCAATCCCCCAAATGTGTTGGGGTTTCCGGGTCAGTACGCTTCCACCATCGACCTCATCTTCACTTAACATCAGGTGTGATTGAGGTCAAGTACCAACCCTTTGTTCATAAGAAAAAAAAAGACATCAGATTTGAACATGAATTCCTGAACACAATAGACTAATACAACAACCACCATTCAGTCATCCGTACCACAGTGTTCACAACTCTTTTCTTTTGGCTTGCCACACCCTAATCCCATATACCACACTCTCTTGTCCAAAGATATTAGTAGAAATTAGCGGATAAAGCGGTTAATTAATTGTAGTAATTATTTTTCCATCCACTATCAAATCAACCAAAAATGTGTTATTTCGTAAGTTATAAGAATAACATTTGAAATCGTCATGACATACAGTTATCGCTCATTCACTAGGCAGTCTCCCCAGAGAAGAAAGAGCAAGAAACTCAGGGGTTGCTCTTTTTAAATAAGTCAATACAAATACAATTTGGAATAATTGTTAAATTTATGATTCGGCAAAGAAATATAAGAATAAATTACACTGGTTATTGCCGAGCGGTTCATGTCCACGCATTCTTATCATCCAGATAGTCAGAAATTTTATAATAGCCTTTGGCACATAGTTTCCGTTTAATGGTTGTTCATCCATTTGCAGAAGACACATGATAGGAGGTCCAACTGATTACATACATGATCGATTCTACATCATTCTTGCTCAGTCCAAACCCTAAACAGTGAACCGAGGTGTTAAGAATACATTTTTCCTTTATTCAACATGTTGATGCGTCAGCACGGCCGACAGTTCGAATAAAATAAGAAATGTTGCCGCCAACAAAAACAATTTCCTTGCCTTCGAGATACGACCTATTTTCTTTTCTTCTGTTCCATTTTGTTTTGTTACAACTGGCTGTATATTAGTGGCCTTCCATTTTGCGAGACGTTTTTATTCAGCCCTTTGATATTTTTATTGTAGGCAAATAAAGTGGGTATATTAGAAGTGTGGTGGTCTTACTGAACTCGTGTTATTATAAAATGTTTATTCTGAATAGAAAATCTCTTGTTGAATTTAATTCTAATTCAACTTCTGCAGATTATTGGCTTTGTAGTATGTGGCAAGAAGATAATGCGGCCAAGTTTGAAAGGTTGTCTCTTCCCGTAGTTGCAAAGAGCGGCAATGAGCGTCATCAAGTACAAAGCATAGACTTATCAACAGCCTGCAGAAGTCTCTTCCATCGGGCGGTTTGCATCGTTTTCCAAGGAAGAATTTGCCGAAATCGCCATGTTGGATTGCAATGACATTTCATCTATTTTCTTATTCTCACGATCCAGTCGACATTTAGACAAAAAGTTTGTTATTACACAAATCTGGAAAGCTATGATTAGCAAAAGTTTGTATCCTTTTATCTAAAAAATTAAAAGCGGGAGTTGCTAATTTTGAAGTGTTTTTGGGACGAAAAAAAATCGTCATAAATATTCCTATAAAAAAGGACGATGAAATATAATAGAAACGCAAATCAAATAAGCACAAGTGTTTTTGAATGAAGAGTGATCTGGTTTGATAGGCTGAATAAGTATGTTTGCGTACCTTTAATATAGACCTTTTATGTCGTACCGGGAGTAGATACTCGTCAATTCAAAATTCATCAAAGTTCAAAGTTCGTCAGTTCATCAATGACCGATTTAAAAAGAAAAAGCACAGAAACGGATTTAGAAACCAAAAAACCTCGACAGTACATTTTACCTTTTACGGGCGCTATGTTGGATTTGTTTGTCATTAAATGCATCCTAAAACACTTTGGCGATCAATACAAATCGAACGACACTTCAAAATCGGTCAAGCCGTTTACCACAGGAGGTACAGATCCAACTGTGTTAAAAGTAAAAATTTTTCCATTCCATCAAACATAGCAGCCTATCGCCGAATATAATCCAAAATATAATAAGATAGAAAACCATTGAAAGACTACGATATCTTCGAATTACACTAAAAACTTTATTAAAAGCCAAATGTCTTCGAAACGGCTAAGAAATTGTCTTTAATATAAAAAATGACACTCAAATCGGACCAATGAGATACGTCCGGACAAAAACACACACACAAGCACATAAGACCCATCGTTTTTCATCAGGTTTTAAAAAAAATCACATGATTTTTAACAATTAATCAAAATATATCAGATATTTTTTGGGAGATTGTCCAAAGAAATTTATTACTACAATAAATTGTAAAATCCAATTACTAACCTTTTATTTTAAAATTAATCTTAGACTATTATTAATTTAAATCCAGTACTAATTTATCTGGACGTTGCGGATTGAAAATATAAATAAAAAGTACATACTATATCTCAAATGTAGTTGTATAAATTGTATCGCTAATAATACTAATCTGTTTTAAATTTGATTAGATATTTTGTTGTCATGTCATTTCGAATTACAGAACTAAAAATATTGCATTAGGTAACACTGAAAAGAAAATATCAGTATTTTTTCGTTCTATGTATTTATAACAACAACTCGGAATTATACCGAAAAACGTATGCAAGAATTACAAGATCACAACAATTTTTATTGTAAGTACGTCTGTTTACGACTACTTGTTTATCGAAATGGTGAAATTTATTCAATGAAAACTCACCTTTATCAACGCCACGTGCACCGAAAAACAGTCAATGTCCCCACTTTCCACTAAACAGACACAATTTTTTTTTAATAACATTCAATAAGTCATACAGTACTTTCTAAATAACACCGATTAATTTACATAAGCGATTTATTCGAAAATATAGCTCAAATTCGAATTCGGAGGCGGGGTCCGAATCGTGTCAAGGTCCCATTTGGTACCAGAGCTACGACGTAGGCGTCCGCTAGGAAGCGGCTCTCCCGTACGACAGCTCACGTTGCTACGAGCTACAGCTACGCGGGGAGATTCGTAGCCAATCGAAGTGAAGCTGCGTGGACAGGAATGTTGCTCTATTTTATTATTGAAAACCTAGAGTTGTTTCTGCTGACAGATTTAGACATTTATAAATGAGATCATAAGTTGAAATAATTTATAAAATGAAAAAAAAAAACAATACTTGATTCTCTTTTTCATTATTTTTATTACTTTATATTTTGTCAAACCAAGTATTGTTTCTCACATATTATAAGCATATTACCAGTGGTTTTCATTTCAATTTCCGAAATATTAAAATTCCCATCAATACCTATGCGAGTGAAAGTACAAATTGTTCAAAGATATTTATAAATTAAATATATTAAAATTTAATATTATTGCCAGGTAACACAAAAATCATTAGCAATATAAATAAAACAACCCCTTTATTTTATAACAGTAAAATAATAGAGCATCATTCACTAGCGTTGCATTAGCGATGTACAGAAAGGAGATAACAGACGAAGTTGGGCAATTCGGCGCGTGGGTAAAAACGGGACAACATCATTACCTTTTTACTCCAAGCGGAAGCGGGATAAATATACCACCGAGAGGCACGGCAAAAAAGGGCAAAGTTCCTCTGTGAATTATTGAAATGAATTATGTTTTATTTTGCTAATTGACTCCACTGACGCCGGCTGTAGCTACTCCATTCCACCTGATAATTCGTTCCCATTCTAAATTTCCGGACATGTTAATTAAGTTTCCCTACTTTCGACTAATGGAGGAGCACAGATTATAGAAACAAGGGAGGATAAGTTTTTAAAGTCGGGATTAAAAATCTACCTTGTCCGCGTTTCGTTCTTTATGTCGACCAACAAGTCCAACCTCTTTCAAGTTGGTAAAAAGGGCGGCGGGTTTCTAAAGAAAAGAGTTTATGGCGCCATAATTATACTAAATAGCAGTCGTTTATGATGCGGTTATGTTGTTGTTTATTATTTGTAGTTATTCACTTTATAAATGCTTTAATTTCTTTGTTAATTATGATCCATTAAAGCATTTAGTATTTTTAATCTGGCAAGTTTCATTGGAGGGTCATAATAGCTTATTTATTATTTGTTTCTATTATTGTAATCTCTCGATATATTCCTCAATAACTGGTGGGGTGTTGGGAGAAAGAAGGGAGGCCTTTGTCCAGCAGTGGCAGAATATGGGGTCCTAATAATAATAAATAATTATTGTAATCTATGCATGTGAAACTGTGAATTCTTTTTAATCAATGAAATTATTATTACTGTTAAGAACAGCACCATGGAGTGAGAGGGGGCTGAGGGGCGACGTGAAGCGGCGACGGCGGCCGGTCAGCTGGCATTCCTTTCACCAGCACCGTCAGGTGCATATTGCCATATTTTTTCTAAATTCTAAATTAAATCGATTATACGTAATGCAAACAAGTTCCGGCCTTCTAATTATTATCCCCATCGCTTACAATTATGGATACCGATGGTTCATATATTACACAATACATCTTTCCTTTTAAATGTATACTTATATCAAACA
Organism: Oegoconia quadripuncta; assembly: GCA_949316235.1. Taxonomy (NCBI): domain Eukaryota; kingdom Metazoa; phylum Arthropoda; class Insecta; order Lepidoptera; family Autostichidae; genus Oegoconia; species Oegoconia quadripuncta. The sequence continues at coordinate 16,983,172 of OX438754.1, read as the reverse complement.
TTCCGGGACTGAGTCGTCAACGTAACAAAATTGAAGACAACCATAACTCAGACATTATACACGCATAGTAGTTAGGGTCGTTAGAAAATCTCTACACCAAACAAGTCGTCATGACAACATTTAAGACACGTAGCATAGAGGAGAAAACTATTACGTAATTTATTTTAGCATAATGTAAACGCCCACCTAGAGAAGTAGCAATCGTTGCTAACAGTAAAAATGTCAACAAACAGTTGACAGCCAATCAGATGTCAGAAATATGTCGTTAGCGATTATCGTTATAAAGACGTTAACCACTTGCCTACTCCTACTTGAGACAACATTTCTGACTCAACTTTAACTAAGTTTTTAGTTTAACAGAGTGATAACTTGAAACGGGCCTGACCTACAAAGTATTAGTATTATCTCACTAGGCCTATTAATTATAATAATCAGTGGATTTAAATTATCGAACCGAAAGTACGATTTTAACCACGTCTGACCAAATTGTTTCACCTCATTTACTTTTTTTTTTTCAAACCTAGGTTACTTGTTAAATTTATTTCATAAACAGTGCCGTGTGGTTTCCGGTACACAAAAAGAATTGAATCAACGTTTCTCTTTTCGTGGGTATAGTAAAAATCGACTAAGAGTCTTTATACCAAAAAAATTATATTTTCATAAATTAATAATGTTATTATTTCTATTATGCTTTTTTACTTTTTAAGGCGAAACCACTTGTTTCTGTATATTTCCAAAAGTGAATCATGTATGTTGTTTCAAGCATTAAACTTTAATAATTGGAAAATCAAAAACGATTGTTTAGAATAAAGGTCGTGACGTTATTGTATGTATGTATATGCGTAATAAGAAGTAAACAATTTTAAGGCTTAATAGGTAACTTAGTCCAGTAGGTAACTCAAAATGATTATGCAGCATTCAATAATCCCTTTAAAGATAGGCACATTTAACTGACGAGCAGCGACAGATTCTACCCTCCTGTATGGGGCGAGGGAATTAGGGGGTCTGTCAATGAATTGTCAGACTTGTCAGATAACATTATTAGCGGACGGATTATAGGTAAGTGCCTTCATACCTATGTGTAACCACATATATCTAGTTGATCCGCAGGTGGAAGTATTGACAAAATTTCATGCAAATCCGTTCATTCGTTCGCCGAGATTGAGCAACAAACAAACAAACATCCAAACTTTCGCATTCATAATATTAGTTAGATTTACGCTTGAAAAGTTCATAACCTACATCTTTATACAGAATAGGTACCTATAATTTTGAGGTCGATTGAAAGTTGAAATTTAATACCTACAATACATCAGTGAAACCTTTGCTAGCGACTTATTTTACCGAAACAACACATTTTTGGATTGAATATCAAACATATCCCGTGTTATGTTATCCTGTTCGACATGACATGACACGTGTCAATTTTGCTGGTTATTTTAAAATATTTACTCTACAACGTTGCATTATTGAACTGCACAATGTGATTTTTTTAATATTATTTTTATATATTTAGAAGACAATTCACAATAACTTAAAAATAAGTGTAACAACAGTAAGCCAATTACAGGTCATCACTAATAATATCAAATTAGTATCCAGTACAGCATATGTGACTTACATGTAGCGTGCATACAAAGTTATTTTATCTAGTAATGTACGTAATGATTAAAAAAACAATATATTCATATTAAGCTAAATATATTGACGACTGGCTAACGAAAGAACTGGTGTTGACCAGATCAAAAGCGAATTCTTTTAACAAACAATTGAAACATTGCTTGCACATCTAAGAAACGCGTTTTGCGCGTACTTGGTGCTCAGTACAGTACAGTACAGTTTTGATAAAAGTTCAGGACAATCAATGGAGTTAATGTTATTTTTAATCTGATAAAAACTAACTTACTTATTTCACGTCGATTTTTGAGGGTAAGGAGATGAGATGAAGATTTTATGGGTAATAGTACTTATCCAGTTCGGATTTTACACGGTCCTAATTTGTTAGGTCTGAACTATTGAACACGTGATTGTGTAAGTCCAAAATATTCCAAATAACAATTTGTTTCTGATGATAATAATAAATCGAAATACTCCTGAGGCAGTCACATTCGCTATTCATTTTCGATTATCGAAGTTAAGCAATGTTTGGGGCGGGCAGTCCTTGGATGGGTGACCACTACTGGCTTTTAATAAGAGTGCTTCGGAGGGCACGTTAAATAGTCGGTCCCGGTTGTTTTCAATCGACGGCAGTCGTTGGGAGTCTGTTAGGTGCCATTAATCTGAAACAAATTCATCAATCCGCATGGTCGTGGATTATGGCCGATACCCTCTCCCAGAGGAGGCTGTGTTTCAACAGTGGGGACGTGTAAGGCTGTTGATGATGGTGATGAGTACAATTGTGTGGATAAGCGAACAAGTTCAATGAAAAAATAAATTTTAAGAAAAAAAAACTTTAGTTGAGTATTGTTCAGGTGAATTTTGAGCCTCCGCCTCCGTGGCTCAGTGTAAACAACATTGGGTTTACGATTCGGAGGTCGTGGGTTCGATCCCCATGTTTAAGTACTCGGTTTGGTTGGTGGTAGGGCATTTTAAATGTCCGCCTGGCTAGCCACCACCATCTAATCTAAATCTGCCGCCAAACAGTAATGTTAATAGCATTGTTGTGTTCCGGTGGTCAGAGATAAGATAGCCAGTCCCCCAAATGTGTTGGGGTTCCGGGTCAGTACGCTTTCATCTTCGACCTCATCTTCACTTAACATCAGGTGTGATTGAGGTCAAGTATCAACAAGATTGATTCTAGAATAAAGGCGACGCTTAATATTAGATTTAACGTTCAACTGTTACAAGAAGATAGTTTTTAAATAGTACCCACTTAGGCAACGTTCTGAAATATGTGCCTAAGATTGTATTTTTAAAAACAGAAAAAAAAATAAGTTTGTGAGTGTTTAAAAGACAAGATTGGAAGTCGGTTGTAGTATCCTATGTGTACTAGTAAGTAGGTAAACCTACTATGTAACTAAAATTTCAGTAGACCACAAAGTTATTGGCAATTCAACAACCCACGGAACACCCATAAGCCCTTTTCAGGATGTTTGGAGCATCCTGTACGGCAATATGCGCAAACTTCCGCCTATATTAATGACGTCATTTCACCCTTTTGCGTCCCGTATTAATTGTCATACATGGTAAACTAAAGTTTAATAATTGTTGTATATGTACCTATTTATTTACTAATTATAATTAGTTATTCAATATCGAATATCCTTTTCGAAATACAGGTAGATATAAAGATTAATTATAATTATATTTGGTGACCTGGTACATAGTGGGTCATTCTTTTTGATTATGTCAAACAAAACATGTTATCTAATAATAAACATATTATACTATATATACGATATGTTGGATTTTTTACTATAGAAACTTTTTACAATTGAAATCTATATACAGGAATACACCTGATACTGTAGAATAAATATGGATAAAAATTGTGAAGTGCATATTAATGTTATTCAGTTTTTAAAATATGTATTAAAACTCTTAATGGTGAACGATGAACCAACCTAAATTAATCAAATAAAAAGTCTAACTTACGGGAACCGGCGAGTATAGTATCCACTTAAAACTTTTGATGTAAAATAAGCATCTTGATATTAGTAAATCTATTTGAAATATTGGAGGACATTATTCTACTTTAATTATAGTAGAGCCCGTAAAGTTGAGAAACTAGATGCGCTTGTAATCGCCCCATATCAACTACAATGTTCCAACTTTGTATTAAACAAACACGGCTTTCCTATTGAAATGCATAATACAGCCTGACTTCATTACCATACCGACTGACTAACGATACAAAAAATATTAAACAATAGAATCGAAAATGGAAAACTGGATGCTTAATCAACTTGCTTTTACGTCCCCGTCGTTTAGCAATCTTTAATTTGCAGTTAGTTCATCGTAAGTCTGAGCAAACGTAAATCGTATCAACTGTTTCCCAATGGCAAATTAAATTTGGTATGTGTGCTGTAAAACAAAGGGCCACTGGAGCTCTGTGAACACAATGTTAATGGTAATGTGAAGGGTTGGTTTTGTTAGTTCAACTATGAGGACAGAAAGACAAATTTCCGAGTGGTTAATATGAATTAGGGTTCTAAAATAACAAAGGAGTCGATAATGTCGAAGTGAATGTTTGATACGACGTGGTAGAGGGGTTCGGTTCCTAATCTTTTTTTTTATGCAAAACGGGTTGGTACTAGTCCTCAATCACACCTGATGTTAAGTGAAGATGAGGTCGAAGGCGGAAGCGTACTGACCCGGAAACCCCAACACATTGACACACAACAGACGACCTGTTTGGTGTAGTGGTTAGAAACTCTGCTACTATACCAAATGGTCGCTGGTTCGAATCCCGCTAGGGGCATATGTTTGTATGATGAATACAGACATGTGTTCCCGAGTTATGGATGTTTTTCATTTATTTACAAAAAAATAATTATTTGTGTAGTTTATCACCATCTGGTATTCATAACATCAGCCTAGATGCTTACTGTGGACCTAGATGGCGCTGTGTGTTTGCCCAAAGACATTATTATTATTATTTGGGGGACTGGCTATCTTATCTCTGACAACCGGAACACAACAATGCTATTAACATTGCTACTTGGTGGCAGATTTAGATAAGATCATGGTAGCTAGCCAGGCGGACATTTAAAATGCCCTACCACCAACCAAACCGAGTTCTTAAACATGTACCCCGCTAGGGATCGAACCCGCGACCTCCGAATCGTAAACCCAATGTTGTTTACATTGAGCCACGGAGGCAGTTGAATATCTACATATTTCTATTCCAATTTATTTTAATATCTAATTGACTTTTTACCTGCTATGGAAGCAGCTATACTTGGTATTTTACATAGGACTTGAAACGAAAAACAAAATCAAGCGACATGCGTCACAATTTTCGGCGCATTGATTTTTATCTACGATAGGTCAGCGCTTGTCCCCACTCTCACCTGATGTTATGTGAAGATGTGACCATAGGTAGAAGCGCGCTCATCCGGAACTGCCAAGTTATTTGAGGTCTAGCTATCTTAACTCAAGTAGACAGAACACAATGCTATGTACTTATCGCCCGCTATGGAAAAAGCTATAATTGGCAATTTACTACATGATAGAACTTGAAATGAAAATAAGAATCGCAGCGATATGCGTCCCAATTTTTATCGCACTGATTTTTTGTATGGTCTATGGGACAGCGCTTATCCTCACTCTCACCTGATGTTAAGTGAAAATGAAGTCCAAGGCATAGATGCTCGCTCACTTCAAACTCCCAAATTATTGGGGAGACTAGCTATATCTCAAACAGACAAAACACAATGCTGCGTACATTGAACCATAAGGAAGTTAAAGTCAAGATCAGTCAATGGGCTATGACAAGAGCTATTGGTATTTAGTATTTCACTTCATGGTGGGACTTTGAACGAAAAAAGCAATACACAGCCACATGCGGCACAATTATCACCGCATTGATTATTATACTTGATTATCTATTCACGTAGTTTGTAACAGTATTCTTATTTAATACGGCACAACCTGCCTATTTCAAATGTAGTCCTTAAACCCAAAGGTTACCTGAAAGAGATCGCATTGTAACGAGACGCCATGCGACTCGTTGGTTCTCTTTTTGCAGTATTCGCCTTGTTTGTTTCTTTTTCGGTTAAGTCATAATATTTTAAATTCAAAATTTGAACTCTGCCTGTTCTCTCTCTTTCAGTGTAGCTTTTTGTTTAGGCAGTTCGTGATTTGCCCTTGAAAAGATTGGACGTGTATTTTTCTCTCCTTTTTGTTAAAGTAAACTTTTTATTAAAAGTTGTCACTGACAACGATTTCGAAAGATTACCGCCGGCTCATCTTCATCTGTTGTTTTCTACATACTGTGGCCTACTCATGGACATCCTCTACAGCATCAGCCTGGGAGTAGAAGCACTACTCCTTTTAGTGATAAAGTTGCCAAACTGTACAACTTACTCTTACCAGCTATCTGTAATTGTATTTGTCTGTTGTGCAATAAAGTGTATTTGCATTGTACTCGTATTGTCCTTAACAGGAAAACGATTTCGGGAATTCTTTCGCCTCCGAATCATATGGAAGTTACAGATTAACGCTCGAATTTGAATAGTTCGTAATTTTGAAATTCGTATTTGAATTCTATAGTCGTGAGTATGACAGTTGTTAGTTGGTTGACACTGGATTGTATATTGAGCCTTTTGTAACTGAACGAAAGTAACATAAATTATTCGCGTAATGAATGAGAACGTTTACGTTTTGGCGAAACATTGCAACAGGGACTTCGAATGTTTCCGTGTAAAATGTGATCAATAACAAAATAAATTCTCTCGTGACATTTCCGATAGTGATTGTATACATCGGCGAAGTTTTAAAATCGGTCCTCAGAGCGGTCTTCACGGCGAGCGACTTGACACAAGCTACAGATTTACAAAAGATTTGACGCTGGTATATATATTGGAACGCCAAATTTTTATATTGTCCTAATCGTCGATCGAATTATACAGGCCTAGGCATGTTTTACACAATTATAGTTTGTCCTAAATTCGTTTCGCCTATTACTAGTTGCCCTAGTTTTTTTAGTCATAATTACGCATTAGGTCGAGCAGCTCATAATCTTAAGCATTTAAAAACTCTCATTGATAATTCTCCCAAGTGCCAGTTATTATCTTTCTTTTAACTAATATATTCATTCAATAAAAATGTGGATCCTAATTTGGCAGTAAGAATAAATTATACTGTGAAATAAATAAAATAAATAGTAAAATAAAACTAACATAGAAGGCTTACCCGCTGAACCTAACGAACATTGTCAGGGTGCTCCGACCCCAGGTGGGTTCGCTTCGCTCGCTCCGACACTCTCAAAATTTAATGTGATTCTGTTTCTACTCGACTGCTCAAGTAAGGAGGGTAATGTTTTTGCTAACTAATATGTTCAACCTAACATCGTAGGCTAATGCAGAAGCTAAGTTTATCTTCGCTCCCGCCTTAACCTTCTGTCCCTAACAACTGTGTCGGGGTGCTCCGACCTATAATGCTTGCTCCCTTCGCTCGCTCGATTCAAAAGTGTAGTTAATGAAATAAATTATGATCAAAATAAACTTGGCCCACTGCATATGTCAATATTAGAGTTAAAAATACTGCAGCAGTCATCATTACGCCGATAGACGTGTATTTAGGACATTTAATATTAGTGATTGCCAAAATTAGGGCTTCATATTTTTAGCCCAAGCTAATCAGTTAGGCTTAAAAATAATAGAGCATAACACTATTTAGGAAATTTGAAAAAAAATTTTTAGGCGATTCAAGGGTAACCCGATTTGATCATCTTATTATTATCAGTGCAGTGAGACCGTTATGAGATGATAATGACGAAAGATGGTAACATTTTTTAAGGTAAATAGGACCATTATAGTACAAGCACAGCCTTTTCATCCAGCTGAGCCTGAACTGATAGCCTGAAATTATTCATCGGCTTGTATAAATTAAATTCATTCCGTATCATCTCTCACGCGCGCACACATCTGCGGCTCCGTGATGAGTTTGTGACGTAATAAAAAATAATCTGCATCCATATTTTGGACTAAAACATAACTTGTATTGTGAAAGCAATTCATAACTCATGTGTTACAGATGATAGATGAGAGTCATAAATAGTTCAGTCATATAGCTTTCTTCCACATAAATAAGATAATGATTGCACTTTCTAATGCTGTCTATATGATGCAGGTATTTGATAGTATACAACAATGGCACTATTTTTAACTTCCAATGAAAAACGACATATTGCCAATACTCTCTTCTGGTAAGAGGAGGTTGTTTCCTAACAGTATGGATGTACTGCTAAGGCGTGGCCTCCACAGAATACTGTGAATCTGATGAATACTGTAACCACATATCTTTTATTTGACTGAAAAAGTACGTAGTAATCTACGAGATATGAGGAGTGAAGTGGTCTTTCCCAAATTTTAATATAATTTACAAACAGATGAAAAATTAATAAAAATTATCCGTATTTCTTGCAGGTTGTAATATGTATTTTTCCAATTATTAACCAATTTTAAAACAACAACTTTCTAAATTTATAACCTTCCCTATGACAATATTAAAAGATGTTTTCTTATTTTATGATTTTTTTTTTAATAAAAGTGCTTCTTTTTTCGAGCTACTTTGTACTGCATCCCGCTCATACATTCAATTGGCATGGGAAGGGCCTTAATAGTTCAACATCCAGTCTAAACAATGTCTAGGACTATATATGCACAGTAAGGGCATAATACAGTACACACTAGCTGCTATACATATACGAATACTTCATCGTGATTATACAATCAATAAATCTTCCTTGACACTTTACAAGTTTTCACACAGAATTATAGTATATCTGTAAGTGGCATTGATACCGACACAGGGATATTGTGTAATTTTGTCGATGTAAAAATAAAAAAGTAAACATTTAATATTAGACTTCCAATCCTGCTTTTTTTTATGCACAACGGGATTGTACTTGACCTCAATCACACCTGATGTTAAGTGAAGATGAGGTCGAAGGTGGACGCGTACTGACCCGGAAACCCCAACACATTTGGGGGACTGGCTATCTTATCTCTGACAACCGGAACACAACAATGCTATTAACATTGTTGCTTGGCGGCAGATTTAGATAAGATGGGGGTAGGTAGCCAGGCGGACATTTAAAATGCCCTACCACCAACCAAACCGAGTACTTAAACATGTACCCCGCTGGGGATCGAACCCGCGACCTCCGAATCGTAAACCCAATGTTGTTTACATTGAGTCACGGAGGTGGTTAATTTTCCCTTCTTTACTCCGATTTAGGTTGATTATGACATGAGTATGATTGGTCGTTTCATTGTTTAGGCGTTTTCTCACATTTTCTTTAGTTACTCTAATGACAGATACCGATTGCATTGATCCAGGAAGAAATACATGGCACCACATTAAAATTAATTTAGGGTCGTGTGATTAGGGATGTGTGGTCGGGATTGACACCAATGATCACTACAGGAAAACTGGCATCATTCTAGAAATAAGTCTACAAAAATACTTTAAAAAAAGCTTTTAATTCTCCATCAGGATTATCCCTAATTATTCTAGTATAACAATGAATGCAAAATTTCGTATCTGTGCTATTAATCGTTAAGGAGATACCCTTTGGGTAGACACTCCTAACTGGCGAAAATCATATTTATTCTATTTACCATCAAGGAACTCCCCTCGTGAGGGACGATCCTGATTGGAGCAGTAGTTCTTGTCTATCATATAAATGTATTGTCATCAGAATTGAATGAATATGCAAAATATCAGCTCGTTATGAAAACAGAAAATGGTTTTAATTTGACATTACTAATTTTGAACGGACATAAGTTTGTAAAATAGTGACATACATAACGTAAATACACAATGTAAAATGTAGACAAGAAATAAATTTGCTGTTCGTGCCCGTCGTTTGCAAAATTTCACTAAATCATTTAAGGGATTATTTGAAACGATGTACTTTTTAAAAAAATGTATACCTACTTTATTAATAGTCATAAAGTTTATGAATTTCACTTACGAATTCTACATTCCAAACAGCGCCAAGTCATGTTGTATCTGCGCTCGAAGTGTTCACGTGCCTTAAGCCACATCCAGTACATATTCTCTGTCCTTGCAAAAACTCAATGAAAGGGGTGTATGTAATTAAAATTCAGTTCAGTTGGCTGTGGCTCTGTTCGCGGCATATAAATCAGAGCAAGACGCGACCGTACGCTCATCCTGTGCGCCCCCTTCTCTTGACGAGTTGAATTCAAACGATGCTGTTATTCATATAAACAAAACATGTAAATGGCACTCTCCGTTCAGAACTTTTTGTAGGCATTATGATTCAAAGAAAGGTTTTGATTATGAGTTAATTACCTATATAGTGGAGGTAAATATGTATAATCACGCACATCATCCTAAATACAGGCACTCAAGAATACGCGCACACATAGCCAAATCTAATATACATTCGATTAATAAAAATCTGTGTAACAATTTCCGGTTTATTGATTTCATTTCACATCAGCAATGTAAATGCGATAGTCGCAGTAAGTGTTTTCAAATGAAAGGAAATGTAATAATTTTGGGTGGTTAGATTTTACGGTAGTTAACAAAATAAAACAATTAAAAAGTATACAATTTGGATATTAAATATTTACATAAAATATAGGTGCGTATTACAATAAGAAAAAAGTTAATTCAACACTAGTATTATTTTAGGAGATGATTTAGACCTAAAAGTGTACGTACAAGTATGCTCCCGTAGAGGGGACGTACGAAAGGTTTGCAATAATTGAATATCTATTGTTCCATACAAAGCCGTAATGATTTATTTCATTTTATGTAAAATTTGCTCTAATGAGAATGACAATTTTGGCTAGAACAAGAGCTAAATAAATATCTTTGCACATACACACAGCGCCATCTAGGTCCAGAGTAAGCATCTTTTATTATGGATACCAGATGGTTGATAAACTACACAAATACTTTTTTTTACTTATTATGTAAATAAATGCATATATAAATGAAAAAAATCCATAACTCAGGAACACATGTCTGTATTCATCACACAAACATATGCCCCTAGCGGGATTAGAACTAGTTTAGATATAATGGTCAGAGTTTCTAAACACTACACCAAACAGTCGTTACAGCTAAATGGTACGCTTATTAGAAAAAAGAAAACAATTTCTTACTTACAGGAACTATTGTTCTATTATTAGTATTACAGAATATCTGAGGAAATCGTTGCCCCACAACAGCAATTAACTGTTTTTGAATTGTTATAATTTTCAAACCCAGCCTCTTCTAACACTTATTTTCATAAGCACAAAATTTGCTGAAAGTGGCCACGTTTTCACATTATATTATGTCGTATAAGAAAATTATGCTATTCCTAAAATAGTTCATCTTGTTAACGCTCCCTTTTACAGAGATTTTCAATTTACAAACTACTTACACTCACTTGTCTGTACATAAAACAACTTTGTTTGTTATGGAACAACCAGAACACTATCCCATACAAATTAGGCCCAATATTAAACAATTAGGTACGACCTAGAGGGCCCGATAAAGTAATTATAATTAAATATATGTTGTCAGTTACGCAAAAAAAACGTTAATTATATGGCTGCGAAGGTATACAACGCCCTCCCAAATGAATTAAAATTATTGACTGGACGACAATTTAAAATTAAGTTACATGAATGGCTTATCAACAAATGTTATTATTCAATTAAGGAATACCTACCACTATTTTAAAATACTTATATAACGGACAATATCGCTTTTCTGACATCAACACATAATGGACAATTAATTAGTTTTATATTGTGACAACATACATCATCATTTTCCTGCCCTTATCCCACTCTAGGTGGGGTCGGCACAACATGTCATCCTCTTCCACTCTCCTCTATCAGCCGTCATCTCCGTACTCACCCCTTTCACACACATATCATTCCTCACGCAGTCTACCCACACCTTCTTTGGTCTTCCTCTACCTCTGTATCCCTCCACATTCATACTTAACACTCGTCTTGTTACGTGCCTTTCATCCCTCCTCATAATGTGCCCAAACCATGCTAACCTATTACTCCTCAGCTTTTCTGTTATTGGCGCCACTTTTAGACTTCCTCTGATATACTCATTCCTGATCTTATCCATTCTAGTCACACCACACATCCATCTTAGCATTCTCATCTCTGTCACATGCATTCTACTTTCATCAGTTTCTTTCATTGCCCAACATTCAGATCCATATTGTGACAACATACATTATTATATTATATTTAAGTAATAACCTAACTAATGCTATCCTAGTTTATTAAATATTTGCACGCTAGATTTTAAGTAGATTTTGAATGGGACTTCTGTTATGTGTCATCCTATCTTGTACCCAAAATCAAGCAAATAAAGTATTTCATTTCATTTCAATTATTATTCTAACCAACTGACTTTTTTCATAAGATTATGGCATTAGTCGGAGACATTGTTATTTTTGCAACTTAATGCGAAAATTAAGTGGCACAACTTAATTCTCGCATTATGTTGCAAAAATAATAATGTCTCCGACTAAAGCCGCTATCAGAAAATACATTTCAATAATATACTGTTGTCGTTATTTGCACAATAAAGTGTTTACAAACAAACAGTCAAACATTATTTACTTTCAATATTATCTGTATTAGTTTTGTCAATGTGGAAGATGAAATATTTCTGATAATCTTGAATCAATTTTGGTGTACTTCTGTTTACTATGGCGCTTATGGCCGCAGTAGCATGAGTCGTATTTGTCGCAGAGTGTCGGCTTCCCTTCCTCTATACACTTTCTGATGCAGATTATAGCCATCTTCAGGTTAGAACAGAAGTCATCGATGTTGTATCTTAAAGCTGGATGGGAAGAGTACATAATGTCGATGTCCACTTGATCTTGTTTAATTGCTAAAATATAGATATGGTTAAATTTAAATGTTGTTTTTCACTAAACGACTTCGTAACATAACCTAACATTAGCATATAGGTCGTAGATATGTCGCAGGCAGATCGTTAAATTGGCTATTTCATGAAATACCTAGGCGGATCGTTATGTATGGCGGATATTTCCTATATTATTGAAAACTGTGATGCTCAGAGCGGGTTGGTTAGGTTGCTTTGAATAAGTGCGGAATCTCCGGGGGCTTCGCCGAAAACCATCCACCGGACTGTCGATGCATTCCGTCCGGTCCTCAAGGAGTGGACGGACCGCGAGCGAGGGTCGCTGAACTTTCCGGACGGTTCAGGTATTCTCGGGGAACAATTGCTTCAGGAGATACCTGCACCGGATTACCAGACGGGGAGGCGACTGCAGTGCCAGGAAAATACGGCGCAGCACACCCTGGAGTAATGCCCAGCCTGGGTAGTGGTAATCAGCGCCGTCCACCGTGGTTTTCTGAATTTTATGATTTATTATAGAACCTATATTTCCTTATCAGACTAACTAGTTAGCCGAAGTAATGTCTTTTTAACATTTTAAAGAGAGAGAGAAAAGAGTGATGAGGGTACTTGGGAATTGGTATCTAACTAATAGTTTATATAAAACTGAGTAGCACTATCATTTGGCGATAGATACGAGTATTTTTCACTACGATACGGGCTGTTATAAAAAATGCATAATCATCCTAAAAAGATTTTTTGTGATGCAAGTGTTCAAGAAGGTGCTCTCGCTCACCCGTTTTAATTTCCACTTCAAATAATAAATTATATCATAAGCCGTCTTAGCTACAGATCTAAATAAAGTCGTAAGGCTACTTGTCCTCCGAAACGGGCGGGGAGCGAATAGATGTGCTTTATCAGCCAATGTTACTGCTTAAATTTAAATCGTCTCCACTCCAAACCCCATTTAGTAGACTGGCAGGCATTCAGTGATAAGACTTTATTAGAAGTAACCAACAAAACACACCCACCCCATATCAACAATAAACATATAGAGTAGCTTTAGAAGCAAGCTCAATTATACCATCTAGTCCTCACCAGTACCACTTGTTGTAAGAATTGGCATATAGTAAATAGATCGTCCACGCATGGGCATCATAATGAAATCTCAATGTCATTCAACGAGCCTTAGAGTTTGGAAAGGGCGATACTCGGCGTGCTACGAGTCAGGAATGAAGAATTCCGTAGGCCAACGAAAGTCACTGACAGCCCAGCGGATTAGAAAGTGGGCAGGGCTAGAATTGATGGCCGGTGGGGCATTAAAGTTCTAGAGTGGAGACCACGTACTGGCAAGCGCAGTGTAGAACATCCACTCACAAGGTGGACGGAAGACCTGATGAAGGTCGAGGGAAGTTTCTGGACGCAGGCCGCTTCCAACCGTTTGCCCTGGAAATTTTTGGTAATCTATGTTCAGCAGGGTATTGGCCCGATGTTAGATGTAATAATATGTACGTCCCGAAGAATAACACGTGTGTACAGCAACTAGTATTGAATACACAGTAGAATTTATCTTTGAGAAATGATGCTAGGTGTCACCGAATGTAAGTTACAAATCATTTATTAAGAGTACCATTACTGCTCCGTTTTGAACACATTTGATAGAAGAAAATTATTTCCGAAGTAGTAGTCTTCATCAATCTCTCTGTTATACCGATCTGAAAGATACCAAAAAATTTAATGCCACACAAATAAGTTTGACTGAATTCAAAGCAGCCCTGGAGATCCTGTAGAGAATTCGGGATAAAGGAATAGGCTAGAATTTGCTCACTGTAAGGTCCAACAGCTCCTCCAACCTCTAGAACCAGGCTAAGGCTAACCTGAAGAATCTTCCCCAAATTCACTTCCCAGGAGTTCCTGTGATGCAATAGAGCACTCGTTACGTATCGAGGACTCATTTTAGAAAAGTGTAATTAAGGAATGCATCAAATTCCAATGAGCAAGGCAAACTGGGTTTGGAGTTTTTACTCTCTGGAATATCTACAAGGTTATTTATGTGGCCACGGGGCGCCGCCGTCCTGGGTGGACAGGGCTTCACTGGTTATTGTGGGTCGTCGTCTGTTGCAAAATCGGAAGAAGGTTTTGCTATTTTTCTGCAAGTAGACTCTAAAAATTAGCACTTTAAAGCTTATAATATTCCTTAAACGGAGCTCTAAATCGAATAACTGTTAGGATAACCTTTAATATTTTTGAACGACCTATCCAATGACACCCAAAACGATTGGGTATAAGAAAATTCAGCACCACGTTACGTGTATGGGAGGAGGTACCTATTTTTCAAGATTTTATTTTACCAGATTCTCGGCGTGATTAATATACATATATAGCCATGCCAGATTACAGCTTTGTAGTACTACTTTGTAGTTCTTAGTACTAAGAGCCTCTGAGCTAAGCCTCGGACAGATGGACACTATAAAGGTTCCTTATTGACTACGGAACCCTAGAAAGGCTAAACGGTGACCCATCTTACGTAGTATTAAAATATATCTACCAGCACTCGTCAGAACGATAACAAGCCAAATATACACAAAATAATATTTCACAGAACTCATTACTCCCACAGTAAAGGTTAACAATAAACACTTGCGTAACAAGTCGCTTCTACTGAAATTCGGTTTAAATTGATTTTACACCTGCTAATCAACTGTTATGCTACTCTTACAGAATTAAGGAAACGGCTCTTATGTAAGGATTATTATTGTCATCCATTTCTTAAAAATATTAACTTATCTATATCCTTTTCGCATCGAGATTCATGATGTGAAAGTCGTTCCGTAATACGAATCTTGGAGATATTGTTATCTCTTCAAATACGAAAATATTGTACAAATTATAAATGTTACTGTAAATGTCCGAAGTTTGAGCATGTTAGGAACCACCGGTGTATATTAATAGTTAGTGTGTATACACTAAATTCGATGTATATTTTAATATTTTTTTTGATTCTGACATGCGCTGGTGAATGTTAACATACACATATACACACACAAACACCAAGATTTTAGATAAACAAAATCTAATAAAGAAGTTAAAATATTAGAACATTTATGGGACACAGGACAGGGTTTACACAGCTTTTGGATCTTGGGCCGAGCTACTAACATATTTAACGATCGAGGTATAAATCTGTCCATAGAACATATCGATCTTCCTCAATACCTCTGCTAACATAGTCGCTCCACTGCCATCCGCCTTCTTTAGGTTCTACCCAATAGACTTGTTTCTTGTGAACACCGTGGAGCCTTTATTCCACTCTATCGTCCCCTTTATAGGTACTTTTTGTATAAAAGGTACGAAACTTATGATTTATGACCTCCATATCCGATTTTAATTTTATACCCACCCAAAATATCTGTTTATACGGTTGGCAGTAGGTTATAACTACTACAATGTGTATTATAATTTATTTATACAATTTTGTCATTAAATCGCGGGCTTGGTGGTTGAAAATATACAACATTGCATATTGAGATACCTACTCACCTTTCGGACATTCAATTAATATACTTGGAAGAATATAATAGCAAAAGAATTGCGCACAAGCACTTTGTGGAAATAATTAACGAGGCAAAGGGCAAGGGACAATGTGGAAAACAAAACATAGTAGTGACAAAATCAGTCTCTGAAAACATTAAAACTAGGGAACAATTTAAGAGAAAAAACGAAGAGTTGGATAATACACCTGCCTTTTTTACAAAAAAGAATGAACTAACTGAAACCTCACTTCTAATTTATGAATCCGTGACACTAAACATCGAAATACAGATGGTCAAAGAACTGTAGTTCGAAAGATCTTAGTTTGGTACTCTGTTGGTCGACACATTGCTTGTGCGATAAACCGTATGGTCGTATGGTATATAAGTATTTTGTCACTGTATAGCGACAAAATACTTCTTCGACGATCGCTAGTGCGAAATAACCCCCAGTAAGTTTAATATGTTTAACCTTACATCGAAGGCTAAAACGGGAGCGAAGCCAGCCATTTGAACCTAACGAACAGTATAGGGGAGGTTCGACCCAACTTGCTCGCTCGCTTTGCTCGCTCGCTATTAAGATCTCTTTCGAACTAGCGTTCGTCGAAGAAGTATTTAGTCGCTGTATGATTTATCGCACAATCAATGGTTCGACCCACATAATTTTTCCTAGTTCATAAGAACTAGAAGTGGGAAAAATTATAATTATTATATTTTTAAATGACTGATACATTATGAAATGATTCTTGTTTTGTTGCGTGAAGTCAGTCCTAATTCTTGTATCAAATAACATTAATTGCCTCTTCTTTCTGCCTTCCACACTTTACATCTTCATTATTGTTACTAAACTATGTCAAGGAATTAGTGAAATTAAAAAGAAAACAACTTCACACATGCTACTGGTCATAAACCATAGAAAAGTACTTGACATGTTTCATTTCCAACAATGTTGATTGAAACACCTTGACCGTTTTTATAGGTGTATGTTTTTATAATTACCGCTACTATACTTGCAGCAATTTATAACTTTGAATTATCGCAATTAAACATCACATCCTATAGACTACGACAGCAGATCGACTGTTGCTATTTAATTCAATATTGCTTAATTTGTTGCAAGTGATTGGGTGTCAATCGCGAACTGTTGTCAGCCAATGAGGTCCCAGGAATGAAGCGTTCGCGATTGTTGTTATAGAAATGTTTGTCACTTGTCTACTGGCTAGATCGCAACCTCAAATGATGTTGCTATATATAAGGTAATTCTTGATAAACTGTATTCCCAGACATAAAACAAACAAAAATTTCAAAAAATACTTTAATGACTTTCATTGCTATTAGTTTCATGTATCACAATCTTGGTCTCTTGTTTTTTCCTATCATCTTCTTTGCCACCTTTCGGACCGAAATATTTCTCGTACAGATCCTCGAACTGCCCATAAACTTTTTTAGCGTTTATTTCAACGTCCTTCTGTTTACTATGGTACCGATGGCCACAGTAGCATATGTGATCTTTGCCGCAGAATGCTGGCTTCCCTTCTTTCATACATTTCCTGATACAGACTCTAGCTAGCTTTAAGTTAGGACAGAAGTGGGCGATATGATGTCTAACCGTTGGACGTAAAGAGTACATTATATCACGGTCAGTCTGATCCCATTTTCTAGCTGTTAAAAAATAATTAATTACTTTCAATAAGTGTACTTAAGATAAACAAAACTAATAGGTCTACATCGATAATAAGAGTGTGTAAGATGGTATGGGTTAGTTATCTCATCAGTTTTGTATTAATTAGTAGATCCATCAATCGAATACTCTTTATTGTACAATTAACAAAAACTGCACAAAGATTATATTACAAAGGAATAGAAATCATTTGATTCGATTAGGACATTGTGTGGGAAATAGTTTTACAAAACTAATTAAGAGCTGGCATGTAGAGATACGTTTTTATTTCATGGATTAATTTATTGCACAATGTAGGTAGAGATCGACATTGGTATTATTGGGTTACTTATTATATTCGTACGGCATTCCGTACCCAGTATATGAATAGATTTATGATTATTAAATAAATAAAATAATAATATCCTTCATCATCATCATCAGCCTGTAAACATCCCACTGCAGGGATATAGGCCTTCCATCGCATTGGGCCAGCGTGGTGGACTATGGCCCATACTCCCTCATATACGAGGGAAGGATCCACTTAATTATTTTAAAAGAATTGTAATGAAAAATGACAATCTGTAATTGGCATAACTTTAGCTTATAGATTTTATGTAATATTTTTTATAATGTTGCTGTTGATTCTGTATTATCAATAAAATAAAAATAAAAAAAATATATAAAAAAATACACACACCGCCATCTATTTACATACTATCTACTGTACCGGGAATCGAACCCGAGCCTCCTGGGTGAAAGCCAGGTATCCTAGCCATCTT
This sequence comes from Oegoconia quadripuncta, assembly GCA_949316235.1. NCBI lineage: Eukaryota > Metazoa > Arthropoda > Insecta > Lepidoptera > Autostichidae > Oegoconia > Oegoconia quadripuncta. The sequence goes on along the minus strand of OX438754.1, from coordinate 16,964,678 downwards.
TTACAACGCAAGGAAGTTCATAGTGGTAAATTTAATTTAATATTGTAGATTTAGTTACATACCTAAGTGCCAAACAGCAATGTTTTATTGTTGTATTCCGGTTGTCAGAGATAAGATTGTCAGTCCCCGAATTAAGATAGGGATTCCGGTTCAGTATGCCTCCACCTTCGGTTTCATTTTCACTTAACATCAGGTGTGAATGAAGTCAAGTGCTACTATGCTTGTATTAGGGATACCAGACTTATGAGAGTTTATTTCGTTCAGTGACGCCCTCATTAGATACGAGTAAATTAAGATATCTTTTTAAATACAGATTACATCAAATAAATCGCTATGACCTGCACTCGAGAACCCTAAAGGTTAATTATCAATTTTTAATTACGGTTATTTTCGAGAAATTCAAAGTACCTAATAATAAAAACGGCCACTTTTTTTAGAATCTTGTGTTCTGGAAAATAATCCCCTATCAAAGCTTTTATTATATTTGGGTATCATAGCTTTTGGAGTGCAGGGCAGAGTGATTGTTTAAATTTATTCTGTATTTGATCATTGGGAAGTATGAATGGGGGACTAGAAAGATAGAATCAGGAATAGTGTGATTTATCACTACGTCTTCTTTCACATTGCTTAACTCCCAAGCAATGTGAAAGAAGACGTAGTGAAGTGACAAAGATTGAAAAAGGTATGCTGAGTTGATTTGAACGTATGGAGAGGATGAATGAAAGAAGACTAACGAAAGAGATATGCGAATTTGGATGGTAATGTTGGTAGGGGAAGACCACGGCGAATGTACCATGATTAAATCGGGGACGTCTTAAAGGCCGAGTCAAGAGAACCCTAAACCGACGAGGATTTATGAATAATCTTATGAGAGTGAATGAAGCAAAAGATGTGTCAGGATCGTAGCAACTGGAAGTCTGTGGTCTCTGCTTACCCCTACGGGAAACAGGTGTATTATGTAGGTACATTCCTACATAAAGTCACGCCTGTTTCTTTTTAAAATAGAATACATACATATGTGTTCTGTATTTAAAAAGAAATCTTCATTTATCCAATGAGAGTACTGGACGAAATAAACCCTCTAAATATACACATATAACCCTGGTACACATGTCCGTATTCATCCTATAACCATTTTAGCCATATCGTCTCCACCACCGTTAGGGTCTCCACCACCACACCAAACAGGTTACCCATTCAATCTGCTTAATAAACGAATAAACGAAGTTATGCACATCTCGCCTAGTTTTCTAGATGCTGTTGATACTATCCAGCATTCTTTCAAGTAGTGACGCCGTTTTCTTGCGAATGACGGCATGAAGCATGAGCCCGCTTCATTCCCCTAACATAAGCAAACATTTTTGTGGTGTTATTAACTAGTTTATTTATATAGTCGGTTATACAAGCAAGTGTAAACAGATTATGGAGACCCCTTTTCTTTACTCTCGTATTACCCTTCATTACAGTGGTTTCGAATACACAATAGCATTTGTCTTTAAGACATATCCCTGGACTTCCAGGGCATCTAAAATTACAATATAACTTGTAGAGTGTATCCTTACAGTTCACATTTAACACATTCGATCGAAGTTGACGATTTCCAAAGTAGTAGTCGGAGTCAATATCTTCGGTATACAGACCTAAAAAAAATTATAATCATGAAACTAAACTAGTCTATTGTAATTGGTCCTCATACGCGTCTGTGGCTCAGTGGTTAAGACACGGTCTCCCAATTTAGGAGGTCCGGGTTCGATTCCGAGGCTGGCCATGTACCAATGACTTTTTAAATTTAATTTAATTACTTATTTACATTTATCCAACTACACTTAAACGGGGAAGGAAAACATTGCGTGGAAACCTGCATGCCTGAGAAATAAAAATTCTAAGGCATGTGACGTCCCCAACTCGCACTGGGCCAGCGTGGTGGACTATGGCCCATAGATATAGTCCCATTGCAAAGGATAACGGCACCTGGCAGCGTGGCGGCGGTGTCTTTGAATCTGCTTGGCGCAGTGTATTGTCATCATTACATTGCTCGCGTGAAGCAAAAGAACGTACAAAAAATGTGCCACACGCTTGGTTTCATACAAAATGCCACTCCTTGGGTTTCTAGCCTAGATATTTGTCTGTGATCCAGATTTTATTTTACTCCAAACTTCAAGAGTGTCTCTCAATTTATGTTACAATGAATGATTTGTGCAATCATCCGTACTAGTATGTATTATAATCTTGCTTTCGTTTTGTACAACTGTTTATTGTCCCTAATAAATGGAAATAAATAAATATCGATTTAAATAATCTGGTTATCTGACCTGCCCCTAGATTATGTAACTCTATCGGTATCGTCATCGATAACGTTGACCAATGAGAAACCGCTAAATTGCAGAGCGAAAATGAGCCAACCAATCACAGGTTAGAACGTAACTGATGACTATTTGAATGATAAGCAAGCATGGACATAGCTGTCTATTCTTATAATTATCAAATCGCAACCTATAATCTGTTTAAAAGAGCAACCCTAGAGTTTCTTGCTCGTTCTTCTCTGGGGAGTCAGCTTTGTGAATGAGCAGTAAATTTAAACTATAATGTAATATTAATATTAATAGTGACGTTTTCAAGTGATAATTTTATCCTATGAAATAAAAATATTTTGATTTTGATTTGATTTTGATAATGATGAAATTATGTAATTGAACCCCTGGTTGGTGCATCACACGAGTAGAGAGCTAGCCAATACACAAATCGACAAAGCTGTCTTGCTATACCTACTAGATTTTTTTTTATTCTGTAATTAAAAAGAAATCATAATATTGGGTCTTTGCCTATGAAATTGGAGTTTTTTTTTTCGTTAATCATTGTACCAATTCCTGCGGTTTTCAAAGCTATATCCAAATTTGTTTTTCATTTAGACAATGGAATATTATTTCAAGGTTTCACATGAAATATTTTTTAATATCTCGGCTAAATCACATAATAAAAAAATTTGAACAGAGCTCTTTTGATGTGCTTCCCATAATCATTTCTTAGATTCGCTGAAACTTTTATAAAGCGGTTACTTTTAAAAATTAACGCTGCCTATACTTAACTTAATGTTATCCGATAATACACACAAAGTTTAGCTAAATTTGGATTTGCCGTTCCGAAAAAAAATCAAAAATGTTTGTACGGAGAAAACAGTCTTAATGAAATTCTTCATACTAAACGCCAATTTCATAGGTAAGGACCTAATATATCCAATGGGGCCGCCACTGGACGGAATAAACCCTCTCAAACACCCTCGCTAATTTGAAAATATATATCTCTCACTCGTTAGCATAATGAGTTTCCTGTAGGATGGCAGGGTCTCGGATTCGATGCCTGGTATGGTACCCATATGGTATGGTACATAATTTAACCGCCTCCATGACTAAATGTAAATAACAGTGTATTTACGAATCGGTAGCCGCGGGTTCGATCCCCAACAGGGTACCTGTTTAAGTACTCGGCTTGATTGGTGGTAGGGCATTTTAAATGTCCGCCTGGCTAGCTACCACCATCTCATCTAAATGTGCCGCCAAGCAACAATGTTATAATAGCATTGTTATGTTCCGGTTGTCAGAGGTAAGATAGCCAGTCCCCCAAATATGTTGGGATTTCCGGCTCAGTAAGCTTCCACCTCGGCCTTATCTTCACTCAACATTAGGTGTGATCGAGGCCAAGTGCTAACCCGTTGTGTATAAAAAAAAAATAAAAAAGGGTCAAACATCAACCTATCGTACTAAGAAATATATCTACCAGCACTCGCCAAAACTATTACAAGCCAAATGCACACAAAACAATATTTCACAGAATTCATTATTCCCGCACCATTGGGTTACAATGAATACTGGCGCAAAGTGACGCTGCCACAAAAATGAGGTTTTAATTGATTTTACACTTGTTATTAATCAACTAAGAATGTGATTGTAAACTTGATTGCAACAATGAATTGTTTCCTTTTTTATTGCTGCAAGATTATTTAATCAAAAATTGACAGATTGCTACCAATAAACATATAAAAGGCATGAATTCAAACCTGACATCAGATAATGCGAAGTTAAGTCCAATTACAGCGAAGTCCAAACGAGTCCCGAGTGGGTAAAACTTCATTTCCTTACTTATAGAAAGTGAAGTATTCCTTCTGGGTTTGTTTGTGGTGCAATATATAGAATTAGTGCGAGACACTGTTAAACTATTCTCAAATTCGCTCAGCGTTTGGGGGAAACAAATTGTGCTTTGAATTTTTTTCTTTGATTCATATAGTTTCCTGGCTGAATAGTAAAATAAAACTGGTCAAGAACGTATCGCATACGCATTACTAAGGTTTCAAGGTTCCCTAGCCATTTATGGTAAGTACAGTATGTATCAAAATTACATATTATTGAAAACTCTTCGAAATAATATTGTTGTGATATGATAACACAGCAAGAGTCTATAAAGGCGCTCTGAAAATAACCCCCATCAAAGCTATTTAGGTATTATTTATCTAATATTATTTATCTAGTATTAATCTTTACGAGAGATTTCTTTGATTTCTTATGTATTCAAAAAGAAATTTTAATTTATCCAGGGGTTCTACTCATTGCTATAGCGATAGCAATGCACTGTCGGTCCTTGTCATTGTGTTACGATATGACAAGGATGGATTTGGATGAAGTGTATTATCGGATAACATTACGTTAAGTATAGGTAGTGCTAACTTTTAAAAGTAAGCGCTAAAGCGCTTATAAATAAAAGTTTCTGCGAATCTAAGAAATAATATGGGAAGGTCATGAAAACAGCTGTGTTCAAGTTTTTTTTAGCTCAGACATTAAAAAATATTTCAAGTGAAACCTTGAAAATATATTCTACTTCCCAAATAAAAAACAAATTTGGAATTACTACCCCCTTGACTGTACTTCTTACGTCACACATTCTATTTAGGTATTTAGAGAGTAGAGTGACGTTGTAGCCAGAATGTTCACCCTAGACTTGAAGATCGTAATTGTAAGATTGACGCTGCAAGGGTTTCATACCATATCTTATTATTATGGAAGAAGCGAATCACTTACCATGAGGTCGAGTGAAGCACACAGGTTTATAGTACTTTCAGCCCTGTATTTAAATCCTTATGCTCGTGATGGTCTTTGTTTGGTTGGATCTCTATCGTCCATTGACAGAGCGATAGTTTACCTAACCATGCCTGCAATCGTGAGACATATTGATCTCCACCGCATAATCAAGATTCAGGCAACGCCGCGGTCTGATCGCAGTTTTGCTTGACTTAGACCATCCGCCAAACGAACGACTTTCTTAATGAACTCCCCCTGTAAACTGTTCCAGAAGTTCGAAACTAGTTCACGAGAGTTGAGCATTAACATTCTTCGAATATTTTTAACGAAAGGCTTACCATAAGTTATAAGAAACAAGATTTCGATAGGTATTTGATATCACGTTGTCCTACATTTATACGTGGTAAATTACCCACCTCCAGACTCATCCAACTGTAACTCCTGTAAGATAGAGCCAGCTCTGATATTCAGCACAGCAGCAACATTGAAGATAGATGGTGCATTATCTATATTCATGATAAATATCGGAAAAACAGATTAATTGAATGTGTTTGCACTATTGGAAGCCTATCTGAAGCTGAGGTTTTGAGATTCTGAGAATTTGCGACTCCAACCTTTCTTAAAAAAGATCAACTTCATGCACATCAAAAACACAAAAAGAATTCATAATCAGTCTATGGTTGATCATTGCGGATCCAAAGTTAAATTAAAGTAGCGTAATCATACTCGCTATTCCAAAAAGATTAGTGAAGTTAAGCAACTTTTGCTAGATAACTCCTTGGATGGATGATCACTAGCGGAATACACATTAAGCAATCGGTCCTCGTCGTTTTTTATTGCAGGCAGTTAAGCTAAGTCGGAAGCGCAACGGCGCGGGCGGCGGCTTGAACACAGTCACTTGAAGTCACCAGTCCATATTGTCTTCGCTTCATGGATTATGAGAATCGTCTTCCAGTGAGAGAGGGCCTTACCCTTGTAGTAATGCCTCCACGTTGTTGATAACATCCAAAATTGGTCCGTGGTTACGGTTCAGCAATGCACTGAAAGATTTGAATTGATTACCTATACCTGATTGCTTCGCACTCGGAAACTATAAGATATTCAGCACAGCACTTTTTGCATCAGCATGCTTTCAGCATTCTATACTGTCATATTTACCGATGACTACTATATTGCAATTTGAAATACACAAAATTGTAAAACACACAAACAATAATGATCACATTGTAGTCCTAACTAAACGACCCCAGACACTTTTACATGGGAACACCTGTTGATAATCTCAGCAGGGGTAGATATATTGCATCTCTTACGCAGCATACCTTACTTTTATTAATAGGAGATTTTGTTAAGGGTAAGCTCGTCGATGGCTTCTTGAATGCTTCGTATTACTTTTCAATTTATTTTTTTACCTTAATGAGGTAAAGTAATTAGCGGAAAGTGGAAGCTAGTTGTTCAACTTATTTGAGACCTAGATGACGTAATAACAAAATGATATATAGGTACAGGCCCACGTAGTTCATATAAAAAATACATCATTTTCATCTTTAAATTTGTTAGAAGTTAATCAGAATAAAGTTGGTGTTGATAATACCTGTGTACTTTACATTTGTTTCAACAAATATATTCAGTTTTATATAAAATCCAGAGTAAACTTAAGAAATAATAAGGCATGTCTTCGCTTTAATAGAGAACTTTATTAAACCAGTCATCTTACAGCAAAATTACCTTTTCATAAAAGCCGAGATAAACATTTACTATAGCCATTTCCGTGCTGAAGGAAACTTAATCGTGTCGCTGCAGACAACATTATCTTTGTAGAATGTGAATAAAGTGACGAATTAAAAACTTGACGAAACGAGAATTCAACCAAGGAACCCCTAAAACGAGTAGGTCTTGAGGAGAAGTAAGTGATAAGGCCGCCTAATTGTACCTTTTTTTTATTGTAAAATGTATATTCTCCTTTTGTGCAATAAAGTGTATTTGTATTGTATTATCTATACTACAAGGGTACTATCGTAACGTGTATCATCTGAGACGGTGTCTTATTTAGAACTTCTGTGCATGATTTCATGCCAAACGTACATAATTAGAAAAATTTAAGTTTATTATATTTAATCGAATATTAAGCTACGCGGTTCTAACTTGGAGCAGAGGAGAGCAGAAGTTATTAAGAGGTTAGATGGTGGGCGATGTTGTATAAAAACGGAACTTTAGGAGTAGGAACTGCTTGAAAGTCATATTTGCAGTACCAGGAGACCAGAAGCTACTAAGAGGATAGACCTTTATATAAACTACTAAAGGAAAGTCTATTGATGTTTATTTTGATATTTTTTTTACACAAAGTTGATATGGTAATAAGTATTCATTTATTTCATTTACAAAATATTATTGAGACTCACTATGTAAAGTTGAGGGTCAATTTTGACTCGTATAAAACTTCTGTCAACCCCCTTTAGTACCACTATTTCTGGTCTTATGTTTAAATTTAATTAAAGATATTATTCTTCTTTATTGCAAAGTATTAAATATGTATTGTTGCACTTTGGAAAACAAGTTCGAAATTATTTTATCTGATATGTAATATGCTCTATTGTACCATAACATTTTTTGATGAGCAAAAATTTCAATTTATTACATAGTCTTGTTATTTTTGCTAAAACTGGTATTTGTTAACGGCGTTATGTATATTTGTAAATTTTACTTGCTTTCTTGAGACATGCATAGGTACATAACGTGATGACCGTTATTCGAAATGCTGTAGTCCAAGATATCCCAAACATATTATGTTTCAAACAAATAACATTCACGATTCACCGATCTAAATATACAGAAATTCACACGTGAGCCCGTTCCCGTTGAAATGTGCTAGTCTATATAGATGACACCCACTATGTAGAGACGGGTTGGTTCTAGTGTTGTTGCAATAGCGATAGTTCAGTTATTGATAGTTGCTCTTGAAAAACAGTCGATAGCGCGAAAAGTCCTATCGAAAATATCGAAATGCTGCAATACTGTCGTTAGTATTAATTAGGCGATACTATTGAATTTTGACGATTTTATCGAAATATGATATTATCGATAATATTAATGATCCACCAACGCGTTTTGATAGTATCGATAGTATTGCTTTAGAAACTGTCGAGGTATTATCGATACTATCGTCTGGGAATAAAACGACACCTATTGCACGGTAGTCCATGATTAAGTATTGTCAATCTAATAAAGCATCTATAGTATAAATGAACTGCGAATGTATAGTAATATTATGAATGATGGGATAGATGAACTTTGTAATCACCATATACTTTTGCCTTGACTATTCAAAATTCTTACTATGTCAATAGCTTTAAGTTAAATAGGAACTAAGGCAATAAATAATTTTTATTATTATTATTATTATTACATATATTACCATACTGGTCACGGGTCCGGGTCAGTAGGCTTCCACCTTTTCGACCTCATTTTCACTTAACATCAGGTGTGATTGAGGTCAAGTACAAATCCGTCGTGCATAAAAAAAAACCTTTTATTAGCTAGGAATAATATCGTAATATTCGACTATCGATAGGGCACAACTATCGATATTATCGATAGTGTTTTTTACTGATACTGTCGATAGTATCGATACTATTGATCTTTAGCAATATTATTACTTATTTTTATCAATCAATACTATCGATAGTATTGTCAAGGGTTGATAGTTTCGATAGGACAATCGATAGTATGACTAATTTTCAAGGCCACGATAGTATCATGATACTATCGACAAACTATCGCTATCGCAACAACACTAATTGGCTCGATTCTTTTTGCGTGCTTCAAACCACAACTTTATGGTTTTTTATAGACGATAAGCGACTTGGTCCAACCTGGCCATAATGTTAAAAGATATTTGCTAGTGAAATTGTTCGGATTCCTTAAGTGCCCCCATTTCGTGGAACCTTTATGAATCGCAAAGTAAAAAGCAATTAGAACAAAACTAATTTTGTCGAAATAGTATTGATACTATTGATCTTTAGCAATAGTATTACTTATTTTTATCAATCGATACTATCGATGGTATTGTCAATTGTCAATAGTTTCGATAGGACAATCGACAGTATGACTAATTTTGAAGGCCACGATAGTATCACGATACTATCAACTATCGCTATCGCAACAACACTAGTTGGCTCGATTCTTTTAAGTACTGCAAACCACAACTTTATGGTGTTTTATAGACGATAAGCCACCTGGTCCAACCTGACCATAATCTTAAAAGATGTTTGCTAGTGAAATTGTTTGGATTCCTTAAGTGCCCCCATTTCGTGGAACCTTTATGAATCGCAAAGTAAACTGAGAACTTTTAAAAGCAATTAGAACAAAACTAATTTTCGACTCTTCGCCTCTTGTCGTGCCAACAAAGAGTTTCATTGTTTGCACGAACTTTATCTGGATGATTTAAAGTAGGCAGGTAATAATCAAAGTTCTGGGGTTTATAGAGTCCACAACAAAAATCAAACTTATTTGATTACAACTTTAGTTGATCCCTCGTCCACCGATTTCGGTACAAAAGCACATTTTTCCACCCTGATTTCTGGGCCCTAAGATCAGTTGGCATTATTAATAATAATATTTTTGATTATTTTTTTTAATAAATATTTGGTGCACTTGCATCAATTATCTAGTCCCAAACTAAGCAAAGCTTGTACTATTGTACTTAGATAACGGATATACATAAATATTTATAAAAACATCCATGACTCGGGAATAAATGTTCGTATTTATCAAAGAAACATTTACCCCTCCCGTTCGAACGCGCAACCGTTGATTTTGGTGGCAGGGTGACTATCCACTACACCAATCGGTCGCAAAATTTTTATACGTTATAAGTAGGTACCTACTTTATGAATGTCAATTTAAATCATTTTATTATTATTTAAAATAAAACATAGGAACGTACATAATTTAAAGAAATAAATAAAACTCAACTACTATTTACAAATAAAAAACTTGACCCAGATCCCTCGAAAACGGGAGCGTTCCCAGAAGGCTGGCAGAGTTACCCCGCTGTATGGCGAGGCTAATCCTTTGCGCGAAATACAGGCCACCCTTCCGATCATAGGACGCATTGACCAAGCGCTCAGAAATCTCCCTAAAGAGATAATGAGCACCTGGTCTCCAAGGCCCGAGAGTTCAACACCAAACGGCGCAAAAATGAGGTCACTGCTTAAACCGACATATTTGCGCCGCTTGGCGCTCTCAGCGGTCGCGGCAGCGGAGCCTGCTTTGGTTGCTGTTCCTGGAACGGCGACGGAGCAAAAGTATCAACGCAAGTAGCGTCCCATACCAAACACCGACCCATCTTCCAGGGTACGAGCGTCATTCCGTCAGGTCTTTTTCCGTCATGTCTCGACAGACCATTGGGTTCCAGAACTGCCGGAGAGCCAGTAGTAGCGAAGGACCGACGGATAACATCGTTTAACTCCGCGTGCCTTGAAAAGCGCCCGGCGCTCCTGCAACACGATAAACCGTGACGACCAAGATAACTGACAGCATGGCCACATCCACATTGGTGTGGTGCAATGCAGGGTGCGCCCAGGCGAAGGGCCGTGGCGATCCTGAAAGTGGAACTATCTAACAGCGTGCCAATGTTCGCCGATGGAAGGGCTTGCAGCCAAAGGCCCGATTCCCATTCGCCCACAGCTAAGAGGCGAGCTCGCTCTGCAGAGTCAGTTGACGTATTCAGAAGACTATTCCGTACTAATTTGCAAAGCGGCTCGTCCCACAGCTTTTTCCTACTTTATTATATACAATCACAGGCCACTATAGATTGAAAAGATATCTATTGCTATTAAGTTGAATTTCAGATCCATCTTGCGCCGAGAGCGGGGAAGAATAAACCAGACAACATTTCCTGCCGGACTAAGAAGGGAACTTTTTGGAAAGATAGAAAAAAGAAGAAGAACTACAACAAATATGAAAATATAGAATTACGAGGACATTGTGAAATTCTTTAGGAGAATCAGAAGATTTGGTGACCGGCAAGGGAATTGAGGATTGATCATCCATGAAGCCCCCAGATATCTCGCCTCTATCGTATTCAAGTTACGATAATGGTCCTATAAATGATGTATTCACCATACCATCTTATAGACATAACAATTTTCTTGTTTTATTTAGAAGGATTATGCATATAATTAATCATTTATTAACAGGCAACTAAAGCTTGTAGATAAAACCTTAGAGACATGTATAATAATAATAATAAAAAGAAACATGAAACAAATAATATAACATTTAAAACATTATTTAATATCAATTATCAAAACGGTAAGCTATGCTTTCTTGTCGCAAGGTATTCTTTCAATTCGGGTAGCGATCTGATCGCTTGGAATAACTTCATCACGGTAGGGTATGGTTTCTCCACTTCCATGCCGAGTTAGTTAGTCGACTCAATGATACCAAAGAAGACGAAATCGGCCCATGATAACTGAAAAAAAAAAAACAATTATTTTAAAGATACGAGTACCTATGTTGCACGTTTTCCGAATATCAGAAGGGGTGATAGAGTCCATGTATCCGTAAGAGGCTTCTGTATAGGTTGTCATATCTAACTTGAATTTTCATTGGATCATGATGAGTTCAAGATACAGATCAATGAACAGATGTAAAAATATAATATACAGGGCGTCCCAAAGTTATGGGACATGAAGGGGAAGTACCTTAAATATTGTAGATAGTGAATTTTGCTCAAAGAAGACTTTATGTTATTTTTAAAAGTTAGTAATTCTGCATTCATAGATTTTCTAAAAATTACTTGCTTCGGCTGGGAATCGAACCGACTTAAATGTGAAAAAAAAAAAAAATACTTTTATGATGCCAATCGAAAGAATAGCTAAAAAATAATAACTCTGCCTAAGTAACATAGTATTTTAAAAGAAAGGAACAACATAAAATGATTGAGTCAAATTTCAAGAAAGTTATTTATTGCCGACGACGTTCGAAAAGTAGCGATATTATCATTCCAAAGATAGCATTGATTATTCGTAAATAAGTACCCACTTCATAAAATAGGTACTAACATAGTTTTCCTTATTATAAGTGCACGTGTAGATGAAATGATAAAACTTGTATTTCAATACGTCCTCTGTAAGCTAGACAGAAGGCAAATTAAAAACAAAAATAAATAATTTATAATTTGAAAATGGAACAGTTTATGACAGCGTTTGTTTGAATGCATACTTTTTAAGATATTTTAAAAAGAAGTGATATTTTTAAATGTTGTTCTTAAATTTGAAAATGGAACAGTATGTGCGAGCGTTTGTTTTTCGGATATTGATCTGTTTAGTCTCAATTCACTTACACAAGTGTTATTGTGTTAATTTATTGCGAACATGGCATATCAAGTAAGTTTTGATCTAATGGAAGCATATTTTTTGAACGATAAAGATATCTCTAGAAGTTTGCGGTGGTATGGCGTAAAATATCCTGATAGACAAATACCGTCTCGTAAAGTTTTGAAAAGGCTTGTGAACAATTTGAAAACTCTGGGACGTTTCGATAAACGCCCAAGAGAACCACAGCAAGAAAACCATACGATCAACGACGAAGAACTTGGTATTTTAATTTACTTTTCGGCTTTTCCGAAAGCATCGGTGAGAGAAGGAGAACATGAAATTGGAGTTTCAAAAAGTAAAATACACCGTGTATTAAAAAAACACGGTTTTAAGAGTTATGTTGAAGGACGATTGGTTCAAAAATTACTTCCGGGCGATACAGAAAGGAGAAAAAATTTCTGTCTTGATATCCAGGCACGATTGCTCGAAGATCCAAATTTTTTGGATAATATTATTTGGACAGACGAATCTAACTTTAGCAATAACGGTATGTATAACCGCAACAATAATCGTATTTGGTCTAAAGAAAATCCCCTACGAGTGACTGAAACTAATAACCAAGTGCGTTTTTCACTCAACTGTTGGTGCGGACTTTTAAAAAACCGGGTTTTCTTAATCCATTTTTACCAAGGAACCTTGAACACAGAAAAGTATTTAGGAATACTTCAAATTTTAAGGGATAAGATAAGAAACCATTCCGCGGCGGAGCAAGAAAACTTAATTTTCCAACAAGATGGAGCTCCGGCTCATAATAGTCGGAGAGCAGCAGATTTTCTAAATGAATGTTTTCCTACATGGATTGGTACAAATGGACCGATTAGATGGCCGGCCAGATCCCCGGACCTCACACCATTAGATTTCTTCTTTTGGGGATACGTGAAAGATATGCTATACAAAAAGCGATACGAGAACGTAGGCGAGTTGCAAACAGAATTGTGCCATATCACATCGAGTGTTCACCATAAAATGATTAGAAAATCAACAGGCAGCGGGCTCATTAAAAGATTGGCGATTTGCGTAAGACAAGAGGGATCACATTTTGAGCATTTAATTAATTAATTTACAAAAAAATACCTACTTAATTGACTACGGCAGTTTCATGTATGTTTTTTATTTGATTAAAATGATTAATTTCACGTTGTTCCTTTCTTTTAAAATACTATGTTACTTAGGCAGAGTTATTATTTTTTAGCTATTCTTTCGATTGGCATCATAAAAGTAGGGTGTTTTTTTTTCACATTTGAGTCGGTTCGATTCCCAGCCGAAGCAAATAATTTTTAGAAAATCTATGAATGCAGAATTACTAACTTTTAAAAATAACATAAAGTCTTCTTTGAGCAAAATTCACTATCTACGATATTTAAGGTACTTCCCCTTCATGTCCCATAACTTTGGGACGCCCTGTATACTACAGTTATACAAAGTAGTAATGATTATCTTTGCAGAGTATTAATATTCGTTTATTTTATCACTCACAATCCTGTAAACGTTACAATTATTACATTTACTATTAAAGTTAACAGTGGAGACATTGGGCTTTTGGTCTTCTGACACGAAACAATTTGTAAAGGATTTATCCGTTAGACTGGTCCACGTCTCTGGAGATGTGAGAGCTGGTGTCTACTTTGCTCAGCAGCTGAGCTTATGCATTCAGCGGGGCAATAGCGCTAGCGTACTAGGTACTATGCCTCACGGAAGCGAGTGGACGGCGTATTTTTTCTTTAAGATATAGGTATTTTTAATTGTGTTTTATAAATTTGTTGTTTCATGTACAATAAATAAATAATTTATTAAAGTTAAAAATATTATTATAGGTACATCTATTATTACAGTTACAATTTTTGCATTTAATATTTGTGAGAGAACTGGTGCACGAACTAGGAAAGTAGTGACTCCACCTGTCATACATGACACCAGGTCCTCCCTCCCGGATTTGGTTCATTTTAACATAAAGACTTTGGCTGAATCAGGGGAAGCTTTGGTTATATATTGGCGAAGAATAAAGAGAGACAAAATAAGTTAATAAAAATCAAAATAAAACATGGGTGTGATGTGTTGTGTTTAGGTGTATGTGTGGTTGTGGTGTGTGTGAATTGAATGTGAGAGATTGTATGTGATTTTAAGTGTACATATGTAATGCTAAGGATTTAATTAATATAGCGAACTTTTATGTTTATGGTTACTTGAAATATAAAACACTACAACATAATTTTAAGTTATCGTACTTGTACTTTGTAGACGGCGGGGCTTACTTTTTCTTTATTAGCGTTAATACCTAGATATGCGAACGATTCAGTACTTATTTTTACAAAGGCGCATTGTTTACATACGATGCCATTACATATGTTAGTGCCAATAGAGATTGAGCATGCCATTATTTAGGATAAATTAGAATGAATTAATGACATTGTGATGAATGTGGCAATTTGTGGATATCATCTGTCAAAAAACAAAAAGTTTGGTCAAGCGTGCAGCAATATAACACCAGGCACATTCGTCACAGATTTCAAACGAATGCGAGTATTGTGCAGATGAATATACGGTATGTCGTTTTGGGTGATTAAATTGCCAGTGTAAAGTTTGCTTATGCCTTATGCTGCTGAATCTGTGGTAAGATATCAAGTGCTTTACAGAACAATACTGCAAAACGTGACCGCAGCTTTGGGTTAACAAAATTGAAATTGAAACCAATTGTAAAGAAGATTATATACGAGGAATTCCAGCGCTATTCTGGTGTGGAAGCACTTCTTCGGAGTCGTCAATATGACAGCTCATATGTTACCACTGATTTAAGGTCGAAAAAATCGGGCAATATCTTAAGTAGGACAAGGTCTTGATTACTAAAACCTACGAAACGAAACGCATGTGAAATTAAAACTTTCTTATGGCGAATTGAATAGGTATCGTTTTCGAACTATTTAGAATACGGTGGCAGGTGAGGTGTTTACTTACTGAGACTGAAAAAAAAACTTACCTTCCCACCAAAATATCCATTATTGGCTTTCAATTCCTCTTCAAATCGAGAAAAGTAATAATGAAGATGTTTTTCTAATAACATTTTTTTCAGAGATTCCTTTTTGATCGGGTCTTTTTCTTCTATATAAGGTATAACATCTAAAAAAGGATAAGTATAAGTAAAAAAAGGTATTTGGTTAGTTCTAAATAAACACGCTAAACACAGGCTAATAACATTGTCTGCAATGTGTGCCTGGAAGAGATAGCTGTTAGCGATAAGGCTACCGTTTGAGATTTATGTTTATGTAGTTTCTATAAATTATTTAATGAAGAGTATTTGGTTGAATGATTGATATAGACACATATAAAAGGTCCTTTATACATAAGTATAAACCGCCAAGTATAAGAAGGTCCAACCGCCTCCATGGCTCTATTTAAACAACATTGGGTTTACGTTTCGGAGGTCGCGGATTCGATCCCGAGCGGGGTACACATTTTAGTACTCGGTTTGGTTGGTGTTAGGGTACATTAAATGTCCGCCTAGCTAGCTATCACCATCGTATCTAAATCTGCCGCCAAACAGCAATGTTAATAGTATTGTTGTGTTCCGGTTGTCAGAGGAAAGATAGCCAGTCCCCCAAATATGTTGGGATTTCCGGGTCAGTACGCTATCACCTTCGGCCTCATCTTCACTTAACATCAGGTGTGATTGAGGTCAACTGCTAACCCGTTGTGGATAAAAAAAAGTAAGAAAGGCCATTAGCTCTCATGTCGACATCATGCGGGTTCCAGATTCTCATGGACGGCGATGATCACTCTCATCAGATGATCTCCCAGTTCGTCTGACTTCCTACCTATAAAAGAATTAACCCTATCCGGATCCGATCCTATCCAGATACCCGATCATCAATGCTAAAATCATATCGGATACTGTTTGATAATATTTATTCGGTGAGTGCAAGTTATCATAAACATTCTAATGAAATCTGCTTGAATATTATAAGTAATGAAGTACACTGTTCCCAAGAATACTTTTACAATATTCTTGGCACTTGTAACTTCAGCAGCAGAAGTTGTTCGAAAGTAATCCAAGTTCAGCTTTGTACTATTGTGACATAAGTTGAACCAGCGCTGATTGGTCTTGGTCCTTTTTTTAAAACCACCACCAAGAATCACATCACTTTTTTCGGATCTCTGCCATTTTTTGTTCATACAAGACCACCTAGACACCTGAGAAGAGTTATAATCCCACTTTGAGATTTCGACACAGCCAGACATGTTTAATGAAACTATCCATGGAGATTGCCATGTCGTCGTGAATAATAACCATTGTAGTGCCAATCAGTGAATATTCATGATACAATAATTATGACTTACTTTTATCGTAATCATATACGTTGTGCACGACGGCATCCAGGACTGCCTGCTCCCATGGATCTGACGGTACCAGGTTGGTTTTGGTGCCCACGTAACGAGCAATGGCTATCGACTGGTTCAGCGTATAATTACCTTCTTCATAATATGGAAGTTTACCGTATGGTAGAGCTAGAGAAATTAATTGCAGAATTAGGAGCACATCAATACATTCCATGACAGGAATTCCATTCTAGTTTCATCGTATTCCATGGGAGGATTTTCCCTTAGCACAATGAGAGTCTCTAAGCAAAGTAGGCCAGGCTTAAAACTGTCAGGTGTCACTAGTGTGACGTGAATCCACCAATCCACACTGGGCTCGCATTGTGGATTATGGCATATACCCTATCCCAGAAGTTCTGCCCTAACAGTCAACAGTGGGGAGATGTAAGGTTGCCGATTCATTACCCTAATCGCCATAGATCACAGATTTTTGGAGAGCTCCACGCTAACGATACTGCACCCTATCACTGGTCTATACAGGATATGTCCATGGTGTATTACATTAGGGCGTCGAGCTTCACTTGACTCCCCCCCATAAAGTTAGCCGCTTTGGCTTTTTGCGTCACATTAGCTACACTTCCATTTGCTAGGGGGAGGTGGGACTTTCTTTCTTTCCTACTTTTTCACCCTATTCTTGCTTAGATTAGTCTGGGGGCCAAGGTAGCAATAGAGTCACGTAGGGCACCGCTTACCTTCAGTAGGCGTCGTGCAGAGTACCACTGTTGATCATGGCTTATCTGGTCTATACAGGAGGTCACAATCATTTAGTCCTCTTGCACCCACGAGAAGAGACGGTCAAAACATCACATCAATAAAAGATAAACAAATTGATTCACACTTTCACGTTCGTAATAATAGTATTACTGAGGATTTTTTAAACGTACGTCATCATCACAATACAAATTACTACTATTAAATGACTTAAGGTTTTCAGCATATAATGGCTGTAAAATAAAGAAAATAATCCTTCATTTGCCTTGGTAATTAGAATACAACTCACCATCTTTTATGGATTTAATGGGCCAACTGTTGTAGTCATGTTTGATGTCTTCAAAGTTCTCCCCGGCGTAATGCAGCATGAGCCTGATGGGCTCCGCTAATCCATGTCCGTCGAAATAATGCAGTTTAATCGACATTTTATTTACAGAGTTTTAAATACAACTGAGGTATATTTTCACTTCCACCTGTTTTATTGGCGACGTGAAGATTAAGGATGTTTCACACGTGCAAAGCGGCGAACATTCAATGAATTAATAACCTTGATACAGGTACATACAATGCTATTAATAGCATTCGGCTAACTATAACTATCACGCTCTCACTCGGAAGCAATAATATTTCTGTTTGTTCTTGCACAAACGCCAAGCTATCGGTAATCTTCCTGTTTTTACGAATGGAGAGGGCCGATAGCTAGTGAATAGTAGTTATATGGGCATTCCATTCCATAATGAATTGTAGCTATAGCTTCTATTATTATACAAATAACAGGTGTTTTAGTAAGATATCAATTCCTGATTTTACTTCCGTTCAATCTTTTCCTGTGTAAATCACTGATGTAGTTTTTTGGAAAGATACAGTTAATATTTATGATAATAATGATTGAAGAGGTCAATTTATATCAATTCACACTTATGTGGCTATTAATTTATCGATATCTTTATATAATTATGATACAATAAGTTATTCAATTGTATACATTGCTAAATGTCATCAAACTCAATAAATAGCCGTGTCTGGCATAAGTTCGATCATTTTGTTTGTAATAGCTGTTGAACCGAGAGGATTAAAAGAAGTGTACGATCTATATTGTTTCTATTCCCGACCCGCTGTCAGTTTACACTAGACTAGCAAACCAGATGTACTGTATTTGCCTATTTGGTTAAAGTTCACAGTTCAATTCTGCCTACATGTTAGTCTTAATGTTAAACCTTCTGGTTGTTTTGTATAAGATTAAAAAGTTAATATATGTTCTTTATTTGCTGATGTTGTTAGTCAGTGTTTGAACCAGCGTAGTCATATTTTTCTAATGCATGCAATGCAATGCAAACGATGCACAAAAATTATTATTATTACACTCCATAATTTTAATTCGATATATATCAACACATATTAAACTGTAGTTACATTTATAACTCACATATGTTGGGAAAATGATTTATTTCATGCGTCTTTCAAATACATGTTTGACGACTTTCTTGCTTGCTTGCTCCTTGCCTTGCCTTGCCTTGCCTTGCCTTGCCTTGCCTTGCCTTGCCTTATTCTTTTAAAATTCGTTACCAATCTGGCGTTGCCTTAATTTGAAAACAAGTTACTGTGATAAAATGCTATCTCATATTTCACAGATAAGAAACTCAATCTTTGTATTAACAATAACTAGATTGGATATAGAATACTTATCGTTAGTTAGGTATTACAAAACGTTGTGTAAAATTGTGTGATGATATTATTAATAAGTCTCTAGTGTAGACGTTGTCGTCGAATTTCCTCTCAACCGTAGATAAATGTACCGATTGGTGTAGTCCACTACACCAATGGATAGTCACCCTGCCAGCGAAACCAACGGTTGCGGGTTCGAATTCCGCGAGGGGTTTGTGTGACGAATGCGACCAATTATTCCCGAGTCATAGATGTATAAATAAATATTTATGTATGTTTATCCGTTATCTAGTAACCACAGTACAAGCTTTGTTTAGTTTGGGACTAGATGATTGGTGTAAGTGTCCGAAATATTTATTTATTAATGAATCAATACATGAACATTCCAGACAATAAGCTGTTAAATAAATAAACGATTAAACTTTTATCAATTTTGTAATATAACAGTCGACATTAAAAAGGTACGTAAGGTTTCCTAGCTGCAAGATACTCCTTTACTCTTGGCAGTGATTTTATGTAATCGATTAAAGTCTGTATTGCAGGATATGCCTTCTCTGCTTGAACGTTCAGAAATAGATTGGTTGATTCAATGATACCGAAGAGAACGAAGTCGGCCCAGGACAACTGAGAACAAGAATACAGTATTAGATGCTATTGTCAAAGGAAAGCACTCTTAAATCTTGCCACAGTAAACGTCATTAAAGTCAGGCAGGTCATGAATTTCCTTGTAAAAGAATTGTAATATTAATGAACAATCTTCTACACGTAAACAATTTCAATTATCTTAACAATAACATCACATGACATTTAAATTAACATTCCTTTTCGTATCTTCTTTTATGTATTCTTTGGCATGGTTTAATTATTAACCGCCTGCGAGAAAGACGGGTGTTATGTATTTGACGGTGTTGTGTGAGGGTGTGTGAATTCGGCCTTTTTCCAGAGGTATCTCTGTAATGCATAGTTTAGAAAAACTTATAGCGCGCTTATGTTATCTATATGAAAGACTAAACGAGGGAACAGGTTCAGCTTTAAGAAAACCGCTGAAGTCGTTTCGAAGATATATATATAGCTTTTAACACAGTTTTCGGCGTATTTGGATGATATGTCTTTCTTTCTAAATTTTCAATTTCTTTACATACATACACAAAATCGCGCCTGTTCCCGTAAGTAGGCAGAGACCACAGACTTCCATTTGCTACGATCCTGACACACGTCTTTTGCTTCATTCACTCTCATAATGTTGTTCATACGTACTCGTCGGTTTAGAGTACTCTTGACTTGGGCTTTCATTAAGACGTCCCCGATTTCATCATGGTACGTTCGCAGTGGTCTTCCCCTATAAACACTACCATCCACATTCGCTTCGTATAACCCTTCCGTTAATCTTCTTTCATTCATATTCTCCACTTGTCCAAACCATGTCAGCTCACCTTTTTCAATCTCTGTCACTGAGTCTTCTTCCTCACTAAACACACACAAAAAAATCTTCTGCCATACGTTGGTATTTCACTCCCTCATTAACTTTTCCACTTTTTCTCCGTCTATTAAAAATACTGCAATCCGTGTTACATTCATCTCTCTCAAATATCATAACTTTCGTTTACTTATCACGTTTACTTATTTACTTATTATTATAAAGAAAATTAATATTTGGAATACTTTGGATCTACACAATCACACGCAAACAAACATTCGACTAACTACAAAGTAAACGTGTGTGATAGGACAAGATAAACCACTCATTTTACAAGAATTTGTCAATCTAAAGGAGATTGCTGGATATTGCCTAAGCGCTAAAACCGAATGAAAAGTTTGCCAAATAAAATGTCATATTTTCTTGCATCAAATCACATCCTCAAACCCTCACCTGCACAAAGTTCTTACCATTTAGTCCAAATAAAATCGCATTGTATCCCGTATATTTCTGTCATTTTTTAAGTTTTAAGTCTATGCAATCAATTCTGACAGAATCTCTAGGGCACAACACTGTATCTGTAAACTTATGTTTTTACATTTAGCCATAGATGCTTAAACTATTATGTCATGATTTGAGTTTTTATTAAAGTCTTCAGGAAAATATTATAATATTGTACACTGACCTTCCCACCAAAGAATCCTTTATTTTCTTTCAATTCCTTTTCAAATCTGGAGAAGTAATAATCAAGACTTTCTTCTAAGATCTTCTTTTTCAAGTCCTGCCTTTTAGTGGGGTCTTTTTCGATTATATACGGTACCACATCTAAAACGATGGTGTGAAAAAATATTTCATTAAACTATACTCCATCAAAATAGAAAGAGAACTCGTAAACATAAACAGTTCATATACTTAAGGTTAATATAAATTATTTTCATTGAAAATGTTGTAACTTCGTTGCTTACTCATTATAAACTCGACGAGTACGAAAAATTAACTCCGTGGCTGCATTCAAACTCAAAGACAAAAATATTTCATCCAATGTTGGATACAAAAATATCACTTATTGAAAGTCAACATGTTATTTTTTCAAAGCATGCAGTCAGGTTCAAAATTGTAGTCAAACGAAAAAATTAAAGCATTTCATAGAAACGTGAATTATAGTTCAGTGGGCATATATACAATTTTTATTTAGCAGAAACGAGTTGTTCCTGTAATTTACAAAAAAACGAACACATAATATATACAAATCAGACTATTTAGATGATAACCATCTTTGGACATAACCAGCTGGTTCGCGTGTCAGTTTATTTCACAATTAATAATGAAATATTATTATGCCTTTTTATTATATAAAGCTTGTTTTTAAAGAGCAACCCTTCGAGTTTCTTGCTTGCTCTTCTCATGGGAAAATTGCCTTTTGAACAAGCAGTAGCTTAAAAAATCTAAAATCTACTTTAAGTGTAGACGATGTACAAAATAAAGCATTTTTGACTTTGACGAATTTGTATTTTTTTTAATCTTACTTATTTTATAAGCCATACTCACATCATATGATTAAGTCGGCTTCAAAATAAAAACAAAATTTGGTAAAACGAAAATATTATGATTAGAAACCTATACTGTCCCATTGCTGGGCATACGCCTCTCCACGCCTCAAGCTTAGTCCGAATCTCCTTCTCGATTTACCGCGACGCCTTCTTCTATAGAGTTAGCATCCAGGTGGGTGTGATTAGGGCCAATAGGTTATTTGGCATGCAGTAAAAATAGTCTGCCAGTTCCACTTGAGCTTTAGATAATGATTTTTTATTTTTAATAGAAATACGAATACCTATGTACGGATAGCTCAAAAATCGATCCCATGTTTAGAAATTAAAATGATTTCTGAAATTGACTTATTATGGAATTTAAATATAAACTAGAATAACTGTAAAAAATTGGCACCGCGAGGCAAGGTACACGAAACGCTGGCAGCGTTTCCTCGCTGGATGCAGATACTTAAGCGTTAAGCGAGGATACAGCCAGCTCACGGTTTATAATAGCTCGCGCTTTGAAATGTTAAAGGAAAATTAAAGAGCACCCAGCCCCCAAGGACCTAAGGCTTTGACTCCGAAATCAAGAAAAAATTATTCTGAGCCGATGTCTCTAAATAACTACTGATTGATTTTTATAACTTACTTTTATAGAAATCGTAGATGTTGTGCACGACAGCATCCAAGAGTGCCTGTTCCCATGGATCAGATGGTACCAGCTTGGCTTTAGTGCCAACATAGCGAGCGATGGCTATCGACTGAGTGAGCGAGCGATTGCCTTCTTCATACTTAGGTAGTTGGCCGTAAGGGAGAGCTAGAGAAAAAATATATTTGCAGAATTATATATCCAACTTGTGGCTGGTGGTGGTGGTGTTTATAGTAATTATAGTTATAAACTACATAGGTAAATGTAGAATTTTATGGGTAATAATCTCCACTCCTTCATTGTGTCAAAGGTTTAGCTGGCATAAGTGAAATTCAAAAATATGTATGAATAACTCATGACTATTTTGACATGAAACATAAGTACGATAAGACGAATTCATATGCAGAATCAGCCACATACTGGCTTATAGGCCATAATATAAATTACACAGTCCCGAATTAGGAAAGCCATAACCTAAAATATTAGCCATACATAAAAGTAACCAATTAACAAACATGAAAAATAAATTATTAAAAAATAAAACAAGAAATGAAAAGCGAAAGATAATCTCTAAAACTTAGCAGCCTATTGTAATGTTATCACCATGTTATGACGAATGAGGACGATCAACAAACAAATTCAGCTTGTATTATATTTTGTTTGAATCTAAACTAAAAACTACTATTGGAAATGCACGAAAAAAATTAAAATTACCCCATACAAAATTATTATATCAGCTTTTGGATGGAGACAAAATATATTTTATTTTGTATTCTGGTCGGATTTTTGGTATTTATTTTACATTAAAGAAAAGAAAACTCACTATCTTTTATAGACTTATTAGGCCAATTAAGGAAGTCATGCTTGATGTCTTCAAATTCCTCCCCGGCATGATGCAGCATGAGCCTGATGGCCTCAGCAAGTCCAGAGGAATTGAAATAATGTAGCTTCGTCGACATTTCGTTCACTACTAATGCATTATAATATTAATATTCCAACGCACTGACCTTGATTATACAAAACAAAATATAAGGGCCGTTACATACGCCACTCCATTCGGTAGCGAACATTCGGTAGCGAATCTATAGTAATGGCTGTCATATTATATCTAGTTTTAGTTAGTCAATTATGTGACTGATACCTACTCACAAAAAGCCAGAAGCATTCGATGAAAGTGGAAGAAGAAAAAAAAGAAAAAGTAGTATGTCAGGATCGTTGCAAGTGGAAATGAATAGTCTCTATCTACCTCAACGGGAAACAAGCGTGAGCATATGTATGTATGTTTAGTTTTCCAATTGCGAGAGGTGGCACTGCTGACAATCGCAAAATGCTAGGCTGTCACGTTGCAGTTGCTGATACATCGTACGAATTTAATGTTTGGCAACAATTATTGTTTAGCTTTTAATATTACGATGAATGACAATACCCGACTGCGCCACATGTGCTTCTGCTTCTTACTAGGTACTGCTATTTAATAGTCCAGTGAGGATGGGTACATTTTGAGGTGTAACCTAATTTTAGGACATGGATAGTCCTATAGATAATAGGTAGTCCTATTTTTTTTATGATTGACTGGATTCGCTTTTGACCACAAACTCACCTGAGGGAAAGTGTCGATGTGGTCGAAGATGTAGCACGCGATCCCAGGAAATGCCCATTCACTCTGCTCCTGAAGATCCTAGGTTGTAAGATTCAGGAAAGACTGACCTATCTATGGATAGACGAACGAATGAAGAAAAATAGAAGAACTTGCCAATGGTGTCGATTCGGATGTACACCAACTAAACTAAACTAAATTAAACCAAAACCAGTTTTAAAGTAGTACTGTCTCTTTCTCCCTGGAACAGTACAATGCGACGGCACCACTCCAAAACTGGTTTTAGTTTAGTTTAGTTTAGTTGGTGTACATCCGATTCGACAACATTGGCGAAGTCCTTAATGCCACAGAGAGTGTTATTGGAGCTCTGAGTGTCTGCTTTTTTAACGATTAAGTTCACGGTAGTAACCTTTATTTAATTTTGTACATTCTATAACTAAACACCTAGATGGACTATACGTAAATCAAGCTACTGGTTTGATAGAAAACATTATTATTTTATCACTGCTTTAGGTACTGAATCCATGTGCAAAAATAAGGAATTTTAATATTATCTTTTCGTTTGCTGGGCTATAAATCATTTATAATCCTTCAGACCACATCATCAGATTTTATGGATCTATATGCATTAAATTTTTAAATAATTTTCAGTCGCGCTTGATGACATCGGTGACATCATTTTCAAATAGGTACATCAAGTATACCATCACACCAATGGCGTGCACAGCGTTTCGTCACAGGGTAAGCAGTATTATAAAAATTGCTATTAAATGAAAAAAAATACAACTACAAAATAATAACTTACTCTCATATAGCAATCCTCGCAACTGTTTAGAATATTTCTATACACTTCAGTAAGAATCAGCTATCTTGACAATGCATTTCGAGAAAAGCTTACAATTTGTTAGGGTAGACATCGCCTTTCTGCCTGTATGGAGGTCACGCCACTGCATCACACAATACGACCTCAATAAAATTTTAAAGTATGTGTTGGAAACTGGCAACAAGACTCTTTTTTATAGGCAGACGTCAGGGAGAATTTGGATTGTGCTTTTTGTGTCTGTCTGTATTACTCGTACTTTCTAATTTTCTTAAAATATACGTTTTACACCTTAATCTTATTAATAATAAATAAATAAATGTTAAATGTCTTTGCACAAATACACAGCGCCATCTAGGTCCACAGTAAGCATCCTAGGCTTGTGTTATGGATACCAGATGGTTGACGAACTACACGAATACATATTTTTTTTATAAATAAATATATGTATAAATGAAAAACATCCATAACTCGGGAACACATGTTTCGATTCGAACCCGCGACCATTTGGTATAGTATCAGAGTCTCTAACCACTACACCAAACAGGTCGTCAAAATTATTAATTTGACGTTGCACAATACTTTGTAATAATATGTTTAAATGCGAATGTTCGCTGAGAATTCGCTGTTTATCAGTCACTGGCCTAATTTACCTAACGAACAAATACAGCGATAAAATGCCAAATACCGTGATAAACTTGTCAATGGTATGCTCTCTTAGATAAGGTAGTACCTATTATGAAATAATTAAGTTCTGTTTTGGCACAAGGTGTACTGTGAACCCGTTGTTACTAAGTAAGAGATGAGAATAGGAATAAAAATAACAATCATTTATTTAACCCATTTAGCGACACACATAATATACAGAGTGTGGGAAAATATAAAGTAAGAACACTAGATGTTTACATGGCAAATGTATATTTGGAAGTAATTGTCACAGTAAAAGCAGATGTTCTATACTAAAAATTCAAAATAAAATAGTTCTAATATGGCCAGTATCACATCTTACAACATCCACCCGTAATGACCATATTCAGAAGCCTTAGTAATAACAAACAAACACTGTAACATAAAGAAAAACATTGTAACATAAAGTAACTACGCCTTAACTAAACCTATACTATTGATACACCTTTGATGTGCAACTTTCCCAAGACATTTTGTCAGCACGTCAGCTAACAGGTCACTGGACTTAGTGTATTGAAGCACAATCACATTTTCAGATACCTTTTCGCGAATAAAATGGTACCTAACATCAATATGTTTCGATCTGCCGTGGTGTATAGGATTATGAGCTAAGTTCTGCGCACTCTGACTGTCACTGCAAATGGTTATACTAGGATATTTAATATCACATACCTCGGATATCAAACGACGTAAGTAAATAGCCTCTTTCGCAGCATCAGTCAACGCCATGTACTCGGCTTCGGTAGAAGACAGCGCCACTGTAGGCTGCTTCTTCGATGCCCACGAGACAGGTCCATTTGCCAGTTTGAAGCAATAACCTGTGTAGGAACGACGATCATGCACACAGTTCGCAAAATCCGCGTCCGTATAACCTACGAGAAGTTCTCCTGTCTTCTTATAAATAATAGAATGATCTATAGTGCCTTTTAGGTACTGAAGTACTCGTTTCGCTGCCACCCAATGCGTGCTGTTATATTTGTTGTTATACTGACTAAGGTAGCTAACAGCAAAAGCAATATCAGGTCGAGTATTGACAGCAAGGTACATTAGACAACCTATTAAATTCAGATAGGCATAATGATTATTCTTACAATCCGAATCCTGAAGAGCACCTATTTTGCTATTCGCCAAGGGAGTGTCGTAGGTACTCTTTTGCCTGCCCTAAATTGAATTTTTCTAGTAGGAATTCAATATATGACTTTTGATTGACTCGTATTTCACCATTTTCCGTTGAGATATTTAATCCCAGATAATATTTCAGTGGACCTAAATCTTTTAATGTAAAATATTTTTGTAAGTCACACTTGACAGCGTCGAATGACTTTTCATTCTGGTAAAAAACAATGATGTCATCCACATAGACTGCTAACAGGATTAATTCTGAACCAAGGAGTTTTTTATATACGCATGGTTCAGTAGGTAATCTAATAAAACCTATTTTACTCAACACTTCATTGAGCTTAATATTCCACGCGCGAGGAGCCTGTTTTAAGCCATACAGGGACTTTTGCAACAGACACACTTTATCTTCGTCACCTTTGCTCTTAAAACCCGGAGGCTGGTCCATGTAGACTTCTTCTTGAAGATCGCCATTTAAAAAGGCGGTGTCGACGTCTAAGTGTCGCATCTTCAGGCCCATTTCTGCTGCTAAAGCAATCAAAACGCGTAAGGAGGAATTCCGAATTACCGGAGCGAAGGTTTCATAGTAATCGACACCATGAACTTGATTATAGCCTTTCGCGACAAGTCTAGCTTTATATTTGATTATATCGCCATGGGCATTCTTTTTTAATTTGTAAACCCATTTGCATGGTATAACCTTCTTATCTGGCCTATTCACCAGAATCCACGTTTCTTTTCCAGCAAGGCCTGGTATTCATCTCTCATAGCATGATACCAATTATCTCTATCTACTGCATTCACCGCTTGTTGATAAGTAGTCGGTTCATCCATTTGAGAGGATATAGTCTGCATACAAACACAGTTGGCGGCAGTATTGTGGATTTTTCTAGGTCTCAGATTATAGCGTGGTTCTGCAACCTCAACATCAGAATCACTTTCTTCTAATTGTTCTGGTGACGGGGCAAACCCAAGTTGACTCGGCTCAAAGTCGGCAACAATACTTGGTCCAGGTATCGGATCCTCTCTACTATTTGTTGTAGAGTCGATCTGTGAACATAAAGGTAAACGTGCCGGTTGTGGCACATCCACCCGTGATTGAGGACTAAGAAATAAGGGTACACGTGCCGGTTTTAGCGCACCAGGCGCTAACTGGTATTTGACACCCTTTCCTTTTTCCTCTAAATCCCGGAAAGTGTCTTCAAAGAAAACCACGTCCCTACTTTTGACAAGTCGTCTAGGATATTTTGCATCTCGGAAGTAATAACTATTGGGATCGTCAGAATAGCCAACAAAAATATGCTCGGTTGCCTTCACGTCCAACTTCTTCCGATTACAATCGGGGACATGAATCAGAGCTCGACAACCAAAGACTCTTAAGTGTGATAGGTTCGGCTGTTTACCATACCACAGCTCAAAAGAAGTCTTACCTTCGAGAGCACGGTGAGGAGTCCTATTTTTAAGATAGACTGCAGTTTCCGTCGCATCTTGCCAATATGCTGGAGAAAGAGAACTGCCAGAGAGCATAGACCTAGCCTTCTCTATGATCGTTCTGTTGATCCTTTCAGCGATGGAGTTTTGCTGCGGACTATAGGGCACTGTCGTCTGATGCTGAATTCCTTCCATCTGTAAGTAATTTGTAAGGTCAGTATTGACATATTCTGTCCCGTTGTCGCTCCTCAACACTTTTATTTTTAATCCCTTTTCTCGCTCCACTAGGGATTTGAAAATACGAAATTTATCCTTTACTTCAGCTTTTGAAGAAATAAAGAATGCAAAGATCATACGAGTAAAGTCATCTATGAAAAATAAGACATACTTACTTCCTTGAAAAGACGTCTCTGATAATGTACAAACGTCAGTATGGACAAGTTCTAAAACTGACGTTGCCCTTTTATACGGAATCCTTTTGAAAGGCTTCCGACTCAGTTTTCCTTCTACACAGGCCACACATGGTTCCTTGTCAACTGTTGAATAATCTATGCCTACTACCTGGTCCTTTTTTAAGCGATCCATCCCAATGCGGCATAGGTGACCTAAACGTTTATGCCAGAGTTGATACCTGGACACGTCAGAGTGCACATCAAAAGCAGATAATTGACGTGGTACATTGACTGTACAATCTAAAGAATACAGCCCACCACAGATCGAACCATGTAGCAAAGAAATACCTGTACAAGAAAAAACACTAGAGTTATAAAAGTTACAACCAGATTTATCAAAAACCACACAAAAACCGTTATCAACTGCTTTCTTTACTGAAATAAGATTAGCGTTCAAATTAGGTACATGAACAACGTCACTAATCTTCGTAACCTCATCACACATCGTAATAGAAATATCGCCAACGCCTTCACTGGATAACACCTCTCCATTAGCAATTGTCACTTTGCCTGTGGGATATCCTTTCACGTTCTCCATCCATTCTCGTCTTGAAGTCATATGGGCCGACGCCCCAGAATCTATGTACCATTTAGTACTCTCCACGTCACCAATGACATTCAACGCACTTAAAGAGTTTCTATGATTCTCAGATTTCTTTTTCTTGTCCTTCTTATGGGGACAGTCTGGACTCTTATGGCCTGGCTCCCGACAGTCGTAACAGATAATCTGTTTCTTAGTTTTTGATGAAGATGGCTTAGATTTCTGATTAGTCCGTGTTTTCAGGGCAGTATCCTGGTTATTCTCTTTTGGTTTATTCAATTCATTCAACAATTTCGTCTTTATCAAGTCAACAGTAATTTCTACATTTGAGTTCTCCAGTGCCATAACAAGAGGGGCATACTGTGGAGACAAACCTCCAAGAAGAATAGCAGCGATTGAAGCATCTTCTATGATCTTGCCAATATCGGCAAGGTCCTGGACTGTTGACATAACAGCATTAATGTACATTTCTATATCGTTGAAATCATCTAGACAGTACCTGTACAACTTCCGTTCGAGGCTTATTCTTCGTCCTAAGCCTTTGTCTTCATACGCAGAGGACAAGGCTTTCCACGCAGCTTTAGCCGTTTCACAAGGTCTGAGAAGGGTGATTGCCATACCATCAACTGTGAGACAAATTTTCGATAACGCAATCTGATCGTCACGCAACTTTTTCTCAGCGGTAATTTGATTACCTTCAGGGTATCCGGCAACAGTTTCCCATAAATTTTCGTGTATTAGGTACATACGCATCTTGAATTTCCAAACACCAAAACCGTCTCTGTTTACTAGCGGTTTTATCGCAGAAATTGAACTTGACATTATTTCACAGCTAATGTCAAAGGCGAAAAAATGAAAAATAAGCGAAATTATAATTTTCGCGACTTTCAACAAATATCTTTTACATGCACGTGTTAAATATTTAGTGTTCTTTACCTTTTCGTGCTGATAACGTGTGGGAAAATATAAAGTAAGAACACTAGATGTTTACATGGCAAATGTATATTTGGAAGTAATTGTCACAGTAAAAGCAGATGTTCTATACTAAAAATTCAAAATAAAATAGTTCTAATATGGCCAGTATCACATCTTACAACACAGAGTGTTAGTAAAAGTATCGTTTTCCTTTCCACCACGTGTAGTATAAGTGAACTACAATACAATAAAGAAGTAATTTTTTTAGTCCACCAAATAGTTTTTTTTGTACATTTTTTTTAAATCCAGCACTCTAGCAACTTAATTCGCGCGCCATCGCACGACGCGACGGACGTTCATTCACCCACCGCTCGGCTTTACCTACACACCGATTAGGCATTCATTCTGACGGTCCTAAGCCCGTCAAAAGTAGGAAAGAAAAATTGGAATCGAGCAAACAGAAAAGTAGACAGACAGATAGGTAGGTAGATAGATAGGTAAGTACATACGTCGTGTAGTCGCCGGCGTCGGTGAGCGGTGGGTGAATGAACGTCCGTCGCGAGGTAAGTTGCTAGAGTGTGGGTTTAAAAAAATTGTAAAAAATAAACTATTTGATGGATTAAAAAAATTACTTTTTTATTGTATTGTAGTTCACTTATACTACACGTGGTGTAAAGGAAAATGATACTTTTACTAACACCCTGTATACATGTATAAAGTAAGTAAAACTAAATGTATTATATGGTTAGTTATAATACAGATAAAAAACTATGAACAGACATTAACTGACATGTGAGACAACAAGTGACCACTGTTATGAATTATTACATTATTATGGAACAGAACCCCTGTTCGATAGAGATACGGAGCAACAAACTAATATGGCCATTCTGTCAAAATTTCATTTTAGTAAATATACTCCGTTGAAATATACCGAGTGTAATTAAATTCGTGTAAATCGTCTTCTAACTTTTTTTTATACAAAACGGGTTAGCACTTTACTCAATCACACCTGATGTTAAGTGAATATGAGGCTGAAGGTGGAAGCGTACTGACCCGGAAAACCCATCTTATTTGGGGGACTGGCTATCTTATCTCTGACAACCACACACAACAATACTATTAACATTGCTGCTTGACGGCAGATTTATTAATAGTACAGAAATCACGACAAACTTTATCAAATTATATATTTATTGATCCACCATCTTTTCAGATTTATATAAGATGGTGGTAGCTAGCCAGGCGGACAGTTAAAATGCCCTACCACCTACCAAACCGAATACTTAAACATGTATCCTGCTGGGGATCGAACCCGCGACCTTCGGATCGTAAAATCAGGCTGATGGTTTACTGACATAAATAGTTGACTGTCTTCTGT
The DNA here is from genome assembly GCA_949316235.1 of Oegoconia quadripuncta. Classification (NCBI taxonomy): domain Eukaryota; kingdom Metazoa; phylum Arthropoda; class Insecta; order Lepidoptera; family Autostichidae; genus Oegoconia; species Oegoconia quadripuncta. The sequence continues at coordinate 16,932,942 of OX438754.1, read as the reverse complement.
TGAAGTAGTCTGATTCTCGGCTAAGTAGAAGTGGAACAATCCGTCTCTTCCCGTGGCTATCGTTTTAGGTGACTAAACGATTATTTACGCTTAGACCACTGCTGAACATTGACCACCCCAATCTGAATTTCCAGAGCAACCGGTTGGAAGCGGCGTGCAACCAGCAATTTTCAATGACCTCGTGGGTGGATATCCCGCGCTGCGCTCGCCACTGCATTGTCTGCACCCTAGTACTGGGGGTCTACTCTCTAACGAAAATGGCTTCGGATGGCCGTAACTACGGATTTTTTCTTCTGCTAAGAATCCTTTATTTGCATAACTTGAGACGTTCCTTGTGTCCAGTATTAACTTGTGATGTCCAACTATATACAACAAAAATAAAATAATTACGATTGGTTTATAATTGGATCAAAAGAAAAAGTCGGAAGTTACTGCCTTCCGAAGCTATTTTCATTAGAGAGTAGACTCCCTGTTTACCCTAAGAGTTATCAGTCCTAGTAAGTATCAGTAGGTGATCTAGGCCAGAGGATTTGTCCCCTAGATCCGCTCTTGATGCCGCTTCAACTTGATAATCCGCCTCCGTGGCTCAATGTAAACAACATTGAGTTTACGATTCGGAGGTCGCGGGTTCGATCCCCAGCGGGGTACAGGTTTAAGTACTCGGTTTGGTTGGTGGTAGGTCGTTTTAAATGTCCGCCTGGCTAGCTCCACCATCTTATCATATATCATTCATCACAATACTGTGGTTCTCGATTCTATGTATGCTTGTGTTTTTTTTTCTTTTTTGTGATGAATAAATACCTCTTATTATTATTATTATCTAAATCTGCCGCCAAGCAGCAATGTTAATAGCATTGTTGTGTTCCGGTTGTCCGAGATAAGATAGCCAGTCCCCCAAATGTGTTGGGGTGTCCGAGTCTGTACGCTTCCACCTTCACTTAACATCAGGTGTGATTGAGGTCAAGTACAAACCCGTTGTTCATAAAAAAAAAATCGGACGTCGTCGGTACCTTTCGTTCTACGGATTTTATTACTCCTGTACTTTATCTTAAAGCAATTTCACACATCAGCAATCATACAATCTCCAGTTTTCATCTACTTCTGAAGATCTGAAGTTGAAGATTGCCCTTCCCATAAGCTCCCTGTAGTTTCAAATCAAATCAAATCAAAACAAAATATTTTATTTCATAGGATAAAATTATCACTTGGAAACGACACAATTAATATTACATTTAAATTTACTGCTCATTCACAAAGCACACTCCCCAGAGAACAACGAGCAAGAAACTCTTGCTCTTTTAAACTGATTATTAGTTACAATTTGTGATTTGATAATTATATGAATAATAAGACAGCTATGGCCATGCTTGCTTATCATTCAAATAGTCAGTGATTTTATAATAGCCTCTTGCTAATAATTTCTGTTTTATGATTGCTTTAAATTTATTTAAAGGAAAATTTTTAATGTGTACTGGTACCTTATTATAAAAGCGTATACATTGCCCTTTGAAGGATTTACTAAGTTTCTCTTCCCATAAGGGTAAATGATAGTAACTAGTTTTCGTACAAACTAATAATCGACTACAATGTTAAAAACTATTTTCTTACCGATAAAAAATGCTTTCGAGGCACCCATCTACTAAATCTTCTGTTATAACCAGGCACTCATATTCTCTCTATAGAACTATCTGAGTGCTTGGTTAACACATCACATGATCATGGAACGGCTGACAATGGAATGGACAAAGTATTGAGTTTGGCCAAAGAATATAAATTAATATCCTTGAACTTAGCCATCACACAGCGCCATCTAGTTCCACACTAAGCAACTGGTCTTGTTTTATGAATACCTGAAGATTGATATACTACACAAATACATTTTTTTTTGTAAATGTAAACATCCATAACTCATAAAACATATTCCCCTTGCGGGAATCGAACCCGCGACCTCTAGATATAGCGGTCAGGGTCACTAATCACACCAAACAGCCGTAGTACCACGTAAAAATTTCCGCTTATCTCTCCTGGTTTCGATCACTAAACGTGGTAACTGATACGTCTATCCATTAAGCGTTTATCTCATTAGCTTTACTTCAAGGACGCTTACGTGGAATTTTTACTTCGTACAGTGGCCGTCAAATATGCCTTGCTAGTCACTGGCAGCAGTGCTGCCAACCTTTTGGGTACGAATCTCTCACGAGGGGCGTGGGGCAAGTTCTTTATTTATAGATACAAACTGTGTTCTATTAGCATTGTAATATATTTTAAAACCACTCCATTTGTGCTCTCTAATACTCCACTGTGAATGCAAAGTGATCAAGCTATTTGAGAATACTCCGCAACAATGCCTGCAATTATTTATCACAAAAGAAATGAAAGCAAAAAGGCTAACACACATTCACACATCGTGAAGCTGCTATTGTTTATGCGTTTTAATAACGTAAGGTTCTCTATTTTCAATATATTCCTTCACTCCTGGCAGCGATGTGATGGTTTCCATTAAAGCCTTCACTGTAGGGTAGTCGTTCTGGATTTGTAGATTGAAGTACAGATTTGTGGCTTCCGCATAAGAGACTAAGATGAAGTCGGCCCAGGATAGCTGAAAAAAAATAATTAATTATAAGGTATCCGTCAAGTTGCAGCACCAACATTTATGCTGTGGTATGGACCTTTGTCTGTACTGCATCATTATACCGAGTGTAAGATCTTCAGCGGACAGTGGGTATAGCCCAACACTAATTAAATCTTGCTTGTAAATACTATCAGTGAATTTAACACGTTCTGGGACACAATCCGCCTCTCGACGTAATAACAATAAAACTTCTATTGTGTCTGATGATCTGCCCCGAAACGTGTCAATATTTTATTTATTTATTTTGTGTGTTATTTACATAGATTTATTGTTTCTGTTCTTCTATCGTGGTTGTATGTAGGTACTGGGCAGTGAATAAATGTTTTATCTATCTGTCAACAAATTAAATTATATTTTTCCGGACGCAAATAGAGGTGTTATAAAGGGTTCTATATTAAAACGCATACATTAAATACTCCTATTTTTAACTCGCATAACATTTATTTTATTTATTTATTTATTTTATAAGGTATCTCTACAGCACAATAATTATACATTAAAAGAAGAACACTTTAAATTTGGCTGTGCCAATAACAGAGTTACACTTTTAGAAATTTTATACAGTTGCAACATCGATTGCCACTACTCTTATATATTTATAATATCGTTTAATTTAATTTCAATTAGTCTGTTTAGAACTTAAAATTAAACCAGGAATATGAAAGTGTATGTTGTGTGGTGTGTAGTGCATTGTGTAGGTGTATTTGTGCGAGAGTTTGTGTGTAGGTGCGGGTGAGAAGTTAACGTAGGTAGGTAGTTAAATGTTAATATTTTAGTTATAATTGGATGTTGTGTGTTGTAATGATACGTCTAATTTCGTTAATGTACTGATTTCTGGATAGAAAGAATAAGTCTACATTCAGGTATTTACCATTGTAAGTGTCTGTACAACGGTGCAAGACAGAATTTTGGGCGTAATTTGTTCTAACACAGGGTGATACAAAGAGACGGGGGTTACGTATTCGCACCGAGCTTACCCATAGTGTGAGCAGTTCCATTATTTCGGGACTGTCAATGTTGTTGTTCAGCATATCATATAAAAATTTCATGTCGGTTATTTCCCTGCGCTGCACTAGTGATGTTAGTCTGTGGATTTTTAGTCCATCAGAGTAGTCTCTGGGTCTCACTCTCATTCTGAAGTTAAGACACCTTATGAATTTCCTTTGAATCATCTCAAGCCGTGTCCTATGTGTTGTATAAGTAGGTGACCATATACAGGAAGCGTATTCCATTATACTTCTGACGTAGGAACAGTATAGGACACGGAGAGGCTCTGTCCGAGTGAAAGGCTTTGTGGCCCTGTATATGAACCCAAGCATAGTTAGGGCTTTATTTACTACGTAATCATAATGATGTGTATATAGCAGCTTCGAGTCCATAACAATTCCCAGGTCTCTAATTTGGTCCGCCCTATCGACATTAACATTGTTAAGTTTGTAGTTGTATGTGATAGGTTTAAATTTTCGGGAAAAAGTTATTATATTACATTTTTTCACATTTAAATCCAATTCGTTCCTGTCGCAGTAGTCGCAAAGTTTATCGAGGTCTGATTGCAAATTTAAGCAATCTTGCATGTTCTTCACATTCATAAAAATCTTGGTATCATCTGCGTACATAAGGTATTTGGCATGTGAAAAACATGACGATATATCCGACACGTAAATGTTGAACAATAGCGGTCCCAGATGCGATCCCTGTGGAACACCCGACGGGATAACCTCGAATCTAGACATATAATTACCGATGCGAACAGCCTGGTGTCTGTTACGGATGTATGAATCAAACCACCGCAGAAGGTCGCCGTGTACACCGATAGTTAACAGTTTATGAATAAGTATATCGTGATTAATGCGGTCAAAGCATTTAGAATAGTCGGTATACACGGCATCCACCTGCCCACCCTGGTCCATACAGTTTGCTATGTATTCTGTAAATACTGACAAGTTTGTTAGCGTTGATCGCTTTTTCATGAACCCGTGCTGAGCAGACGGGATGTTTAATGCAACTGTGTTATATATTTGGTCGTGAATAATTGCTTCAAACAATTTACTAAAAACTGATAACAAAGAAATAGGTCTGTAATTGTTCACCTTTACCTTTGCTCCCGATTTATGAATAGGGATAACGAATGCCTCTTTCCATTTAGATGGAAATATGCCCTCTTTGAGCGATCTATTGAACAATATGGCCAATGGCCTCGACAAGGCCTCAGCACACATTTTAACGAATTGTTAAACCTGCATGGTTTCAATTTTAGTTTTACTTTATTCTTTTTCTAATAGAACACCCTGTCATTTATTAAGAAGTATATTTTAAATATTTTTTGATATTCTTTTGCCGTGTCTCCTTGTATACACATTAAAATGTCACTGCTTACCACACTCTGTGATTTCTTTTCTATTAGCGAATCAGAGAAGAAATAGAAGGTTATGGCCCTTTTGTGATATTTTTAAAGAAGTGTGTAATTTATTTAATCTATTAGAAGTACGTAGAGCTATGTCCAATCGTAAAGAAATGACATCACCGGCAACTCTACCGGTGGCCACGACTTCAGGAGCTCGTCCCTATATTGTGACGACGGGAGCTTCCCAAATAGAAAAATTAGAAGGAGCAAAAAACTATGGCACATGGGCATTTGCAATGGAGATGCACCTAGTTGACTGCGATCTTTGGAGCTACATCGACAACCCTGAGCAAATGCGAGAATCACAAGAGGCAAGTGAATTTAAGCGATTTGACTTGAAAGCACGAGCAAAAATTTGCTTATCTGTCAAGAGCTGTATATATCCAATCATCCAAGGGAGCTCTACAGCGGCAGATACTTGGATCAAGCTGAAAGATACATACGCTGACAGTGGCCTGCTTAGGCGTTTAAATCTTTTGAAGAAGATGTTCAATTCCAAATTGTCAACATACAATTCAATGGAAGAATATGTCAATACCATCAGGAGTACACAGCAACAATTGTTGCAAATTAATTCAGCTTTGGACGAGGAATTCGTGGGGATAATAATGCTTACGGGTTTGCCTGATCACTTCAATCCTCTCGTAATGGCATTCGAGAACTCTGGCTCGAAAATAACAGCGGATTCGGTAGCTACCCTGCTACTAAAGGAGGAACAGCGCAAGGACCCTTATAGTAACAAATCTTCAAATGCTTTGGCTGTCAAACATCAATCTACATCAAAATTCTGCATCTACTGTAAGAAGCAAGGTCATGTAGTATCTGAGTGCCGAAAGCGGAAAGCCAAGCAACCTAAGAAGATTGTAGTAAATAGTAGTAATAATAGTAACCACTCTACTAATTACATAACAGATATAACACTTTCATCCTCATTTCATTCCCTTCCCTCAGGTACTGATAAGGACTCATGGTATATTGATTCTGGTGCAACTACTCATATGTGCAACAGGAAAGATTGTTTTACGAGTCTCTCCAGACTAATTAAGCCTGTTACAGTTGCCAACAATGACCAAATCCTAACCGAAGGTAAAGGTAATGTTCATTTAAATGTTTCTAATAATATTAATAAGATTTCAGATGTCCTGTATGTACCTCAACTAGCTACAAATTTATTGTCAGTTAGTAACCTAGTTCAAAAAGGATTTGTAGTTTTATTTTCTTCCAAAGGCGCCTCTATCCTCTTAAAGGACGGATGCAAAGTTAGCGGTAAAGTCGTAGCTTCAGCCTCTAATCAATAACGGCATGTACAAGCTTGACGTATGCGAAACTGACATGCAAGCTCATTTGACTACTTTCAAAGAGACTGCATCACTATGGCATAGACGCCTTGGCCATCTAAATGTCAAAGCTATGAACCTTTTAAAAAATAAATCAGTTGGCATAGACTATACTGGTAATTTATGTGAAACCTGCATACCATGTCTACAAGGTAAATTAGCGAAAAAACCGTTTAAAAAATCCAAAAGTAGGTCTAATAAGAAATTAGAATTGATTCATTCGGATCTATGCGGACCAATGAGTACGCATTCATGGGGTGGTGCCCTATATTTACTTACTTTTACTGATGATTTTACACGCAAAACTTTTGGATACCTTTTAAAAACGAAAGGTGAAGTTTTTTCTAAATTTATTGAATTTAAACATTTTGTTGAAAATCAGACAGGTCTTAAAATTAAAATATTACGCTCGGACAACGGTCGTGAATATATAAATGGACCGATGTCAACCTTTCTTAGGGAAAACGGAATCATTCACCAAACGTCTGTTCCGTACAATCCACAACAAAACGGTATTGCCGAAAGGGTAAATCGGACTGTCATAGAAAAGGCTAGAGCCATGTTACATGACTCAAAACTACCTAAAGCGTACTGGGGTGAAGCTGTAAACACAGCAATATATCTAAAAAATCATTCACCCACTCAGGCTTTAAAAAACAAAATTCCTGAGGAATTATGGTCCGGAAAACTGGTTAACCTTTCGCACCTACGTGTCTTTGGTTGCGAAGCACACATGCTCGTACCAAAAGAAAAACGTACAAAACTCGAGTCAAAAACTCAAGTTTGTACTTTTGTAGGGTACTCTACTGAGTCCAAAGGTTATCGTCTGATTGATCCCCAGAACCCAAGAGCAATAATCATTGCTAGAGATGTTGTCTTTATTGAAGACAAACCAAACATTGTAGAACCCCAGAAAATTGATTTACTTGGTTCATCCACTAGTCCCGAACTAATCGAAGTGCATTTTCCAGTTTCTCAAGTTGCTCAGCCAGGACAATCCTCTTCATCAAATAGCAGTGCTAATAGTGAAGAAACTTCACAAGTTTTAGAAAGCGAACAGTCTGAAATTCCTCAAACGGAGTCAAACAATATTTTCACAGGTCCACTAGAAACTCCTGTAGAAATTCAACCAGATGTCGCTGAAAATGCATTTAGGAGATATCCTCTAAGAGAGCGAAATCCACCAAAGAGATTTCCTGAAATTGCGAACTTAACCAGTGACTGTGAACCAGAGACTTATAAAGAAGTTTTAGATAACAGTCACAAACAAGATTGGTTAGAAGCAATGAATGCAGAATATAATTCTTTAATGAAGCATGGGACATGGATACTGGTCGATAGACCAACGGACAGAAAACCAATTAAAAGTAAATGGGTCTACAAAATTAAAAAGAATACAAACGGAGATATAGTCAAGTACAAAGCCAGACTTGTGGCAAAAGGATTCACACAAATATATGGTGTGGACTATGGCGAAACTTTTTCTCCCGTAGCTCGACTATCATCAATTCGTTTATTACTGGCGTTTGCTGGACAATTCAACGTCCAGTTAGACCACCTTGACGTGGAAACAGCCTTTTTAAATGGTGATCTAGACGAGGAAATCTTTATGGAACAACCTGAAGGCTTCCAATTTGACCGCAAAGATAAAGTCTGCCTACTTAAAAAGTCGCTCTATGGACTAAAACAAGCTCCGCGACAATGGAACCTAAAAGTATGTGAAGCCATGGCCAAACTCTCGCTAACTCAAGCATCAAGTGAACACTGTATATACTATAAACGAGATGGAAATGATCTAATCGTGATAGCAGTCTTCGTCGATGACTTCTTCATCCTCAGTAATAGTTCTGTCATGAAGGAAGACTTTAAAAGTAAACTGAAAAAGTTATTCATCGTCAAAGACCTTGGTCCACTTCAAGATTGCTTAGGTATGCGAGTAAAACAAAGTAATGGTGGCATTACTCTCGACCAAACTAAGTATATAGAAAAGTTGATCGAGAAGTTCGGAATGACTGATGCTATTCCTGTAACCACACCCATGGAAGCTGGTATGAAGTTGACGATCCCAGCTAAGGAAGATGAAAAAGCCGACTTACCGTACCAACAGCTTATAGGGTCACTAATGTACATTTGTATTGGTACACGACCAGATATATCTTACGCTGTATCATATCTGAGTCAATTCAATGTACATTACGGGGAGGTGCATTGGAAAGCTGCAAAACGGGTACTTAGGTATCTGAAAGCCACCAAACACTTAAAGCTCACGTTCAGCAATAATGGTGAGAATTATCCTACAGGCTATGCTGATGCAGACTACGGCAGTAACATCATAGATAGGCATTCCTATACCGGTTACGTCTTCATGATGAATGGTGCCTGTATAACATGGGAAGCGAGGAAACAGCGTACACCCGCACTCTCCACTACAGAGGCCGAATACATGGCTCTAGGTGAAGCCTGCAAAGAGGCGATCTACCTAAGAACTTTGATTAAAGAAATCTTTGATGTAATTCATCCCATCACCATTTACTCAGACAATCAAAGCTCACTAAAGCTAACACGCAATAACACATTTCATGCTCGCACAAAACACATAGACATCAGACATCATTTTATACGCGAACTTTCACAGCAGGATGTCAACCTACAGTACCTACCCACCAATGACATGACAGCTGACATCCTAACTAAACCACTATCAAAAATTAAACACTGTAGATGCACTACGTCATTAGGTTTAAGTTAGATGTACAGTTAAGTTAGGTTTTATAGGTATGTAAATTATTAGGTACTTCTGTGAATAGTTATATACAGGTTGATGTTTTTAGTTTTGTGTATTATATTTGTTTAGTGTGTTCTATGAGTGTATAGTGTATAGTGACTTTGATACTGATTTATACAATCCCTTTATTTGTACATTGTAGATATGTATACAGGGTGTTCCATTACGGGGAGGTGTTAAACCTGCATGGTTTCAATTTTAGTTTTACTTTATTCTTTTTCTAATAGAACACCCTGTCATTTATTAAGAAGTATATTTTAAATATTTTTTGATATTCTTTTGCCGTGTCTCCTTGTATACACATTAAAATGTCACTGCTTACCACACTCTGTGATTTCTTTTCTATTAGCGAATCAGAGAAGAAATAGAACGAATAAAGGTGGTATGCCGTCACTACCTGGTCCTTTGTGTATGTCCAGTTTCTTGAGATGCTTTAGAATTAAGCTTTCCTCAATACTTAAAGAGCCCATGGTGCTCGGCGGGTTCTCGTGAGCAGAGTTTACCATGGAGGGTTGTACTCGAACATTTGTATATACGGACTGGAAGTAATCCAGAAATAAGTTGCAGATATCCGGACCTGTGACCGCCGTTGCAGTGCCGTGTGTGACTTGAGAAGGGATGGCGGTGGTGCGTTTCAAGCTCTTAATGTATCGCCAGAAATCTTTTGGCCGTTTCGTTATAAACCCTTCGCAAGTATTAATATAGCTCTTCCAACAACCGTCTTGTAATTTCTTTTGTCGTGATCTTAATATGGCGAAGGAGTCGTAATCTGAGGGAAACCTAAATCTTTTCCACTTCTTACGAAACCTTTCCTTATCCCTAATTATGTGGATTAATGGTTTGGAGTACCAGATTGGATATCTATTCTGTGGTAGTGTAGAACTCGGAACATGCGCCTCAATTAATGAGTTGAGTTGATCATAGAGAATGCCGACCGCATCATCCAGAGTTCCGATGTTATAGTGGGTGTTCCAATTGAAACTCAAAAGGGAGTTGATTATGCTATTATAGTCACCGTTTTTGTATTTATATATTTTTCTGGGTTTATCGTTTAAAAGCTTTATATTAATATTGGGTAATTCTAGTTCAAGGGCTGGATGATGCGGTAAGTCCTCCACTGTTAGAGGGGAGGATGATCTGGAAACGACCACGTCGGTGTTACACAAAACGAGATCCAAATATCTATTGTTTAAGTTTCGTATTCCATTATATTGGCTGATCCCGGATTCTGAGAGTAGATTAATGAAGCTCGACTGAGAATCATTGAAGCAACCAGTTGGGAGGTGTTTGTTGTCCGATTGATTATTTAACCAGTCTATATAAGGTAAATTAAAATCCCCAAGTAGAAGAAATTTGTCCTTTGGATAATGAGGTAAAATGTTGTGCATGTAGGTAGTTAGAGAGTCCAGTCGCATGTCATGTTGTCTTCCGCTGCCTGGTAAATAAATACATAAAACGTGTAGATTATGATCTGAGCGGATCGCGCGCGACTCGATGACAAGATGAATCAGCTCGATGTTATCGACATTGACTTTATCCACAGTTTGGGCGGCCAGCTCACGACGGGTGAGAATCATGACACCTCCTCCCCCTTGCTGGAGACCACCGAGAGCCTGATTTCGTATGCCTTCGCCCTGCGGACGGTCACGTCGGTGTACGTCGTAACGTGTGTCGCTCACCTCGGCGTCGCTAACACCTACTCTTAGCCATGTTTCGCTTATTGCGATAATGTCGTAATCGTGATTCAACAGACTAAGACGGAATTGTTGAGTTTTACCTCGGATGCTACGTGAGTTCTGGTAATAAATTTCTAGTCTACGGTTTATCACTTATAATGTTAAAATAATTTTTAATAATAACAGCAAAATAAAAATGAAGTTTTAGGACTATTAGACGTGTTAAGTGCAGTTTAATTGTAAGTGTGTGTGTTGATAGTGTGAATAGTGATGTGTGTGCATAAGGTGGGTATGTGTGATGAGAATTGTATAAAGTTGTATTGAGTCCGTTCATACTGATGTGAACGTGAAAATAAGTAATGAAAACCTTAATATTAATATTAGTGGCTGTTAACAGTGAAAGAAACATGACATCGATACAATGTGAAATTACTTGCGTCGTCGCACAAAATCGCTGTAAAACAATCAATTGAAGCGTATGGTTTAACTTGGTGGAGTTACATTCAAAGTGTTGCTTGTTTCTCGCAGCCGAACTGCTTCCAGGTGTTCCATATTGCGAACTCGTATAGCCGGGGCGTTGTCTTCCCTTCTTATGTATATCTTTGAGTTTCGCGTCCAGACGTAACGAAACCCCAAATCGCTAACTGTAGATCGAGCGGATTTCAGCAATTGTTTATTGTGATAGGTGAGGTGTTCATTTACGAATATCTGTCTTTTCTCACCTGGTATACCAATATCACTAGTCGTTAAACCACGGTTCCTACGCGACGCGCTTAGAAATTGATCTTTCAAGAGTAAAGATCTAAATTTCCCAATAATAGGTTTGGGATGAGTTGAAGTGACACTGCGCTGTGGAATGCGTGTGGCAAGTTCAATGTTTTCATTAGATAACGCGAGTCCGAGAAATTTGCCAATAGATATTATTATATCGGTCGGGCTTTCATTCCTGCGCTCGGGTATGCAGAATATCTCAATATTATTCAGCCTAGCTCTTTGCTCCATGTCATTAACGTCATCTCTAATCGATGTTAAGCCTTTCACTGCTTCATTTAGTTTTTTGTTTTCATGTTCAAGTTCCTTTATTTTACCTTCAAGGTTTGTAACATTGGTCTTGAAAGTATCGTGTTGCAGGGAAAGGAATGACACGCTATCTTTTAGAGGTTCGACTTTTGCGCTAAGGCTTTTACATTCGTCCGAGACGTTGGATATTAAGTTCATTGCGGTTTCGATCTTAAGGTTTAGTGACGTGACTGATGCTTCAATTTTTGAGGATAGTTCGCGTGAGAGTTCTTGTAACTCCGATTTTTGTTCCTTTAGTATATTGCGTAGTCCGGAATCAAATAGTTTCTGAATCTGTTCAAGTGTGATAGGTACAGCCGGTGTGTTCTGAACTTCACCGCCAGATGGTACCGCCGGCATAGGTGATCCCATGGAAACACAACAGGGGCCTTTCCACGCGTCTTTCTTCACGGCTGACATTTTTCTAAACACGGCTTCCCTCAGAGAGGCGCAACCAAAATGGTAAGTCTTATTACAAGTTGAACAGGTCAGGTCTTCGTTATCGTATATTACGGTGTTGCACTTCCAACAATCCATGCACATAATCCGCACATCCAACAATTTCTTTGTTGACTTTGAAGACTATATAATAATTCCGAGCAGTTTTATTATTATGCAGTTTTTCTATTATGTGATTTTATTATTAGTCGGATTTAATATTATGCGCATTTGCGTTATGCCAAGTCTATTATGCGGATTTATATTAGGACAATTAGTTTATGCCAATTAAAGGACACCCGTTATAAAGTTCGAAGCTTAAGTCACACAGCCACGTAGTTAAATGTCTGCCTGTGGTATCATAGCGTCAAAACTGGTGAACTGACATGAAATGCTTGGTGGTTCTTTACCACGTTTGTTGACCATCGGTTGAGCCGTTTCTAAAATATTTCGCTTTTACCATAGTTGGCTTTTAACCGGCTCCGTGCCAAATGTAAACAACATAAGGTTTACGAATCAGAGGTCGCTGGTTCGATACCCAGTGGGTACATGCTTAGTACTCCGTTTGGTTGGTGGTAGAAGATTTTAAATGTCCACCTGGCTAGCTACCACCATATTATCTAAGTCTGGCACCAAACAGCAATGTAAATAGCAGTGTTGTGTTCCGATTGTCAAAGATAAGTGTTGGGGTTTCCAGGTCAGTACGCGTCCACCTTCGATCTCATCTTCACTTACAATCAGGTTTGATTGAGATCAAGTGCTAACCAGTTGTGCATAAAAAAAAGTTGGTTTTTTTTATGCACAAATTTTAGAAAATTTTCGAAAATTGCAGAAATGCTAACGTGACATTAGATTAGCCCATAACCTTAAACGTTCAACCATATATAGATGTTTTTGGTATAACGGCGACTACAGTGTTGCCCTTTATGACACCCACGGAAAGAGAAGAGTCAGTTCAATTCTTTTTACGTGCTAAAAACCATTAAAACATTTTTAAAGACTAGTTGAAATGGATACCTTTCCGCCAAAGAATCCATTGTTTTCCTTCAGCTGTGTTTCAAATCTAGAGAAGTAGTAATCAATTGTTTCTTCAAAGAACTCTTTCTTTATTTGATCCCTCTTTTCAACATTTTGTTCCCTGGCTATCTTAATTTGTTCTGAAATAAAGTGAAACGTAATTAATACAAAATATCTATTTACCTATAGTGCTCGTGGCGCCTTCGCAATCTCTAATCATTTTCGATTAATGAAATGAAACCGAAAAGTTTGGTTTCGTAAATTATAAAAAAAAAACATCAGAAAACGTCATCACATACAGTTACCGCTAATTCACAAAGTCAACTCCCCACAGAAGTACGAGTAAGAAACTCAAGAGATGCTCTTTTTAAAAAAGTATTTTTACAAATTTATGATTCGACACAGAAAAAATGAAAATAACAGACTGAATATCGCCGAGCGTTTCATGTCCATGAATTGTAATCATCTATCTAATCCGAAATGTTATAATTGCCTTGTGCACATAGTTTCCGATTAAAGGTGATTTTAAATTTATTTAAAGACAAATTCTGAATGTTATGGGCCTGGTCCTTATTATAAAAGCGTATTGGTAATGAGTGATAAAAACAACAAGTTTGTTTTTATATTTTGTATTTACATTATGTGTGTTCACTATTTTTCCTAAACAATTAGCGAAATTGCAATGTCTGGCGCAATGAATTCTTGCATGGGTGACTATTAGTAGTATTTTAATAAGAAGAGAAGAGAGTTTCCGTACTTTACAGAGCCGTTAAATGGTCGTCCCGGTTGTTTATAATTGTCGTTAGGCCAAGTCGGTAGCGTTTATAAAGCGGCTTGAAACACAGACAGTCAGAGGTCTACTAGTCTGACACAAATCAACCTATCTACACTGGATCCACATAGTGGATTATGGTCTATACCCTGGATCAATTTGTGACCATTTGACAGTTAACTATTTTGTGAGTAATTATTAATAGTCGACCAACTTATGACATGTCAATGGTTTTGTAAAAAGTTTATAGAATATCCATACGAAATGATATAAGTTAACTGCAAAACTAATTTTTCATCCCGTTTACAGAACCCCACTCCGCATAACCCGACACGCACGTTGTAAATTTTTGAAATGCCGTTTTTACAGCTTTAGTATACTTCGTGCTCATATAGTATATAGTATAGTATGACTCTTACAAGTAATTTATAAAATATTATAAGTTATTATAATATAATATATTATATTAAATATTATTTTTGTAAATACGAATACTTCCATGTTATAGTATATAATACTTACTCTGTTGGTAATCGTTAATATTCATTACCGCGGCATCCAACACCGCCTGCTCCCATAGGTCAGTAGGAACCAGATTGGCTTTGGCACCAACATATCTGGCTATGGCGAGGGATTGGTTCAACATACGTCCATCCTCTTCATACACAGGCAACTGACCGTAAGGAACGGCTAGAAAAACATGCTCAAGGTTACTAGTTGAAGTGTGAATTTGAGAATTATGTAAGTAGGTATCTGATATTTACTCTCACATAGAGTCAAGTCTACTGTATTATTTACATCATATCTTTACCGGAAGGTTTCACCTAATCAGGTCGATTGTAGTTTACCATGACAAATCAGGTTACATTGCTGGTTGTGTAAACATAATTACATAGATAAGTGATAAATGCAGTAACATTCTCAGTCATGTATCCCGAATGTCTTGATAGTGGCGTTACAATGTAACGTATGTAGTACTACCATTGTCAGGTTTATGAAGATGTGAAGTATGGTAGTAAAACAGTATATCCTGCAACAGTATGACAGCTGACCCTGTGTCATCTCTACATTAGGCACGTGAAGTGAAAGTGACAGAGCTTTAAAGATAAGCGCATGTGTACAATTTGATCTGGTACCCTTTCTGTACCACATCGAGTATAAAGTTGATTATTGAATCGAGGAATAAGAAACCTAGTCGGTTCTGTGGTGACCCCTTATATTATGATATTTATGTATTATATCAATCCGATGAATGCCATGTCATATAACTTGCTACGAGGGTTTTCACGGGATCCATAAAGTTTGCCTACCGAAATAAACAACGATCCTAACTATTCATAAATAAATAGTATTGTGTATTTATTCGTTATTACCTACTATCTAAAATAGATTTCTTTTTGTTACATAAAACATAATCAGATAAGGCAGCTTTACTTTTGTACCTGCGCACACAAATTGGTGACTCACTGACGAGAATAAGGAGCTTATTGATTACGCCGCACACCTATGTATAATGTATATAGGTACCTACGTACACAAAGGTCAGCTATTAATATAACTATCCTATTGATCCAAAAACTTCTAAACACCTGATTTACAGGAGAGTTTTTTGGCAAACTACCAAACGTAACGTGTAATCAACAATAATTCACTCAAAAACGACAAATAGGGCTCACTGTTATCATGCTACTTAACGCTTCAAAGACTGTAATTTCACTCGCCCTTCGCACCACACAACAAAGGTTGAACTCACTGTCCTTCTTCGCTGGCCAGTCCTTCCCCTCAAATCGAACATCTTCGAACTCCTCTCCTGCGTAATGTAAAATGTACCTTATGGCCTCTCCAAGGCCGTTTATATTGAAATACTGAAGTCGTTTCGACATCACAAATGCTTCCTATGAGATCTATAGTAAGAATGACGCACGTGTAACTTCAAAGCTGTATTTATAGAAGCCTAAATCGTTATCCGTTAAGTGTTGTCGGGGACACACCGCCTCGACGACTGGCGAATCACTAAAATTCTAATTAATAACTTTATTAATTTAATTTTTAATTTCAAAGAGGGGCCAGAATGTGTCCGAAAAAGCTCGTCTGTTATTCATGGTGGGGTGGTGGTTCCAACACTGATATACGGAAGTGAATGCTAGGTAAGGCAGAAGAAGAATAAAAGTATAGAATTAATGCAGTGCAAATGAGATTGTTGAGAAGTATGATCAAATCGGGGACGTTAAGACATAAGAAAAGCCAAGTCAAGAGTACCCTAAACCAATGAGCATGTATGGACAACCTTATGAGAGTGAATGAAGCAAAAGAAGTGTGTCAGGATCTTAGCAAGTGGAAATCTGTGATCTCTGCCTACCGTTACGGGAAATATGTTGTTGTAAAAATGTGTTGGTGTTTCCGGGTCAGTACGTTTCCACCCTCGACTTCATCTTCACTTAACATCAGGTGTGATTGAGGTCAAGAACCAACCAGTTGAGCATAAAAAAAAAAAAATAAAAAAAAAAATAGGCGTGACTTATTTTTTTTTTTTTAACACTTTATTGTACACACACACACAAAAGAAATGGTCATTAAGAAATATTTTAGAAAAATGTACAAAGGGCGAACTTATCTCTATAAGAATATTTATGTATGTAATTTCAAAATTGCCTACTAACTCCACCACAAACTGTCCACCAGTCCAAATGACTTGTACTACATCATCTTTGCATTGTTGAAATTTGCAATTTCAGAAAGTCCTCTGTGAAACAACGACTCAGTTGTGTAATAAATTAAAATAATATAATTTAAGTGCAGAATTGAATAATTATATAAATTGTACACGTTCTTTTCTTTTTCAATATAAAGGCAGTCGATAAGTCATGCCTGTGTTGTATAGCTTTAAAACGCTATGAGGTGCCACTAATTTGAGTCTAATCCATTAATCAAAACTATAAACCAGCATTCAGACTACTGTTGTTGTATATAAGGTTGATAGTCGAATGTATGCGACTTAGTACATGCCACCTCTTAATTGACACATGTCCGATAGGCACCTTACGTTTATACATTTTCATTTACCTGATAATACACGAAACACAATGAATCAGACTTTATTATAACAAGATTTCCTTTGAGTATGTTCGCTAGTTAAAAAAAATATTTTATAAGGAAAATAGAACCAATGTTTTTGCCCGTTATACTTGACTCTATTTGCAGGTTTGGTGCGAGTATATTTACGTTTTAGTCTGGTGTGTTCCATTGCTGTGTCGATAGCATAGGTACTCGTCGCGTCATTACTTTTCGATCCTCCTTTGCTGCGCATGCTGTCCTCTGACACCTAATTTTTTGATACATCCATGATGTAAGTTTTGGAGCGCAAAATGAGGTTCCGAACTCTATCAGTCCTCTTTACTCCAAGAATACTGACAACACGCGAGTTTGAACTTTTATGATTCGGATATAATGACCATGGTTTGGGTACTATGCTTAGGATGGGCAGGAAGCACACATTATTGATTCGCGTTTGAGCGCCAAAGGAAGAAATTAATTAAATTCTCATTAAATTTTTCATGGCTCAGTAGCTCAGTTGCACGAACTCGTACAAACACATTCGACTCGTAGGTATATTCTCATATCATAATAAGTAATCCAATGCCTTTACTGATAAAGCGGCACACCCATCTTACAGTCCACTGCAATGATATGATCCAAAGCTAATTCTTATTACTCTGCTCTAAGGCTGTGAATCGAACTATGGAATAGCGCTAAGATAATTTTAGCTCAGAGTTTTTGATTAGCGAAGTTAAGCAATGTCTGGAGCGGTTAGTCATTGGATGGGTGACCAGGTGTGGCAATTTCGTACGAGTGTTTCCTGCTACGGAAAGCACGTTGAACAATCGGTCCTGGTTGTTTATAATTGGTTACAGGTCAGCTTGAAAACACGACGTGTCAACTCAACTGACCACCAGTCTGACTTAACCCCCTGATCCGATGGAGCACGCGTAGTGGATTAATGGCCCATAGTCTCTCCTAGGGAGAGGCGGCTTTATCCTCATAATATTTAGCCCCTTTATAAATATTTGTTAAGAGTGATAGGCAACGAAATATTATCTCTCAATCCTCAGAATGTTCTGATTGATCGATCGAGAACGTCTAAACGGTCGATGGATAATAACGTGAAGTTAAGCTCGCTTGACGATGATCTTATGGAGATCTTTGGCGGAGACCTTTGTCCAGTAGTGGACGTCTTTCAGCTGATATGATGATGATGAAGCTCGCTGGCGTTCGATCGCTAAATTTGGTACCAGGTAATAAATAAATAAATAAACATCCTTAGACATACACACAGCGCCATCTAGTTCCACAGTAAGCAACTATAAGCGTGTGTTTTGGACACCAGATTGGTATACTACATAAATATTTTTTTTTTAATAAATACTTATTATAAATGAAAACAGCCATAACTCGGGTACACATGTCAGTATTCATCACACAAACACAGGCCCCTAGCGGGATTCGAACCCGCAACCTTTTGGTATAGTGGTCAGAGTTGCTAACCACTACACCAAACAGGTAAGCAGGCCACTTGTAGTAAAGCTAAGGGGATAAACATATAATGATAGACGTATCGAGTTACCATAATTTATATAATACTTCTAGAGCGCTTACTCTGTACCACATTTAACGACCGAACGCTTAATTTTTACGTGATACAGCTGCTGATAAAAGAGAAAATGTTTATCTTCCGGAGCTCATATCTCCACCTTTATTAAATAAGCCCTTCAGTCAACGCAATATCTTTGAAATGGAAACTATCCTTGATACGCTTCAGTGAACCACTAATTGTATTTAATGAGCGCATTCAACGCTGATTCGTTGCGGAATGAACTTACGAGGTCGGTATTTTGTCTTACTAGACACATATACATACATAGCGCATGTTGCCCATGTGAAATTTCTTTACTATTTCATTTTTACTTCACGTGACTAATTGGGAAGCTACAGATGTCATAGGCAAGAGTATTCAATCACTTTCCGCAGTAGGTGTGAACCTGTTTGCTCAATTGTCGTACCATAACACCGAGCAAGATAGCCTGTTCTATTGAAAGGTAAAAGCTAGCTTCAGACCACAGACACCCACTATACTTGCACAGACTTGACCCACCAGTCTCACACCCTAAAAGCCGACACGGCTTTATCCAATACAGGAAGCCTCTCGACTAGTCTCGACACAGATCCATCTAAGGCCAGGTGGTCAAAAAGGTTCCACAGTACCACCAGTATATCCGTTGCGGAATAGCTGCCACCAGGTAAAGATCTCCCCTGGTTGACCTGGAAGTCGCTGAATAGACTTCGGTCGGGCGTTGGTAGGTGCAGAAAATTTAGGAAGATGTGGGGCTTCTCTAACGATGATAAGTGCGACTGCCGTATGACGCAATCTATGGCGCACTTGCTGTCGTGACCTGCCTCTCCAGTTTCTTGCACAGAGAAGGACCTTGAGGTAAACCAAAGAGTCATCGACGTTGCTACTTTTTGGGCCAAACTATTTCGAAAAGAAGAATAAGATCAATCAAGACTTATTTTAATAGAATGCTGGCGTACTCCACTAGTGCCTAATTTCAGATCGATGATAATAGTTGCAGATAGACGAACAAAGATATTCCTTTCTTTACGATTTTGGACAAGGATAACCTAAAATATAGAAGAGGTAAATTACCTATACTTTATTTCTTAATAGTACCAATTATTACATATTACATAACATAAGGCGTTCTCTTAGCAATATATTCCTTCACTCCTGGCAACGATCTGACAGTTTCAAGTAAAGCCTCAACTGCGGGGTAGTCTTTCTCAATCTGAATACCGAAGTATAGATTTGAACCCTCAACGTAAGCGACTAAGACAAAATCCGCCCAGGACAGCTGAAAAAATAAAATTTAAAATCATAAATAAATCATATCACCGCGCCTCCGTGGCTCAATGTGAATAACATAGGGTTTAAAAATCGGAGGTAGCTGGTTCGATCCCCAGCGGGGTACATGTTTAGAACTCGGTTTGGTTGGTGGTAGGGCATTTTAAATGTCCGCCTAGCTAGCTATCTCCATCTTATCTAAGTCTGCCGCCAAACAGCAATGTTAATAGCATTGTTGTGTTCCGGTTATCAGAGATAAGATAGCCAGTCCCCCAAATATGATGGGATTTCCGGGTCAGTGCGCTTGCATCTTCGGCCTCATCTTCATTTTACATCAGGTGTGATTGAGGTGAAGTGCTAACCCGTTGGGCATTAAAAAAATATGAATCAACCACAGACCGCCCATGGCTAAACACGGGTCTCCCCCATAGATTTGTAGAGCGACCTTCATTACGTCACGCCGACCTTGTGGGTCTTCGTCCCCTCCTCCTCCTCCTCACCGGCCATTAGTTATTCGAGCTATGTGCCCTGTCCACTGCCACTTCAATTCACTAATCCGCTGTGCTATGTCGACGAATTTTCTTCTTCTACGCATGTCTTCCATATTGGGCGGAAAATAAGAGGTCAGTGGACAATAATAATTCAATAGCCAACAATTGGCAAAACAACCGTCTTCTCTATCTCCGACATCCTCATCAGCCCAACCATTTATTTGGGGCCACTATGGTGGTCAACCTTAACAATTAAATAAATAATCATCAAAATTGGTTAACAAATGACGAAGATATCGCCTAATATAAATATTGAGAACATCCTCCTTTTTTGTAAGTCGATTAATAAAAGGAAACATTATTTTATTATTGAAATAAGAAGAACTGCATTCATGGAATTTTGAAAAGTGGGCTTGCTTGGACCGGTGATCTATAATGTTATGACACCAATAAGGACGGAATAAATATTATATCTCAAATAAAAAGTCATTCCACGACATTTTATATAATGTTGTCTAAAATTTATCTCAAGAAAGAATTGATCCGGTTTAACTGGAATAAATTTTCTATCCTCATTTTTTTCCACCAAGTGTAATTTATATTCCAGCTGTTTAATATAGCTATTGTTATTTAGAAGTGGTTTCTCGGCTCAGTGTGATTAAAACTAAAACACATCTTATCAAAAACATTAATGCAAAAAGAAACGAGGCCAATTTCTCATTCATCTGTCATTTAGTACAAAGTGAGTGTATCTCTGTGCGCTTCGCAAAATCTGCTTTTTTGAGGATCCACATCTCAAGATCTATAAAAGTTACAGTTTTCAAATTTGGAATATTGTGCAATGATAAGTATCTTATTATCTGATTATAACAGTGCATATCAAATAGTTACTAAACTGGAGGGTTTGCAAAAGTGGCTCGACTAACCATTCGTGTAAATACTGGACGGGACTTACGAACAGCCTACCGTGAGCTTTGATTTGCTCTGATCTTTATGAAACTGTTTGTGCATACCTTTCCACCAAAGAATCCGTTATTATCATTCAATTGTTTCTCAAATCTAGAAAAGTAGAATGACACTGATTCTTCTAATAATTGCTTCTTCAATGCTGCCTTCTTTTCAGCATCTTGTTCCCTGGCTACAGCTACTAGTTCTGAAATTTAGAAAAATTAAGACTTGATACACGGAAAAATTCAAACCCCAACTATTTCTAATTCTGCTATTATTCCGCAAACCCACAAGCACAACTAGAATAGAATACTGAGAGTAGGATACCTAGTTGTATATTTCGTCCATGTGAATCTTCTAACTGATAAGGAACCAGTCTCTAGGAGTTGACTAAATATTACGATATTTTATGACCAGTGGCATTTTAAGAGTGTTTCCTTGCTTCAGAGGGAACGTTAAATTGTCAGTCCCGGTTGTTTTCAATCGAAGGCAGTCGTTAAGCTAAGTCGGTGGCAAACATTGATTGTCACGTGACCACTAGTATCCACCAATCCTGCACTGGGCCCGGGTGACGGATTATGCCCATGCCCTCTCCCAGTGAGAGGAAGCTGTGTAAGGCTGTTGATAATGAACTTACTTTGATGGTAGTCACTAATATTGAATACAGCGGCATCCAAAAGCGCCTGCTCCCATAGGTCAGTAGGAACCAGATTGGCTTTAGCACCAACATATCTGGCTATGGCAAGGGACTGGCTTAACATGCGACCATCCTCTTCATACACTGGTAGTTGACCGTAGGGGAGAGCTGGAAAAACAAAAATGTTGTCACATAGCGGTTTACAATTTCCACATAGGTAATGTGTTTGTATATGCGTAGAAACTCAAACGATCAACTTTTGTAGAAATCAATAGAGTTGGATTTTTTAAATTTTTCCAAGACTGAAGATGTGAACCGCATTTGTAGTCAATATTATTTTTGACGGGACAGATGGACAATATAGATACACAAAAATTGCATAGTAGGTAAACAAATTAGACAGGACGTCCTCTGACCGCTGCTTCACCCTGACAGGGTATGTGCATGAGTACTATACTATAATTACCTGTTATTAGCATAAGTATTGTGTACATGTTGCAGTTACAATAAATAAATAAATAAATAGATTATTAATTATTTAAAATAAAATTTTTCTTGATTCATTTATTAATACACCTGAGTATTTGAGAAACAGTGTCTTGACGGACATATAGACGGGCGGACATCGTTGTAATCCCGTGTTTCTAGCTGAGAGGGTTAATTAAATATTGTAAATTTAAAAATATATGTATATAATATATCATCATGATGAAATACTCAGGTCTGCAATCGCTTGGAGTTATGAAAAAGCAATCTTGTATGCCAATTGCAAAGGATTCAAAACCTATAGAGTGCTAGGCTCGTGAAATTTGGATATCTTACAGCGCAAGTAAAGGGAAAAATTCAAAAACTCTAAATTTGTAATTACGTCACAAAGTACAAGTAGTTTTTTTTTTGCGATTAAAAACTTATTTTCAGTTGGTAAACTGACCACCAGTTATGTCGATGTATGGGAACAACAGTTTTCCAACGGCAAAGTTAAGTGTCAAATCCCACAATCCAGTTTATCTTTTCGTTAGAGTAATGTTCGGTGCTTTCATAGTTTATGAACTTCAGTTTTGTTACCTAATTATTTTTGTAGGGATCCCTTGGTGCGGGAGTCCAACTCCGGTTTTTCATTTGAGATTATAACCCCAGAAATGTCTCATTTACTATATTATATTTTAATTTATATAATGATAAGATAGGAGTTCTGATTGAGTAAACACGATAAGGCAAACTATTGACTGTTCCAAGGCTGTGCACACATAATTTGTAAAGCCAAAATATAATTATGGGTGATAATATTGTGTCTTTACTTATGAAATTGGAGTTTTTTTTCTTCGTTAATCATATGTACCAATTCCTGCGATTTTCAAAGCTATATCCAAATTTGTTTTTTATTTGGAAAATGGAATATTATTTCAAGGTTTCACATGAAATATTTTTTAATTTCTGGGCTAAATCACATAATACAAAGAATTTGAACAGAGCTCCTTTTGATGTGCTTCCCATAATCATTTCTTAGATTCGCTGAAACTTTTATAAAGCGGTTACTTTTAAAAATTAACAATGCCTATACTTAACTTAATGTTATCCGATAATACACACAAAGTTTAGCTAAATATGGATTTGCCGTTCCCAAAAAAAAAATGTAAAATGTTTGTATGGAGAAAACAGTCTTAATGAAATTCTTCATACAAAACGCCAATTTCATAGGTAAGGACCTAATATTATTGAGTGAAGAAATCCGTAGCCAAACGAAGGTCACTAACATAGCCCAGCGGATTAGCAAGTTGAAGTGGCAGTGGGCAAGCCACATAGCTGGAAAAAATTTATGACCGAATGGAGGTAGCGATAATTTTAAATTAAAAAATACTATTTAAAGGTCTCAACTTGCTCCGAATTCAAATAGCCCTACTAATCTTGTACAGTGATAAAAGCAATTGTGATGTAATAATATGAACCGCCAAAATATGACCGCTATAATATGAGTATGACCAAATATAGAATATGACCAAATCAACCGACTGCACTAAGGTTTCGTTCCCTATCTCTGGCGTACATAATCGAATCTTTACTTAATTTTGTGAGACTGACCTGGCATTAAAAAAAATCACAATCGGTTAAGAAAAATCCGACTGCAAGGAAGTCAACGATACTTATCTATCAATAATTAAGATGCGAGCATTTCAGTAAAAGAGATATCTTCCATCAAACTCGAAATAACAATAGTGATGGGGAATATAGAGTGCGTATAAATAGAAAATAAAATTAAAATAATAAAATAAATTTACATAATAATAAGTGCGTAAATAAGCCTACAAATATTTAAATGAGTATATAAATAACCAATGGTTATTTAAATATATTTTTGTAAAATACACAAATAATAACTAATAACTGACATCCTTGTATTCCACGCATCGACACGTAGCTTACCCAGTTTCTTATTGGTAATTGGAGAAATTAAACTAACATAACAATCTGGCAAAATTACATACAAATAATTTACTTATATTTTATTTTCTAAATCGTACTTCTTCGTATAATGTATGACCTTTTGCATTTTGTATATATCTGGCATTACACCATAATTTCTTAGTCATAAGTCTCTTATTAATTTTGTAATTTATTTGTTATTGCATGAGATCCTGTAATTACTTATAACGCTCACCATCGATCAAATAGTACTGATTTTAAAACATGAGCGTTAATAACTGTTGCTAAGCAAATAAAGAGAAAAAGAAAATGTCTTTAATGAAGTTATTTATTTATTGAAAGTTCTCCTCTATATAAATTCACAACGAGAAATATGATTAGGTAAATAAAAATCAACTCACTGTCTTTAACTTCTTTGACTGGCCATTCCTTGCCCTGATATCTGACATCTTCAAAGTCTTCTCCGGCGTAATGCAGAATATACCTTATGGACTCTGCAAGACCGTTAATATTAAAATATTGTAGCCGTTTCGCCATTTTATATGCCACCAATAAAATCACTACCAACAATGTATATATTTCAAATCCACTGCCCTATTTATATAAAGCAACACCGTGTTATCTGTGACATACAGTCAGATAAACTGGCGAATACTTTGGCAAATGCGATACTCTGCTCCACAGTGATTGGAGTTTTAATTAGGATACCTATTGACTACGCACCCCTGTACCATTTTCAATTTACCAGTTAAAAAGCTATTTAATTTAATGGTGTCGATTCGGATGTACACCAACTAAACTAAACTAAAACCAGTTTTAAAGTAGCACTGTCTCTTTCTCCCTGGAACAGTATGATGCGACGGCACCACTCTAAAACTGGTTTGAGTTTAGTTTAGTTGGTGTACATCAGAATCGACACCACTATCTATTAAAAATATATTTTTTTTTTTATGTTCAATTTCGGAAACTCAATACGGCTTACTTACCTTTGAGCAATACACGCCTTGCTGTTTACCAAGTACTGCACATGAGAGTTTCTAACTCTGCTAACAAGTAGACGCGCGAACACCTGGAAGACCACCTAACCCATTGGAGCAAGGGAGTATCTTATTCGATTTACAGCGGGGAAAATGTTGTTTAGTATTTGGTTTAGTTACCACCACCTTATCTACCCACTCGAACGTTGTTGAGTCCAATGTCCCACGAAAAAGTAGACTTGTACGTTGCCTGGGACAGTTGTCCCATATAGCGTTTTTTTTACTTTCCATACCATCTTTTACCGGCTATTGGTACTATAAGTTACAATGAATTGAAGCTAGATGGCTCCAAATTCAATTCCGCGTCTATTCATAGCATAAAAACGTCTAACAGTTGCCAAATTTTATTCTAATTTTAAGACAGATAGCCCAGTCTTAAATAAGTTGGGGGTTCCGGATAAGCGCGGTTTCTCCTTCGGTCTCATCTTCACTTAACATCACGTGTGAGTGAAGTCAAGCGCTGACCCATTGTGCATTAAAAAGCTTCATGCTGCCGGATTTGACAATTTTGCGACATAGACTTAAGTAGATAAAGCTGGTTGATCGCCAGGTCGATTCCAGATGAACCCGCGACATCCGTCATTATACATGATGTACCCAAGAGCTAGGAGGCAATTAAATACCATAATTTCTAGAAAATTCGACGTAAAGTTTGTTATCAGTCGTTTAGCAAGTATGACCTCATTCTGCATCGTCATTGTCACACCAAACTAAGTATGACGTGGTGGTATAAAGGTATGTTTATTAAAGCGCTACATACAAATTAGCCGGGTAGGAGCGGGACGTGGTCGTAGAGGACCGGGAATTTTGGTATAGTTATGTTTAGAATATAATTTGTCCATTTCCTGTTCCTTGTTGTATTGTGCTCCCTCTGTCAGTCGCTTTTTGACAGTATATAGTCTTCCGTTACTTTGTATGTACATAAAAGACTCGTGTCGATTTTAAATATTTTAATAAGCGTAGTGAGAGTAGTGATAGACATACAAGAGCACTATTCTGTAGCTTATTGTATAAACCTCCTTGCCGCAAATACGATTATGAAAATAATGTTTATAATATGTGTATAACATTGTATAACAATCTGCCTGACGAAATAAAATTAGTTAATGACAAAATGTTTAAAATTCGATTGGTACAATGGCTTCAGGCAAAGTGTTTCTATGATATTAAGGAATATTTAAATTATCAGAATGCTATGTAAAGTGTCACAAATCATATTTTGCAATAACAGCAGCAGATTGAATACATGATTCCTAAATTTCTTATCAGACCTTATAAACTGTATTCTGGCAAATAAATAATTTCTTTCTTTCTTTCTAGGGAAAAGATATTATCGACACTTATGATATACCGAGAAGTATTTATTATTTTATTGAGACTTGCAGCATTTCTGTGCTCTCTAGCAATATCAATGGGTGTATGAGTCCATCAATCTATAGAGTTCGGACCTTTCATCAGTGATCCGTGCAGTTATCCAGGTTGACTTGTTAAGCAGTTATTTACAATACCATTACGCACTTGCCTTAAAATTAATTTCTCAATTTTGTATGAGACCCGTCACATTGAATACAGGATACAGGCGGTCACATACAAAATCCCGCTACCACTACGGACCGCTCTCGCCCCGGTCTCAGTGTGCAGCCGACTTAAAGCGCTCGACCTTGACTGATAACGGACTTGATTAAAAATTATTTATACTAATAATCATGAATTGCTTTTATGGAGTTATTGATCCTGAGCTAGATTTATATTTGGATAACCAAATACGGTAAGATAAGATTGGTACTCTTTTATAACAATTACGTATGAAAAACGAGAAACTTCACCTGGCGCAAAGTGACTATTATTCCAGTAACCTGTTACTTCAGAATTACCTGAAGGTATTTTAAACGACAGAAACTTTTTACCTATAATAATAAATAAATAAATAAATATCTTTGCACATACACACAGCGCCATCTGGTTCCACACTAAGCAACTAGGCTTGTATTACGGATACCAGATGGTTGATAAACTACGCAAATACATTTTTTTTTGTAAATAAACACATAAATAAATGAAAAACATCCATAACTCGGGAACACATGCCTGTATTCATCATACAAGACCTAAGAAGATCATACACCTATAGGACAAGATGGAGAAATTTTGTAGTATACCTATGTCGAACAGAATTTGAAGCTGTTCATAGTCTTCACTAGCTAGGCTGAAAATAAAGATATTTGTATTATAATGTACCTATTGTATAAACTTTAACTATAACTTTTCTTTAAGAAAGCCTTAAGAAAAGATAGAAACGTGACTTTAATTTTTTTCGAATATAGAACGTGGTAATGTCCACGTTCTATATTCGAATATTAGTTGTGTCGTGGTCGGATACTGAAATAGATATTTCCTGCATGAAATATAGGTAAAGTAGATACAACCACAGGGATCTGTGTAAGCCTTCCAATACGAGAGCACAATACAGTCTGTATTGTGACGACAGCTTCTTATACAAGGCTAGTATCGTACGGTAGAAGTATGTCTATTGCGTTTCTCAAAAATAAAACAAATGCTTTTATTTGCAAAGATCATGATTCCATCCTACTGTTTTTACTTCATTTCCTTTTTTTAATTTCGTATACAAACTTAATAACATAGAGTGCTCTCTAAATTATCAGTCGCACACAATGATAGTTCCAAATGCAAATTATTATTTGGTTAAACGGTATGTAATGGGACTTTAGCACAGGCATAATAAATTATTTACCTATACGGGAGTTTCATTCATTCCAAATTCAATATCACTCTATTTTCTGTAGACTGTCCAATTTTCTATATCTGTAAATATATAATACTCAAAAATGCACAGAAATGCGGATATGAAGGGAACATTTCCCACTGCAGGGATCTATATTCCTGCAGTGGGATAAGGTCTATACCTTACCTCGTATTAAAGGAGTAACTAACTAAAGGGTATAAGTAATAAGTTTAAATCCGTGTGTGAGAGTCGCCTACGTATGCTGGTGTACAAGGAAATCAGATTTCCTGTTTACTATAATATATCCAATTTACCAGGATCTATCGCATTGTGAGAAAAGAGCCAGTGAAATGACTCCTCTCTGAATTCTGTGGGTGACAACGCATGTATGTACCTGTTTATTTCGTAACAAGCCTATTGAAATTTATGCATCACTCTTCTTGTACATACATGGGTCTATAATTATTTCTATAATTAGTAGTATCATATTATAATCCCTAAACAACACTCATCTAACATCCCATGGTTAGGATGTGTAGATTTTATAATGAGTTGTCCTCAACAGGTGATTCGCCTATAGACATATTCGACTTTAGAACCATACCGCCTCCGTGGCTCAATGTAAATAACATTGGGTTTACGATTCGGAGGTCGCGGGTTCGATCCCCAGCGGGGCTTCCGGGTCAGCACGCTTCCAACTTCGGCCTCATCTTCACTTAACTTCAGGTGTGATAGAGGTCAAGTGCTAACCCGTTGTGCATAAAAAAAACATTTAAAAGGCTAGTAAAACACGTCCTCAATTGAGCTCTATCCCAATTTTACTTTGATGCTTAGCTACATGATCTGTCAGAGCTAAAAGTGTTCTTCTGTCGGTATTCTTAACAAAAAAAAAATATACAATAATTAAGCTTGATCTTGTATAACCATATTGTGTATACATGTTTGGGATTCCAATCTAGTTCGAATCTAAGTTAACTTTAAGTTCTTCTCATGTACGATTGTAATCTGTTTTGTGTACCAACAAAATAAAATAAAATATCGTCACACACCGGACACTCCATACATTCTATTATTAAAAGCATTCGAAAATTCTAAATCTATCAAACACTTTTTGTAAATAAAAGTTTGGAAAACATAAATGGCTGAAAATATCGAAATACACATTGGTCCACTAAGCAGCCCCCAGACCCTGGCGACTCAAAGGGCCAGGAGGGCTCCTCGCCGCTCTCGAGTCAGGAGCGGGGTACGGGAACTACGATTGGTGTGGGGTGAGGAGTGGCCATTCTATATCCTGGTTATTGTAATATTCTATGGTATCTTGCACTCTACCTGTTTTTTGATCTACAAATTTTCTATAGCCTTGGGTCGACTCGAAGAAGGCCGAATGATTATTACATTAATTAGTTGTTATTAGTTTTGCGATCATCAATAATTGGAATTGTTTTCCTGAAGTTTGTAATATTTTCGTACTTACAGGTTTTAGTGCAATTATACATATAACTAGATATGTGTATACATTTGGGTATAATTCTGAAACTAAGCTTTTAGATATCTATTGTTAAATGTGTAAAAAGTGATACCTGTTCAGTATGCCTATAAATAAATAAATAAATTATTGTATTCTATTGTTATCATTTTTGAGATATTCTTGTTCGTGAAACAGAACGCTAGCCTTTTTAAAAAGAAATTTAATACATGCACATTTCCAACTAGGTACCCTGAGCGCTTGGCTGTTGTCCCGCACACTACAACATGTTTTTGTAGAAATAGTTACAATATGGCCATAAAACTATTTAACTTCGTGCCTGGAGTGCTTAAGGATTTACCCCTACCAAAATTTAAAAAGGAGCTATACCAAATGTTGGTTCATAACTGCTTTTATAGTGTTACCGAGTTCTTGACATTTAAGTTTAGAGATACAATAACCTAATTTGATTATTTTCGATTGCTTTGGTTTATATTGCGTGTTGTTTTTGACATTGTAAATTAATTTGATTGTCTTGACATTTGTATTTAACTTTATTATAATGACATTTTAATAACGGCAAGAATAATTAGACATTGATATTATGACCTAGTGTAATTATCTTGACATTTGTATTTTGCTTTTATTGTGTTGACATTTTAATGATTAGGTAATTTGAATAATGTTTAATTTACTTTTAACCATTTGCATGCCATCAGATGATGCAACATGCTTGTTCTAAAATAAATGTTCATCAATGATTGTACCGTGTTAGCCTGCAAATAAATTATTTGTATTTGTATTTGTATCATCCAAAATTATTGTAAATTATTTGGCGCAATGAGTATTGTATTGTAACACAGTAATCCAGCATGCACTGAATTTCACAAAGATGAAGCCATCATGCACTGAATTTCACACAGTGCGAGTGCGTGCACCACGCTCTTGCAGCTTGGTGTTGCACTAACGTGGCGTTGTACTAGCGCTGTGTTGTACTGTCGTGGTGTCACGCTAAAGAGAGCGGTGTTCTAGTACAACACCGTGTAGTCTCACACTATCTTGGTATCACACCAGAAAGAGTGATGTTACACTAGCATGGCGTCGCACTGTCGTGATGTCGCGCCAGCGTAGTGTCGCACTAGCGTAGTGTTGCGCAAGCGATTGTCGCAGTTCAACTATGTCGACGATCCATTTATCGAATGTACGTGCTGTCGAACTACCGTAAATCGAATTTCAGTTCTGTTTATCGCACTTTCAGTGGTCGAACTTAAGTAGCGAACTCGGAATGTATTATTATACAATAATCTTTTACCTCTCATAAACTTCTACAGCTCATACGACTTGAGGGGGAATTGGGGATCGGAAGTATATATGACCTAGTTAAGTCGTCAACAATATTTGATTCATCATCATCAGACCGTAAACATTCCATTGCAGGGATATAGGCTTCCCGTGTCTACTACTGCCGAAGAAGGACGCCGCGGGATATTTGTGGGTATCCCTCCCGTCAGGGAGGGGAGTCCCACATAACCGTCTCGCCGTCCACCAGGCGAGCGTAAAGCATTTCCCCTCGAAAAAAAAACCGCCACGCTGACCCTATGCAGGATTTTTTCAAAATTATGCTAACACTTGTAATTGATGGAATTGAAGGCAAATTTCGACAAACTTTGTTATTCCATTTCCGTAATTATATTAGGTCCTTACCTAAGAAATTGGCGTTTTGTATTAAGAATTTCATTAAGACTGTTTTCTCCATACAAACATTTTTGATTTTTTTTGGGAACGGCAAATCCAAATTTAGCTAAACTTTGTGTGTATTATCGGATAACATTAAGTTAAGTATAGGCAGCGTTCATTTTTAAAAGTAACCGCTTTATAAAAGTTTCAGCGAATCTAAGAAATGATTATGGGAAGCACATAAAAAGACTCTGTTCAAATTTTTTTCATTACGTGATCCAGAAATTAAAAAAAAATCATGTGAAACCTTGAAATCGCATTGGGCATAGCTTTGAAAATCGCAGGAATTGGTACATAAGATTAACGAAGAAAAAAACTCCAATTTCATAGGTAAAGACCCAATATTTATAAATACATCCATGACTCGGGAATAAATGTTCGTACTCATCATACAAACGTTTACCCCTCGCGAGATTCGAACCCGCAACCGTTGGTTTCGCTGACAGGTTCACAATCCACTACACCAATCGGTCGTCAATACCAACCACTCAATATTATTAATCAATTCATTATTATTATACTACATCTCGTACACATTACAACAGGCTACAATTGTCAACACTTGTCGTATCACTCGCAAGTTTCTAACAACATCCATCATCACTGCCATAAACAATAATCCCTCAACACTTGGCTAAGGCCCGTGCAGAGTGGTATTTACCTTTTTTAGAAGAAAATAAAAAAGAATTTATAATAATAATAAATATTTTCAACACTAACACCAATCATCTAGTCCCAAACTAGGCAAGGCTTGTACTATGGATACCAGACAAGGGATAAACATTAATAAAGTCATAATAATAGCTAAGTTTACCGGTCGACCATCTACTTTGAGAGCAAACATTGGACGCACAAGATAAATAGTTTTCGTAAATAAATTGCGATGCTACTGATATGTTAATATCATCAAAAACTACTGAACTTCGTTTAAATAACGGCGATTACCAACAAAATTAGTACCACAATCAGAATCGATCCGTTTGCAGAGACCACGTCGAGAAACAAGCGATCTAGAGTCGTGATGCGATCTAAGCGATGAAAGCGGCAGTCGATAAATTAGACACGACATCGAGATGTATGGCTTTAACAGCAAGAAATACTATTCCGCACACGTAGGCCTTATATGTATGTATGAGCGTTTCACCTACGACTTTCTTTTATAACAAAGGGGCCTGCGAAATCAACACCAATACTACTCTACAGTTTTCGTAAATATATTAATAATATAATAATAATAAATAATAATTAAATAAATATCCTTAGGCATACACACAGCGCCATCTAGTTCCATACTAAGCAACTATAGGTTTGTGTTGTAGATACCAGATGGTTAATATACTACATAAATACATTTTTTTTTGTAATTAAATACTTATTATAAATAAAAACATCCATAACTCGGGTACACAATACATGTCCGTATTCATCACACAAACATATGCCCCAGCGGGATTCGAACCCGCAACCTTTTGGTATAGTGGCCAGAGTTGCTAATCACTACACCAAACAGGTCGTCATTGCATATTGCGATTATACTGTTAATATATTAATTTCCTTAAGTTGATTCCTTATCTTTATTCGTAAAAGTTTCTCGGGTAAATAAAACATCATAGTATATAATTATTACATCCCTGTATACACAAGAAACAACAAGTAAAATTTAATTAAAACTAAGTAGATATTTAATAAAAATCAATTCGTAAGTTTAAATAGAATAAGGCTTTCTAGACGCAATGTATTCCTTTACTCCTGGTAACGACCATATCTTCTGGAAGAGAGCCTTAATTGTAGGATAATCCTTCTCCACTTGAGTTGAGAAGAATAGGTTTAGGCATTCAACATATCCAACGAAGACGAAATCAACCCACGACAACTGCAAAAATAAAATCCATGAATTAGTACACACTGATACGACCTGCGTTGTCTTGGAATATACATATAGGATCGGTCAGAATATAAGACCTTTACTACATCAAATGCGCTGCTTAACATATTAACATAAAGCAGGAATTAACAGACTTCTCGTGGTCCTCCACGAGCTGGCGAATTATTGGCGATAGCAGATTTTTATAATACCTAATTTCGTCTAACCTGTGATTCCAGTAGGAGTTTATTATGTGTGTTTTTATGCACGATGGATGAGTGCTTGGTCTCAATCAAACCTGATCTTAAGTGAAGTAGAGACCTACAAAAACAGAACTCCCAATTTATTTGTGGGACTGACTATCTCATCTCAAACAACCGGAACACAATAATGCTGTCAACATTGCTGCTGGGCGGCAGATTTAGTTTCTTTCTTTAACTACATAGTAAAATAAAAATGTACCTTGCCACCAAAGAAGCCCTTGTTAGCCTTCAATTCCTTCTCGAACCTAGAGAAATAGAAGACCAGTGTTTCATCAATGAACACTTTTTTTGATTCCTCCTTTTTGACAGGATCTTGTTCTCTAAAGACGGTTGCAGCCTCTAGAAAAAGAATAATGTAAATTTTAACCACCTAAACATTATACCTCAAATTGGTTAGTTTTAGAGCCGAGGCAAGGTGGTTTAGACCATCAAACTGTTTATCTTTATTAGTTTAGCCATAAAGTCTGAAATCGAAAAACAAAATTCAATTAAAATTCCGATCAGGGCACCTATTAATGGTCGGTATAGGTATCAGAAACTTTGCAATTTTTGAAAAATCCCGAATTTGATTCAAAACATATCGATGACGAAACTTCAAACTTTTATTTCAACGTAAGATACATGATATCATTTGTTGAATGTCAATTTAAATCTACGGGAAATAAAAAAAGTTTATTGCATTTATCTGTCAGTCGGTATGTCCAAGCTACTACCACTTCGGAAAGGGAATTCATCTGTGGGAAAAGAAGCGGCGCAAGAAACCCACAGGATCATTGTTGTTATTTTTTTTTTAATAAAGTATATAACTAATTAACGACATCACATAATAGAGCACTGGCTATGTTATTCTGTAAACCCACAGGCACAATTCTCATCCGATACCATGCTGAGATCCCGAAGGACTACGAGC
The DNA here is from genome assembly GCA_949316235.1 of Oegoconia quadripuncta. Taxonomy (NCBI): domain Eukaryota; kingdom Metazoa; phylum Arthropoda; class Insecta; order Lepidoptera; family Autostichidae; genus Oegoconia; species Oegoconia quadripuncta. The sequence continues at coordinate 16,898,410 of OX438754.1, read as the reverse complement.
TTTACTTAGTCCAAGGCCAGAAATCTCACTATGGCATCGAACGCCAGCCGCACATACAAGATGTACAGAATAACTGCCCATGTGATCTATTTTTGAAAATTGCAATTACATATCAATAAATAATAAAAAATAAGTAAAAAATGTGTTGGCTTTGAAAAAAATATTTAAACTACCTATGCCAATACCTTCTATTTCACTTATCAAATATGCACTACTTTTATTTACAGTAAAAACTCTTTGGGTATAATTATTATAATTATCTACTTAATTTTTTGTTTTCACTCTTCATCAATTTCGAATGAAAGCATATCTTTATAACGCTGCGTATTAAGAATACTGAAATACGAAATATTCGAACGTTTACAAGAACTGAGAACAATCAAAGGAGCAGATGAATAAATAATATCTCATTTCATTGCGCCTATTTTATAAATAATAATAATAATAAATATCTTTGCACATACACACAGCGGCATCTAGGTCCACAGTAAGTATCTAGGCTTGTGTTATAGATACCAGATGGTTGATAAACTATACAATATTTTTTTGTAAATAAATACATGTATAAATGAAAAACATCCATAACTCGGGAACACATGTCTGTATTCTTCATTCAAAAAAACATTTTTTTTTTGTTGTGAAGAATGAAATGAATGACATTTTAAATAAATATTTCGGACCCTTACACCAACCATCTAGTCCCAAACTAAGCAAAGCGCTGTACTACGGATACTAGACAACGGATAAACTAACATAAATATTTATTGAAACATACATGACTTAGGAATAAATGTTCGTATTCATCACTTCTTGGTACCTATTTACCTATCGCGGGATTCGAACTCGCAACGGTTGGTTTCGCAGACGGAGTCACTATCCGCTATACTAATTGGTCATCACACGTCAATGGCTACGCTGCTGCTAGGGTCTAAATAGCTATATCAACTTAACATACTTTGCCAGAAATCCAGGATATTGAATACAGCGGCATCTAACACCGCCTGCTCCCAAAGATCTGTCGGAACCAGCTTCGCTTTAGCGCCAACATAACGGGCGATGGCTAAGGACTGGTTAATGGATCGGTTGCCTTCTTCATACAGAGGGAGTTGCCCGTAAGGGAGAGCTAGAAGAAAAATAAACTATTAATAGGTTTGAAATTGCATAAGACTGTTCACCAGGCGTATATAATCAACTTGATTTGAAATCTAATCTTGGCTTTTTTTTAAGAGCACTCAAGAGTAATACCTCTCTTTGTTATCTATCTATATATAAGTTAACTTCAAGGTGCCTAAAGTGACATGCATTGGGTGTGCCCAGTATTTTAAAAGATTACATTAATGGTCACGATTTTCAAATCTATACAGGATGGCATTTATGGCGACTCCAATCCTGATTATGAACAACTTTCCACTAGGAACCATAGCCGGATTCAGCCGAAAATTGTTGGACTGCCAGACTAAAGGTGGTTTCAGAATGATTTACTTTTTATGGGTAGGTAATTGAAATTTTTTTAATCGATTTCGTCTATGATTCATTGGGAAAAGTTGTTCGTAGTCGAGAGGGGAATTACACGATTTCAAATTCACCATATCTAGATACAATAGGTTGAAAATCGTTTTTACTGTTTATAACACAAACACTGCTGTGTGATTTCGGCACTCACATAGAATAGAACCAACCTGTCTCTTCCCGTGGGTGTCGTAAAAAGCGACTAAGTGACTTTCCACCAAAAAACATCGATGGATTTGCACGTTTCAACATTGTGTGCATTGAGTACATTTCTGTCTATTTCATAAGGTGAACTGTGGATGTTATTTCAATCATTAAACTTTTAATGTTTGGAATACCCAAACACTATTGTTTAGGATATCTCTGACCACCCCATTTGGGATAAAGGTCGTGACGATATGTATGTATAATACAGACACATAAGCACATGTTGGTTCTATGAAATATAGTCGGCCACACGACGACTGTAAAAGTTCCAGGATAAGCTGGTCTCGCTGCGCTCATGTGTTCGATAGCATCACTCGGCCAGCTTTCACTGGTTGTGTTACATACATCTTCGTATATCGATTTACGGTAGATACTTAGTCCAGTAAAAATACGCAATATATTTCTAACAATTCTGCAGCTTGCTTTAGGTATAGTATAGGTATTTAGTTATAACACCTACAATATTAAATTTAAGTTACCACTGTGAACTTCATAGCGTTGTTAAAGACACTTAAATCTCCTAAAACAACTTACAAAAAAATTATGAATTAACCATTTATTCTTTATGTATATGTCGTGGATAGCGGTGGATTGGCGATGGAATTCATTATTCGAATGGTCAACTGACTATCATAATACGCGGTTAATGGGAAGTACGCCTCTCGGGTTCCATGATCACAATCGAATGTGGATACGTTGTCTATTCACCTACCGTAGCTTGCAATAATGCTCCCATTGCCCGAGCAACCCTTTACCACGCGACTGGCACTAGCAACGCCCACCCGCCATCTACTTCATATCTTTTCTAAGAATAGTTTATTGGGTTGTGATATTTGCGCTCGGTGAACTTTTTCATAAATATAAAGAAGTTATTGTATAAGTATATTCTCCGACGCAATAAAATTCGCAGTGGCAATTTTAATTCAATAGTCTGTTTTATTACTAAATACCTATAGGTACTATATCTGAAGCAAGCTACCGATTTGTTTGAAAACATTTTTATTCTATCAAATATCACGACTCAATAAACTATATTTCTAAATTTAAGGTAGCTAAAATAAAATTGGTTTAGGACATCTTAGCATCTTCCACAGCGCAATGAATTTCACAGTGGTAACTTTAATTTAATATTGTAGGTTTTATAACTAAATACCTATATTATGCATAAAGCATGCTACATAATTGTTAGAAAACATTTTTAAACGACTTCAAAAAAGGAGGAGGTATTCGGGGCGTATTTTTTTTTTATTCTTCAACTGATAGAAAAAAAAATTAGGAACTTTTTTTTTTATGGTTAACTGTGTTAGAGTTTGCATGTCAATTCAAATATTATAGAATGTATTCTGACGTCCCCAGCATTGAGACTTGTGACTGTGAGGTTTCTCCTGTTTTGTATAGTTTCCTTGTATTACTTTGATTATTTGTTTATTTACGCATCTTCCGCTCTTTCTCTAATAAACTGGATACGCGTTTGAATTAAGATTATAGGAAAGTACACCATAAAAATTACGTATATTTAGTGGCCTAAGTACCTCACTCGCACAATTAAACAAATAGTCTCGCAGAAGCGCATATTTCTCACCATCCGTGTGTATAGCAAAAAACGCACAGTCATTCTTACGAGTCAATTTTACGATCAACGTACTGATTAGATAATAGCCGGCGCGGCCTTGACGCGCCAGCCGAAATAACACTCCACTAGTGGGTGGCATAACCTTCACGTGATAAGATTATTTAATTGTGGTTGCTAAGTCTATATATAAAATATATATTATATCATAACATCAGACTATAATCTGCAGCATATAAATATATATAATAATAAATCAATTAATAATAACTATAATAATAATATAGTTGAAGATTGTGGGATTTTAAGTCATTGACTTCTTGTAATTATGTTTGTACTCTGTTGTTATTCCTTATTATTAAAATGCATGCATTAACGTATGTATTTATTTAAGTAATTTATTTATTTTATAGAAATTAGTTTATTGCACACGCTACTTGCCTGTCATGTGCGTAATGCTTCCTAACCCAAAGGCTGTCTGGAAGAGATCGCTTTTACTGATAAGGCCTCCTAATTGTACTGTTCCTTTTTTGTTTATCCTCGTATTATGTTTGTTATTGTTGTGCAATAAAGAATATTTTGTTTGTCATTTCTTTTGTGTTATTATAATTCAAGTAATTTGTGTATAATTTTATTATCGTGTGAGAAGTGTTAATTTCTTTTTATTTTATTTTTTTTACCAATTAATATTGTTAAATGTTTACTGTTAGAAATATTTGCATGTCGTGGTTACTTTTAATTTAATTAAGATGGCGTATGCACTATGTACATATCTATAACTGCGTTTTTGACGCATTGGATTGGTGATCGTCAATCTTTTATTTATAATTAATTGCACACGAGTACACATAAAAGTCAAATACATACTAGATACACGATGTACAAAAGGCACTAGCTTATCTCTAAAAAGAGATTTCTTCCAGCAAGGCCCTGCATATGTGAAGGAAAACAGGTTCGATAGGATAGATATACCTACGTGCACTAAGAAAAAAGTGACAATAATCAACTTAAAAAAACTAAAAGACTATAATAAAAATACTTCAAATATAATTTTGATAATCTTTTTGGTAATCTATCTAATATTATAAATACGAAAATTTGAGTGTTTGTTTGTTTGTTGCTCAATCAGGGCGAAAAGTGACTACTCACTTTTTCCCGCGGGATAAACAGTTTTCCCGCGGGATAAACAGTTTTCCGCGATAGAGTTATTGAACGAAGCCGCGGGCGGACAGCTAGTCCTAAATTAAATTAAAAAAAATCATTTCCTCCTAATATCAGCTAGAGATCATCTTGATGTCCAACAACGCGTCAAAAAACGATGTTAAAAAAGCAAATAGTTTTATTCCTATCAAGGTCTTATGACTAATCCTTCGGAGCAGACATCGCTATAGGTAGCTACTTATATGTTAGTAATTCTTGAGTAACGTTGAATTAAACAGGAACTTTGGGATCCCTAACCTATAGATATTTTTATAGCAATATTAATAGCGTGTATATATCTTTCTTTAATTTAGAATATGGATGGCATCCTGTTTATTTTTTTTTATCGCCGAACAGAGTAGAATTCTTGCATAATATAACGCAAACACAAAGATTGCAATCTATATATTTTTTATCTCTTAACAATTTTAATGAAATCAATAATATTAACATAAACGACTTGTTTGATAAATTTGTTTATCCCACGGGAACTACTCATTTTATCGGGATAATAAATATCCATGTATGTGTCTTAATCCATGGTATGTTCTATTGACAAAATTTCAGCCAATCCGTTCAACCGTTTCGCCGTGATTGATCACAACAAATAAACAAACACCTAAACTTTCGCCTTTATAATATTAGTTACATAGTTACATTAATAAAGTGAGATATCTCTTTCATCTTCGTTTTGTCATCACAAGATCAAATTATAGAATAATTCAAGTAATAAATTTATTAACTCAAATTAAAAATACTACCTATTACAAGGAGTCAATGTCCTAAAATTGCATAAATTGATTTGAGGGGGACTGTTTTCAGATGGGAATTTTATATAGAATCTTCCCATATGAGTTCATCCGTAAATGTAGTTAAAGAAGTCTTACGATATTATGATAACCAGTCTCATTTATCTCATTTATACTAGTGCTACTTTATTTCCCATTTTGGTGCCATCATTACTTCGTCGGTACAAACACTGCCTATTGTCTGTCGCCACTATTGACCTTGTAAAATAAGTGATTACCACATACATGTATTGCATGTCACTAACATATACTTAAATTCCAAAATCAAATCTACTTAGAGTTCTCTGACACTTGACTTAATCTTCGTATGTACATAAATAAATACTTATAGTTTTTAGTTAGTTTATCAGGCCTACCCTTATACAGTATGGATGTTGCACAGCCTAAGCAAAATGTAAACTGTCTATTTGCTTTATTTCGACGCCTAACCACGGAATCGGTCTAATTTTTACGTACTGAATGTACTTTGAAAAATGTCTAGATGCTCGTAGAATTAAAAGAATATTATTATAGAATTTACTTACAGTCCTTAACCTCCTGGATAGGCCAGTCTTTGCGTTCGTATCTGACATCTTCATACTTCTCTCCGGCGTAATGCAGAATGTACCGGATGGACTCTGCTAGTCCGTTAATGTTAAAATATTGAAGCTTGATCGCCATTTTGCACTCGTTCACACCAGAACACTACGCACAATGCCATGTATATAAACTCGCTGTTATATTTATAACCGTGTAATCATAAAGGTGGCGTCATATTGTTGCTCAAACCGACCAAATATTGTAATATTTGGGATACGAACAGAAGAGTTCAACTTTTATATTTGAATTTCTAAAGACAAACTTACATACATTCATAAAGTTACCACTTTTATGCCAATCATTTGCGTTTGGGTTTTTCAAATATTAAAAGATTTTTTTTTTATCCACAACGGGTTAGCACTTGACCTCAATCACACCTGATGTTAAGTGAAGATGAGGACGAAGGTGGTAGCGTACTGACCCGGAAACCTCATCTTATTTGGGGAACTGGCTATCTTATCTCTGACAACCGGAACACAACAATGCTATTAACATTGCTGTTTGGCGGCAGATTTAGATAAGATGGTGGTAGCTAGTAACGCCATCCATGGTTGGCCTTTCGAGTATACACAAATACACGTGACAGGTGATTAGTCTATCGCATTTGAAACGTGCAAATCTAGATATATAGATGTTTTTTGGTGGAAAGTCCCATAGTCGATTTTCAAGTCGACCATTTGTTTTATAGTTCTTCTTTCTTTCTTCTTATGTTATAATCAACATATATCTGGTTAATATATTAATAAATAAATATATTTGCACATACACACATCACCACCTAATTCCACACTAAACAAAAAGACTTAAATTATGGATACCAGATGGTTGATATACTACACAAATACATTTTTTTTGTAAACTTAAATGAAAAACATTCTTAACTCGTGTGCAAACGTCCATATTCGTCATACAAATATATACCCCTAGCTGGATTCGAACCCGCGACTGTTGGTATAGCCGTCAAGGTTTCCAACCACTACACTGATTATCTAATGGTTCTGTAATACATAAATTATGACTTAGACTGAGATGGAGTCCGTTCTTGACATCACACTGCTCTCACAATATTTCCCTATTTTTCTGTATAACGTTGTAATTATCTTGTTATCATTAATATTGTTACTATTGTTGCTGTTATAATGTGGTGTCAAATAAATATATGTCTATGTCTAATTAACACTAAATGACATATTTATTAGATGCATCATTTAATATTTGCTACCAGTATGTATATTGCCTTAGGATCCGAACGATGTTTTCAAATAACATTTGTATATCAATGTCATGGTGACAAAACGTTAACTGATATGATAAGAATGACATAACTAAAACCAAAGCCTGTCAGCAACGAACTCTGTTTGACCGCCTATTTATCACAAACTTTTTAAGAGGGTTCATCTCGTCTCTTAAGATTTGGGTGTTCAAACGTTAAAAGAGTTTAATCTTAAATCTTAATTTGAAAGAAATCTTAATTTATCCAATGAGAGTGCCACTTGACGAATAAACCCTCTTAATCTAAGGTCAGTAACAGAAGATCTAACGTCTGAGTATTATTGTCATCTCTGTCTTGCCTCAAAAATATAAAGTTATGTGTCCCTATTTTATTTTTTTATTTTTTTCACGATAACCAACAGCTGTTTTTTATTCACAACGGGTTAAACTTGACCTCAATCACACGTGATGTTAAGATGAGGCCGAAGATGGATTGTAGGCGTATTGATCCGGAAACCCCATCTTATTTGGGAGACTGGCTGGTATTATACTTGAACTGTAAAATTTAATATACATTGAGTACAGATCTTAGTCAATGACAGGATGTCCTAGCTAATAAGCAAAAGTAAAAAATTACCGAAGAAACAAACGCATAGCAGATAAGCTCCTCTTAATATATTTTTGTGATGTAGAAACTTGTTGTAAATAACATTTTGCACAATTTAAATACGACGTACATCACGTTTGTCCAATGAGAAAATCTATAAATTATATACATAAGTAAATATATAATTTAATATATTCGGGATTTCTTACACAACATTTATAAATAAAATAAATAAATACTTCGGACACTTACACCAATCATCTAGTCCCAAACTAAGCAAAGCTTGTACTATAGATATTAGATAACGGTTAAACATACATAAATATTTATATAAACAAAACAAGATTCGGGAATAAGTGTTTATTCCACAAATATTTACCCCTGGCGGGATTCGAACTCGCAACCGTTGGTTTCGGTAACAGGGTCTCTATTCACTACACCAATCGGTCGGTTATGTAATAATAAGTGTTCGTTACAAGGGTAGGATCCCTTTTTGTTCAGAAATACCGGTCCGCTCATACGAATGCCGCGACGTTAATATTATCTTACTGTTTTTTATTTTTTTTATTTAGTTCTATTTTCTTCTAGACTTATAGGTGATATAGTTATCTCTCTAGGTGTGTGTGTAGGCAGATAAATGACTAAGCTAGATAATAGAATCACTATGTCATGCATGATTGTCCGATGATAGATATAGATAGATATGGTGTTCGGATAAACCTATATAGATTTTTGTGTCACCTGTAAATATGTCTTTGTAACTTTGAGATAAATAAATAAATACAAATTTAAATATGTGGGCACAAATCTAATATAGTTTATTTAATTTAAACCTAACAATTGTATGGTATAATCAAACTTTCCTATTTTATAATAGACTTAATTTTTATAGATAATTCGTGTGTATTTTTTAGAATAATCTGAGCATAGTTCTGTAATATAGGCTGGTGACGCCTATAGTATAGATATTTTATGAATTTATTCAACTAACAGTCATTTCACAACTTTTAATATCCCGCATTAAAAAATAAATTTAATTGTATTGGTTGATAGACAATCGCTTCCTCTATTGAACCTCCCATTCATGCTCATCCCTTCGCGCATAAGAGAGAAAGAGAATGCGCACGGCTAGTTTGTACGGCCATGCAAGGAATTCCCGCCGTTTACGGGTAAGAAACTTCACAAGCGTACTGACCCAGAAACCCCATCTTATTTGGGGGACTGGCTATCTTATCTCTGATAACCGGAACTCTACAACAATTTATGTGAAACTCCTTAATTTGCTGCTCTTGAACTAATTTCTGATGGTAACTGTTTGTATGTGTCGCGCGACACATTTTGTGTGGTGTTATAAGCCGATCATACCACCTGATCTCCGAACATTGGATTGAGCGTTCAGTGCTAACAAACCAACGTCAAACCAACGCAAGAACGCCCATCAACTACGCAGCCATCGTCGAAGACGTGGTCATCATCACCTCCGCAGCCACTCAAACCCGCGCCCAAAGGTATTTGTGCATGAGTTTCTTTCTGCAGACTTTATAATTATAATTTTCTTATATTCGCGTTGTGTGTGTCAATTTTTATACATAAACCGATCCGTCATAATACAGTCCACTGAAATTTTATACACCGCCATCTTTTTCGCGTCCCGCGTAACCATGGGCATTCGACTTAATAGTCTGACTTAATTTCTATACTGGGTGGAAACGATGATTTTAACCGTTTCGGAATAGAAACTAAAATGAAAATCGAAAGTAGGTTTTCTAATGCAATTTGTACTAAGTTCAAAAACAAATTACTGATAGGTAACATTGATTTAATGTGCCCCATAAGCACCAATTTTTACATATGTTGGCAGAATGTTTATTTTTTCGCAACACACAAGATCAAATCATGTGTAATTGAAATCTTAATATTCCTCATGATAAAGCGAATTAAATTCGGACCCCAACTAAAAATAAAAAAGCCGATGATGGAACTCGGATTTGGAAATTTAATTGTTATGTGATTGACTACAAAATAAAGCCTTTTCCAGCAGGCAACCACAAAAAGATTTTTTACCTAATAAAATCTGTAACTACAAAGTGATTGTTTTTTATTAATACCTCAAAAACTATTGAGATTTCAAAGGTTTAATATAAGGCTGTCGTGTCGCAATATATTCTTTCACTCCTGGTAAGGAACATATCTTCTGCATGAGTGCCTCAACTGTGGGATATTCTTTCTCCACTTGAATTTCGAGGATTAGGTTGAGACATTCAACACATCCAACGAAGATGAAATCGACCCAAGAGAGCTGAAAAAAATATAAAAATAACTATTTAAAAAAACAAACTTCGTTGTTTAGGTTTCAAGAAAGTAATAAAAACGTATTAAAAGCCCTTAAAACCCAACAATGTTTATAAATATCTACAAATAACTGTTTAAAAACTAAAAAGCCGACCAAGTGCGTGTCGGGCTACGCGCAGTGTAGGGTAGTAACCCTACGCGCGTGGTTAGGTTAGATAGTTTTTAGCAACTGCGGATAGTTGCGATATATGCGGACTTAAAATGGATATTTTTGTTCTCTGTCAAATAATTTCCATGGAAGTTTTTAAAATTTTCGATTACTCATTAACTTGTACACCTACATAGCTTTTAGCTAGTTAGTACTTCAACAGTGAGACGTATACTCACTAAAGATTTTTATGACTGCGTGGAGGGTGACACATAAGTGAACCATTGTTATTGTGGCTGACTGTACCATACTATTGTTATTTATTTAAGGTTTTTCTTTTTTTTTTCTTTTTAACTTTCCTAATTTACATGTGGAAACTTGTAATTGGCATTTTTATATACAATGTTCATATGATATCTTATATGTATTAGCTGTAAGTTCTCCTAAAAGCAAATAAAAAAAAAAGAAAATCTTCATCATAGTTATATACTACTGCCATACATTTTTTCACGTATCCTAAGACAATCGTTTAGCTGGCTACTACACTTGACTCAAACAAACATTAGCAGTTTAAAGCTTAATATCTCGTAAACTGATCCTTGAATCGAAAACATTTTCAAGATAAGATATACAAAAAGTTCATCCTCACTTTACGTGTACGGAAAGACAGACATGGCGAAATTATAAGACTTCCTTCCTTGTTGACTACGTAACGCTAAAAGCCCGATTGCGGGTGTCATATTGAATTTTTAACCATAAAATGTATCTAATGACACTTTGGAGACAAAGACGAATCGAACGACATATTGCACTCCAAAGTCAAGCTAAGCGGAGGCGGAGGCATCGACAACTTTGCGAGGTTGAGTTCGCGCAACACTCCTCGATGACGTCATTGGTACTTCAACACAACCTTCTCGGCGGAAGGCGGACACCATTTGAGCTCTCATCAACACACGTGTCCACTGTTAGGGCACAGCCGTGCCACGGAGGCGTTTAACCGCCTCCGTGGCTCAATGTAAACAACTTTGGGTTTACGATTCGGAGGTCGCGGGTTCGATCCCCAGCGGGGTACATGTTTAAGTACTCAGTTTGGTTCGTGGTAGGGCATTTTAAATGTCCGCCTGGGGCTAGCTACCACCATCTTATCTAAATCTGCCGCCAAGCAGCAATGTTAATAGCATTGTTATGTTCCGGTTGTCAGAGATAAGATAACCAGTCCCACAAATGTGTTGGGGTTTCCGCGTCAGTACGCTTCCACCTTCGATCTCATCTTCACTTAACATCAGATGTGATTGAGGTCAAGTACCAACTCGTTTAGCATAAAAAAAGCCTCCTCTTCCTGAAAGAGGGTATGGATCATAATCCACCACGCGAGCCCAGTGCGGATTAGTGGATTGTATCAGACTAGTGACCACCGGATAGTCAGTGTTTTTAAGCCACCTCTGTAGGCTACCGACTTTCAATTGAAAACCACCGGGTCCGACAATTTAACGTGCCCTACGAAGCACGAAAACACTCGTATTAAATTGCTACTAGTGGTCACCCATTCAAAGACTGACTGCGCCAGACATTGCTTAACTTTGCTAATCGAAACCGAATTGCGAATGCGCCACGGGGTCAAGCTTTGTGGTCTCCGAATTACGTACAGAGTAGTACGGCATTGGATCCGCTTTTGCGTTCCGCGGCAATAAGAGGTACAGTGTGACCTTCTCCTAAACCTACCATCGTGATACAAGTCACCAAGATTAGATTATTTTGGACACCCACTGAATAACTCTTCTGGCCAAGATATTAAAAAACGTACCTTGCCACCAAAGAATCCATCATTGGCCTTCAACTCCTTCTCGAACCTTGAGAAATAGTAGCCCAGTGTTTCATCAAAGAACGTCTTCAACTCCTCCTTTTTGACAGGATCTGATTCTCTCAAGTAGGGCGTAATCTCTGGAAAACCGACGAAGAAAATTTAGGTAAGTAACTCTATATAATTTATAAAATTTAAAAATTAATTATCAAAAATATAATGTGATTATACTTTGCCAAAAATCGGACATATTGAATACAGTGGCATCTAACACCGCCTGCTCCCAAAGATCTGTCGGAACCAGCTTCGCTTTAGCACCAACATAGCGGGCGATAGCTAAAGACTGGTTGATGGATCGGTCGCCTTCTTCATAGAAAGGGAGTTGACCATAAGGTAGAGCTAGAAGAAATAAATACGATTTCGCTTCAGATTGAATTCATAGCTAATTTATTTAGTTCTAAGGTTATGCCTACCAACAGCACATACCGGGTTAGCAGGACCCGTCTACTCTCGAACGATACGAGCGACAAATAATAAATATGTTCTATCACGTTCATGCTTTATGCGAGTAATGTGGGATGTTTTTTTTATGCACGAAGGGTTCGTACTTGACCTCAATCACACCTGATGTTAAGTGAAAATGAGGTCGAAGGTGGAAGCGTACTGACCCGAAAACCCCAACACATTTGGGGAACTGGCTATCTTATCTCTGATAACCGGAACACAACAATGCTATTAACATTGCTGCTTGGCGGCAGATTTAGATAAGATGGCGGTAACAAGCCAGGCGGACATTTAAAATGCCCTACCACCAACCAAACCGAGTATTTAACCATATTCCCTGCTGGGGATCGAAGCCACGACCTCCGAATCGCAAACCCAATGTTGTTTACATTGAGCCACGGAGGCGGTTATGTTTGGATATAATGCTATTGTGATTATATCTCTTGACATGACAGAGAGACATGCTAGCAAGCTATACTTACTGGATATCTAGCATCACCATCTGATCTAGAGCATTCAAGACTAATGTTTTGTTATAAGACGACCGATTGGTGTAGTGGATAGTGACCCTGTCAGCGAAACCAACGGTTGCGGGTTCGAATCCCGCGACGGGTAAATGTTTGTGTGATAAATAAGAACATTTATTCCTGAGTCATGGATGTTTATATAAATATATATGTATGTTTATCCGTTATCTAGTATCCATAGTACAAGCTTTGCTTAGTTTGGGACTAGATGATTAGTGTAGGTGTCCGAAATATTTATTATTATTATTTATTTATTATTATAATGGTACTATGCTTAAAGTACAATCACTATGTACTTTTCTATCCCCACTCCTGGGGAACAGCCTTCTCCCCCTAGATGAGAGTATGGGCCTTCCAGCACATGGACGCAGTGCGAACCGTTGGAACACTGTCAGGCCACTGGGCAGAGGATAATGAACAGTGTTTTGGAACAAAAAAAAACGCGCAATCAAACTATATTGACTCTTTGTACATACTCATAAGTATAGATATCCTTGCGAGTGATTTTTTTCGATCTACATGCCGATTAGATAATAAAGTATTATGTATTCTGTGATAAAAAACCAACCGAAATAACACTTCACTAGTATATAGGGTGGTATGACCTCCAAGTGATAATGTTTAGTCAAATAAAATATATCACGCTACCAGTCCATACTCGTAGTTACTATTTTATACTCGTAGTATATATAATTTAACCGCCTCCGTGGCTCAATGTAAACAATATAGGATTTACGAATCGGAGGTCGCGGGTTCCAAACCCAGCGGGGTACATGTTTAGTACTCGATTTGGTTGGTGGTAGAGCATTTAAAATTATTTTATCTAAATCTGCCTTCAAGCAACAATGTTAATTGCATTGTTGTGTTCCGGTTGTCAGAGTTAAGATAACCAGTCCCCCAAATAAGATGGGGTTTCCGGGTCAGTACGCTTCCACCTTCGGCCTCATCTTCACTTAACATAAGGTGTGATTGAGGTCAAGTGCTACCCGTTGTGCATAAAATAAATCATTAAAAAATCTCAAATTGACTCAAATGTCGAACTGAACCCCAAACGTAGTACATATTGAATTCTAATCAACTGTTTTTGTGAATTTGAATTTGAAATTCGAATTAAAATTCGAGCATTACATTCCATTTAGAAAATATTAGAAATTACAAGCAAACTTACAATCTTTAACCGCCTTGATAGGCCAGTCTTTGTGTATATATCTGACATCTTCGAACTTCTCTCCGGCGTAGTGCAGAATGTACCGGATACACTCTGCTAGTCCATTAATGTTAAAATATTGAAGTCTGATCGCCATTTTGATGTGGGTCTCACCAAATCACTATTCACAATGCCACCTGTATAAATAAGTCCCTAAATTTATAGCCGTTTAGACGTAAAGGTGGTCTCACACTGGAACTTATATACGATATAGTATTTTAGTTACACTTTTCAAATATATTTGTGTATACCGGATGAGTTTTTTACCGTAAGGAAAGGCCATATTAGATAAGTGAAATATAAGGTATTGGCATAGGTAGTTTAATTTTTTTTTGTCAAACCATCTTCGAGTAAAACGTTGTGTCATTTGACGGTCGCGTTTGTAGCCTATTACAAAATAAAATTAAATAATTAAATAAATTAAAGTAAATAAATAAAAAATACTTAGGGAAAATATGAGTGAAGCCTTAAACCCTGTTTAAGACCAGCCTCCGTAGCATGATATCGTTTGTCGCCCGCGACATAGGAGTGAGAATGGCATAGTTGTATATTTCGTGGAAACGAATGAGCAGAACAAATATTATGTCGTGCGTCATTAACGTTTATCACGCCTATCATGCTAGGAGGGCTGGTGACTGTAGCATAGGTGACCCTAATACAGACTTCTCCGGTTCCTACAAATAAAATTTCTCATAAGCATCTCTTTTTGGTGGAGAATATAAACAGATTTATAATTTTTGTCACGCTGTTCACTGCTGGACGAAAATCTTCTTTGAAAGGTATCTCATTTTTTTGCAAACTGATGAGTTGTTGCCATTAAATAATAAATAAATATCCTTGGACATACACACAGCGCCATCTAGTTCTACAGTAAGCAACTATAGGCTTGTGTTGTGGATACCAGATGGTTGCTATACTACATAAATACATTTTTTTGTAAATATATTTTTTTTACAAATGAGACATCCATAACGACACATGTCCGTATTCATCACACAAACATATGCCGCTAGCGGGATTCACCCGCAACCTTTTGGTATAGTGGTCAGAGTTGCTAACCACTACACCAATACACCAAACAGGTCGTCAAATTCACCATAGAGTATGTAAGTTTCTCTAAAACTTTTTCTTCTTTTCTTTCTTCTTACATCTCATCCTCTCCGAAGCACATTTACTTTTTACCCAACAGCCCTAGGAAGAAGGATAATTTTTTTTATGCACAACGGGTCAGTACTTGATCTCAATCACACCTGATATTAAGTGCAGATGAGGTTGACGGTGGAAGCGTACTGACCCGGAAACCCCAACATATTTGGGGGACTGGCTATCTTATCTCTGACAACCGGAACACAACAATGCTAATAACATTGCTGCTTGGCGGCAGAATTAGATAAGATGGTGGTATCTTGTCAGGCGGACATTTAAAATACCCTACCACCAACCATCTTATAACTTGCCTCGAACCCGAACTGCTTAGATCATTCCACCGGTCTAGTCCAGAGCCGTGGTCTGCAAGGGCTACCTAAACTAAATATCTTATGAAATAATGCCTTAGATTTAAAACTGGATAAAAGGGTAGGTACTCAGAGGATGTAGTCTCAGTTGTCCCACTGAACGAGAATTTAAATTGGTATCTAGTGCTGACCCGGCATCGGTAGATAGACCGAATTCTTTTCCTGCGTTTGTTGGACAAATGGACGAACAGGATATTAGGGAATGATTCTTAATCCGTAACAAATAATGTATTGTTTTTCGACATTCCACGGAGATTGTCATGATATGACACAGCTTACAGTTAGATGACACATAATATATATGATATGCTTGTAATGTTATATTAAAAACATGTCATGCTTATGTGGCATCAAACTTAAGATATGATATCTTGTTGTGGGGTAACTTAGTTAAAACTGATACATAATTTATAAAACAAAAACAGTGCATTTGCGAAAAGCCGATGATAAGTTGTAGACCGCTATTGCAATAATTTTACTAAGTAAATGTCTCCTCACAGGGTGAATTTGAATTCGTGTAATAAATTTCCGCTAGGAACCATAGCCGAATTCAGCTGAAAATTGTTGGATTTAAAGGTATTTTCAGAATGGTTTACATTGTACCTATGTCCAACAGTTTTCAGCTAGTGACTCTACCAACAACAACTTTCCACTACGAACCGAATTCAGCCAAAAATTGTTGGGCTTGAAGGTGGTTTCAGAAAGGTTTACTCTGTAAGAGCAATCAAAATTTTTTATTTTTTTTATTTTCATTTATTTATTTTAACACTTTATTGCATATATAAGTATATAACACACATTGAACAAACATAGGACAGAAATTACAATACACAAAAAGCTAGCTTATCTCTATAAGAGATTTCTTCCAGCGAACCCTCGGAAGGAAAAACGAATTTAAAGTTTTTTATTGCAGACAAAGAGCGATACTTTTTCTACTTTTTTGGTGGCTTTCGTCTATGATTCCTTGGGGAAAGTTGTTCGTAATCAGGAGCAGTCACCAGTAAACAGGAATTACACGAATTGAATTTCATCCTGTATAGGTACTAAAGAGGAAGACCGAGATAGCTACATGCAGCAGATAAAAGAGAAGTTGAACGTCGTGTCGTATAAGGAGGTCAAACGAAGGCGGAGAGCAGAGAGATATGGAAAAACCGACAAGAGCATGGCTCTTAAATGAGATGATGATCGCGTATACGAGACGCGTTCGTTCCAGATTTATAATTTCTTTAATTAAAGAAATTGTGTAATTACACAGCAGATCAAGACTTAGATATTTTTTAATCAAGGTAGGACAAACGAGTAACGAACGAACCAAGATCTGTAACTAGGTCTAGAGTGAAATGAACTCGCTTGTACCGACTGCACCATCTAACAGGCGTGTGGTCAGTCGAACATCCCTCAGTTCACCTGGGTGCATGAAAAATTAATAGTATTGATATTGTCTTTTATTGATTTCTGTTCAGTATCAACTGTATAATTGAATTCCTAAATTCAGAATAGCGATGCGTGACTTCGAATGTCACTAATACTGTTCATTCGACTAAGTTAATTGCCTTTCAAATCATTCGACTTCTACAATACAGTTCTACAATAAATTGATTCTGATTCTGATTCTAAATCAATCGGTACCTCGGTGCGACTCGACTAACGACGAATGATGAATAAACCCTTCCCATTCACGTTCATGTTGCTTAAGTTCTATGACATAATTATTAGTATTATGTAATTAGTACTTACTAAACAGTGGTTACCTAATTTGAAAATGAACTTTGGTATAGTACTATATTATCCATTCAAGTAGTCAAATTAGTCGACCAATAAGTCGAATATAAAAAGTATTTGAAGTCGTACATCACTTATTTAGAAGAAAAAAATACAACATATTTAAGAAATCGTTTATTATAATCATAACTATAAATAAACAAAAACTATTAGAATAAATAAGGTTTAAGTAAAACAATAAGTCAAGTCACTTTAGATGATTTTAGTATAAGGCTCTTGTGTTGCAATATATGCCTTCACTCCTGGTAAGGACAATATCTTCTCCTTGAGAGCCTTAACTGTAGGATAATCCTTCTCCACTTGAGTTTCAAGGAACAGGTTGAAGGATTCAATATATGAGACCAAGACGAAATCGACCCAAGAGAGCTGAAAAATTTTTAAAATATATTTTTAAATAAGCTCAAAAACTTTTTATGGCTCAATAAAGTAAAAACACCATCTCACTACCCCATCAACAGACCCCGGTTACCATCTGATGTCAATTATCTAGACGGTACTATGGATTCCAAGTATTTTTTAATTTTTCCTTCATGCTTTCATGAAATCCCATGAACCACTACGTATACTTTTCCAAAGACACAATCTTCTTCTTAGCGAGTCGATGGCAAAAA
This sequence comes from Oegoconia quadripuncta, assembly GCA_949316235.1. Lineage (NCBI taxonomy): Eukaryota > Metazoa > Arthropoda > Insecta > Lepidoptera > Autostichidae > Oegoconia > Oegoconia quadripuncta. The sequence continues at coordinate 16,880,331 of OX438754.1, read as the reverse complement.
CATATTTTATGTACCGAATGAGTTTTTTTACCGGAAGGAAAAAATAGGGTATGTTAGGTAAGTGAATTAGAAGTTATTGGCTTGGTTAGTTTATTTTTTATTCAAAACCAGCATTGACGCTCGCGCCGGCCGGAGATTGATATGCGACTGACGGGATTCGTAGTGTTCCTATCATGCGAAATCCATTTGGAACTCTTATTTTCTCCAAGTTTTATTTTTAAATTATTTAATGATGTTATTTTGTGGAGTAGGCTACAAACGCGACCGTCAAAAAACACAACGTTTTATTCGATGATGGTTTTTGAAAAAAAAACTACCTTACCTTTTTCATTCCTAACATACCCTATTTTTTTCTTACGGTAAAAAAAATCATCCAGTATAATAAAAGTAAACGAAAACTAACCTTGCCACCAAAGAATCCTTTATTAGCCTTCAATTCCTTCTCGAACCTTGAGAAATAAAAGACCACTGTTTCATCAAAGAGCGTCTTCGTCATTTCCTCCTTTTTTATAGGATCCATTTCTATAATGACCTCCTTCGCTTCTGAAAAACCAATAAAGGTCAATTTAATCTATAAGTTATATTTTACAATTAAACAGTCGTAGCTTTTTATTTAGAAATTCAATAACACAAATATAATATTATACTTTGCCAGAAATCGTAGACGTTGAGTGCAGCTGCATCTAATACCGCCTGCTCCCAAAGATCTGTCGGGACCAGCTTTGCTTTAGCACCAACATAGCGGGCGATAGCTAAAGACTGGTTAATGGATCGGTTGCCTTCTTCATACAGAGGAAGAGAGCCGTAAGGAAGAGCTAGAAGAGCAAAATACGATTATTTCGTTCCAGATCATTGTATAGATAGCGTCTTTATTTTGTTGTAATGTTTAGTAAGACTGCTCATCAGGATTCAAGAGCATTCAAGAGATTGATGAATGATTGGCGTACGTGATAATATTTTTTATTGTTATTAATTTCTATATAATTATTATTAATAAGGTAGCTAACCTTAGGTAACATGAATGTGATATGATCTTTAAGCATTGTATTATCAATGCCTGATAGTTACTGTTGCATGTATGGGCCGAAATCTGATAGTAGGCCTACCAATTTATAGAAATCAACCGGAACCGACTATGCACGGAAACACTCGCAAGAAAATGCCACGAGTTACCCACATCCAAGGACAACTTTTATTTCTTAAAATTTATTAATTATATCAACGAGTAGCTGTTAAGAATAAAGTTTCCTAAAATTATATTTTACTGACAACCCTTTGTAAATATTAGTAAAAGTCATCCTTATGAAGTCCACTTTCGATAATTATGCCGATTTTTTTGATAACATTCAGTTTTGATATCTCAGTCAAATAAAATTAATCAATTTGCTTCGTCTATCAGATAAGGTATCTACTATGTCTATACTGAAGAAAATAAAACACGGTGAAAATCTTAAACCATAATTTCATGTCATAGAGAGACTTCATATTATGTGTGTAAAAAATTTTTTTAATAAATAAACTAATAAATAAATAAACTAAAAAATAAATAAATTCTATATTAAAAATACTTAAAAAAAAAACTCGTCACATCGATTATACACAAGTCAGATTAACATCAATAATCAGTCGGTAAGCGCGGAGATGGGTGAGAATCTACTAGCATATAAAAGTGTAGTTCAAATAATTCTACAAGTCCGATTTTACCATAACTTAAACACATTGCTAATAAATGTATAATAATCGTTAAAATGTCGGTTTATTTCTGGTTGCTTACACAGAATAGACTCAGTAAGGACTAAAATAACTTTGATGAAATTTAGTGTTCACACGTTACAACCGTTAATCCCAAGTGGGGTAGTCGCGGATATTCCAAATATAAGAGTTTGTATGTTTCAAATAATAAAAATGTAATGCTTGAAACAACATCCACGGTTCACCGAAATATATAGATATGCATATGTGACAGGGGGTTGGCCCATTGCCCTTGATCGCCGTCCCTTAGTCGCCTTTACGCACCCACGGGAAGAGAAAGGTTGATTCAATTTTTGGCGAAAACTACACTATATATTTTAAATCCGCTCTTTGTTAATGTTAAGCCAGTAGAATTTTATTAAACTAAGATAATAAATAAATAATAATAATAAATACCCTTAGACATACACACAGCGCCATTTAGTTCCACAGTAAGCCACTATAGGTTGTGGTTACCAGATGATGGATATACTACATAAATATATTTTTTTTGTAAATAAATACTTATTATAAATGAAAACATCCATAACGCGGGTACACGTGTCCGTATTCATCACACAAACATATGCCCCTAGCGGGATTCGAACCCGCAACCTTTTGGTATAGTGCTCAGAGTTGCTAACCACTACACAAAACAGGTCGTCAAAGATGAAAACAAACTTACATTCTTTAACGTCCCTAATTGGCCAGTCCTTGTATACGTATCGGACATCTTCGAACTTCTCTCCGGCGTAGTGCAGCATGTACCGGATGGCCTCTGCTCGGCAGTTTGTGTTAAAATATTGAAGCCTAATCGCCATTTTGCTCTAGGTTCCGCCAAATCACTACTGACAATGCTATCTGTACAAATTTACTTTTATATATATAAACGTGTAGTCATAAAGGTGGTGTCACACTGTTGCTAACAGACCCATTTAACGTTCGATCACTATTATTCAGATGATTTTTAATATATTATGAAAAGAAGAAAATATGTAATATATTAATATATATTTACTTAATTATAATTATTTCTTTAATTAGTACTATGCGCTGTTTTTTTTAATACAAAATCCTATAGCCATATATTGTCCAGCAGATTTTGGTAATAAATACGGCGGTTTAATTGTGTGCGATGAGATTGCTATTATTATAACTAATATAGAATAACGAAGAGTTTAAACAGTAATGTAAGTTTTCATGATTCATAGACCATATAAATATCTAATTTTACTAAAACGCTTTTACGGAACCGATACGGTTTAGTATCGGAACGGCAACGTCGCGCTTCCTCGGTTATCCTGCTAATTGCAATGGCTGCTAACCACATGCCTTGTATTGAACGCGACGTGTAATTCGAATTTAGTCGAATTCAATTATCTTAACTGTCTGTAAGGAATATTAATGTGTTATCTGTGAATATTATTTTACTTGTTTCGTGAAATTTTTGAGATTTTTGCGTTTCTCAGAGAGTATCAGCGTTGTCGCCTGACAACGTTGATACTCTCTTGTCTTATTTACATGATGTCAGCTTCCATTAGTACCTTATATGATTTGGTGTCAGCGTACGAAGATTTCAACATGAGCGGCGGTCGCCGGAGTATCCTCTAGAATTTTCACTGTAGTCAAAGGACCATCGCCTAGTAACTGATATAATTTTATACCTACTCAGTTTTATATAATTATTCTGAGAAAATATTCCATTGATATTCCACAATAAGCATATACCCACTATGTAGAAATCCAAGAATCAGGCAGTTTAATCGTAGTCTAGGTATAAATGGTTATTGCCCTTCGGTTGTTTTCGTTCGAACTCGGATGAATTCGGCGCTTTTATCGGACTTATATAATCCTACAGTACCCGAAACGTCTATACAAATATTGACAGCTTGTAATCAGGTTACAACAGAGAAAAAATGAATTTTAGCGTCTATGAATCACGATTTTGTATAATCGTCTTGCAAATCCTTTGTAAGTTCATTGCAAAAAACTTATAACTTCTATGAATTAGGCATATAATCTATTTGTGATAGTTTCCATTCCTAATCAATTTTGTAAATTTAAATTACACAACTCCTAAAAAAATTCTTTTATCATTTAACTCGAGTAGTTAATAGCCATCACTCGATACTACGGCATAGGAGGGTAACCCTCTTATTCATAAAAAATTACAAACGCTTTATAAACCTGTTTTAGTTAAAGTATATTATGTCACTTTCTTTCATTGCAACATTTCTTTATGAACGACAGAGACAAAACATACTTTAACTAAAACAGGCTTATAAAGCGTTTGTAAATTTTTATGAATAAGACGGTAAGGGTTTAGAAAGATAATACAATTTATAAATAGTATTATCTACTATCTGCTACATACACTCCACTCCTATTCTTGCGCTAAGGCGATATTACACTGTTAATTTCGGCCTTTAAATTTAAATGGAACAACCAAATTGAATCTTGTAAACGTAAAAGTGAATCTTTCAATGTCAATGTTCAATAGCATTACCTTTGACTTCTGCGCCTTTTAATCAAAGTGAATCAATTTGGTTGAACCGTGTAATACGGCCTTTAGCCATCATTTACACTCAAAATTATCTATATTTTACGGTTATAGGTGTTAATAAAAAGAAAAAGACTGGTGTTATTAATACAGCAGAGCAGAAACTAGGAATCCTGTAGATACACCCACCTGAAGAAGTGATTCGTGTGCTTAACGATAATTGCCTGTGAGTTGATGGTTAGTTTAGAAAAGAGAAACAAGCAATTATTCTTTATTGCACAAGAAATACAAACATATTACAGTTAGAAAATAGGTACAAAAGTGAGCTTCTCTCTAAAGAGATCTCTTTCATCCAACCCTACTGGAGGTTAGAAACTTTACACGGGAGGGGGAATAAATAAAAATGTGGAACCAAAAAATTATATACGCTGTTTATAATAGGTACTTATGAAATAAATACATTTAATAATAAACTACTTAACAAATAATAACTAGTACAAATACATAAATAAATCCAATAATAAATGCCTATTCAACAAAAATACTAATGATTGAGAAATATAGTGCTCTTATAACTTTTTCTTGAACACAGGCATGGAAGAACTATTACGAATACCGAACATTCGCACTAAGAAGTTCGATTCTTCATTCATCATCCGAACAGCCAAGGCATGGAACTCCCTTCCGGCGTTAGTCTTTCCTGAATCCTACAACCTTGGGATCTTCAAGAGCAGAGTGAATAGGCATTTACTGGGATTGCGTGCTTCATCTTCGACCACATCGTCGCTTTCCATCAGGTGAGATTGTGGTCAAAATCCAGTGGATCATACAAAAAAAAAAAAGAAAAAAGAATATGCGCCGATAATTTTTTCCACAACTGTGCAGCCTTAATTTAGGAAATTAGGTTATTTATTTCTATATTTTAATATCAAGAAATTAGGTACGATAATTAAATTTTTGGGACTTTGTGTTGTGGATTTATCACTTCACCCCTATACACTGGTGTCAACACAAAATTTATGTAAAAATAGTACTACAAGATGTTGCCTTTATTAGCTCTAGTAACGACAACAAATGTTTGTTTTGTTTATTTGTAAACGCTTTATTAACGTCTATATACTTAACGTCGGCTGCGTTTGAATTAATTCGACTTGAGTCTATCGGTATATTGGGATGACTCGATTTATACGCATATTCGAATACATCCGATTCGACTCAAGCGAAGTCGAGTCGAATTAAGAATGAATCTACCATATTCTTGTTCATGTTAAGTTCTATGACATAATTATTTATATTAGGTAATTAGTTGCCATTCGAATAGAGAAATTAGTAGTTACTAAGAAGTCGAATATTAAATTCAATCGTATAGTCGCTCATCTAGAAGAAACAAACAGCATATTTAAGAAATCGTTTATTATAAATATAAAGAAACAACAACTATTAGATAAAGCTAGGTTAAGTAAAAACAACAAGTCAGGTCACTTTACACGGTTTTAATATAAGGTTTTCGTGTTGCAGTATATGCCTTCACTCCTGGCAAGGACAATATCTTCTGCATGAGAGCCTTAACTGTGGGATAATCCTTCTCCACTTGAGCTTCAAGGAATAGGTTGAAGCATTCAATATATCCAACTAAGACAAAGTCAACCCAAGACAGCTGAAACAATAATAAAAAACAAAATTTTAGGCTGCCATGTTTTTCTTTTAGTTCCAAAAAACATCACCTCCCTGCTCTATCATCAGATCAAATTATCCATCTGATTTCAAAATACCTACTCGTACATAGCAAGACGATACTATCGAGCCAAAATTTAACTTCATACTATAACTATTCCAAGACACAAGTAAATGAAAACTTACCTTGCCACCAAAGAATCCTTTATTAGCCTTTAATTCCTTCTCGAACCTTGAGAAATAGAAGCCAACTGTTTCATCAAAAATCGACTTCTTTATTGCCTCTTTCTTTATAGGGTCATTTTCTAAAAAGTAGGTTCCAACTTCTGAAAAACCGACGAAATAAAATTAAGTTATCTTAAAATTATATTTTACAATTAAACTGTGTAGCTTTTTATTTAAAATTTCATTATAAAAAAACGTAATAATATTATACTTTGCCAGAAATCGAGTATATTGAGTACAGCAGCATCTAATACCGCCTGCTCCCAAAGATCTGTCGGGACCAGCTTCGCTTTAGCACCAACATAGCGGGCGATAGCTAAAGACTGGTTAATGGATCGGTTGCCTTCTTCATACAGAGGGAGAGTGCCGTAAGGAAGAGCTAGAAGAATACAATTATATCGCTTTAGATCATAATTTATGGTTTCTTTATTATGTTGTGAGGGTTAGTAAGTCTGCACATCAGGTACCATCATAATATTATCATGAGCATTCAAGAGCAATGTCTGTTAGTTACCTTAGGTAACATGAATGAGATATGATCTTCTTTTTTTTTATTTATTTGGGTCAACAAACAGTGAAACACAGTGGTGTCGATTCGGATGTACACCAACTAAACTAAAAACTAAAACCAGTTTTAAAGTAGTACTGTCTCTTTCTCCCTGAAACAGTACGATGCGTGGTCACCGCTCCAAAACTGGTTTTAGTTTAGTTGGTGTACATCCGAATCGAGACCAATATGTACTTATAACTATCTTACATTAAGTATCTACTTAGATCTAATTGTGCCACCAGCACCGTTAACCACTAATTACTTTAATACATATTGAGAGATGGTAGTCTGATAACAAAATATTAAGAGTAAAATATATATTAGGATGCATAAACAGGTTTATAGTATTTCTGTAACTGTATATTACTAGCCACTTACTAGTAATAAACAATAAAAAAAAAAACGATTAAGTACCTATATTTTTAAGTTTAAGTAAGAACATTTTTTTAAATATACCAATTCGAATAGCTTTTATGTCTATAGAATTGAAATTATCAGTCTATATATAGATGAACGTTTACCAGCTTTGGTACATGTGGTGGTAGCACACAAGCGACATGCATTTGTATTGTGTTTTCTAGATGGAACTCTACCTCTAACGCTTTTTAGTTTATCATTATCAACAGCCTGATGTCCACTCTGCTGGTGCATAGTCTCCTCTCAGAACCAGACGTTATGGGTCAACGCCCTTGTAAATTTGTGGATTAGTATCATAGTATGCCGCCTGACCGGACAGATTAACCAATGAAAATTCCACGAGTGGTCACCCATATTATTATAAGCATTACTTTTGATTTCTTACAGTTTATATTCATGTGGCTTCATATAAATGCATGTTACTGACCACCCTTTTTTTTATGCAACAACGGGTTGGTACTTGACCTCAATCACACCTGATGTTAAGTGAAGATGAAGTCGAAGGTGGAAGCGTACTGACCCGGAAACCCCAACATATTAGTTAGACTAAACGAAGGAGGTTCTTTGCCATGTTTGATGATTATCACTTGGACCGTTTTTTTATGCACAACGGGTAAGCACTTGACCTCAATCACACCTGATGTTAAGTGAAGATGAAGTCGAAGGTGGAAGCGTACTGACTCGGAAACCCCAACACATTTGGGGGACTGGCTATCTTATCTCTGACAACCAGAACACAACAATGCTTAAAAACTTTAATATTGTTTATAACTTAATATTGTTGCTTGGCGGCAGATTTAGAAAAGATCGTGGTAGCTAGCCAGTCGGACATTTAAAATGCCCTACCATCAACTAAACCGAGTACTTAAACATGTACCCCGCTGGGGATCGAACCCGCGACTTCCGAATCGTAAACCCAACGTAGTTTACATTGAGCCACGGAGGCGGTTAAAAACGGTTACACCCTTTGTATATAATATTAAAATTCATCCTTACGAGTTAATTTTTGATCAACATGTCGATTGTTTAAGACAACAACCAAAATAACATAGTGGGTGGCAATACTATCAAGTGATAACGTTTAGATATGATAATCTCAGTCAAATAGTAAGTCACACTATCAGTTTAGCCTCCACTATGAATTAGAGACCATTTTTATATCAAACAAAATTAAATATCGTGAAAGCGACAAAATTAAACAATAATTTCAATTCGACACTTAAATTTTACAAAAGTACAGTCAGCTTCAATGATCAGTAGTAAGCCCAAGGTTTGGTGAGTGAGTCTTACTAGCAAATAAGTGTTTTATTTTAATAATTCAACAAGTTCTATTATATAATTCTTAAAATCTGGAAAAGGGACTCAAAAGCCCAGACATTAATTTTTGTATTGATCCGGTTGTTTGTTCAGAAGAGGCTCAGAAACAAATGAACTATGATGAAACTTTCAGTGATCATACGTAAATAACCTCAGAACATTGGATCCCAATAGTGTTCCAAACATTAACAATTTAATGAGACTATTTTGAACCTAGTTGGTTCAATTCTTCTTCCGTATCCAAACGGCATGAAGGCATTTATATTTAAAATCCGCTCTTTATTTAGTTATGATATCATAAAAGGCATCAAATAACTTCACGTCGACAGAGCCGCAGACAGATGCTAATATTAGATATATTAAGTAAAGAAAATGAACTTTTTGATTAAAACTAAAATCAAACTTACAATCTTTAACTTCCTTGATAGGCCAGTCCTTGTATATGTATCTGACATCTTCGAACTTCTCTCCGGCGTAGTGCAGAATGTACCGGATGGGCTCTCCTAGTCCATTAGTGTTAAAATATTGAAGCCTGATCGCCATTTTGCTCGCGGTCCCACCAAATCACTACTCACAATGCTATCTGTATAAATCCGCTTCTATATTTATAACCTTGCAGTCGTAAAGGTGGTGTCACACTGTTGCTAACAGACCAATTAAACGTTCTATCAATATTATACTGACGATTTTTAGTGTACTTACTCGTACTTATTTACCTATACATACTTAATAATCTGTATTATTTCTTGAATTAGTAGTGTCGTGCAGCTTTCCTGTATTTCAATCTACAAATATCTTATAGGTTGTCTAGAAGAGATAGCTTTAGTAGTAATAAGTTTGTTTAATTGTGTTCTATTGTTATTATCATAATATTATGGAGAGCAATAGCGATTATTTGTATCGGTTTGAAGATAATGCTTTATCTGCTGTTTTTAAATGGAAGTTCAGAATGAGCATGTTTTCTATTACAAGTGTTTTAGAGGTCATCCTTATTTTCATTTTCCATCATCATCATATCAACCACATAACGTCCTCTGCTGAATATAGGACTCCTCCATAGAATTCAAGAGCGACTTTTTTGTACTAAGTATTTTGTCATAATATTTCAAACATCAGATCACTTACATTTTTCACCAATGCGTGCCCTGAGGCAATAATATATTGACAACTGATTGGCGTAGTGGGTAGTGATCCTGTCTGTGAAACTAACATTTCAGTGTCATTAATTTTTTTTTTTAATTTTATAACTATTTGGTTTCGGTAAATGGAGCGTCTAGTATGAAAAGCTTTGAAAGACCACAAAAACTTGAGTTTTTTGCTCCAGTATGAGGCCGTATATCTTAATTTCTGCCTAATTGATATCTCCAGTCGTTACTGAGAATAAGATACGCGAAAACAGTCGTATGTTTGTCAAAGTAATAGTAGTGTCAGTTATAGGGTTTCGTTTTTCCAAAATGTAGTATACGGAAACCCAAAAATGTGCTTTATAATACATACATACATATACATAATGTCACGCCTGTTTCCCGTTGGGGTAGGCAGATACCACAGACTTCCACTTGCTTTATAATACTTGCGTTAATTCCAACTATCGTTTAGTGAGATAAGATGGGAAACAGGCGGTCTTTTGGATTTTGTATTATCGCATATTATCAAGGAAACAACGCTAAAACCGCCGCCGGCTAGGAGCCAGTTCGTAAGAATTCGTGGAATATATTGATATAGAATTCTCTACTTTGTAAGTCCGCTGCATCCACCCCAGCCCTTCTACCTACTTATAAATTAGATATGCATGTATAACAGACGTATGTTCACTATATTTTATTACGAGCAACGTTAGTTTATATCAGGACATAACAATCATATTTTCATGTGGTTTTCGGCACGTAAAATTAATTTAACCAACCAGCCTCTTCCTGTGGATGACGTAAAAGGTGACTCAGAATCGGAAACTTGCACGTTTCCAGAGGGATGAGGGCACACCTTCCCCACTACACTAGTGGCAAGCTTTTCTATAACGATAAGCGCTATCGATTCATTTATAATATAATAATAATAATAATAAATATTTCGGACACTTACACCAATCATTTAGTCCCAATCTAAGCAAAGCTTGTACTATGGATACTAGATAACGTATAAACATACATAAATATTTATATAAACATCCATGACTCAGGAATAAATGTTCATATTCATCACACAAACATTTACCCGTCGCGGAATTCGAACCCGCAACCGTTGGTTTCGCTGACAGGGTCACTATCCACTACACCAATCGGTCGTCGTTATAGCCGTTGATTAGCTGTCAAAACCGCGATCTGTTGACAACCAATCAGTTGCAAGAACCGAAGCTTGCCTTGTCTATGGGTCCTTATCACCTGTGAATTTCTGTACATTTTTAAAGGTGATTTTTTTTAATTTTTTTTTATTAAAAACTGGTTTCGCGTTTGGCTACAATCTCACCTATATGCTATAATGGAATGATGGACCCAATGGCTTATATTTGGAGATTTATGTATGTATTTATAATGTCATTGAAAAATAAAGTAATGAAACAAGTAATCAGTTAAGACTGATTTTAATTAATACAGAAAATAATTTAAACAAAGTAAGGCTTTCTAGTAGCGATGTATTCCTTTACTCCAGGCAGCGTCCTGATTTTCTGGTATAAGGCCTGAACGGTGGGATATTTCTTCTCTACCTCGATGCCGAGGAACAGGTTAGTAGCCTCAATGAACCCAGCGAATACGAAGTCTGCCCACGTTAGCTGATAAAAAACAATTTTAAGTCCGTATTACAATGGAATCACTCTCAATTATAGTTACCCTATAAAAATAAATAATTTTCGAATCGAATATTGCTGCAAAATCTGGTGTCCCTACCACGTATTTTTCACTTTGCCAGGAAACCAGCTAGATAGAATAGACATAATCATCATATCAGTTAAAGGACATCCACTGCTGAAATTAAGCCTACCCATAAATTTCCGCAGAGCAACCGATTGGAAGCATTGAAAGAAGATGTCTATTATGCCATACACCGGTTTGTTTTTCGATGTAGTATATATGTCTTTTAGATGCATTATCCATTTTTTCTCTTAACAGGCATTCGGTTATTGAAATTCATTTCAATCGTTACCATCCCTAGAGATCCTTATCTTTTATCAATAATCTTAATTTATACGTATTGTATATACAGTGATTGGTATCTTAAAATAGTATAAAATATTACTTAACTTAGTAATATTTTATACTAAAGAAAATACAATACTTATGAGATAATAATAAAATTAAAAAATATATAAACAGTTTTTTTCTTTCTATATAGACGTATAGTTAATTTACCAACCTTGCCACCGAAGAAACCGTTTTTGGATTTCAGTTCCTTTTCGAATCTTGTGAAATAGAAGTCAATTGTTTCTTCAAAAACTTTCTTCTTCAATGCTTGCTTCTTGACGAGGTCTTCTTCGTTGATATAAACCCTAAGCTCTGTAACAATGAAATTTCTATGATTTTAATACTTTAATGAAATTAAAATTTATTTTTTAATACTTTTTTCTTCCAGAAGTCGTCGGCAACATCTGGGGTCTGCTAGGCTTCCTGGAGGAACTGGGTTGGCAAGAGTAGTGTCAGCAACCCGTCACGCAAAATAGGCACAAGCTACGTCGAGTTGCGGAAATCAAGCCCGCTAAAACCTATAACCTAATACTTTAATGATTTGATGATTTCATCAAATAAAGTATTTACTTTAACGGAATTAGAAAATGAGTGAGTTTGTCATTCTTTCACGTCATGACTGATCATCAGAAAGACTTAATATTTTCCCACAAAGATAGTTGAATGGTGGAAGGACAAAAGGTACGTACTTTTATTGCACAAAATAAAATTTTAATACAGGGATAGAGCTAATGATTTTATAATTGACTTGTTTATATCCGCATATCCCCTCGTGGAGTTTTATATGTGTAATTTCTTTTATATTTATAATTTGTTTAACAAACCATAACTACTCACTTTTTCGCGATAAAAAGTATAATATTCAGGACAGCCCCTCAGTGATATTATTATGTGTATGTAGGGTTTATAATATATATTTTATGTTATGTATATATTTCGCAGTAGATTTATGAATTATCTTAAATGTGAGTTTGTTATTTCATTATCTTATCTTTATTTTATTATTCGTGGTGATATTGTTACACTTTGCTGCTAAACCCTAAATTTACTCGGTTTGATACTTCAATACTCAGGTTAAATGAAAGAGATCTCTTAAAGAGATAAGTCCACCTTTACCTATCGTTATTACTCTGTCATGTGTAATATTTTGGTGCAATAGAGAATACTTATACCGACATATTAATAATGTCCAATTCCAGGGTATACCAAATATCATCCACATCCATTTATCCATTTCACTGTGATTAAATTACAAACAATTTTCCAAACTTTATAATATCAGTTGGAATCCATGACAATATTTCTTAATTAGCTGAGATTTTAATAACCAGTAATCAGTATATAAAAAACAAAAACCAAAGGCACATCAGAGAAAAATTCATTGGATTCAAATTGAAATTTTACTTAATTGGCCAATGTTTGCCGAAAGGTACTTACTCTCCCAGTAGTCGTAGAAGGTGAGCACAACGGCATCCAAAAGTGCCTGTTCGAAAGGATCTGTTGGGAGCAGATTGGCTTTAGTGCCAACATAACGAGCTATAGCCATAGACTGGTACAGTGTACGGCTGCCTTCCTCGTACACGGGGAGCTGACCGAAGTGAGGAAGAGCTGTAAGAGACATTATTTTTACATAGTCTATCAAATGTTTGTACAGAGATCCCAAAGGGGATTAATTTCTTTGTACAGTTAAAACTTTACTTGTAACTTTGATACTGGAATCTACGTAACTTTCGTTTCCCGTTGCATATAACTAAATAGTGGTGAAGGATATCGCCCTTAATATTTAAAATACAAAATGCGCTATAATGAATATAACAAATAACAGTGTGTAATAAAAACAAAAAGGCGCTATAATGAATTAACAAATAGCAGTGTGTAATATAATCAAAATGCGCTATAATGAATATAACAAATAACAGTGTGTAATATAAGCAAAATGCGCTATAATATAAACAAAATGCGCTATAATGAATATAACAAATAACAGTGTGTAATATAAGCAAAATGCGCTATAATGAATATAACAAATAACAGTGTGTAATAAAAACAAAAGGCGCTGTAATGAATATAACAAATAACAGTGTATAATATAAACAAAATGCGCTATATTGAATATAACAAAGCAATGTGGGACATTTCGAAACGTTTTAATTTTATATTGTGATGGGAATAGAAATTTGCGATATGGGACTAGAGGAAGTAAAAGAATATTATAAACTAATCACCATCATCATATCAACCACAGGATCCACTGCTAAACATAGGCCTACCCCATAGATTTTCAAAGCGAGCGGTTGGAAGCGACATGGTTCCAGCGACTTCCCACGACCTTTATCAGGTATTTTGTCCACCTTGTGAGTGCATGTCTTACGCTGCGCTTACCGGCGCTGGTCTCCACTCCCCCTTTAATGCCCCATGGACCGTCAGTACTTCGAGGCATGTGCCCTACCTACTTTCAAGTTACAAATCAGCAGGGCTATATCAGTGACTTTCGTTTCTTGGTTCCTGATTCGATCACGTAATACAAGCATCCACATGGATTTTTTTTATGCATAACGGATTGGTACTTGACCTGAATGACACCTGATGTTAAGTGAAGATGAGGTCGAAGGTGGAAGCGTACTGACCCGGAAACCCCAAAACACTTGGGGGACTGGCTATCTTATCTCTGGCAACCGGAACACAACAATGCTATTAACATTGCTGTTTGGCGACAGATTTCGATAAGATGGTGGTAGCTAGCCAGGCGGACAATTAAAATGCCCTACCACCAACCCAACCGAGTACTTAAACATGTACCCCGCTGGGGATCGAACCCGCGACCTGCGAATCGTAAACCCAATGTTGTTTACATTGAACCACGGAAGCGGTTAAGATATAAGTAGGTATGTAGTTCACAAAATACTTACAATCCTTTATAGACTTGATAGGCCAACTTTTTAAGTCATATTGGACATCCTCGTATTTCTCTCCCGAATAATGGAGTATGAATCGAATAGACTCCGCTAATCCATTAACATTGAAGTAATACAGTTTTTTCGACATTTTGCACCCGTTTCGATTCGATCAATTACAATACCTGCCGATTGATGCGCATGCATCTTATATAGAGATGAACGTATCCTAAAGGTTACTACACACTTTAGATAACTAATATTTTTGTAAAATTTTAATTATTATTACTACAATATCATATCATACATTATACACTTTCGTAAAATAATGAAGTCTAAAATAAAAGCGATTGTCCAATATAAATTAATAACATTGTACATACCTGTCATAAATTACAGAATTATTCAATTTATATCTAATGCTAAAGTACTTACTGTTGAAACTCAAAATGAACAAAATAAAATATAAAACCTATCACGATATTATCGATATGTATGTATGTCATTACACAAATAAGAATTGTAACCATCATTTCGTCTATATCAAACATGAGATCAACATAAAAACTATAGCATTATACATATATGTATATCAAAATTAATCATTTAAGTACTATAAGTACGTAACCATCGTTATGTCAATGTCAAAATATTTTTCACGAAATAAAAAAATTGCAACCATGTCACGAGATTATCGATATGCCATATTTTCCTATGTCAAAGAAGTGTCAAAGAAGTACAAGTTAAAATAAATATATTAAAATAGTAAAGCATGTCAGGAGATTATGAAAATATCATATCCATATACTCTTTAATAGAATGGAATTCATTTTCCGACAAAAGGTTTTAATTTGGCCATTGAACGCGTCTTCAATTGTTTCGCTCCGTAAATCTACAGATGGATACTCATAGTAAGTGTCCGATCACACGGGAATTGCTTGTCGCGAGTGTTATGCGTCGTGTATTAGAACAAGGTGTAACATTATATACCTACTAGCTTTCCGCCCGCGGCTTCACCTGAGTGGAATAACTTTATCGCGAAAATTTCTTTATCCCATGTTTTAATACATGTCTTATATACCAAATTCCATCCAAATCCGTTCAGCCGTTTCGCTGTGATTGAGCAACAAACAACCTGTCCGCACGACTAGTCATTCTCATCGACCCATTCCCAAACCACACACACATATACACTCACACACGCAAAACACGACATTGCGAAATTCATACATACGACGATTATTTGACATTCATTGAATTATTTGACCAATTTTTTATTTGTAATATTGCTTATTGACTAAATTATTTATTATTACTTAGTTCGTCTCACTATTCACTTTTGCCTCTGTATTGTATAGTGATTGTTATTTATGAGTGACTTTCCACCTAATTATTTTTTTTTAAAGAATTGTAATGAAAAATGAGAATCTGTAATTGGCATGACTTTGGCTTGTAAATTTTGTGTAATATTTATTATAATGATGCTGTATTATCAATAAAAAAAAAAAAACAAAGATCCAAAACTATCGCATTTATAATATTAGTGATATTAGTTAGAAGATACAATTGCAAATCGCTTTCGCTTGTGGAATGCGCTGCTAGATAATAGAGGAGACTGTAGCGACTGGTCGTAACACTATAGCCCTCCACCTCACATGGCCTTATTAACCATCTTGGCAGCAACTTGACTAAAGCGAAGTCTCATTATAATGGTAAGACTTGAACGAAATGAGCTGCATTTCATCAAGCGCAATGCCAATATCCTGACAGATCGAAACCGTGATAAGGTGTATAGAGCCAGATTTGAGAAATAAAGTTGTTTATTGTTAGCTACATTTTTATTTAAATCTTATCGACAGCTAATATCATCTTCTTGCCATGTCCACAATTTATTTGGTATCGGCGCAGTACGTTCCTTTCTTCCAATCTCTTCTATCAGCCGTTACCTCATCATTCACGCCCTTTTCGTCCATATTACCCTTGACACAATCCAACCTTTTCCGTGGTCTTCCTCTTCCTCTCCGACCGTCGACATCCATATTCATCACTCTCTTAGTAACATGCGTTTCATCCCTCCTCATAACATGTCCATACCAAGCTAAACGGTTTCCTTTCAACTTTTCTCTCATTGGTGCCACTTTGAAATTCCATCTTACATACTCATTCCTAATTTTATCCATCCTCGTCACTCCACTCATCCATCTCACCATTATCATCTCTGCTGCATGCAATTTTCTTTCATTCGTCTTCTTCATGGTCCAACACTCCGATCCATACATTACAACAGGTCTCATTACGGATTTTTAAATTATGCCCTTTAACCTGAAGGGCATCCGTGAATCACATATTGTTCATGTGACGGTATCTTGACGACTGCCAACGGTAACAAAAAATTTGCGAACGCTTTTTTGAATCTTCGACAAATAGGAAACTTTGGCCGTTAATTCGCCTGATAAACAAGTTTATGGATTAGCCCAATTGTTGATTACAACTGTTTTATTTACGGCAATATGTTTTTACGACTTCGTGAAGATTTGGAGGTTAGAACACCCACATCGCTCCTGTGCTATACTGTCTCTTATGGCAAGTTGATGGTAAAATAAGATGACAATATGAATATAAATTGCTAGTTACCACTTTCTTATCTACAGCTGCCAGACAGCAATGTTAATAGCATTGTTGTGTTCTGGTTGTCAGGGATAAGATAGCCAGTCCCCAAAATAAGATGAGGCTTTCGGGCCAGTACGCTTCCACCTTTGGCCTCATCTTAAACTTAACATCAGGTGTGATTGAGTGTCAAGGGATTGCTAACCCGTTGTGCATATAAAAATGAAAATCGGAAAGTAGACTATTATCGCAAATATAGCTTATTTAATTATATAAATACTATAACTTAAACTTTTACTTTAGTGTACAATAACCTTAGTAATAAATAGAAAATACAAAATCGGTGCAGCAGCACTATCATACTGTATAAAAGATAATTAATGTCATAGTTCCACCGATAAAAAGTTTGTGCATAATATTATTTATTAATTGAACGTCTTGTTGTCACTAAGAGTGATAAAGTTCTTTTTCAATTCTGTAAATCAAAACATCCGTCGGAGATACTTAGGTAGCAGGTTCTATCTCTAACTCTTGGGATCCTCGACCACATTGTTACTATATATCACGTGATAATGTGGACAAACATGAATCCAGTTCGTCCTTGAAATTAAAAATTTAGAATAGCTTCGCCTGCGTGGAATAGCTTTATAGCGCATACAATACAATATGTTTAATTTGTTTATCCCGCGCGAACTACTCACTTTATCGTATGTCTTAATCCAGGGTATTTTCTACCTATATACCAAATTTCATCCAAATCCGTTCAGCCGTTTCGCCGTGATTGAGCAAAGAGGAGAAGGTGGTAATATGGTCCCCTGCAGGTATATTAACCCCCCTCAATTTTTCCAAGTTTCCAAAACGCCTCTATATTTTTTTACTGTTAGCCGAAAGCCCTAGTCATATGGCCAATTTAATAGCTTCGACTATTACTAGATAGCGATTACTCGCGATTACGCGCGCGCGACACGAACAAGTCGAACTCTAATCGCGAAACTTTATTAAGACCCTTTAATTTTATTTAATAAATTAGAAATATTCAATTTCCGATCGTGTGTGTCCTTAAATGTGGTGAAAAGGGGTTGTTCTTCAAGACAGTTAAGAGAGGTTATAAAACCATGAAATTTTAATTTGGTACCCTCTATATGCATGTTTTATGGTCCCGGGGGCCATACCACATGTAAGAGTATATTTTGCTTTTTAGAAACACAATTTTTGTTGTCAGATTGCTCGTACAAGTGTCATAAGTCACATAATGAAATTGGCGATCGAATCTGTAATAAACAATTCTTATTTTTAAAGGACTTCAAAAAAGGAGGAGGTTCTGTACGGGGCGTATTTCTTTTTATTAACTTTAGATTCCCTTGTCCAGAAACGATTAGGTAGAAAACCTATATTTCCTCCTGAATTAGAGAAAAAGTTAGTCACGTGAAGTGCGCGTAGAAATGGCCGCTATAGGGGAGCTGACGGCAGTATGTTCGTCGACGACGTTAGGAATCTACGTCAAGTAGTAGCTCTGATGATGATTAAACTGAAAACGACGACTCATATTGATGCAGAGTTCTTATCAGATCAAATTACCTGAAAATTCAGACATCTGTTGCTTATTTTGTATTGCCTATTATTCTGCGGACAGACGTAGTGAAAAGGAGTGGATCCAAAGCCAAAGTTGCAATCTTTAAATGCGCGGGTCCAGAAGGTCCATATTACACCTGCGATTCTTGTTTTATTTTTTCCTTTCCTGTATTTTTTTTTTTTTTTTTTTTTTTTTAATGCATAACGGGTTGGTACTTGACCTCAATCACACCTGATGTTAAGTGAAGATGAGGTCGAAGATGGAAGCGTACTGACCCGGAAACCCCAACATATTTTTATAATATGGATAGATAACTAAGATGTTTGCAAAGTCTGATTGAATTAAACTGATTTCAGCGGTAGCTTCCACTGGATTAGATATTTTTTGAGTTCATAATTTTCATACATTTAGTATGGTCCCTAGGGTGCCATAATACCCTCCTAGTATGTCAAATTGAGATTTTTGCCTATTTTCGAAATAAAGACAATTATGAGAAACCTATACGAAGTATCTCTTAATTATTCTTGGAAACTCGTTAGCAGATGTATTTGAAACAATCTGGCAATAGCTATAAATCCCTGCGTGTTAAAATATTGCCTGAAAACTGAAAAAACAAAGTGGGGGGCCATACTATTTGTATAGATTGTATACCAATCTGTATATAAGTCAGTAAACTATTAACAGTAACATTTTACATTATTTCCACAAATCCCCGCCTATCTATGAAGCGCCGCGCGCGAACCACGGATAATTATATGTAAGGGCCGTTATCCCTTTAAACATGTATGTTCGAGGAAGATAGTAACTAGACAAAACAGAACTGGGAAAGACTCAGTCGAGGTATATCTAACTAATAATTATTAATGCGCAAGTTTGGATGTCTGTTTGTTATTCAATCACGGCGAAACGCATGAACGAGTTTGGATGAAATTTGGTATATAGGTAGAACATACCTTGAGCTCAAAATACGAAATTTTTCGTCCCGATAAACTGAGTAGTTGCCACGGAATAAAAAAATTAAAATCCGCAATATACATAGTTATTTCACGCAGGTTAAGCCGCGGGCGGAAAGATAGTCATCAATAATATAACGAAACACAATTAAGGCGAAAGTTGTTAAAGAAATAATTTATAGGGTATTTGCTCAAAATGCTCTATGAAAATTTGCGTTCGAGGATTATGGGAATACGACAAAATATATAAGAAAGATTTATTCGAGGCATATACAACGCTAAAGTTTGGATATTTGTTTGTTTGTTACTCAATCATGGCGAAACGGGTCAACGCATTCAAATGAAATTTGGTATATACTCTGGATTGAAACAAGATATTTTTTATCCCGATAAAGTGAGCAGTGCCAGCGGGATAAACAAATTACACATATTCGTGATAAAGTTATTCCACGCATGCGAAGCCGCAGGCGAAAAGCTAGTGATACATAAACCATCCAGAGGTACGCTGCGACGCCTCATACATTACAGAATCCTAAAAATCCAAAGTGGTTACCTTCATAAATCTAAAACGACTTTATTCCGAATTTTTTACCCAATATTTTCTTATAATTACTAATAAACAAGTATACATATCTTAGTATTTTGCTGTTGCTATGTCCATTTAGATATCGAGGTCTCTTAATCAAAAATTATTGATAACATTAACAGGTTGTGTTTATAATTAATTCGAGCTTCATATTTTTAATGATCTCGTGAGACAAACAAATATAAACAAAAGATAGCATAAAAATGTATTTGGACAATTATGACCTTTTGATAATCCAAGATTCTTAAGCTTGGCATTTTATTCTTATTTCATTGTCTTCTTTATATCTGTTTACGAATGCCATTCTGTTACAAAATGATGAACTTTATAAGAGTGATTATTTGGCGTCGTTTATGGAACTAAAACACAAAATCTGCATACATCGATGTTAACACGATGTTACAAGGTTGCGGTGCACGGTACCGGAAAAGATTGTCACGGCGAAGCCCCTAAACATGGAATGTTTTGACAGTTCTCAATCAATAAACGATTATTTGGTGTCGTTTGTGGAACTAAAGCATATATTAATTATGTGACCAAAGTAAAAAATTTCGATACATAAATAAAAATAATAATAAATAACACACAGCGCCATCTAGTATTCAGTATGTTTATTGCAGTATCACAAATATAGTAGTTCCACAGTAAGCAATTATAGGCGTGTGTTGTGGATACCTATCTATCTCTATCAGTGGAAACCTCTAATTGGCTTTCAATTTCTTAGTTTAAGTGATAATTTGTAAAACAGCTGTTGGTTTTCCCAAGAAAATAAAATACCAGATGGTTGATATACTACATACATATTGTACTATGTACGTATTCATCACACAAACATATGCCCCTAGCGAGATTCGAACCCGCAACATTTTGGTATAGTGGTCAGAATTGCTAACCACTACACCAAACAGGTCGTCAAACATGAAATTGTTATAAGGTTGCGATGCACGGTACCGCGAAAGACAGTCACGGATAAGTCATTAAAAGATGGGATGTATTGTCAATTCTCAATCCTTATAACGGTTGAAAGAGTGTTCTTAGATAAAATACTCAACCAGCTATTTAAGTAACCTATATTTTAAGGTAGTTAATTTACAAGGATTAAGATTTTCTATTTATGATATATTCATTGAGTCCTGCACTATCACATACTATGATATTACCCGCTATTCGACAACCATCTATTTTGACGTCATTATGAATTTAGAGTTTGTATACCACTTAAGTGTCAGACGTAAGATTGAGTCTCCACATAAACTTATTAGTAGTAGTTGTTTGTTTACATTTGTTTTTAAATTTGTTTATTAATAAACAAATTTAATTAATTGTAGTGTATTGTGATTGACAATTGATATAATTATAAGTATTCATTCGATTAAAAGTAGTAAGATGAAATTTATGTAGAGATGTAACTAATGTAAGATTGCATATTTTAGGTATCAATAATTAAAAAATATTGCAAGAACCTCTTCTATTTGTGATTTTATTAAAAAATAATAAACTCAAACAAAATTATAGCCATTTCAAATCGTCCATATCAAATTTCAATAATTCTAATTTATACTATATTTCTATTTAGAAATGAAACCGTAGACACTAGGTTTGTTTGGAGACTCAGGTAAGTCCGTCACGACCTATTTGATATTATTAAAATTTTAAATCGCCAAAAACCGCCACTGCAATATATGTCAACATTCTGGATATCCTCGAGACATATGACAGAAACACGAACTGATAATTTTTTCTCAGTGGAAATATTCGCAAAGATTAGTCTTCAAAGCTACTTGAAATGCTAGTATTAAAAATTCCCTTCCCTGCTGTATGTTATTCTACAACGGTTGCTTTCCTTATATTAATTTTCAACGGTTTTTCACGTTTCCACCGTAACAGTCACCATAGAACGCACACTAATTTAAACATTACCGCTATACCCTTTTAGTGGATTTAGAATTATCTCACCTTGAACGTTAATTTGGCTACTGTCATCATCTTAATAATGACATCATCATGACTTGCGTTACCGCCACCATCGACAGTTACTATTATTATGTTGCAATGGATTGCATAACATTATGGAGTATGACATTGAAATAATTTTATTATCATGCTGATTTAGTATTAATCTCGAAGATGATTCCTAAACATTGCCTCAAGTAATGCTATGTATGTCGGTTGTCCATAAGAGCTGGATAACAACTTCAGAAGCAGCTGTAAAGTCAATAGTATACCTACAAGAATATGAATACACAAAAACAAAATTATGCAGCAACCAAAAGTACAACAGAATTACTATAGTACTAACGTACCAATACTTCAATTTTAAGAGTTTCCTCGCTGTAATTATGTTCAAACAAGGAAACTGCCCGTTCACTGGTCACCATAACCAGTGACGTCGGCTAGGCTTTTATTTATTTTTTTATTTGGACCTAAAGTTTTGTCTGCGAATAGAAGACAATTCGGAGCTATAGAATTTGTTATCCCTTTTCTCATATATTTCGCATATTTTAGATGAAAAAATGTAATTGCTTTGCTCTGAATCTTCTAGAAAATGTTTCTAACAGCTTCAGTTTAATTGTCATCATCATTATAACAACATTATAACATATAAGACGACCGGTTCGTGTAGTGGATAGTAACCCTGTCAGCGAAACCAACGGTTGCAGGTTCGAATCCCGCGATGGGTAAATGTTTGATGTGATGAATACGAACATTTATTCCCGAGTCATGGATGTTTATATAAATATTTTACTAGTACCCGTAGCATAAGCTTTGCTTAGTTTGGGACTGGGGTAAGTGCCTGAAATATTGAAAAAAAAAATTGAACAGACGTAATATGAACAAAGAAAGAAAAGGCGGAATGTAGAGAAGTATGGAAAGGATTCCACCGACAAGAGGACAGTTCTTAAATAGAAGCAGAAGATTATAAACAAAAATGGAACAGGTACCTCAATAACCAGACTACCCTTTCCACACCACTCTCAATAAGCTCCGCTATGAAAATAAACTACAAGTTGTTTCACATAAAGTTCCTGGCAAGCAGTTCCCAGTTCCCGAGAACTCTCACATTCCCGTCGCCATAATAAAGTGTTTCCTTAGGCGCAACAAACTACGGGACGGTAAATTACTAGGGTTTTCTCTCTTGACGCCGCAACCCTATAGCGGCGCCTGTGATAGCGGAAAATTTATAGTGCAAGTTACTACAAAAAATGTACCAAAACTTGATATGGAAGAAACGATAAAATATTCAATTCATGACACCGGTGTAACCTTTCTAGGAGGATTTCACGATATACCTCTCCACGTATGTGTTTTTTAAAAGCGAGTTTCTTTTGTATAGTACGAGGTATTCTCTATCTCTATCGCATATTTCATGGGGAGTGTTCCGAAGAACTGTTCGAGCTAATACCCGCTGCTCAATTTAACCGATACACTTCTCGCCGAAAATTAAATTTCCATCCACATCACCTGGATGAGTGGAAGTCTACCACTGTACGTGTCTCAAGAAACTTCTTACCACGTACGACCACCCTGTGGAACGGACTTCCGGCAGCGGTATTCCCGAACGAGTACGACATTGGAACCTTCAAGAAACGAGCCTACACCTTCCTCAAAGGCCGGCAACGCATCTGTGACCCTTTTGGTGTTGCGGGTGTCCATGGGCGGCGGTGATTACTTTCCATCAGGTGACCCGCATGCTCGTGTGCCGCTCTCTCATATAAAAAAAAAAAAAAGGTAGTGAACTTTGTGCCTGACGCCGAATACATCGCTAATCGAAGAATTTTAGGATAGGCGAAAAATTTGTTTTCTTAATTCTAAATTAAAACAGAATTACATATCTTTTAAAAGTTTTACGATTTGTAATGTGTTTTAAATAAATTGTTTTTCAATGTTTAGTGGATATCAGGGACTCAAAAGTATATATAAGTTTTATATCATGATATTTCAGGAACAGCTTTAAAGGAAACACTTTTAAAACAGGTTGAATAAGTGTTAACACTTTAGCCCGCTGTTACGGGATTTATGTTTGTGGGTGTGTGGCTGTCGCCCGTCTTGCGATTAGACTAATAGTAACACTTATTAACCTTATTTAATACTAATATTGTAACTGTTACACTTATGTCATATTTTGGGTCGGATAAAACACTTGTTTAAGACAGTGTTGTGGTTTTTTAGGAACTTTGAGTCACTATTTATTATGTAACCAAGTCAGTTCCATAGTACCCCAAAACCATCACCATCACTACTACAATAAATGTCTCGTTTGGTACAAACATACATCGACAAAACGATATAACAACCTAGCTTCATCTGATAGTGGAGAAGACAGAATACCCCCAAAACCTTAATATTAAGTTTTAATGATTGTATGAACATGTTCTGTTTGGCTCTGTTCCGCTCACTAAGACAGTGTTAAAAACATTAATTACGATAACAGGTAAAGTCTCTATTCGAATAATTTTAGGAGTCGCAATATACTGGTGAGTTTTTTTACCGTAAGGAAAAAAATAAGGCATATTAGGTAAGTGAAATAGAAGGTATTGGCATAGGGTAGTTTAATTTTTTTTTTTGCTTTATTCCACGAGTATGATAGTTTTGAAAAAAGAAAATTAAACTACCTATGTCAATAACTTTCATTTCACTTCAACAAACATCGGGTATATTTATCTAATAAAAAAAATTGCACAGTAAATTCGATGTACCATAGATAATTAGTAAATATTTAACTAAATCATAATGTCCTCGCAAATTATGAAATGGAAATATTCGCAAAGATTACTCTTCAAAGCTACTATAGTATAAAAAATTCTAATTTATTTAAACTTCAATTGCTTCTAAATATAGCTGAATTGTTATTTTACTGGTTGTTTAAAACCATTCCCTATGTATTCTACAACGGTTGTTTTCCTTATAATATTTATTTTCATCTGTTTTTTACGTTTCGATTTTTAAATATCTAACTAAATCATAATGTTCTCGCTACAAATAGAGCCCCACAACAAAACTCTTTCCCACCGCAACCTTTAAGTGGCGGTAGTAAAAGGATCTTGTTTATTTGTCCGGTTCAGCACGAGCCACGTTGTACGTAACTAATACTGTTTCTATGTAATAGTCGGCAACAGGGCCGGCACAACCATATAGGGAAACTAAGCGAAGCTGATGTACTCGTTGAGCAGCATTCTATTTGTTTTGATTAGCGAAGTTACGCAATGTTTGGCGCGGGTGGGTGACCACTAGTGGCATTTGAATATACTTCGGTACTTCGGCGGACACGTTAATGGGGTCGGTACTGTTATTTTCAATGGAAGTTAGTGGCCTACAGGAACGGCTTAAAACACTGACTGTCTGGTGGCCACTAGTCTGACAATAATCGCGTCGCCGTGATGGATTATGGCCCATACCTACTCACAGTGAGAGGAGGCTGTGTCCAAACAGTGAGGTTGTATAAGGCTGTAGATGACAAAGCAAAGGCCTGTGACTGAATTTGGACAGCGGCATAAAAAGAGTGCTGGACGAGAATTAAGGCCATTTTTCTGTACTCTGAAGCAGTGAATGAGATACAAGGCTGTTACATTTCTTTCCAAGATGGTGGCCTAAAAGTAGTTGAAACAATGTTTTTAATTTGGCTAAAAGAAAGACAAAGAAAATGGTCATTTTTTACCCAACTGCCACAGGAAGGAAGGTAATGTTTTTCAGTGTGTGTATGTGTTTATAGATGAACAGATATGTAGATTTCTATGTTACCTCCTGTTGACCCCAAAGGCATGATCGATTTTGAAGTGCAAGGGGCGTTAGATTCGCTGTGGTCCCCAAAGCATCATTGTATAATTTTATGGTAAAAATTCAACATGTCCCCCGCAAAATACAAAATATGCTGTCGGGTTTTATGATTTTCAAATACTTGATTTGTTATTATTTGTAGATTTTCATGCTTTTTTCGATTCGATTCGATAATAGAAAATGCAAATAGGGTCTGAGGCATATACAATTAACGTAAATTATTTGATTAAAACATACATAATGTCACGACATATTATATCCTAAGTGCGGTCAGAGATATCCCTAGATGTACGAGTAAATCATTCATTTCCAATAACAATTTAATTACTCTACTAATTTGCATTGCGCTTGCACGCGCGACCTAGATACCTAACATTTACAATTTGGCAATTTTATACAATAGTGAATTTCAGTGGAATAAAGACACTCGTTGATAACGGTCGACTATAATTTGACATCTCCAAACATTATCAGCTGACATCTGATATCAACAACAGTGCGTGAACACAGCAGCCCGCACACTAACTAAAGCGCATGGATGTTCCAAACATTAAAAGATTAATGCTTGAAACAATGTTTTCACCTTTCGAAACATACAGAAATGCACACGTCTCACGGGGTGAGCCGATTTTATGCTTGTTACCTCTTATCGCCTAAACGGCTGGACAGATTTGGTTGAAATTTGGTTGGTAGATAGATTCGGACCTGGATTGACATATAGGCTACTGTTTATCCCGAAAAAGTGATTGGTTCCTGTAGGATAGGTATTAGTGGGGTTGCTTTTGAGTGATAGAGTGACGCATTTGGGAGTAGAAGGCATTTTACGCGGACGAGGTCGCGGAAAACAGCTAGTTTAAAAACTATCCTATATTCTACCTATATACCAAATTTCATCCAAATCCGTTCATCTGTTTCGTCGTGAATGAGCAACAAATAAACAAACATCCAAACGTCGCTTTTATAATTTTAGTGGGATTCTTGAGTTTTATTTTGGTGCGAACTAAGAACGCAATTAAGCCATTCGACTTGAGCTCCAACTTTGCTCCGGCCGGCCCTGCGACAACACATGCCGGGCCCACACCTGTGCCTCGAATAATGAATGAATTGCTCTAGTGTGTAATTAGATTAGATTTGGGGTAACCTGCGCCACTAGGGGGTAAACTTCACGATTTCGTATGATATCGATATTGCAGACTAAACAAGCATATACCCGGGTTTGTTTGAAGAGTGCTGCAATCTGTAGATTCCGTGGTTGGAAATTGCTGTACACATCCTTTGCGCGTGTTGTGCACTTGTTCACGTTTCACCAGCGTTGTGTCTCGAAATATGGTGCGGTACATACTGGCCGCTACTGGTGACGACGAATGACACGAACTTTAGCCAGAGGGAAAACACTTTTTTTTTCTTTTTTTTTCTATTTATTCATTATATATGAAAAAGGTTTAACACAATACAAAAGTGCGCCACAGAAACCTATTCAAGGTTTATACGCAACACACTGAACCTCATCGCTTACCACTTACTGTCTATTACAAGTTACAGTATCACCAGCACCACCCATGTAGTACTTTTTAAGTGATTGTTTACATTTTTTTATATTGGGCCCGTATTAACAAACCATTTGACGACCGATTGGTGTAGTGGATAGTGACCCTGTTCACGAAACCAACGGTTGCGGGTTCGAATCCCGCGACGGGTAAATGTTTGTATGATGAATATAAACATTTATTCCTGAGTCATGGATGTTTATATAAATATTTATGTATGTTTATCCGTTATCTAGTATCCATAGTACAAGCTTTGCTTAGTTTGGGACTAGATGATTGGTGTAAGTGTCCGAAATATTTATTATTATTATTTATTATTTATTCTCAAGATTAATATGAGATTGAGAAGTTGACGCTTGAGAATCTGTTGCATATTTAAACAGTATCAAGATAATTGTATTGAGACCGAGACGCGATCGCAATCTTAAGATCGATTTATTAATATGGGTCTTAGAATCGGCAAAAGTTGCAGTGCTACTTATAGTAAGGATACTAACCTTGTCCTCTCAAAATAATAATTAAAGATATCGATTTTCTGAAACATTCATGGCGCAGTCGCATTAGCAATTCGTGTAAGATTAGCGAAGTTAAGTAATGTCTGGCACGGTTAGTCCTTGGATGGGTTACTAGTGGTATTTTAATACAAATGTTTCCATGCTTCGGAGGTCACGATAAATATTTTGTCCCGCGTTTTCAATTGAAAACGCGTAGTCGTTAGGCCAAGTCGGTGGCCAACACGGGCAGCTTAAAAACACTGACGGTCAGGTCTGGACCGCACTGTGCCCGCGAGGCCATAATCTCGCTTTCATATTTTTTATGCAATAAAGAATAAATTATGATCATTAACCTTTGCCCCAACAGTGGGTACGTGTTAGGCTGTGAATGAATATTCTGAAGCCAGTATAAGAAATTCTGTAAAAAAATGTACATCATCCGATATAGAGAGATATGTTGTTGATGAACCTAATCTTAAACGTCTTTCCAAATACGATAACATCTTGATAATATAGGTAATATTATGTTCTTAAGTAGATATATGTTTACTCTATTCATTTATCCACTAATCCTCTTCATTTCTCTGGGAGGGGGGACATATTTCTGTTTCGGACGTCTCTTAATCAGTATACCGGGCAAAGTTTGAAAAGGGTGGGTTATTAAGGAATTTAATCAGGTATTTATATTGTTGTTTTGTGAGAAGACGCATCAAGGGATTGGACCAGATTTTAATAACGATCCAACTATTACCTATTACAAATGCAAAAGTTTAAAGTTTGTAGCTTAATCACGGCGACACGCATAAACGGATTTGAAATTTAGTACATAGAATGTGCCCTGCATTAGGACATAGGATACTTCTTGTCCCGATGAAGTGAGTAGTTCCTACGGGATAAAAAAACTAAAGTGAGCAGCTCTGTGATAAATTTCTGTGATAAAGTTATTCCACGCAGGGGAAGCCGCGGGCGGAAAGCTAGTAATATTATAATTTTTAGGTAACCATCTGTATAATAAATTATATAACCAGTCTATATTATATGTGTAACCTTTCCTGCCATCCATCCCAAAAATCCATCTCACTTATTGCTTCTAAAATTTACTTATCATTACGCGTATAACCGAAGACGATTCTACGTATTGAAACTTTATTAGCATATAGCACGTACATAGATCTAAAAGCTTGGTAAAGTATATTTTTGGAAAAGAGTAGAACTACTAAATTAGAGCAATTTAAATTTTTCCAAAGTACACGAAAAAATACAATATATTCTTATAAATTCGATATTCTAAAAAAAAATAATTCTACTAACTTTTTAGATCTACATATCCTGCTTATATGTATAAAGTTTCAAAAGAATCGGTCTGTTCATTTCGAAAAAGTTGGGCTTGAAAGTTTCTATGAAATTACATGTGGGATATACCCTCTTATTATAAGATACTCGTACCTATTTAGAAGAAAATGCAATCAACTTATTTCAGTAGATTGTTTAACCACACGATTCTGAAAAAAGGCACGAAAACCTAAATATGCACGAGAAAAACGTGCCGCATCCCGAATTCTTTGCAGGAACTGACAATGCAAAAGCTTTGCGCGGCCCCGTCACAAAATCACTTTCTTCTCTAGCGATCAAATATGCACCCTAAGCTTTCTTATCTTACACCATCTATTTCCCTTCTACTGAGACACTTTTTACTCAACGAGAATAACATCAAAACCCATGTCCATTACCCCAAATAATTCCAGTAACATTTTTATCAATGTAAAGGAAACCTTCAATGGATAGATTTTGTGTGATTGAGATTCATGTTGTTGCAAGAGTTTGGTTGTGAATGCGACGTGGCATGATGTTATCGATAATATGAGCTCAGCCGCACAGAGGGTGACAGAAATTTGTTGAAAGGTGATAATGCGTACAGAAACCATTGTTTACTTTGTCTGGACCCTGACACTCGTCAGTGCCCCTTTGAGATAGGGTTTGATAGAGCGACGTGATTGTTTCGCTTTTGTTTTTGTGGAAAATGGGAGGCATTTTGTTACATGTAGCTATTTATCCTAAGTGACTAAATATTTTATTAAACGTAACCTCAGTTTGTTTGTTTGTTTGTAAAAGCTTTATTGTACGTCATGTGATACATAAACTAATAAATTAAATTTTACTTAAAATTAAGTACAAAGGCGGACTTATCCCATAAAGGTAGCTCTTCCAGTCGACCTTGGTATATGTCAAAGAACACATTGACTAGGGTACGGTACAAAGCTAAATAATTTCATTACCTTAAACATGAGACCTATACCAAAGAATGAATATAATACTCCTATACTACATCTAACTAATATTAAAATTGCGAAAGTTTGGATGTTTAATTGTTTGTTGCTCAATCACGACAAAACGAATGAACGGATTTGAATGAAATTTGGTATATAGGTAGAATATAATCTGCACTAAGACATAGGATATCTCATATCCCGATAAAGTGAGTACTGCTTGGCAAAGGCCTCCCTCCTCTCTCTCGACGCCTCTCTTCCTCTGACCAGTTGTTGAGGAAAATATCCAGCTCGTCTCATCATCTCCTTTTCGGTTTGCCGCGACGCCTTCTTTCTAACGGTGAGCTCCAGATGGTAGTGATTTTCTAAATAAATCTTTGAAAAATCCGAAAATATGGAAATTACACATTCATCCAGTAAGCGCATGCCGCCCCTTCGACTGAGATCTCCACGAGGACTCCTTTCTATGGAGTGCGGCAACTCTGTTTGGTGCGCAGCGAAGAGTGGCAATTCTACCTCCTGGTTATTATAAACACTATGGCATAACTACCATCCATCATAGGAAAAATCAAACGCTCCTGAAGAAACTCGATTTGTATTATGTAGAACTGTAAAGCGCTTTTACACTATGCTATTCGTAGGAAATCTAATTGGGGAATAGGAAGGTGTCTAAACGTTTTAGCAAATGGGTGCTTTAGTAACTGGACATTAGGACTACTAGACGTTTTAGCAATTGGATGTTTAGATTATGACAATAGACTTTTAACAATTTGGTGTTTTGGCAACTGGATATTATGAGAACATTTTAACAATTGGACATTACTTTCTTGACATTTTGACATCTGGAAATTCTGACAATTGTCCCAACATGCTCCGGAGGCGCATCAGTGAAGTCAGAACAGTCAGATTCCGAGATCGTCGATTGGAGGATCCTGACCTACTTCCATGCTAAATGTAGAGATTAATTCGGCATATTATACAGCTATCAAGAGATGGCGCTATGTGCCTGCACGAGTTGCCTGCCATTGCCCGCGCTGAGGGGCGCGCAGTTGGAGCTACGCCGCCATGAAGCACAGACCAGCGCTCCCGATCACTTACGTGGCGTCCCGAGTGATATCGTCTTATATTGTTTCTTACCAATCGTTTCGGTGGATAATAAATACCATTATAAACAGTTAATTTGGTCTTCTGGATCATCCCCTTTTAATA
Source organism: Oegoconia quadripuncta (assembly GCA_949316235.1). Classification (NCBI taxonomy): domain Eukaryota; kingdom Metazoa; phylum Arthropoda; class Insecta; order Lepidoptera; family Autostichidae; genus Oegoconia; species Oegoconia quadripuncta. Next base: position 16,848,833 of record OX438754.1, on the reverse strand, counting down.
TATTGCTGAAAGGCTTGGCTCTGTTAATTAAAATATCCTTACTTCAACCAGCAAAGTATGCTGAATTAGTCTCTATATTTAGGATGGTGTAATAAACGCTTCCTAACTTTCGATTACCTAATTAGGGTGTTCCTAATTTGATTTCGTAAAAATGGGATAATGTAAGAGGCGCTTAAAGGTTTATCTATTTCAGACTCTACTCAAAGTATACAAACAAAGTTTAGCGTAAAACAAAACACATTTAATTCCACGAACTGAACAAAGGAAAAACAATTGCGCAATACAAATGCATAAAATTACATTGAAACGAAACTCGTGGACGTTAAAATCCCTGGTGTCCCGACTCCCGACCGCTGTCATAAAGTCTGCTTAAAATTTGGCATCTGCGTGCAGTCAGTGAGTACCATTAAACTAAACCCGTTTAGCACGACTACAGGGTTAAACCCAGTACACATAAAGATCTCAGTGAAATACAAATTGGTAAACCCGAGTCCATCAGACGAGCTCAAACTTTGAATGCTTTCAAAATCGCCGTCAAAGACCATTTCCTTGTGCTTTAATCTGTGCTACTTTCTTATCTTCTCTCTATATCTTAACACAATCCTGTTGTCGCTTCTTATTATTATTTTATATAGCAATAAATATTTATTTAGTACACCTATATATTTACGTTTGTATTTTGTTGCTATTTTATAAATGTTATGTCTAAGTAGGTATATTTGTCTATTGATCTATGTATGTATGTGTATGTAAATATATGAAATTTATTGACGTTGTTTGTATCTGGATCCCTATTTAATACCGCACAACCTACCTATTTCAAATGTACTGTCCTTATATATATACAAAGATTGCCTGAAAGAGATCGCTTTTAGTGATAAGGTCGCCAAATTGTACATTCTATTCTTACAACTTTTCTGAAACTGCATTTTCTTTTTTGTTGTGCAATAAAGTGTATTTGTGTTGTATTGTATTGTAAATTTTAATGCAGGGCAACAATTTGTGTCATTCAAATTATCAGAAAAACTAGCTCAGAGCGATTTTTTTTATTATTAAATACAGGATATTTAAAATAAATCTGTCCTCTGTGGTTCCGGCACTCAGATAGGATAGAACCAACCTGTCTCTTCCCGTAAACGCGGTCGTAAACGGCGACTAAGGGACTTTCCGCCAAAAAACATCTATAGTTTTGCACGTTCAACGGCGATGGGCTCACCCGCTGTCACGTGTGCATTTCTGTATATTTCATAAGGTGATACGTGGATGTTGCTTCAATCATTAAACTTATAATATTTGGAACACCCAAACACTATTGTTTGGGATATCTCTGACCTCCCCATTTAGGAGAAAGGTCGTAACGTTATGTATATATTTATGTATGTAAAAAGAAATCTTTATTTATCCATTGAAGGCGCCACTGGATGGAATAAACTCTCTCAGCCAGATCGCAATACCATCAACATGGCTTCTTGGTGAGCTTGGCTAGGCTTGGTGGTAGCTGGCGAGGCGAGCATTTAAATACATGCTACATTAAAAAAACTTTTAAAAACAAGCTTTTAATGCTCCATCATGATTAATATATTATTCTGGTGTAACCGCGTATGCAAAATTTCGTATACGTGCTATTAACCGTAGACGGGATCCCTCTCGGGGAGACAATCCTGCCTGAAGCATCAGGTCATCGCGAAAATCATGTTATCCATATACAAGCCTAGTTGCTTAGTGTGAATCTAGATAGCGCTGTGTGTATGTGCAAAGATATTTATTTTATTTATTAAAAAAAACTAACCATGTATGCAAAGTTTAATATGTGTGCTATTAACCGTTAAGGAGTGCCCCTCGTGAGGAGACGATCCTGGTTGCAGCATCAGTTCCTGTCTATCATATAAATGTATTATCATCAGAATTGAACAGGAATGTGAAATTTCAGCTCCTTAGATACACAGAGATGGTTCTTATTTCGCTTGCGAATTTTCATACTGAGAACTTATACACCGTGAGAACGAGATATGCGACAGACTTCAACTATCTGTTCTACAATTTAATTGGAGCAATAAAGTGGTATAATACATAGTCGTAAAATGCTTACTTTTTGAGATATTCCTTGTGTTTAATAATTTTCAAGTTAAAAAATCTCAAGGATAACACGCCCTAATCATTGTGATAAGTCACATATGACTTAGCCACTATGTACGCAGAAGCGAGAAATGTAAAGTTACTGGCCAGTATTTTTTTGACTTCAATTTTGTTTCTGTTCCCTACAAAAGTGTCCGCGAGTATGCAAAAATAAGTGTTCATATTCACTCTCTCGGCTAAGGAATACTACAATGAAGTTAATTGATTTATTTTGTATCACAAATTATTTAAGTTAAATTGCAAAATTGGACGTGTGTTTATTAACATTATTTGTTAGTAATAACATCAGAAATATAGTTCCCACGAACATTGCATGATTTATGTAGGTTTGGTTTGGTAGGTGGTAGGGCATTTTTATAAGCTTCTATAAATAAAAGCTTGTAATAATACTAAACTACTAAACCTGTACCCCACTGGGACTCGAACCCGCGACCTCCGTTTTGTATACGTTATGTTGTTTACATCGAACCACGGAGGTGATTAATTTACAAACAATGACGATCGAAACACCCCAATAACATGGCGAGTCCTAAAACGCGCTATCAAAGTTTTCCAACCCGGCCGTATATATACAAACCCTTGCTAACTCCTGTTGGGGAGGACCGTCTCTACACGGTGAAACGGCTCGCGGCGGAACCGGACAAATCGGCCGACCGATCAGACGACTGGGACGTTTTTCAGACGAACCCGGATTTTCAATTGACAAGATCTGAATGTGTGTAATGTTTGAATGTGTTTGCCATAGGTACCTCACATTACCCCACCGTATATAGGATTTGTCCTCCCTTTTACACGTGTGTTAGTGTATCATATTGGGAGCGATAGATGTTACATTCGTCCGAAGCGGACGCCGTGGGCGGTCATTATGACTTGCCAATTTTTTCTATGTTATTGTTAATTAAGAAGTAATCCATATGTAAAAAAACTTTTTTACAAATCAATATTGCATATACACAAAATGAATAACATAATTTCGTAAGCTTAGATAACCGAGAAACTATGAACGTAGTTTAGTTTAGGTATACTAGTATTATCCAGGTAAACAAAGCCATGTGTTACTAGCTAAATTATATCTAATACGGTTGTACAAATTTCCATCAAGCATGGTTAACAATTATCTCTCGTGATGTTAAGTGAAGATGACGCCAAGGGTGCCTTATTTGAGGTACTGGCTAACTTATCTCTGACAACTGAACCACAACAATGCCTTAAACATTGCTGTTTGGCAGCAGATTTGACAAGACGATAGTAGCTAGCCAGGCGGACATTTGAAATACCCCACCACCAACCAAACCGAGTACCATACATATGCCCCGCTAAAGATCGAACTCGCAGCCTACGATTCGTAAACCGTATGTTCTTCACATTGAGCTTCGGAGGCGGTTAAATTCAGAGACCAGTTTAGTGTGCCCGCCCACGACCGACTTTTTGTAGGACCCATAATCGGCCGTTTTTTATCGTCAATACTTTTATCACCGATATTGTGACCGACTTTTTGTAGGACGTGGGCGTTGAAACATTGCAATCAGTACGTATCCTTTTTCTTCTACAAAAAAATCGGTCACCGGATGTCGGCCGTGGGCAGGAAGCCTTAGATTGCCGCCCACGACCGACTTTTTGTAGGACCGATAATCGGGCCGATTTTTTCCTCAATACTTTTATCACCGATATTATGACCGATTTTTTGTAGGACGTGGGCGTTGAATCATTGCAAACAGTACCTTGCATTTTTCTCCTACAAAAATGGGTCACCGATTGTCGGCGGCGGGCAGGAAGCCTTAGCCCTACAATGCCACGGACAGACACATAGATATACAGACAGACAGCTTCCAAATTATATAATACGTGTAGTGACTATGAGGCCGTAGGTGGAAGCATACTGACCCGGAAGCCCATCTTATTTGAGGGACTGACCTCAGGATTTATCCAATGAGGACGCCACTGGGTGGAATGAACCTTCTTAAGAGCACACGTGTCAATTTTTAACTAAATCAAATTCAAACAACTTAACTCACAAGTTGTTTTATTTGGACTCTGGCCTTGCTTAGCTTGGTACTAGATAATTTGGCGTAAGTGACATAAATATCCTTCCGACCCAAGCCTTACAGCAAACACCTAGTATCCATTACCCGGACTAATGGACGGCGGAATATGGTATGTGAAGTGAAAAATACCTGTGACGTCAGCTACACTATATTTATGAGGCAAAAAAGATGCTATCATTCTACTAAATGAAGCTAGATGACCCGAGATCGTGAATGTGGTTGCACAGTTTCTAGTCCAGTGAGGATACACTTTTAATTTCCTATAATCTTAAAGACCGTGATTTTTTACACATGGATATACGTATGGTTACTACGTACTAGGTTAATATTAATACGATGGTTTGTACATGTGGAGAGGATGAATGAAAGAAGACTTACGAAAGACATATACAAAGCGAATGTGGATGGTAGTGTTGGTAGGGGAAGACTACGGCGAACGTACCATGATCAAATCGGGGACGTCTTAAAGAAAGGCCAAGTCAAGAGTACCCTAAACCGACGAGCATGTATGAACAACCTTGTGAGAGTGAAGGAAGCAGAAGAGGTGTGTCAGGATCGTAGCAAGTGGAAGTCTGTGGCCTCTGCCTACAGACGTGACATTATGTATGTATGTATGTATGGATATACGAATAGTACCTGTAAGTGATAGAATAAAAATGTTTTCTAATAAATCGGTAGCTTGCTTAGATATAATATAGGTATTTAGTAATAAAACATAGATTATTGGGATTAAAATTACCACCGTGAATTTCATTGCGTCGGAGAATATACTTAGAAGTCCTGTAACTGTTTTCATTAAAATCAATCAATAACTACTTTATATTTATTTCACCGAGGGCAAATATCAGGACTCAAAAAATATTTTTAGAAAATATTAAAGTGGCAAATGTACATCTTTTTATGTTAATATCTTAATATCTTTCTTGTACACTAAATTGTTACAGAAATATGCATTGTATATAAAATGTACAAAAGCGAGCTTAACTCCGATAGAGTTTTCTACCAGCAAACCTTAGAGATACATAGTGTTTATTAGATTGGGCAGAAAATAGTGTACACAACAATTGAAATTTATTTTATGAAAAAAAAAAATGTAAAAAAATACACCACATAACCTATCCAATGTACATATATATAGTACGAAGTATAAAAAAGTATATACATTTTAAATTGTTTTAGATCATAGTATCTTCTACAACGCAATGAATTTCACAGTGGTAACTTTAGTTTAAAATATTAGTTAGTTTATAGCTCAATACCTGCACTATACCTAAAACAAGCTACAGACTGGTTGGAAAACGTTTTTATTATATTACTGATGTGTAATCTATCATTCTACAAAAAAAAAACCAGGTCCTGCATAGGAAGTTACGTCACAAAAAGTACCGTATACGTATTTTTACTGGAGTATTATTCTTCAATATTATAATGAATGGTGTTACGCATTAAAATAATAGATAGATAAGCATTTATTTGCATCCATGTACACACACATAACAAATTTTACATTTGAAAAATACAACTAAAACAATAAAACACAAGGACAGAAACAAACAAATATTATGTGTGTGCCGCAGTTTACAAAAAGGCTACAGCTCAGTGTATGGATATGCCATTGTATTTTTCATTTGTATTTTTTATATTTTATTTGATTTAATTTTAAAATAAGATACTGCAAATGTTTGCATGTTTAGTGGATAGCTAATCACGGTGATATAGTAAACGAAAAATTACGTAGCGCGTTTTAAAATGCCACGAGTTGCTTATGAAGCCTTATTTCAAAGATTTCGTTGTTACTTTTTATTTTATTTAGTTTTCACACATTCACACATTTAATAGCATTTAAATATATGTTTAACAATCAATATTATTAATCTTGTATACCAGATAATAAGATTTCAATATTGTAGGATAAAATAGACTAATTATTCTTACATAAACTTCTTCTTTTTTTCATTAAAGTCAGTTAAAAATTAGTTTTGAGATTGACGTGAACGAATTCGCTGGTGGAAAGCTATAGTGAGTCATATAACGCTTTTTATTTTGAAGAATATATATTTTTTTGACAATCCAAATAGGCGTTAAATATCCAAAATTATATTCGGTCAAGATCGTAAATCCTAAATAATGTCGAAATAGTGTCGAAAATTTTTGGGCGCCAAATGCTCTCCGTCATATCCTTGTCAGATTTATGGCTACAGAAGGTGGTCCCAGGGTGACACTTTATTTTATGGATGTGGACATTAAAGCTACTGATTATACTATAGATAAGTGCTAGTATTTTATTATTATACTATATTATTCTAATGAAACAATGGAAGATCAGATCATGCTGTGGTCTCTTAGAACAAATACTCCCGTCCCAATAGAGACTAGCGCCACCTAGCCGCCATAATGTCATAACTTGTTTATACCATGATTACCATGTAAAATATTTAAAGTCTATATTTTCTCAAAAACAAATAAACTATTATGTACCTAAATATATTTAAAGTGGTTTTTTTCTTGCCTAGTTATTAAATTTTCATATTTGAGATAGCATTAGGTTTTGTGAAAGTAAAACACGTAAAGTAATGATGATTTGGCAACACTGAGAAAAATGTCGGCTGTCGTTGGATGTGTACGCGCCTTTTTTTCACTTTCCATTTCCAATTGTGTTTTATTGTATACCGATACCTAACTAGATAATATGTGTAGTTACTTCGGAGGTTTATTTTCGATGACAGCATTGAAATGTTGATGAAACAATTGAAATTTCAATGTTTCATTGAAAATAAATCTCTGAAGTAACTATCAAGCTGCCAGGTTTAGGTAGGTACCTACGGCTAGGTTTCATGACCTTGACGAGGTTAGTTACACATCATTGCGGATAGATGGCGCTGTGAACCCAAGTCGCTTGCAAACGCCAACATACCCGTATATCTCCGTATATACATTGTAGTCTTTGGATCAGATTGGCACCAAGTTGATTGTGATTGCGGACAAGCTCAATCCCGATTATAATAGAATTTCTCAATACTACAAACAAACGCTTCATGCAAATCGGTTTCAGTACGAATTGGTAAGGTAGCTAAGGTTTAGTAATACGCCCCAGGTTTATTAACTTTGGAATATTAAAGTAGAATGATATAAACGACAAAGGGGTCCGGAGCAAAGAGATGTTACACATATTCACTGTATCATAACTACGCTTTAGGTACTACGAGTACGTCTGTACAAGCATAAGCTGTTATTTTGACAGAAATAATTAAACACGTGTTTCAGCATTTTCCATAATCATAATCGTAAAATATTATAAATGTGATAATTTGGATGTTCATTTGTTTGTTGCTCAATCACGGCGAAACAGATGAACGGAATTGGATGAAATTTAGGATATGTTTTATCCCGATAAAGTGAGTAGTTCCCGCGGGATAAATAAATTTCCGCGATACAGTGATACCACGCAAGCCAAGCTGCGGGCGGAAAGCTAATTTTTCATAATCCTATCTAAAATGCTCAGATTGAATGGCAGAGATTTCTTAAAGAGATAATTGCACCTTTATTTATTTATTTATTTTATTTTAACACTTTATTGTACACTAGACACGCGAGAAAATGGACATTAACAAACATATAAGAAAAATGTACGAAGGGCGAACTTATCTCTATAAGAGATCTCTTCCAGCAAACCCGTGAGAGCGAAATTTGATGCAAAAGGTAGACATAAAGTGTACACGAAACAGAAGAAACCAAAAATTTTCTACCTTTGTACATGACCTATCCTTATTACTCTGTCATATTCATATGGTAATATTTTGATGCAATAAAGAATACTTAGTTATTCGGAGTTAAAACAATGGTGTCGTTTATCGGGTCCTAAATAATCGTTTCAAAAAATTTTATTTCTATTTACCGATGTCTTAAATATTTATATGCCCTAACAGGCCGATTTGTTGGACTACGCAAATGTGTTGGGGTTTCCGGGTCAGTACGCTTCCACCTTCGACCTCATCTTCACTTAACATCAGGTGTGATTGAGGTCAAGTACGAACCC